>OZ010667.1:54646344-55374653 GCA_963932185.1 Troglohyphantes excavatus | reverse complement strand
GTATTTACTTTTATAGAAGTTAATCGTATGAGGGACAGCGGCGTAAAATAGGTCGCCAGTTTCCCATCGATACATATATTTTATTAAATATACTCTGTATTGTAAAATTCTTCAGAAAGCCATTTCTACTCGAAAAATTAGACCCATTATAGTTTTTAATTCGTTCGTGGGCGCCCGCTACGGACCAGACAATTCTCAGCATTATCTGGCCCGTAGTCTGCTTGCGACCATACAAATCAGCAATGAGCAAGAAAAGAATAGAAAGAAATCTACGGGACAGACATTTAGAAATCAGGATATAAACAAAGATGATTTTTTTTTTATTCTTAAAAACAAATGAAAGATTTTTTTTAAAAAAAAATCCATCCAAGAGGGGATTAAATGAAAAATTTATGTTTTTTTATCTGCATGTAGTGTGAGTTTGTTTCAAAGGTCTCTGCGACGTCACAATTGTTTACAATATGTTAGATAAGCCAATTGGCTCACTAGCCCAAACTCGTTTGTTGATTCGTTTGAAATCAAATCTCATGAACGTACCCTTCCCCCCAATTAAGCAGTGCCACACTATACTAGATTTTCATATTACAAAACTATTAGTTTCCGCACAAATTAAAATACAGCAATAAACACGAAGAAATAGATTTGATTAAAATTTTGAACTAACAAGGTTTTATTTAAAGCTCACAAAACTATGATTTTAAAAAAAAACAGTGGGTTCGGGTGCAAATTTATTAAAAAAAATAATCATGAGATGCAAATACAAATTAAAGTTTTAATTTATCTGCGTAAAACTGAACTACAATATCTTATCTGGATAATGAATGTAATTTATTTCAATGGGATTTCACAAACCTTCTTAAACTTGGAGTAACTTAGAATGAAATAGTGAGAATGACCATCATCAACTTCTTAAAGTTCGAGAATCCATGTTGAATTTATGATATTTTTACAATCGTGCTGAATAGAAAATCATACCCTGGATTCTTATAAGCAATAATCTCTGTCAACTGTCACTCATTTTTTCAAATGTTCGAGTTCTATTTTTTACTGTTCCCGGGTCTTTCCTCCGGGATACGCCCCCGTCGTCAATAGCCAAATGTGCAGCTCTAATGTGACGTTAATTAATCAAACCAAAACCAAACTATTTTTTACTTCCTTGTTTTGCAACTACCGCTCGAATAAGCAGAATTTACCGCTAAACTTCAAAAGGACTGTCGATACTTATGTTAATTAGTAGTTCTCTGGAAAATGGACCTCGCGACCAAAAAAAAATCCAAAATTTTTACAAAGGAAACAATAAAACGGCCACCATCTTGAGACGAAATTAAAAAAAAAAAAATCTTTAAAAAAACATACGTCGTTGTTTACCACTTTTAATGACTTCAAGGAACATTCATTCCAAATTTGAAGAATATCGAACAACGCGTTTGGTCGTAAATGCGTAACAAACAAATTTACAGACAAATAGACTTCATCATGTAAAATGGGTCAATGTTTTAGATGTCACGAATCAAAAAATAGCTATTTAGCGTTTAGCCATAGGTCGCTATATATTTATTCCAAAAAGAAAAGCTGCTTAAACACCTGTTCGGAATCAAATTCTATAGAGCGTATTTGGCAAGAACGGGGAAAAAGAATACGAAAGCAAATGTTTCAACAAAGCTTAAAACCAAGCACGGAACTTGCGATGGCGTAAGCGGGAATGCAAATAAACGCGTAGAAAATTAGAAACGCGTAATCCATATTGAGAGGGATAAATATATAATTTGTGATTTACTATGGTTATTTCCAGAGTTTATGATATTTTTTGTGTTAAAAAATTTGGGGTCTATAACTTTAAACTTTATGGATGCTTTAATTATTTCATTATACTCGCAGGTATCTCGTGTTAAAAGTTTTGGTTTATAACAAATTCTATTAAGAACATTTCATTTTTTTTTTTAGAATTTCACAAATCTATAAAAAAGTATACTTTTATACTTTTATTGTCATAGTTACCGGGCGGTTATAATTAGGTCGTCTAGTTTCAAACCCATATAAATCCACATTTTCGCAAAATCTATTTTTTTTAAAAATATTTTTTACAAGGTTTCAATGCACAACAGCAACTTGCAAAGCGGTATATTGACCAAAAATGTCTGAGAATCTAGTGTAAAAATGCATTTAAAGTAATGCGTTTATATCCAATTTTATTTTAGCTTTTTAATTTTTTAATTAGATTTTTGTATTTAATAAAGAACGAATCAAGATTTTTAACAATGCTTACAGCACTTCAATGTGCACAACATTTTTGCACCTTTAAAAAAAATTAGTTTTTTAAATAGAGCCACATATGGTGTTTTGTGGTCCAAAAACCATACAAACCTTACAATAGCCAATATTCAAATAATAGCAAAGCAAAACAGAATTAGGGGTGACGAGCGTTTCATTGTTTGTTTGGTTGAAAAAAAACGTCGCACTAGGCCTGCACAGTGGGCTATTGACGGCGGTTCGGGGTCTATATCGTAGGGAAAGACCCGGGAACTTTTCTGAATCCATCACTATTAAAATATAGCATGGTTGCTATTAATAAAGCTGATTTTATATTTGTGTATGACCCCTGAAATGATCATTTGTTACACATTTTAATATAGCCAAAAAAACTACAAAGAGGAAATTCACGAAATTTTAGATATGGATATAAAGCGTTTTTCTGAATCCATCACTATCAAAATATAGCATGGTTGCTATTCATAAATTTTATGAATATTAATATCCTAATTTAAATAAAATTAAAAATATACATATAAGTAATGAAAGTTAGTGTTTTTTATTTGGGTCGTTTAGAAGTAACACAGATAAAAATATAAGCTTAATAAAAATGTTATTTCAAGAGATATGAATAATATTTTAAGAAATTCATTTAACATTACGGGTTCTAAACTTTCGATATTCATAATTAAAAAACTACTTGAACAAATGACTTGCAAATTGATATCCAACGATAAATTCTAAATATTGAGTCAAAATTGGGTGTTGCCATTATTAATTTTAAGGTTGGTGCGGATTTTAATATGAGGATATTTCCATATGCAAATTTTTTGTATATCAATGTGTAGAAGACTTTATTCCTTACCAATGGTATATGAAGTTTAGCCCTACAATAAATAGTGGCCGAGAAACAGGGGTAGGTTCGTTTCCCCCCCCCCCCCCCCCCCCCCGGCTGTACGTGGCTGTCAATCGTTTATAGTATCCTTTATAAAATGTATGAAAAGGAATCTATCTGGTTTAGAAACTAGAGGGTTCAATTAATGTTCAAATCATTGTAGAGAAAAAACTATTAGTCACAAGAATACCAAATTTGCACGGTATCCATTTCAAGATATGGGAAAAGTATGAAGCACATATTTTTAGAATGATCTGACTGTTTACTCTTTTTTCTAGAATACTCTGAAAAGGGATACTTTAATAAACCATCCTGTATATATTTGCTCATTCCAGTTTTTGTAAAGTTAGGTGTTTTTTTTTATTACAAATCTAATAATTGGTTGGTTTGGTTAATTAACGTCGTACTATAGCTTCACAGTGGGGATTTTGCGACGGTTCGGGGCCTAGGGCCTATCTCGAAGGAAAGACCCGGAAATGATGCCTCGTATTTTTTGAACCATGGTCAGATGACGAGTACAACACCTGAGTTGGGCACCCGACGCCACCCTCAATAGGGCGTCAGGGACATTGGACCACACGATCAGATTTATTGTGCACCAACAAATCTATTGAACTTTCTGAAGGAAATATAGTAGTTTTTTTTTTGTGGTTTTGTTAATTAACGTCGCACTAGAGCTGCACAGTGGGCTATTGGCGACGGTTCGGGGTCAATCTCGAAGGAAAGACCCGGGAACACATTCACACACACATTCATACACACACCTCGTTATTTTAGAACCATGGTCAGATGACGAGGGAAACACCTGAACTGGCACTCAACGCCTTCAATAGACGTCGGACCCCGATCAGATTTATTGTGCACCAGTCCCGTATACACGCCAGTATAATTTGTTGGATATTCTGGACGACTTTCTAGTATTTTTGTAGCGAAGCTGGCAACCCTCCGATCGCAAGATCACTACTTTTTTTACTTTTCTATGTCAAGTCCATTTCACGGATTCGAACCACCAATCCTCTGATTAGTAGCTGAACGCCTTACCCAACTGAGCAACTAGGGCTCGGAAATATAGTAGAATTCCAATTATCCGGATCAAACAAAGCGGATGGCTTTGAGTATAAAAACAAAGAAATCAGCAAAAATCCTCAGCTTAAAAGTTTCTTATCGGTGAATGATATTGATTTTAATAGTCATTAAATTACATTACAAACTAAAGCAAAATTCGTTGTTTTTACTAAGAAATAACCATTTTTTCGTGAATTATTAAAATTATCCGGATATTTGATTATTCGGATGGAATTTGGTCCCAATTGATCCCGATCATTAGAGTTCTACTGTAGAAGATGCAACTTTTTTTATAAATCATTTTTATTTTATCAATCATTCTTTTCTTATCAATCATTTATTCTATTTTGATTTCGTAAATAATTAATTGTGGATTATCCAACATGAATATTAACATTCTGATAAGATTCCAAAAATAAAATTTATCCAAAGAATGTTAATTTTCTTTATAAAATAGCCAAAGAAGCATAGCGCGTACGCAAAATACGTGCCATCAAAATGAAGCAACAGTAGAATTGTGATAAAACTATAAATTGTTTTTGAAAAGTTAAAAATATATATACGTTTTTAATTCGAAGAAAAATAATTGATGTAGTGTTTCTAAACTTTTCTTTGATAACCAATATCTAAATAAAGAATCAAACAAATAAAAAAACCATGTCATCTAATTCTCAACACTCAGGATGTATTTCGTAAAAAATGACTTTGACTGATTTTTAAAGGGTCTGACGCATGTAGTGGATTACCAGCGACTTTTTTAAAATTTTGACGCAGCATCCTCATTACCATGACTCGTATTTACATATTCATTAAAAAACACTACCAACGTTTTTTTTTTTTGCGCTAAGAAATCGAAATAAATTGCATGAAACTCTCACCTTACAAGTTGGGTATAAAATGACACAAACAGCGTCTTTTCTACGATTTTTCAAGTATTCTAAAAATTAATACAATCTAAAATTCTCTTGCCGGTTTTCATTTGTCTGGTCACTATGTTAAAACAATAAGAAAGATTTGAATTGGTGAATAGATATTTGCTTGCCACAAATCCGATTTATCCCTATGTTCAATTATTTTAGGGGTCCGTAGCCTCGAGATACCGTAGCAAGTAAGCTAGCAAATTCGAATACGGCTTATACAAGAGACATGACAAAAAATATTAAAATGCAGCGAACTTGTGATCGGTGGGTTGCCGGGATTCGCTGTGAAGTAACAATATGTCCAACTGTACCTCCAATTTCTAAGCGTGTATACGGGACTGGTGCACGTTAACTCTAATTGGGGGTCCAATGTCATGACGTCTGTTGAGGTTGCATTGGATGCCAGCTCAGATGTTGTTTTCGTCATCTGACCATGGTTCAATAATTCAGCACTAGTGCTGCGTTAATTAACCAAACCAGACCATTTTATTTTTACAATTATGGTTTGGTTTAGTTTGTTTAAATTAACGTCGCACTAGAGCTCCTTATTGGGCTATTGGCGACTGTTCGGAGCCTACCTCGAAGGAAAGGACCCGGGAACAATGCCTCGTATTTTTGAACGATGGTCAGAGAGGACAATATCTGAGCTGGTACCCGACGCAACCTTTTTATAATTACCATTCAGGCACGAAGGTACACAACAATACACAAACAACCAAGACTTATCCGGTTTTTTGGTTTGTTTGTTAATGAACGTCGTACTAGAGCTGCACAGTGGGCTATTGGCGACGGCTCGAGGACTATCTCGAAGGAAAGACCCGGGGAACGATGCCTCGTATTTTTGAACCATGGTCAGATGACGAGGAAACACCTGAGTTGGCACCCGACGCCACCTCAATAGGCCGTCAGGACATTGGACACCGATCAGATTTATCATGCACCAGTCCCATATGCACGCCGATAATTTTGGTGGATGTTCTGGACGACTTTTCTAGTATTTTGTAGCGAAGCTGGCAACCCTCCAATCACAAAATCACTACTTTTTTTTAACTTTTTTTCCCATCGCCTAGGATCGAACCAGGAATCTTCGGATTCCCAGCTGACGCCTTCAACCGCTCGGCCACGGAGGCCTATATTAAAAGAGGAAGGCGACATAATGAATAATATATTTATTGCGTTTGGACAATTAAAATCTTCGCAATCATTATTTTGCAATCGAAACAAATAAAAAACCGCCATAAAATCGCCATCGTGTCAGATGCCTTAGCTTTTGATTTTGGTTTTTGTTTGGTTTTTTGTTAATTAACGTCGCACTAGAGCTGCACAGTGGGCTATTGGCGACGGTTCGGGGTCAATCTCGAAGGAAAGACCCGGGAACACATACACATTCACACAGTGGCGGCGATTGGGTGCTAAAAGTGGGGGGGCAAGATCAAGATGAAACAAGAGTGTGTGGAGGGTAAGGGGGGGGGGGGGGGGTTAATAAAAATATTGACCACCAAAACAACGAATATTGCATATTTATATTTAATCTTTGTTTTGAATTATTTAAAGAAAGGATACTAGGTACGAGACGCCCAGGTCGATTATTAACTAACCCTTTTACGATTATTTCCCTCCCCCCCCCCATTTTTTTTTATGAAAGGATATGGGACTGTTGCAAAGAATCTAATTAATATACTTGTTGACAGACCTCCAAAGGGATAGGTATCCTTTCCCTTTGGAGGTCTGTCAACAAGTTCAACAAGTTTTGTCAGTGTTGAAAAAAGAAATGAGGAAAATTTTATCTTCTCACCCTTCCAATTCCCAGAAAATTTCCTGCAGTATTTGCAATTCTGCATTTGTGGTGCGACTTTTGGAACCATGAGAAAAATAATTACAGTTTCAAACTGTAAAATAGTGCAGGCACGTAGGTGTAGATTTAATAGGGGTTCAGTGGAATCCTTAACCCCCACAAAATCCTCACCCAACCCGCCACCAAATCTATAACACAATTTTTTTTCTCAAAAAAATTGTTAATTTTCATTAGTAAAAAGAAATACTTTGGCATTTGAATATCGAGGAAGCAACAGTTGGCATTGTCATTAACTACTTTTAATAGTTGTCAATAACTATGTATTCTTAAAATTAGTAAATCACCCCTAATTCTGAAATAAATTTAGAGAACAAATTTAAAGTTTGAGAATCCCTATAATATATGTGTGGGAACGATTAGTTAGATAATTTATAGTTATGGTAATTTAAAGATGTAATAAGCGTTTTAGTTGACCAAAAATGTAAAGAATAATATAAAGGCTACATGAGCTAAAGAAATGTAGAAGTCAAAAGACTTGACTTACATGGTATTGTGCAACACAATCGACACTGCTGATTTTAAATTAAACGTTAAATATACATAATTTAATTCAAAAGAAATTATTTACTTATTACCAATAAATATTAACTTCCATTAATTAAATTTAAATTATAAAGGTCATTTTAATTCAAAGATCTAAAAGAAACAAGAAATTTACCAACTTAACGGCGCCAGGTGTTGTCCTCGTTATCTGACCATGGTTCAAATATATGAGGCATTGTTCACGGGTCTTTCCTTCAATATGGGCCCCGAACCGTCGCCAATAGTCCAATATGCTGTACTGCGGCGACGTCCAATGAGAGGTCCGTTCAGAGGTCTATTTTAAGTTTAAGGCAAGTTGGGTGATCTAACCTTCCCTCGCTTTCTTTTGCTATTTCTTTGGGCTTACCTTTTCATAAATCAGGGATTTTTAAATGACGGATGACGAAATTCCCAACTTTTAAGGATTCCAGATTAGTTGGAAAGGGGGGGGGGGGGGGGAACAAAACCGCAAATCACATGCACGAACAGTAATAAAACAAGAATTATTATCCTTATAACGTCAAATGCTCAGACTTTCGGCGCCTATAGATTGCGCAATACTACATTAATGTAAGAAGTTTCATACAGTCGCTTGATAAAAAAAAAAGGGTGTCTGATCTTGAACTATATTTAGAACTAAATAAAAAAAGGCGATATTAGCCGACTGGTCTGGATTGATTCTATGGTCCTGGATTTAAGTCAAAGAGGAAATTACAAAAAGTTTTTTAAAAAAATTACAAAGTCAGATAATAATCAAAGAGCAGGTGCTGGGCGTTTTCGCGGGCCAATAAATTTAAAACTTTTATAGAAAACATGGAAGATGGTTTTGCTTTAGAATAAACTGGCAACTTATAATGAAGTATTTTAAGGTTAACGAAATTATGTGGTCTTTGCTCAAACAGCCATACCACAATATGGTTTCCATAGCATGTTTTGGAGCATCTTGTTTATACGACCCCGTTTGACGATCTTTTCCCTTTGTTATCTTTATTTGTATTTCAAATTAAACCTAACAGTACGTCATCGGGTTTCTGTCCCAATAACCCATGCTCACAGAGGGGGTATCAAGACAGAATACCCTCTCCCCCCCCCCCCCAAAAAAAATCTATTTTTATGATTCGGTTTTTAATTTTTTTTTATTTTACTTACAATGGGAGGAGTTTGGGTTTGAACCCCCCCCCCCCCTACTTATATGTGCCTGTGGTAGTGGGAGAAAGTTAGGGTTCAAAATGTTTCCTTTGTTCGGAAATGCAGTAAAACAATTGACTTGTAACTTAGTTTTAAATAGTGCAATATTAAAAAAATGCGGGGGCAACATCCAAAAAAAGTGCGGGGGCAACCGCCCCCCCTTGCCCCCCCGAATCGCCGCCACTGCATTCACACACACATTCATACATGCACCTCGTTATTTTAGAACCATGGTCAGATGACGAGGAAACACCTGAGCTGGCACCCAACGCCTTCAATAGACGTCGGGACTTTGGACCCCGATCAGATTTATCGTGCACCAGTCCCGTATACACGCCAGTATAATTTGTTGGATATTCTGGACGACTTTCTAGTATTTTTGTAGCGAAGCTGGCAACCCTCCGATCGCAAGATCACTACTTTTTTACTTTTCTATGTCAAGTCCATTTCCCGGATTCGAACCACCAATCCTCTGATTAGTAGCTGAACGCCTTACCAACTGAGCAACTGGGGCTCTCCTTAGCTTTTGATAAAATTCATTTAGGTTATAACATTAAACCCTAGAATTCCTCCTCATAATCGATTACACAAACAATCTTTCAAACAAAGGCAATCCCCTTTTTTTCACCCGAGTCACAATGAGTGAAGACACAAAAAAAAAGTCAACACTTAGAATTACCGAGTCACGGCCACACACTCCCCAAAAGTCGCCATGCGAGAGTCGGATTATTTACTGACCCACATTCGACCCCTTCCATTTTTTTCTTTCTTCTTTTCTCGAGCTGTTGACCCAATGACACTGACCGCCTGTCCTTCAACTATCGGTACGGTTTTCGTAACTCTTACATCACTGTGCAGACACATTTCGAGAGGGGATTGCTTAAGCATTGCTTTTGTGGACATCTTCAATGTGGCTTTGGGGTGTGTTTGTTGTCAACGGAATTTTCATTTTTAGGTTTGGTTTGGTTAAATAACATCGCACTACAGCTGCACAGTGGGCTATTGGCGACGGTTCGGGGTCTATCCCGAAGGAAAGACCCGGGAACACATACACATTCACACACACATTCATACATGCACCTCGTTATTTTAGAACGTCGCACTAGAGCTGTACAGTGGGCTATTGGCGACGATTCGGGGCCTATCTCGAAGGAAAGGTCCGGGAACGATGCCTCGTATTTTTGAACCATGGTCAGATGACGAGGAAACACCTGAACTGGCACCCAACGCCTTCAATAGAAGTCGGGACTTTGGACCCCGATCAGATTTATCGTGCACCAGTCCCGTATACCCGCCGTTATTTTTTGCGGATGTTCTGGACGACTTTTCTAGTATTTTTGTAGCGAAGCTGGCAACCCTCCGATCACAAGATCACTATTTTTTTACTTTTCTTGGTCAAGTCCATCGCACGGGTTCAAACCACCAATCCTCGGATTAGTAGCTGAACGTCTTAACCGCTCGGCCACGCAGGCCTCTTTTTCATTTTTAGGATACACACACTTCGTTACAGTTTCAATCAGTATTCTTAGATCTTTCCCGAACCTCCGCCAATAGGCCCTGGTGCGACGTTATTTAAATCAACCAACTATTGATAATTATAATTAGTTCGTTGAAATAACGTCGCACTAGAGCAGCACTTTGGGATATTGGTGACGATTCGTGGTCTATCTCGAAGGAAAAACCCGGGAACACTGTCTCGTAATTTTGAACCTTAGTCGTATGACGAGGTAAATAATTCAGCTCGACCCGACACAACCTCAATAGGCGCCAGGGCATTGGACCCCGACTAGATTTAACGTGCACGATCCCCGTATACACGCATGTAGAAGTGAGATTTGTTTAAATGACTTTTGTTATTTCTTAGCGAATCTGCAACCATCCGATCGCAAGATAACTACAATTTAAATTCTTTGTCAAGTCTCACTCAGCCGCATTGTTCGAACTCACAATCTTTCGATTGCTAGCCTACGACGGAATTCTAGTGCCACCAGACCCTCGTAAATTTGAACCATATTGAGATGACAAGGCAAATACCTGAGCTGGCAGCCAACGCAACCTCAATAACTGTCAGGACAGTGAACCAGATTGGCGAGGTAGTACATGAGGGAAAATTTTAGTAAAATTTAAAATTACCAGACATTTTTCAAAAGGCTTCAGTTTTTTGTAACCTATTAATGTCACCTAAATGTTTTTATATATTCGTGTACACTGGGACTTGGTACTTTGAAGATAACAGTTGGCCATAAGATAGTAGTTTCTTTTGTAAACGTTAGGTCAAAAATTAGTTAAAAGAAAAAAAAAATGGAGATTTTGAAAAATTAAATGAATTACAATATTTTGATCTCGACTAATTAATTAGTAAAAACTGTTTTTTGTGAACTTACGAAAATAAAATGTAACTTGAAGAACTTTGCAAGTGTTTTTAAATGTGAAATTGGAGGCATATTTATCGTATTTTTTACTTGTTGGTTATGGTTTGCATCAATGTATTTTTTGTTTAATTAAAAACACTTGTTAAATTAATTGAAAATTTTATACTTTAATCTACTACATATTTATATCGCATTAAACAAAAACAGAAAGCACAAAAAAAAACTTTTGAAAGATTTGACCGACTGCATATTAAAGCTGTGAGAAAAAAAAGTGAAGTATCTATAAAAAAAAAGTAAAAGTAAAGTAATTTAATGAAATCTATTTCCAATTTTTTAAATTTAACAACTTCGTGACAAATGGGGATAAGTATACATGAAAACATGCTGTTTTCTCCGATTGAAGCAATCCGAATTTTATGTTCATGTGTATGTTTAAATTTTCTTCATAAAGTGTTTCCTTTAATGGTTTCATATTCTCACTAAACAGCAATATAATGTGATACTTCAAGAACTTTAATGAAAAGATTATTTAGATGATACTTCTGATTTCCAACAGCAGAGTCAGCTCGCACAAAACATCAAGGAATCCACTAAAATATAAGGAATCTACGTATTTTTTTTTTTTTTTAATTCTGATTATCCAGCTGAAGAGTATAAAGAATTCGGATACTCAAAATTTAAACATCAAGCGTTTGTATGAAAAATGCCATTTTTAAAATCACTGCACCAGTCGATTTCAAGTTTACGTCTACTAACTGAAAGAATAATATTAAAAAAAGTAGCATTAATATTTTGAAAATTCTCTTTAAGAATCCTTAGTGAAAAATCGTATAGTTAGAGATATCAGAAAAAATAAAAATTAATAAAATTAAGGTTGTGAATTGAAATACAAATTTTAATGAAATAAGACGAATGTCCCAATATACATTACGTTCATCATGAAGTCAATAACTTTTTTTTAGGTAAAAAGTACAGGACTTAATGAACGTCATCGTAGACTTCAAATATCGAGCGAAAGAAGCTAGCAGAGCAATCCATTCATCAACGTTGAAAACATCTGGTGAAATAACACTGATTTTAAAATTTGACTTTACATTTCATTAATGGAAGTTGACTGTTGGACATACATGCTATTTAATATGTTGACTGTTGGACATACATGCTATTTAATATATTGACTTTCAGAAGAGTGATTAAAAAGATTTAGAGGTTAAATTTAGGGAAGTTATTTACATTTCGAAAAAATCACGTTTCTAAATTAAGTCAATTGAATTATTCTTCATAGGTTGTTTTTCCTGAAATATTTAATCTCGACACTAGGTCGTGCATAGTATCCAAATGTCTGTTGTGCATCTGTAGTGCGACAATAATAAAATTAAATGATCGATTATAATGAAATGAAACAATCGATCTTTCATTGGTGAATAAAAACGCCGTGCTTACAAATATAACAGACGATTTTTTTATACACTGAAAGATGTAAAACAAGTACTTTCGTTTATTCCTAACATGACGTCATGTGCATAGTGTAAATTAAAAATGACTTTAAATTGTTTTTTTTAGAATACATAAATAAAATCGTTTGGCACAGTTAAAAAATATGGAACTTCTGTAAAAACGAAATGTTAAGCGTAATGTAATCATGGATAGCAAAATAGAATGTTTTTCAATCCAAGGAAACTTTAAGTAAAGATAAATATTATAATTATACATAAAATATTTTTACTTGCTGTATTTTTTTATAAGTGTTGCATTGATTTCAATTATATATAAAAATTACTTTAAAAACTTATATTTTGCAAAACATTTCAAATTGTACGACTTTAAAATGCATATTCCACAATTAATTTTTTTTAAATAATAAGTTGTTTTAAATCCCTTTTATGAGTTATTTTCTTGAAATTGTTCTATCACTTTTCAGAGCCACTGTACAGGTAAACGTTGACCCCTTTTCTAGTTACAACTCTTCATTGTTTTAGGGTAATTGATGACTAAAATAACACAAATAGTGATATATCTCAAAACATGGTGGTCCCAAAAGATAGTTACTTACTTTATTTCATTATAGGTTAGAAATATACAAAACTAAGCACGCTTTTAAAAAAAAACTTCCATACCTAAAAATTAAAAAAATGTAGAAGTTATTATTAATTTACTATTAAAAAATAACTAAGTGTTTATGTGTGGCCTGAAAAACAGTTTTCCACTTTATACATAAATATGAAACTAAAAATATGGGTACTGTTCAACGCCAACTTTTGCATCTGAGTATCATAATTTTAAAATTGCAGTTAGTTTTTCAATGTTTTTTTTAAGTTTATAAAAATAGTTTTCTTTAATTTTAAAATCAATAAATCAAATAGTTGTAAAACGTTATCAATAAGTTCAAACAACCATTTTAACTAAAATAATCATCATATATATTATTTCTGTAGTAAAGATCCTTTTAACACCCCTTAGACGAAACGAATATTAACACATGAGGTATCAAAAGAAAGAGAATTTCACGAACCAGTTACGAACAAAGAGTATAAATATAATAGAGAGCGCTCTTCATGTCAGGCTCTGGCAAGACCGCGTTCTCAACACAGATAAGAACCGATGCCCATCACATGGTTTTAGCGCTGCCACACCCTACATGCAGAAGTTCCGAAATTGGCACAGTTTCTTCTTTTCGGCGATAGAGTGTTCCGTCTGTATTGAACTTCTGAACATAAGATATGTAGGTATTTACTTATTTTCAAACAATGTGCATTAAATATTTTCCTTGCATTAACGAAACGAAAATATCCTTTTGTTTGTGTTCAATGCTCTAAGAAACGAATCTCTTTACATTTCTAAGGTTTTATTGTTCATATTTTCTTATTGAAATATACAAAATAACAATTAAAAGAACTACGCTTATTGTGCATCTACATAAAAACAGACAAATATACAAGTAAAATACATAATTATATTTAAATTATAAATAACAAAAAAAAACATGTTAAATTGCAACTATTTATTGAAGAATTTAAGGTAAGAAATGTAATCCCACCTCCCCCGCACACACAAATTTTTTTTTTAAAAAATCTACGTTTTTTTTATTGTACAATTAGGATTAAATTGTTTTTTGTCCGAAAATAAGTAGTATCGATTCGTATTATTCTATATAAAGTCGTCCTTCCAAAAGACGCTTTTCAATAGCGCATTTTGCCTGATCATAGTGCTCATAACCCGGGTTAACGTTGCACTATTTAAATACAATCTTCTACTTAATATATATAAGTTTTATATTTGACTTAATTTTCGTATTATCATCAGTATTACGTAAGTATGTAAAGTTTCAAGGCTATACGTCATTTAAAGAGGAAGCATTCGAATTTATAATTGACTTTTCAATAACTATATGTAATTAAGGTTAATTGAATACATTTGAATTATAAATTTAATGTAGTAAATTTTATACTGATAACATTGCAGAAACTAATTTGAAAATATATGTACATATTTATATGACATCCCTAATTAGAAAATAACAAAGACAAACGCAACATTCGAAAATGGAAAAAATAACTATTTAATTCTAATTAAAATAAATAACAAAATATAAATGAAAGCTATTACAGAATTTTATTGTACAACTGCTATATGCTATTTTTAGTAAATTCCGAAATGGCCTCTTTAATTTATATGTTAAATTCCTTTAAAGTATCATTCTTCAAGAAGTGATATTTAAATAGAAAATTAAACACAAAACCATATTACAATACTTTTGATTTCATTTAGTTTTGAAAGTCGCCAAAGCATGCCAAGGCACGCCAAGTAACACCGGCGCTCCATAACTAGTTCAGAAAGTATTAGAAACCTTAAAAAAACAAAATTTAATATTTTCGAAACATCGAATTTGCTACCCAAGGGAAATACGAGACAGTAGTCTAATTTCCTATAAATATTTACTCAATTGAAACAGATTATATTCATAAAAATTAAGAAAAGAATTCGTAAACCTCATGTTAAACAAAGTAATTTTGATTATTTTACATGATTTTAAAATTTGGTTTGAAATAAAATTTTCAGGAAAACTTACCAGTGGAAGGTAATGGACCTCCTTTGCGAAATTTTTCTTTGCATCCATAAGCGGCACAGCTATGAACCATTTTCTGTTGTGTTTTGTTTCGGATCGCCGTGAATCGTCGCTGTTCCTATTGGAACTCTATTGGGAGGAAAAAACTTTTTCGCGTGGGCGAGGAAATCTGTCTTCCGATCACGTGATTCGATGATGGACATGCGTAAATCGGCATTTTTCTTCCTCTATTTCTATCATTTCTCTATGGTTACGAATAGTACTTTCAACTCATAAATATCAACGATTTTTTTTAAAAGTACGTTTAAAATAACTCATTCTAATTGTTTTTTTTAACTTGCCGTTGATAATGCTGCCAATGAATATTAAATTGGTGTTTTTTAATGCGTTTCAAACTAATTAGTTTTCAAGCAGTTTTTAAACGAACAGTTGGTAGGGCTGCCATCTATAAGTAGAACCGCTAAACTTTTTGATATTTTGGTTATCAAAAATTCGCTAATATCTAAATTTTTGTGTTGTGGGGGGTGGGGGGGGGCCTTGCGAATAATATGAAAAGGATATGGATGATATTTTTACATAAATGAAATTTAGTTTTGTTGGTAATATTTGTTAATCTTTTGGCGACATTTTTATTCATTTGGCGGTATATTGACGATATTTCCTCATCAGCCAATCAGAATACGTCTTTTATCTATCCTCGTAAATAACTATGCAAGATATGTTACATTGTTAAAATTTTGAAATATTCCATTGTAAAAAGTATTATTATAATTAGGTCGACGACGAATTTAAAGAAGTTCTTGAAGGACTTGGCCCCGTAGGGGCCATCGCCTCCAGTATTACAAATTTTTGAAACTTACTGCAATCAAAATTAAAAGGTCCATTTTCTACTCTGAATTGAGAGACGTCATCTCTCCATGACTGCACTCGAACGACTGAAAAGGAAAAGGTTAGTTGGCAAAACATATCATGCACTATGAGGATTTTGATTGGCCAGGGGGCGTGGCTTATGAGCGAGCGTTACATTTTTCTATTACCCCGGTAGGGTTTTTGAAGATTTTGCACTTTTTATTTGATTTTTCGAGTTTTTATACTTTTTATTTGATTTTCTAAAATTTTATATTTTTTATTTGGTTTTTGAGAATTTTATAATTTTTATTTTATTTTCAAATTTTCTAGGTCTGCCCAGAGTTGAGCAAAAGCATCGAGGCTCTAGGCCTACGCACGTTTCGAAAATCTATGTGGTCATACACTTCTAGTATATCCAATTCCGAGTTTCCCACCAACTCGATTGTGGAATAAAAGTTTTCGGCCAACTTGCCGATAAAATGAGATAGTGATGGCATGCCCAGGGATTTGGCAATATCCTCGTCCCGGACATACCATCTGGCTTTTACAACATATAATCTAAGGAAGTTCCGCTGGAACTTCGCAAAATTGTCCATGGTAGTTTTGCATACGAATCCCCATATAGGGGAAGCGTATGTCACAATTGGTCTTAGTATTACCTTAAAGATTAGGAGCCTGTTTCTCATTGTTAACTTAGATTTGCGGTTAACTAGTGACCACATACAGGCTTTGGCTTTCCTAATTTTGTTTTTTATATGCTGGAAGTGATGCTTCCAGGTCATAGATCTGTCTAAAACGACACCAAGATAAGTAGCTGTGTTGGCCCACTGAATTGGGTTTCCAAACATAAAAAGGGGGGCGGGCGTAGCTTTCTTTTTGGAGAACAACACGGCCGTGCTTTTTTCAACATTCAATTTGATTTTCCAGTTCAGGGGCCATTTTTCAAGGGCTGTGATGTGATTTTGCATGGTTTTTCGAATGAAGAATAGAGAGGAATGTTGCATAAGTACAGCCGTATCGTCCGCAAAAAGGGCAATTTTTGTTCGGGGGTGCTGTGGGATATCATTAATGAAGACATTGAATAACAAAGGGCCGATAACGGACCCTTGGGGCGTTCCGGCGGAAATTGGTCTAGCTGAAGATATCTTATTCCCTACTTGAACGACAAATTTACGTTCAGTTAAATAAGAATGTAGTAAAGTTATTAGGTAGTCGGGTACCTCAAGGTTAATAAGTTTTACAATTAATCCGTTAATCCAAACCCGATCAAAGGCTTTTTCTATGTCAAGAAAGAGAGCTCCAGTATGCAATTTCCGCGAGAATCCCCCGGTGATTGTTTCAACCACTCTAAGCAGTTTGTGAGTTGTGGAGTGTTTCCGCACAAAACCAAATTGCTGGGGAATAATTTTCCCATCCAAGTCTAAGGAATCTAATAATCTATTTCTAATCGCCACTTCAGCAATTTTGCTGAGCAGCGGAAGTAGAGAAATAGGTCGATATGAAGTGGGTTGTGAGGGGTTCTTACCTGGTTTTTTAATTGGAATGATGACCGCTGTTTTCCAAGAGTTGGGAAAAAATTTAAGTTTAAGCATGGCATTAATAATATAAGTGAGTTATAATTAGGTTTTATTAAGAAGTCAATGGAGTTAAGCAAGTTACAGGGAGGGAAAGGGGGAAGTGGGTCCCCTTGCTTTGAAGGTCAAGTCCTCAAAATTTCTTCAAGATCGGAATAAAACTGTAGATTTATATAAAAAACAAACATGCACTTTTCTTTATATATATATAGATATTCCTTGTTACACTTAATGACTTCAATGCCTTCAGATAACTTGATACAAGAACCTATTGTTATTGAAAATCCGTTACTGATAATTGAGCAGTAATCGTAAAAGGTTGAAGAAGGCAGGAAAAATCATAAAATTACATAATTTGATCGCGCAAGATAATTTTCCGAGGAAGAATTATAATTGAGGTGAATTGAAAATATTTATTTTGAACTTGGAACTTGTCATTGCTTGACTAATATACCTCCGAAATAAATAAATAAATACATATTAAGTGTGAGCAGGCGGCGGCGGCGATATATATTTGAATATTTTTTACAGCGATAATTATTAATGATTCATTCATCAGATTTCAATGGATGTTAAATTATAAAGGTTTCGGTTAAATAATTTTTAAATGGTTAATCATGGTATATCGTACAAAAAATGTGGTTTTCTAATATAATGATTATCAATCAAAGTTTTATTTTTTTATTGAAAAACCCAGATTTTATACACATTTTTTCCATATAACTACTATGTTATATACATAAAATATTATGAAATATATAAAGGATACATACAATGGATCCTTTATATATTTCAGGATACATACAATGGGCAAAATTGTGTTTGTTCATTTTCAGATGGTTAAAAGTTAGGATGGTTAAAATTAAAATTCATTTTCGGATGCTTTAAAGTTATTTTTGTGACTTATACCACTTTGCAGTTTGCAGACCATATTTTTGCAATATTTAAATATAGTTCAAAATTGAAAAATATTTTATAATTAATCGGGAGAAGGGGGATATTTAACGTTTTCATTTTAACAAATCAAAATTATTGTTATAATCAATTTCGTATTAAAAACGTAATCTATTCCACGAAATTTGAAAAATGTATACATCACTAAAATAGACAAGATTTCAATAAAAAGTTCGGTGATCATTCCAAACTTTTTGTTTTAAATAGCCCAATATTTGCAAGGGTTTTCAACAGTGGTTTTTCGACTCGAAATTTTGTGTTCTCCCATTTCCCCCTCTAAACTGAAATCTACGAGCAGCTCCTGTGATAAAGGTGACGAAAAAAGAAAAGCCTCAGGGTTTAATATCAGATTAAATCAATTTCCAAGAGGAAAAATGGTATTTGAAACCAGTTACTTTAGCTTTTATAAAAAAAATTGAGATTCAGGGGTTATACATTGCATAACCCCTGAATAGTAGGAAAGTTTCCATTTGGTACCAATAAGAAAGAGATAAAATAGCTTTATTTTACTTATTCAATCATCATTTGACTTCCTTTACCAACATTGACAAGGGAATGTGACAGATACGGTGTCCGACAGAGCAGCAGCAGCAATCTCAAGTGCCCTAGTGCTTCAAGGTGTGGGTTTAATTATAGATCAAGTTTTTTTAAGCACGATTGACCGCAAAAAAATCACGAGAGAGGAATTGAAGAACATACAATAGAAAGAAATACCGGCATTACTACGTGGATTTTACTTCGGTGGCAGAAAGAACAAGACGTTACAACTTGCAAGTCGATGAATAAAATGCTGGAAACAGTATTCGAAGAGCATGTTACTCTGATTCAAGAACCTGAAATTATATATCTTGGTCCTGTAACTCCATCCAGTGGCTCAGCGAAAAACATCACCAAGAACATTACTGACTGTCTAACAGAAAACGGAATTTCTGCTGATAACATTACAGCCGTCGGATGTGGTGGAACCAACGTAAATACTGGAAGAAATGGAACAGTAATAAGGTTTCTCGAAGCTTATTTAAAAAAAAACATACAATGGTTAGTTTTTCAACTTTATTCAAACGCGTTTCCGTTATAAGATGTACTGGAACACTTAGACGGCTAAACTATAGGGCCTCGGGAATTCTCTGGTATTATTGGAAAAACGTTGGCAATTGTGAACAGTTGCCAATTGCATCGCCTGAGAAAATTCAAGTTAATCTGTCAAAAATAATTAAAAAAAGTTAATCACTGATCAACAATACTTATTTGATATTTACCAAGCTGTTGCTAGCGGCTAGTGCTCAATAAATTTATCAGAACGAGAACCTGGAACATTTTTCTACTCAAGGCGGTTAACGACAGGATGTAGAATTTTGAGTTTATTCTCGGCAACCGATAATAATCCATTAAAGAATTTATACTCGCTAGCAGAATACGTTATGAAAGTTTATGCACCAATGTGGTGTAGTATTAAGATTTGTCACTCCTTCAAGGATGGTTTCCAAATTTGTTTTTGAAATAATATAAAAAAAATCACATTATAGCTCTACTAAAATGAAAAATAATTGATCATGTAATGCCAATGGTTTCCTTGGTAGTTTAGAAAATATACTATTAGCAATGATTACAAACGATCGAATTTTCTTGTGTACCTGAAGTGTTTGATTTCCCAAAGTACCCATATCGTACTTAATCAGTGGATCAATGCATTAAATTAGACATAGAGGCAGCAGCTGCGGTTTGTGGTTTGTGGTGTAACCAAGATTGGATATATCAAGAGTCAGATTGAAGTCTAGACAACTTGCGCCACAATTTAACACCAAAGCAGAGTATCGTTAATAGCCAAGTTACCCCTCAAACTATGTTTAGTTGTTTACATCGTGGTTATTGTTTAAGGTCTGAATAGCATACGAAATTTTTACAACTAGTTTTACTCTTTAGATTCAATTGACAACTCTTGAGAGGTGTTGCAACTGGATTCATAATTACTTATACCTTTATTGTTCTATATTATAAGGAAATTTCATGTTGTGGCGTAAAATTCACGCTCTGGGCTTAGTTTCAAGTTATCTCTAACAATTTAAGTAAAATATTTTATTTGTGTTAACTTGCATATATTAAAAAATATGAATCTATATCAAAGCAAAAGTTTCCACAGTTTTAAATTCTAATACATTCTTCTCACCCTATAGTGCATTACAACATTATTTAATTCCTCACATTATCAGTAAACTTTATAGTCTAAGTGGAACCTCTAGATATAGTTTGCTATGAAAATGCTTTTGTATGGTAAATAATATAAATGAAAGCCAACTTTTCCGCACTATTTAACTTGCGGTTTAATTAAACCGCAAGGTTTTAAAGGAGCCAATATTATTTTATATATTTATCTAAAATAAATTTTGATTGGTGGAGATATTTTAAATACAGTAGAACTCTAATTATCCGGATAATTGGATAATTAACGAAAAAAAGGTTATTTTTTAGTAAAAAAACGAATTTTACTTTTGTATCTATTGTAATTAAATGACCATTAAAAACAACATCATTCACCGATAAGAAACTCTTAAAATGTGGATTTTGCTGATTTTTTTTCAACACGATCCGGATAATTTATGATCCTCTTTGTTTGAATCGAATAACTGGAGTTCGGATAATTGGAGTTCTACTGTATTTGAGAAAGAGAGTCGTAAGAAGTAGCATTTATGGCCATAACCAACGCGATAATTAACGCATCTTTTGAAATTCCCTTCACAGTATAATAAGAAACATCAAGTCTTTAAATATATCACAGTGTAGAACAATGACGAGGATTGCCGACGACATGGCCAACTTTTTCAACTAGATGATATCCGCCACAAGGTGATCTGATGTCCTTTTCCAGCCGTCGATACCCTTCGAAGCCTTCGAGTGTGCCGTGCACTTACCCCGAGAGAATAACTCCTCAGATGGCGTAGCAGCCACATTCTGTCTCTCCAAATAATGGGCATGTCAGCAAATAGAGTAGATTTCGAGTGGTATCTTGACTCGATCAGACCTATCGAACAATGGGTAGGCCGAGTGGACGACCTTCGAAACTTTCTACCGTCGAACCCGTTCGAGCTTCCGTTGTCTAACACGGAATTCGCAGCGAATTGTGAGTTCGAAACATTTGATTCGAAGGCATATTACTTCTTTAGTCATTTATGCCCCTAAAACATCTGTATTACATCTGTGGCTTGGAACACGAAGGACCGATGTCTAATGTTAAACCAATGCAACATTGGTCTTGTTCCAACCTCAAAGGTATAGTGGTACAAAGTAGACATCTCAATTTTTCAATTCGAATTTTTTTAGTTTGATTTTTTCTAATGTATATTGTTGGCCAAAGAAACTTTTGGTTGAATTTTTTACTTCAAAATAGCATATTCGATCAGAAACTTGATGTGTATGAACTTGTGAAACTTGAGGCCAGGAACTTGACATATGTCTAATGTTAAACCAATTCAACGTTGGTCCTTGTTGTTCCAATCCCACAGATATAATGGCACAAAGTAGTTATCTCAATTTTTCAGTTCGAATTTTTTTAGTTTGTATTTTTTGGTTTGGTTTTTATTAATTAACGTCGCATTAGAGCTGCACAATGGACTATTGGCGACGGTTCGGGGTATACCTCGAAGGAAAGACTCTAATAGCTAATAGGAGTTGGTTAATTGGTTGCAAAAACGTCGCACTAGAGCTAACTGCACAATGGGCTATTGGCGAAGGTTCAGGGTCTACCTGGAAGAAAATACCCTGGAACAATGACTCGTATTTTAAAACCATAGTCAGATGACGAGAACAACACCTGACCTGGCACCCGACGCAACCTCAATAGGCGTCACGTTAATAGGAGAAAAATATATTTTCTATATTTATTCGAAATCAGCAAATTTATTTCGTATTCTGGTTATTTAAATTGAATATTATTTTAAAGCATATTATAACAGTATATAGCTCTGGTGCATCAGAAATTTCTCCTTCATCTAATCACGAAAAAAGGATTAAAAGTCCAGGAAACCTATTGTATAGAGATCATGATTGAACAAAGCATTGTGATACACAACGCCAATCCTCGTCATCTGACCATGACGAACTGTCGCCAATAGCACACTGTGCAGCTCTAATACGACGTTAATTCAACTAATCAACATAGTCACATGTTCAAGTGTCCAACTAATGTAAAAGCTTTTACTAAAAAAATTTAACTAAAAATTTAAAAAAATAACTAATTAGTAAAAATTGTATTAATTAGTAGAAACTAGCAAGTATAAATTATTTATTCCATTTATTTTACTATATATCAAATTGTCATCGTAATTAAGTAAGTTGGCAAGGATTCAAGTGTATATAACATTTGACAAGGGATTAAATTTATATTGTAATATTTACAATACACATTTAGTAACATTTACAAAATAGAGTGAATTCGATAAAAACTGTGAAATAATTTAAATTCTTTCTTTGAAGGGACACTTCCTGAATTTAAGAATTTATTCCAGGTATATTTAAATGAAATGTTCAAAGTCAATGACTGAATAAACACTGTAAAATGACAATCAAATGACTGAATAAACACTGTAAAATGACAATCAAATGACGGAATAAACACTGTAAAATGACAATCCAAATGACTGCAAAATGTATAGACACTTCCTGAATTTAGGAAATAATTCCAAGTATATTTAAATGAAATGTTCAAAGTAAATGACTGAATAAACACTGTAAAATGACAATCAAATGACTGAATAAACACTGTAAAATGACAATCAAATGACTGAATAAACACTGTAAAATGACAATCAAATGACTGAATAAACACTGTAAAATGACAATCAAATGACGGAATAAACACTGTAAAATGACAATCCAAATGACTGCAAAATGTATAGACACTTCCTGAATTTAGGAAATAATTCCAAGTATATTTAAATGAAATGTTCAAAGTAAAGACTGAATAAACAAAAATAAATCAAAGACTGAATAAACACTGTAAAATGACAATCAAATGACTGAATAAACACTGTAAAATGACAATCAAATGACTGAATAAACACTGTAAAATGACAATCAAATGACTGAATAAACACTGTAAAATGACATTCAAATGACTGAATAAACACAGTAAAATGACAATCAAATGACGGAATAAACACTGTAAAATGACAATCCAAATGACTGCCAAATATACAGTTCCACAAAATATCCCAAGTCAATTGACAGCCCTCTGCGCAAATATTTGTCACTTTCATTAAGTAACGAACAATGCAGGTGTTTTATAGAGACAGCCTAAAACCCTCAACACGAAATCCCCTATAGAAATGACGACGCGAGACGATGAGAGTGCAGATCGGCTTAAATGAAACGTCGCATTCGTACTACTAATAACGGTGGAGGAGGAATCTATCTGATTCCGGCATCGTGTTTGACCTACTCATTGGAGAACGAGGAAAATGTGGAACGCGGAGAGAAAGTAGGGAAAGTAACGCTCTGGGATATTTGACAGTTGAGGTTCGAGGTGAAACGCGTCCGCTCCTCGTCGCTTCTATTTGCAGTTTCGCCCCGGTGAGTGCTTTATTACATTCCTTTTATTACATCCTGGAGTTGATTTTTTTTAATACCTATATTGATTGAGTAATATTTTTTTTTAAATATGTAATAATAATTAAAATAATGTAAATTGTGTAACTGAATTTTTCGAACCATGTTTATTGAATGAATACATTTATCCGTTTTGGGATTTTATAAAAAATAAATAATTGTTTGCTTTGAATTTTAATTAAATGGGGTATTAAAAATAAATAAAATAAATTTATTTTTAATACTCCATTTAATTAAAATTCATATGTTGAGTTAAATTTTTAATACTCCATTTAATTATAAATGTATGTAAAAAACTATACATAAATGTATTCTTTTTTTTTCAATCAAATGTTCAGGAAATGTATAAAAATGTTTTGTTTAACTTATTAGCATTTTATAATAAATAATTATTTAACTCATTTTATAATAAATAATTTTTTAACTTATTCACATTTTATAATAAATAATTATTCAACTTATTAACATTTTATAATAAATAATTATTTAACTTATTAACATTTAACAAATTTATATTTAATATTTATTACATTTATACCTATTTCTAATTATATTTTTATTATACGAATAATTTATAATATTTTAATTATTCGAACAATATTCAATTACGATATTAAAAAAAATATTACAAAATTATATTTAATATATTTTTTTTTTTAAATTAATTTTTTTTATTAAGGTTGAAGAATTTTTATTTAACCTATTTAATTTTTTGAAGTTTAAAATGGATTTAAATGTACAATGGCTTAACTAAAAAAAATAATATTTTAATATATATAACGTCTTATGAATGAATAATTTGTATATGTTATGCTTGTATATTTGGTAATAGTATTTCATTTTCTGCATAATTAATTGCATTTTTCTTGGCATTCTATAAGAGTAACACAAAAATTAAGTTCAGCATTTAAAAAAAAAATCTATCTAGCCTATACTTTTTTTTTTCACTAAAAATCCTTATACATAATTTTTTTTTAATATAAGAGGTAAAAAGAGGCAACTGGCGCCTCCTGCAAACAGGCCAATAAGAAAACAAAAAAAAATCCAAATTAACAGAGTAAAAAATTATTGATTTATCTAAAGTTGCATGAGTTCTCCCGTATCCATCAGAGATATTCACTCAGTCGTGTACAAAATCTCGTGCTGACTGTTAAATTGCGATGTTCTTTAAACAATTGCCCGGAATTCTTTTAGTCTTTGATGTTAATTTCGACAACTGCATAACTTTTATTAAACAGCTGTACTACTTTTTAAAGATAATTCAGACGGTCAACTACCTTTATACACTGTTTTTAAATGTATCAACAATTAGGCAGCTGTACTACTTTTAATGACATTTCGCTAAAATATTCGAATGTCACGTTTATTACAAAATGATCTGATAATTTCATGAATTAAAAAAAATCGTGCATTTGAAGTGGAAAATAGTTCTTTTTGAACTGGGTTAAAAATTAAAAATTGTCTCTGGAGATTATTTTTTTTAGGGGTGTGTGGGGGAGGGTGAGGGGTGGGTTCTAAAAATCTGTGTAATAATGCACACATAATTTATCCGTTCTTTTATATCAATTAAACTATTTACCTTACATTAAAAAAGTTATGCGTTTAATCACTCTTAAATCACCATGTCTTATTATATGTATAGGAAAACTTCTCCACGATGTAAAGGGCTCCATTTAAAAACATCTAATGTCTATAATTTTTCGGATTCAGATATTGTTAGTATTGGGAAATGTATTTATTCTTTCGTTAAAAAACATGATTACTTAATAAAAATTGCATTAAAATTATTGAAAACTAATTTCAAAATAATTCCAAAATTTATACGGGCCCCAAATGCCCAGTGGATAAAGGTGTTCAGCTAGTATTCAGAGGATTGCTAGTTCAAACCCGTGCGATGGACTTGACAAAGAAAAGTAAAAAAGTAGTGATCTTGCGATCGGCGGGTTGCCAGCTTCGCTACAAAAATACTAGAAAGTCGTCCAGAACAACCAACAAACTGACCGACGGTTCGGGGTCTATCTCAAAAAGGAAAGACTCGGGAACACATTCATACATGCACCTCGTTATTTTAGAACCATGGTCCGATGACGGGGAAACACCTGAACTGGTGACCAACGCCTTGAATAGACGTCGGGACTTTGGACCCCGATCAGATTTATCGTGCACCAGTCCCGTATACGCGCCGTTAATTTTTGTGGATGTTCTGTTTGTGGAAGTTGGCAACCCTCCGATCGCAATATCACTACTTTTTTTTACTATTCCTTAGTCTAGTCCGCGCAAAGGTTCGAACCGGGAACCTTTGGATTCCCAGCTGACGCCTTAATCCACTCGGCCACGGAGGCCTCTAAAAATATTAGAGAGCCCCAGTTGCTCAGTTGGTAAGGCGTTCAGCTACTAATCAGAGGATTGGTGGTTCGAATCCGTGAAATGGACTTGACATAGAAAAGTAAAAAAAGTAGTGATCTTGCGATCGGAGGGTTGCCAGCTTCGCTACAAAAATACTAGAAAGTCGTCCAGAACAACCAACAAACTATACCAGCGTGTGTACGGGACTGGTGCACGATAAATCTTACCGGGGTCCAATGTCCTGATGTCTATTGAGGTTGCGTCGGGTGCCAGCTCAGGTGTTGTCCTCGTCATATGACCATGGTTCAAAAATACGAGGCATTGTTTCCGGGTCTTTCGTTCGAGATAGGCCCCGAACAGTCGACAATAGCCCACCGTGCAGCTCAAGTTCGACGTTATTAACCAAACCAAACCAACCCAATTAGTGTGATACCAGATTAACCAGTTTTGAATTTTAAAATAGAATTTGGAGAAAAATTAGACTCTAAATTCATCACATTTAGAAGACCCACTGCATATTTAAATTTTGATTTCGTAATTTCACGTAAGCTAAGAGGGAAAGGACTTGAGATGTTTTGCAATTGGGCATGCATGTAAAATAACATTTTATAACATGTTCACCTTTAACTCTGAAGGATCGAAAAAAGATTTTACGAGTAAGAACTTGCTAGAAACATCTCTTATCAGTTCTACAGCTGTAAAATTGACGGAATGGGAATTTTCAAACTGCTCAGTAAATCTTTGCTCAATCAGGTCGTTTGAGACAACCAGTGCTTAAGAATAACAAAAGATACACATTTTTTTTAAAGCTTCTATTGTTAGTGACTTAGTTTAGATCCTGGGTCAGAGAGAATTTCTTGGAAGCTGATATCGCTCAGGACAACAGGTAAACTTATCATTGTAGAATGTAGGAGCCGCAGTCGATTTTGATATTTATTGTGTCTAAAATGGGTCATAACAGTGCGTTTAGGAAATACCACTTATAAAAGTAAATAGTTAAAAGAGGTTGGTTGGTTGCGGTAATGTCGTACTAGAGATACACAATGGTCTATTGGCAATGGGAACTCCTTAAGAAAAACCCAGGAAAACTGCTTCGTAATTTTGACCATAGTCAGGTTTGGTTTTGGTTTTGTTTTGTTAATTAACGTCGCACTAGAGCTGCACAGTGGGCTATTGGCGACGGTTCGGGGTCAATCTCGAAGGAAAGACCCGGGAACACATACACATTCACACACACACATTCATACACACATTCACCTCGTTATTTTAGAACCATGGTCAGATGACGAGGAAACACCTGAACTGGCACCCAACGCCTTCAATAGACGTCGGGACTTTGGACCCCGATCAGATTTATTGTGCACCAGTCCCGTATACACGCCAGTATAATTTGTTGGATATTCTGGACGACTTTCTAGTATTTTTTTAGCGAAGCTGGCAACCCTCCGATCGGACCATAGTCAGGAAACGAGAAAACACCTGTGTTTTGGATGGTTTGGTTTGTTTAATTAACGTCGCACTAGAGCTGCAGAGTAGGCTATTGGCGACGGTTCGGGGCCTATCTCGAAGAAAAGACCCGGAAACGATGCCTCGTATATTTGAACCATGGTCAGATGACGAGGACAACACCTGAGCTGGCACCCGACGCAACCTCAATAGGCGTCAGGACATTGAACCCCGATCAGATTTATCGTGCACCAGTCTCGTATACACGCCAGTATAATGTGTTGGGTGTTCTAGACGACTTTCTAGTATTTTTATAGCGAAGCTGGCAACCCTCCGATCACAAGATCACTACTTCTTTACTTTAGTTTGTCATGTCCATCGCACGGATTCGAACCACCAATCCTCTGATTAGTAGCTGAACGCCTTTATCCAATGAGCAACTGAGGCTCCCTGTGTTTTGGAGCACGACAGATTTAACGAGCATAAGTGCAATTTTCACGATGAACGTTTTTTTTAATGACTACCAGGAACGAAGCTGGCAACCCTCCGATCGTAAGTTCTCTACACTGCCAGAGACGATATTCTAACCTACAACCCACCAATTATGAGACGAATACTTTACAGCAGGGCCACCGCTAACCTAAAGAGATTGGGAAAATCCTACTAAAAATTATAATTCTTCATTAATTAAAGTCTGATGTGTTGATTTCTCTCGAAGAGTTATTTATATAATAATCCGATTAAAAAATATATTTATTTATTTTAATTTTGGAATTTTAAGCTTGGCCGTTCAGAGGAGACTATAGGCCTAGTAAAGAATATGTAGGGCGTATTCAAACTCCATTTTATAAAAATTAGCGCATGTTTATAAATGAATTATACATGTATATTGTATTTTTCATGTATTTTCAATTGATTAAAGAGAAAGGGTTTCACTCGAAAATTAAAAAAATAACAATGACCATGATCTTTTCACGTTCAAAATTGCTTTACTTATTTTTTCATTCAGTATTCTACGTTGTCTGCTATAAATAGGCCTTTTAAAATTGCAGCCTCGTTTGCTTTCCTACAACATATTACCTACAGATATCTTACGTATTCGTTATTAGGAATAAAATATGTCATTCGTAAATTGCTTTTATTTCATTAAAAATGCATATAAACTATTTTTGTACTTTGTTGACATTTGTGTCGGTATAATTTTATGGTATAAAAATATGGTAAAATTATAATTTTATGATCAGTATAAAAATATGGTAAAATTATAATTTTATGATCAGTATAAAAATATGGTAAAATTATAATTTTATGATCAGTATAAAAATATGGTAAAATTATAATTTTATGATCAGTATAAAAATATGGTAAAATTATAATTTTATGATCAGTATAAAAATATGGTAAAATTATAATTTTATGATCAGTATAAAAATATGGTAAAATTATAATTTTATGATCAGTATAAAAATATGGTAAAATTATAATTTTATGATCAGTATAAAAATATGGTAAAATTATAATTTTATGATCAGTATAAAAATATGGGAAAATTATAATTTTATGATCAGTATAAAAATATGGTAAAATTATAATTTTATGATCAGTATAAAAATATGGTAAAATTATAATTTTATGATCAGTATAAAAATATGGTAAAATTATAATTTTATGATCAGTATAAAAATATGGTAAAATTATAATTTTATGATCAGTATAAAAATATGGTAAAATTATAATTTTATGATCAGTATAAAAATATGGTAAAATTATAATTTTATGATCAGTATAAAAATATGGTAAAATTATAATTTTATGATCAGTATAAAAATATGGTAAAATTATAATTTTATGATCAGTATAAAAATATCGGTATATAATTTTACCAAACCCCCTTTACTGTTATTGACCAATTTTAACACTGCTGGGATCGCACTGAACCGTCAGGCTCAATACAAAGAAAAATCCATTAAGGCTGGAAGCGCGACCCTGGCAAGGTTCAGTTCAAGCATAACAAATTAAAAAATACATTTCGATAGTGATGATAGCAAAAATTTAACTTTATTCTTAAACATGTACAAAGTAACTTTTATTTTTCCGAAATTGATACTACATTACTTATATCTAGCCAATTTCCCTCAAATTTCCTTGATTTAATACCAATACCTTTGTTTAAAAAAATAATATCTATTATTATCTATTGTTTCCCTTTCGAACGGTAACTGAAGTTCTAATCAACTTAAATTAATTTTAATCAACTTAATCTGATCGAAACCTTGCCATCGAGGGGATTAATCTTAATACACGAACGTTTCCTTTTACTTTCGGAAAACCAATTGTTACAGGACAATGACGCGACGCTCATTTGACGATTAACGTTGTGAGGAAGCACTGATGCTTAGGTACAAAGACTTCACTGCACTTCTATTGAAACATTAATAAGATACACAGGGTGGCCATAACATAAGTTGTCCTGTTTAGAGACATATGTAGCTAAAACTAATGAACTTAATTTCACCAAATTTCACATTAAGAATATTGAAGGCATGGGAAGGGGCGATATTTCCGCAAAAAAAAATAGTTTAAAAAACCACTGATTTTGGCGCTGTATACACAAATTAATTTAGTCATTAAACTCAAAGGAAATATTATAGCCAACTGTGCAGCTCTAGTGCGACGTTAATTAAACAAACCAAACCAAAGGAAATATTCTTTTATTAATCAGAATTAGGGTGTCCAGAACACCCATAGACTATTTTCAATGTGCTTACTTTTCTCGTATATAAGAAGTTGCATCCGATGTGCGTCCTGGTTTTTTTTGGTTAAATAACGTCGCACTAGAGCTGCACAGTGGCCTATTGGCGACAGTTCGGGGTCTATCTCGAAGGAAAGACCCGGGAACACATACACATTCACACACACATTCATACATGCCATGCACGTCGTTATTTTTAGTACCATGGTCAGATGACGAGGAAACACCTGAACTGGCACCCAACGCCTTCAATAGACGTCGGGACTTTGGACCCCGATCAGATTTATCGTGCACCAGTCCCGTATACACACCGTTAATTTTTGCGGATGTTCTGGACGACTTTTTCTAGTATTTTGTAGCGAAGCTGGCAACCCTCCGATCACAAGATCACTACTTTTTACTTTCTTTGTCAAGTCCATCGCCTAGGACCGAACCAGGAATCTTCGAATTCCCAGCTGGCGCCTTTAACCGCTCGGCCACGGAGGCCGTCCTGATTGTGACGAATAAAAGATTATTTCCTTTGACTTTGATTACAAAATTAATTTGCGTGTGTGTCGCAACTTTTTTATATGTATTTTACTAGTTTTCTTCTCGTGCAGTGCCAAAATTCCCCCGATCGGTGACTTTTGAAACTAAATTATATTTGTTACTAAAATCTTTCACCAAGCGAGGGCCGAGTGGTATGGAATTCGGCTAGCAATCGGAGGAGTACGAGTTCGAATCAGCATGGTTTGGTTTTGTTAATTAACGTCGCACTAGAGCTGCACAGTCGAATCAGCATGAGGACTTGATAAGAAGTTAAGATGTAGTGGTCTCGTGATCGGAGGATTCCCATATTCGCTACTCAATTACAAGAGTCGCTTGAATTTATCCTCAATTATCACCGTCGTGTATATGGGATTAGTGCACGTTCAAATCTGATCGGGGTTCATTATCCTGACGCCTATTGAGGTTGTGTCGGGTACCAGCTCATGTGTTGTTTTTGTCATCTGGTCATGGTTCAAATGTACGAGGCAAACCGGGTCTTTTCTTCGAGATTGACCCCGAATCGTCGCAAGGGGCCCGTAGTCCCGAGGTACCGTCGTGGACTAGCAACCAGAGGGTAGAGAGTTCGAATACGGCTGATACAAGAGACTTGGCAAAAATGTTAAAATGCAGTGAACTTGTGATCGGAGGTTTACCAGATTCGCTGCGAAGTAACAGCACGTCGTCCCAACTTACCTCTAATTTCTACGGCGTGTATACAGGACTAGTGCCTGTTAACTCTACTCGGGGTCCATTGGCCTGACGCCTATTGAAGTTGCGGCGGATGCTAGCTCAGGAGTTGTCCTCGTCATCTGACCATGATACAAAAATACGAGGCATTGTTCCCGGGTCTTTTGTTCGAAATAGACACCGAACAGTCGCCAATAGCCCAATGTGCAACTCTAGTGTGACGTTAACTAACCAAACCAAACCGAACCGTCGCTAATAGCTAACTGTGCAGCTTTAGTGCGACATTAATTAACCAACCTATCAAGGCTGGTTGGTTAAACAACGTCGTACTAGAGCTGCACAGTGGGCAATTGGCGACATCAAGGCGGATATATATGTAATTTTCTGCTTTCGTTGAGGAACAAAATTGGCTGCCAAAACGATATTTGAAATCGCAACGCACCGTTTCGTCCTGTGTTGTCCGCGTATCGTCCTTACTTGTTTTCCAACAAGCCATTCATTACCATTGCACCAACATGTTAATCAACTAACAGTCCTATAGGAGGTAAAAGGGGCTTCGCCCCTACGGTACTCCGAACGCTTCGCTCAACTATATATCACAACGCACCGTTTATGAGTAGAATATTTTAATGTTGGGCCACTGCTGGCCCCATTGCCGGGTCTTTCCTTCGGAAGAGATCCCGACCCATCGCCTAGCTAAGATTTTGTCTTCGTCATCTGACCATGATACAAAAATACGATTCATTGTTCCCGGGTCTTTTGTCCGTGGCCGAGTGGATTAAGGCGTCAGCTGGGAATCCGAGGGTTCCCGGTTCGAACCTGTAGACTAAGAATAATAAAAAAAAAGTAGTGAACTTGTGATCGGAGAGTTGTCAACTTCGCTATAAAATACTAGGAAAGTCCTCGTCATCTGACCATGGTTTAAAAATACGAGGCATCGTTCCCGGGTCTTTCCTTAGAGATAGGCCCCGAACCGTCACCAGTAGCCCACTGTACATCTCTAATGCGACGTTAATTAACCAAACCAAACCAAACCAAACCGGGTCTTTTGTTCGAGATAGACTCCGAACCGTCGCCAATAGCCCAATGTGGAACTCTAGTGCGACGTTAACTTACCAAACCATCCTAATATACAATAATGTATAAATGGCAACAGACCCTTGTGCAATATTTTGAATGGTGGATACGAACATTGTTGTAACACCCACTCGCATATAAGTACGTGAAATATTTTGTACTAATTTTTTTTAATGTGTTTTTATATTTTCTGCAAAGAAATTAATTCAGTTTTTAGGACTTACTAGACAGATATTTTATTTTGTATAGGTCTGGTGAGTATATTTTTATATATTTGTATTGCGTGTTTGAAACACAATTGGGGTACGATACAAGTCCACGCGTTTTACTTCTGTTGCGGTTTTCCACCGTGATGCTGAATTTGTTGGTTCATTCAAACAATCAAACCAACCCAGCTTTTCGGAGGGAAAACGCAACCGCTGCAGAAGAAAAACGCAAGAACATGTGTCGTATCTTTGAAGCTATTTTAAGATTAAAACAATTGTGTTTTGTGGATAATATTCTTTTATTGCGCATGAATATGTTATTTATGTTAACTTATTTCAGTGCCCGTAGACTAATAGTCTTTTAAAATTGAATTGTATTTATCATAACAGGATCTGTATAGGCTTCAATTTGAAATTTAATACATTCCCTAATTTTCTAAATTGGTGAATATATTATATACACTTTTATATTTATGTTCATTATAATGTTAAAAGTTGTTCTAGAATTGAATAGCGAACAATCGAAAAATGCTTTGTCACAAAGAAAAACGTGGAAAACGTGCTTCCCACGAATTCGTGGGAAACTATTCGCAGAAAAAAACTTTTTCTTAAATGAATTGACTCTTACACAATTTCTAATTTTTGAAAGTTGATTTTATTAGGACAAACGTGTTTTGAAATAATGAGATATTTGAGTTTGTCAGAAAATTCGTCAAGGTGAATTCAATGAAGTATTAATCTCATTTTTTGAAATTTTGGACAAAACACGTTTGATTTTCATTTGTTTCTCTGTGCAGTAAAAAAATAGAAATATCTTTCTCTCGTATAAAGGGTTATCTCGAATCTACAACACGACTTGAAACCAAAATGACAAATATATTAATTTCATAAATATATTTTCTGAGAAGTTTAAGACATTTTTTGAACTCTAGTTCACCTTCAACGTATATAATTTACTGATTTTTGTTGTTGTTGTTGTTACTTGAATCCGCGATCTGCTGCTTAAAAGATGTCGAGCTCGTAATTGAAAGGTTACGAGTTCGATCATCATTTTGGGAAAGATAAGCGTCTTCGTAATCGGAGGGTTTCGATTCCTTTTGTTCTCTAAACATTGGCTTTGTACAGAGGGAGGAGCATATAAATCAAGCATGTCCGGTGTTTTTCTCATCGGCGCATTGTTGAAAATTTAATGGCAGTGTTCAATGGTTTTCCCCTTGGTTTGGTTAAATAACGTCGCACTAGAGCTGCGCAGTGTTCGGCGACGGTTCGGGGTCTATCTCGAAAAGGAAACACTCGGGAACACATTCATACATGCACCTCGTTATTTTAGAACCATGGTCAGATGATGAGGAAACACCTGAACTGACACCCAACGCCTTCAATAGACGTCGGGACTTTGGACCCCGATCAGATTTATCGTGCACCAGTCCCGTATACACGCCAGTATAATTTGTTGGATATTCTGGACGACTTTCTAGTATTTTTGTAGCGAAGCTGGCAACCCTCCGATCGCAAGATCACTACTTTTTTTACTTTTCTATGTCAAGTCCATTTCACGGATTCGAACCACCAATCCTCTGATTAGTAGCTGAACGCCTTACCAACTGAGCAACTGGGGCTCTCTAATATTTTTAGAGGCCTCCGTGGCCGAGTGGATTAAGGCGTCAGCTCAGCTGGGAATCCAAAAGGTTCCCGGTTCGAACCTTTGCGCGGACTAGACTAAGGAATAGTAAAAAAAAGTAGTGATATTGCGATCGGAGGGTTGCCAACTTCGCTACCAAAATACTAGAATGTCGTCCAGAACATCCACAAAAATTAACGGCGCGTATACGGGACTGGTGCACGATAAATCTGATCGGGGTCCAAAGTCCCGACGTCTATTCAAGGCGTTGGTCACCAGTTCAGGTGTTTCCCCGTCATCGGACCAGGGTTCTAATATAACGAGGTGCATGTATGAATGTATGTGTGAATGTGTATGTGTTCCCGGGTCTTTCCTTCGAGATAGACCCCGAACCGTCGCCAATAGCCCACTGTGCAGCTCTAGTGCGACGTTAATTAACCAAACCAACCTACTTTTTTTTACTTTGTCAAGTCCATTGCATAGGATCGAACCAGGAATCTTCGGATTCCCAGCTGACGTCTTTAACCGCTCAGCCGCGGAGGCCTCGGTTTTTCTCTTGGAATAGATCTCAAACTATCAGCGATTGCCCATTGGGCTGCTCTAGTGTGACACTAATTCAATCAACCCCCTTTCACTACCGTGGAATAGAGTGAATAGACGCAGTTTTGTGAAAAAAGTTATTGCGACTTGTATCGTTACGATGTTGAATGTAAAAATTATTTAAAAAAATACTTTTTAATCTCTGCCATTTGAAGATCAAATCAATCCACATTTAGACTAAAAAAAGGCGCAAACTGTGACGTCATAAGTAGTTTATATACACAGCTGATCAAGTGTCTTCCCGGCATCACTGGTTAGGATGTATAATAAGTAGATTAACTATCGAGCCTTAACTATCGAGATTTCATAATTGAAACGGAATTTTAAGAAGGGCGACTGCTGCTGTTCACCTGCACTAGTAGTGCAGGTGAACAGTGCATACATTTACATTTTTTCATTCCTCAAAGTCAAAAATTAAATATTTTTAACAATGTGGGCTTATAATACAGGCCGATACTGAACTTTTAAGGTATTACTCATAATTTTAAATGTATAAAAAGGCCTAATATGGCTGCAAAATTTAAAACTGCTGCTATTCATCCAATTCCATGGTAGTGATTGTTTAAATTAAGAACTTCATGAAAAATAAGAATTTGTTATACGGGTATAATATAACGTTCCCCGTTTGGAGACGTCTGTAGCTAGAACGAATGAACGGGACGACACCAAATTTTACATTCTTTTCCTAAACCCGGAAAAGATCCTAAAGATCCGAATAACTATCGGTCGATTGCACTTACCAGCTGCATGTGCAAGCTTTTAGAAAAGATGGTGAATTCTCGCCTTGTTTACATGTTAGAGACTAACAACGCTCTAACACCATTTCAAAGCGGATTTAGGGTCGGCCGCTCTACGGTAGACAATATCCTGTACCTCTAAACTCAAATACGCCATGCCTTTCTGCGCCAAAACCATCTCGTGGCTATATTCTTCGATATGGAGAAGGCGTACGATCGGACATGGCGATATGGTATACTCAGAGATCTGTATTCCCTTGGGTTTCGAGGACATCTACCGATATTTATTAAGAACTTTTTGGCATTGCGAGAATTCAGCGTCCGCATTGGCTCAGCATTTTCGGATACTTTTATCCAAGAAGAGGGCGTTCCTCAGGGTAGCGTACTCAGCGTTACTCTATTCGCTATCAAGATCAACGATATCCTGAATCAGTTGCCTCCTTCTGTCCAGGGCAATTTATATGTCGATGACCTGAGCATTTTTTGCCAGGGAAAGGATATGCGATTTGTCGAACGACAACTGCAATCAATCGTTTCAAGGTTGACCAAGTGGAGTGCAGAAAATGGTTTCAACTTCTCTGTCCAAAAAACATCCTGCGTTCACTTTTGTCGTCTACGAAATCTGCATCCTGACCCAGACATTTTTCTGGCTGGTAATAGGATTGCAGTAGTAGACGAAGCAAGGTTTCTAGGAGTCATTTTTGACAAGAAACTTACATTTTTGCCACACATTAAGCATTTGCGGGTGTCATGCATGAAAAAGCTCAATTTGTTAAAAGTTCTGTCTAATACATTTTGGGGAGCAGAGCTATTCACTATGCTGAATATCTATCGAGCTGTAATTCGCTCCAGATTGGACTATGGCTGTGCTGTTTATGGTTCAACTCGTCCATCTGTTCTGCGTAAGCTCGATACGATACATAATTCAGCACTAAGAATCTGCTCTGGAGCTTTTCGCACATCACCCGTCGAAAGCCTCTATGTTGTGTGCAATGAATTACCATTAGCCTCCACACGCAGTTTGTTGTCTCTGCGACTTTATTATCGCATTTTGTCACATCCTGACCATCCTTTGCAGAATTGCCTTTTGGACAGCTCTCGAGATGTCCTTTTCAGGAATCGACCATCTTGTATTCCATCTTTTGGGATGCGAATGAGAGAAACTCTGAGTGGCACTGCCCTTCATTCAATAGAAGTTGCGGAACGTCCTCTTTTTGATAATATTCCTTGGAAGTCTTCTAAATTATCTGTTTTGCATTTGTTTACTGGACATGACAAATTAAACACTAGTCCAATTGTATATATTCAAATTTTTAAAGATCACCGTCATCATTTTAATTCTCATACAGCCGTATACACGGATGGGTCGAAATCCGATAATCACGTCGGCTGTGCATTTGTATGTGGACCCGAGATTTTTAGCTATTCGTTGCCATCTTTCATTTCCGTTTTTACTTCTGAATTTTTAGCCCTGTATAAAGCCTTCAAATACATTTCGCATCAGGGTGTTGGCAATTTTATTGTTTATACTGACTCTAAGAGCATTTTAGAAAATTTGTCTTCGGATTCTTTTAATCACCCTCTAGCTTCCGATGTTTTAAAATTGTATAACAAGCTTATCCGACGGGGCTATGGCGTCATACTTTGCTGGATTCCTGGGCATGTTGGCATAACTGGCAATGAAATGGCAGATCAAGCTGCCAAAAATGCCACATCCCAGCTTAATATCAGAATCCCGTATGACGACCTACGAAATGTTTTGCAGGACCTTGTGCGGAAGGACTGGAGCGATGGCTGGAGGTTACAGGTGGCTAATAAATTAGCCTCCGTATTTCCCAGCATCCCGTTCCTACCATCCTTGTCATCTCGACGGTGTGATGTTTTATTGACCCGTCTCCGCATAGGTCATTCAAGAGCAACACATAGACACTTATTGCTCAACGAAACTGCCCCGCTGTGTCATCATTGCCAACAACCTCTCTCCATAATTCATATTTTAACTTCTTGTCCTCGTCTTAGAATTTTATATAATCGCTTTTTTAATACTTCATCTCCCCATTTGTTGTATTTATTGAATCACCCACCACATTCATCATTATTTATCTTTTTAAACTACTCGGGATTTTTACCTTTGATTTGAAATTTATTTTGTTCATGTGTAAATTTTTAGAATTTTAATGTTGGTTTGAAACATCTAGAGTTTGGCGCAGCTTGGCCACATTTGGCCCTTGCGCCATTAAACCCCAACCAACCAACCAACCAACCAAATTTTACATTGATAATCGTGAATGCATGGAGAGATGATTACCGTGAGAAAAAAAAAAGTAGCATTAAAAGTCGTGTACGAGAGGAATTTGGGCCAGAAGAAAAGGTTAATTCATTAAACGCTGATAAAAGGGGATTTTGTTCATTTTAAAGTAAGTAAGCGACAGCCGCAGCAAATTAAATCTGGATATGTGGAGCATTAATAATAATAATAAAAGCAAGTTAAGATACATCCAGAAAGTTACTTAGTGTTTGAACTCGCAGGAAATTTTTTATCCGTTATAATCAAAATCTCTTGAGCCGCATAGATCTCTGGTCTCTGCTGGTTATATTTAAACCGATAAAGATCAGTTCTTTAGAAGGACTGTTTAACTTATATTAACACTCTAGCGCCATAGTGCAGCATATATGCTACACAACTTTAAAATGACCGCTGGTTGCATCTTTTGAATTTTACAGGTATGTTTAACTATTATAGTATTGTCACGTAGGGAACCATGTGCCTAGATCTTATAACCACCGTTAGGTCCCTTATCTTTATAAAATGATTGTGATAAAGGCAATCAGTTGCTTCGATGTCTGTTGTTTTAAAACTGGCTCGTGAAGGTGAAGTTTTCGATGATTGTTTTATTACTTATAAGTATAATCTGGCTCTACAAAAAATCCTAGCTAATACCAGAGGGGTTGTAGATTGTATTTAACTATTTTTATACTTTCTGAAAATTACTTTAGTAATTACACATGAATTTGTGTATATGCTACACAACGGTTTTAATTAATTATTTAATGAAATAGGCACTTAGGATGTTTTTTAATATATTTTTTCAACGGTCCAAGGGCAAAAAAAAAACGAAAAAAAAAAAATTCATTAAAAAAGAAAAAAGAAATCATGCACTAGAGGGTTAAATATTTGTGAATGAAAATGCTATTACTTTTGGAAACTGTTTCTTGTCCCTTCAAATATGAGATGATAATTAAAATTTCAAGGAAGAAATTATCTGAATTATTTATGAATAAGCACTTTTTCAAAATAAAATGTCTGCCATGGTCGAGATGCAGATCTTTTACCCCCGATGACTCGACATTTACCCCTATTATTCTACTCATGCTGCTTTTACAGCTACTTTCTCCTTTTCGCTCGTTAACATTTCAATGTACGCTTATTTTTCTCAAATATAATTAATTGACGCGAATCTCAATACTGCGACCCAAAGCAAACATGATTGGTTGAAATTGTTTTATCTAAGTTAGTAAATGTATATTACTGTTTAAGTATATGTTACATAGTCGGTCCCCATCCGATTTGCAAAACTGCTGATTTACGATTTTTAATGGCAATACCTATACAAAAACCCAATTCGTATTTCTAACGTTCTTTTTGCTTGGTTCGACGGTAGATGCAACTTCCGAGCGGCACGTATTGGATAACTTTAAAGGTAAGATTTCAATGGTAATTTCAGAAATAAGAATGGAAAAAAGCTTTCTTATTCAATCCAGGATCTATTTCAATGGGCAGTTGTGACTTAATTTGGCAGTCGTTAAATTTAATAAATTTTTAATTCCCTAACATGCGTTAAACAAAAAGTCAGCACTTGCTATCATTAGGTTCTGTGTTTATAAGACAAATGATACCAGTGTCTATTGAACACCCTATCATTTTGAGTTTTTCGAGGTGATTAAAGGATTCCAAAATTGAATTTCTGCAGAAGTTTAAAACAAAAAAAAAAATGCTCGCATTCGAATTGCATTGTTAATGCACTTCAAATGTGAGTTTATCACAGTTGCACAGTTTCAATTTTTTAAAGGAATTGGGCAGTCTTGCATTTTGCTTGATGATGGAAAAACTGGATCCCTAGACGTGATATTACGTTCATGAGCGTCAGTGGGTTAAGGTGGGCTACATGTTCCGATTTTTTAATTACTAATATTAAAAATTCAAAAATTGCTATAATATCGCTGATTCAATCCTTTTAGGGTAGATTTTTCCCATGTGCGAATACTGTTTATTTATGTTATTACTATGCATAAAATGTGCGATAATGTGTCACTATTAGCATAGTTACAATTGAACTTAAAATAATATTTTTATTTTTTAAAAATGAGATATTTCGATGACAATGTGTGATTGTGTTTGTCCCTTCTCCCTATATTTAAAATGTATTGCACACCAGTTTTGCAACTACAGCGCACTGCAGGTGTACGAATACTTATGACACTCACTGTTGTAGTTCTTTAACACATTCACTGCCACACTTGTAAATAAAAATGGGTGTCCAAGGTGTCACATTTTTTTATTTTTTATTTTCTTGGCTTGTAGAATGATTCATATTTATCAAGTATGGAAATGTTGTGAAAAAGCGCAATTCAAGGAACGTCAGTCCAATATGGCTGGTGCGAGTTTGTGTTTATTCGACTTTCTGCACAAAAAGTCAGTTTTCAAGGACAAAATCCAGGCCAAGATAATTTTGTCTGAGGCCATGCTGAATGTGCCTACATCAGGATTGCGTCCGGTTTATCTGAAGTGCGCATACAATTCACAACACTAATACCGTAGTCTGTGATACGAGTTGCATTTAACTCACGGAACCTCTTGGAGTCTTAGATAATCAAGGCGTTAGTTAAATACTACTACGAAATTGTTACAAAGTGGATGTTGATGTAAATTTTTATAAATGAATGTTGTATTTATAAAGTTATCCCTTTGTGAATGAACGTCTCCAATTCGGCCGGTTTGGATGTGGTAAAAAAAAGTTTTGAGATAAAAGTTTACAACTCGCCTTTGGTATAACGGTTAGTGGAATGACATTTAACTAGTATCCATACTATTTGAGCAAATGATAGTAGATATAGCTGCCTAGTCATAAATAATGGTGTTAGTCCAAATCAATATTTTGCTCTTACCAAACACTGTAAGCAATATAAGCAACTTAAATTTCCAAACAAGTTACAATGCAAATATTTATTTTCTAAAATCTTCTTTAAATTTAATTTTGCAATGGACACTATGCGCTTTCTGATGTCGGCATTAAGGGGGTCCGATACCCAAAATTCGCAAAAAAAGTCATTTTTTTTTTTTTACATTTAAAAAATAATAGTAAACTTATCTTAATAACTCACAAAAAACTGCTTCAAAAAATTCCTATTACTTTTTTAGTTATGAATGTTTTAATGATGTGTTCCTATAACATAGTTGTATCACTATATGTAAACTTTAAAAGCAAATATCTCTGTTCGTGGTTTTGAAATTTAATGAACACTAAAAATGCTAAGGCTTTTTTACTATTATACTTCAAAAAATAATTTTTGTGTGTATAGCAAGATAAATATATTTTAAATAGATGTATGCATTCAGATTTCCTATTTTTACCATAATTTGTTTTTTAAAACTACTTAAAAGGGAATTTTATTTTTTTTCGTCAATTTTTTCCCCAAAATATCTAATATATTTTATTTTTTTAAAGTGATGTATCTGAATCAAAATTTGAATGCATACATCTATTTACATATTATTCAAGATCTTAAATAAAAAAAATTGCTTCAAAATATTGAAAAACAAAAAAGTAGTAGAAATTTTAAAATTGTTAAAAAATTTACTAAAATTTTAATTTAAAAATAAATGTGCAATTGAAAAAAAAATGGAGCGTCTTAAAATGGTTTTTTATGCATATTTAGAAAGAGAAAAAAAATTGGATTGTACAAGTATAAAAATAAAGAAAAAAATGTCGAAGGTATCGGACCCCCTTAAAATGGAATAGAATATAAAACTATCGTTTTTACATTGGCGAAGAAAAAACCCGAGTGTTTAACTATTCAGCAGGTAATAATTTTTATGTATAAAAAGATACGGAATAAAAAAAAAACGTAATTTTGTTTATCCTACGTATGTCATGTGCATAGTTCATTTGTTTTTTTTAGTTGATTTTATGTATCGTCAGCTTAGAAGTAAAAAAACGTATATTTAAACCAAAGACTTACCAGGCGTAGTTGGGGACGAAACTAAAACGATAAACTTCGAAATGTGAATGACCTTGGTTCTGCATTATAGAGAAAAACATTGATCTGAGATTTCATTGCCAAATACGGATAGTAAATCTTTGATTTACTATCCGTAGTTGTAAAACAATTTTAAAAAATTCGTTTACAACGAAAACTAATAATGTTCCGATTAAATTTTTTGTCAAATAAACAAAAAGAATTCGTCAAAAGTAATCAATAAAAAAATCGTTGTTGATGAATTCTTTTTGTTTATTTTTGACGAAAAATTTAATTGGAGCATTATTATTTATTACTTTTGTCAAATTTAAGTAACCATCTTTAAGAGTGGAAGAATGTTATATAAATCGACCAATCCATCATGCTTATAAAAATTGAAGTAAATACAGATTACAAATGCAATTAGCGGATAATCGCAAATTAGATAAAACTCGAGGAAATTCTTTCTCGCATAGGTCACGATAGAATAAATATATTCTCAACTCGGAATTTTACAAGGAAAACTAACATTGCATTCTCATTTTACATTTTATTGCACAATTGAGTTGTATGTTTCAACGTCTAACCTTGTGACGTCAAGCTCTGTTAAAGTGGTGTTCTACATTTATTGTTGGCACCCCCTGCAAAGTGCAAACCTTTATTGAGCAAACAGACATGCGAAAAGGAGATTTTTTTCCGGGTCCGTTCCTGCTATTCATTGCCTTAGTTTGAAAAACTAATTTCGTGCGACTGAAACACATTTTCCGTTCAGGTAATTAGGACAAAACTATTCAAATTCGTCAGAGCAGTTTTTGATAATAAAAAGAGCGCATTATGATTGTTTTTGATGTGGTAAAAAACTTGTTTATTTTATAACCTACTGAGGTAGTCTCATTTTTGTTTGACCTGTTAAAACGTTTGTAAACAGTAATTAGTATTCTAATTCACAAGTTTCATTCTATTGATCAACCATTGCCCGCAGTTGCCCAGTGGATAAAAATGTTCGACTAGTAATCAGAGGAGTTCCAGTCCGACTGATGGACTTAATAAAGAGAAGTAAAAATGTAGTTACTTCCGATCGGAGGGTTGCCAGCTTCGCTACAAAAATACTAGAAAGTCGTCCAGAACATCCAACAAATTATACTGGCGTGTATACGGGACTAGTATACGATAAATCTGATCGGGGTCCAATGTCATGACGCCTATTGTGGTTGCGCCGAATGCCAGCTCGGGTGTTGTCCTTGTTATCTGACCGTGATTCAAAAATACGAGGCATCGGCTCTGGTTTTTCCTTCGAGATAGGCCCGAACCGTCTCCAATAGCCCACGGTGAAGCTCTAGTGCGACGTTGATTAATCAATCCAAGCCTATTTATCAACCAAGACATCTTCCTTAATTGTTTATTTATAATATCAGCAGTGGTGGATAATGCAGGGGGGGGGGGGGGGGGTGAGGGCCCAAGTACTTTTTTTCACCCTGTTACAATAATTTTGAAATGTTTTATTCATAATTTAAGAGGCTAATTTCTCAAATTTCCTTTAATTAAGTTTTTCACTTGTTGAATTAATTTTTTTCTAATATTTTGAGAATCTTTGTTTAGAAAAATGTATGGTTCAGTATCATGTTTTGGAGCATATTATTCATAGGGTCCCATTTGCGATGTTTTCCCTTTGTCGCCGAAATCAAAATGCAAGACTTCAAAACATGTTTTTGAAGCTCTTGAAGTTTAATTGTTTTAAAGTATTTTTATGATTTTTAATTTGATTATTCTTTTTTTACTTGACTTTCAATGGGAGGGGTTTGAACCCCTCCCCCTACCTACGTGCCTCGCTCTGTGCGAACCTAGCTGCGAGATCCTTTAATTTGGATTGTTGAAATATATATAAATTTTTAAATGTCCTCCTTACCTAACAAAAAAAATTCTGTAGTTGACCTCAATTGAATAGTGATGTAGTGCAGGGCAGATTACATTTTTGATGTAGAATCTTAGGGATAAAGCTCTACATCACTATTGAATTGATGTACCGTATATACTCGCATATAAGCCGATCCGCGTATAAGCCGACCCCCTAATTTTAGACCGATTTTTAGTCCAAAATCGGAAACTCGCGTATAAGCCGAGTTGTATTTTCGTACATGAAAAGTTCCGATTAAAATCGGTAAATCTTGGACAAAAGAGTGAAATTTTATTAAGAAAAATATTTAAGCCTAGAAATGAAAAGTTTAAAGAAAGTGGCTGGAGAAACGTCCTTCCTCGAAGTTCGTGACGATTCATCGGGCTTAAAGTATGTACCACTCGCGATGTTCTGGTCTTTTTCAAATCTCCATCGGACTTCTTAAATTAAATCTCCTTTATTATCAAATAAAATATTTTAAACCACAAACTTAAATATCAAAATGGGCAATTTCTAATCCTTAACAACGTTTTGTAAAGATTTAAAAACTTAGAAAACGTCAACTATTTTCTGTCAACATCGTTGACTACTGTCGCTATTAAATACGGATGAGCATTTTTTTTATCCATCTCGGAAGGAAATACTACTACTTTATGGATGAATATATACTTCTTATTACAATATTTAGTTTTTAATTACGAGATAAATGACTTGAAAGTAGAACTTGAATTCGCCGATTAGCAACCCCGATTTTACCTCTAATTCCATCCAAAATACTAATGAAACAACTATTAATATCTGTACATATTATCAAAGAATAAAATCTGCATTGGGGAAATAACTTTTGTTTAATTATTGCAATCGAGCAAGAAAGACATTGACTTTAAGGGGGTCCGATACCCAAAATTCGCAAAAAAAGTCATTTTTTTTTATATTTAAAAAATAATATTCAAACTTATCTTAATAACTCACAAAAAACTGCTTCAAAAAATTCCTATTACTTTTTTAGTTATGAATGTTTTAATGATGTGTTCCTATAACATAGTTGTATCATATGTAAACTTTAAAAGCAAATATCTCTGTTCGTGGTTTTGAAATTTAATGAACACTAAAAATGCTAAGGCTTTTTTACTATTATACTTAAAATCATAATTTTTGTGTGTATAGCAATATAAATATATTTTAAATAGATGTATGCATTCAGATTTCCTATTTTTACCATAATTTGTTTTTTAAAACCACTTAAAATGGAATTTTATTTTTTTTCGTCATTTTTTTTCCCAAAATTTCTAATATATTTTATTTTTTTAAAGTGATGTATCTGAATCAAAATTTGAATGCATACATCTATTTACATATTATTCAAGATCTTAAATAAAAAAATTGCTTTAAAATATTGAAAAACAAAAAAGGAGTAGGAATTTTAAAATTGATAAAAAAATTTATTAAAATTTTAATTTAAAAATAAATGTGCAATTTAAAAAAAAAAAGGAGCGTCTTAAAATGGTTTTTTATGCATATTTAGAAAGAGAAAAAAAATTGGAATGTACAAGTATAAAAATAAAGAAAAAAATGTCGAAGGTATCGGACCCCCTTAAAGTGGCGTCATTCGCTACGCACGATGTCAACTTCTTAGTCTTCCATCCAAAATTCTATTAAAGTAGCGTTTACTAGCTTCATAAATTCTACAAACCAATTAAATATTTATCAAAATATATACTTTTTATTAAGTTAAACTGCTTATTTATGTGAGTAGTTAAATTTTGCGTTACGATTACGCCGCGATGAACGGTCTTCAGTCAGCACGTGACGCACATTCTCGATCTCGGAAATGTGTCGGGGGGCGATTTCAGAAGAATCCGCTAATTTCAACTTATCTCCTTTTCCCATTTTAGGCAAATTATATTAGAAATTTTAATGACCCGCGTATAAGCCGACCCCCTTACTTTTGGATGAACATTTTGACTTAAATTTCTCGGCTTATACGCGAGTATATACGGTATATACGTTCTAAGTTAACGTTTTAACTTCTTGGAACATTTTTGTATGCATTGATTCAACTGATCAGTTAGCATGTATGTTCTAGATAAATGTGTAAACAAAATTTTAAAAAAAATTCTAGTTGAGTTTTAGAAAATGGGCATCAATTTTGAATAATACTATACTTGTATATATATTTTTTCTGGGCGTGGAGTCCTGTGCGGTGGCACGCACCGCACACCCCTAAGGCCTCCCCAGGTCTTAACACAAGAGATGCTGTAAGCACGATTATTTTAAAACTGGATACTTTTTGCCAAGAACCTCGATTAACATGAATAACTAGTAACAATAAGTATAAAACACTGTACAGGGAAACTATCCGAAGTTTTTGAACTGATGGATTCAATAAATGGGCCATGTATTTAATTCCGGAACTGTAAGTCCCCCTCATCTCCATTCCTCGTATCGAAATTGAATGACCTTAAACCCTTGTTGTCGACATTTTCCCTGTCAGCTGAGACAACACTTCCTAAACTGGGTCTTTTCCGTTCGTTTCAGCTCCGACCTTTGTCTTGCTTTTTTCCCCCCCAAGTGCGTTTCCCCGAAGCGGGAAGTTGGACAGCAGGAAATTGAAGACTTCTCGAAACTCCCCTACTGCAACAACACCGTCCATCAGAGCAACCAAAGATGTTGGGAACGCTGAAAGTCCTCAACCACAGTTTCAAGACATTTCTCGATCAAGGAGGTAATTTCTAAACAGGTGGGATCGTGACATACACACACTTCTTTTATTCATAGATGGTCCGGTGAGTAATATTAGTGTCGTTCTACACAGACACGTAATCGAGTTTTGAATAAAACGCTTTTCAATTAGTTTCAACAATCTACATTAGCGCTTTTTTGCTGAAATATTATGGATGACTAAGAATACAAATAGACCAATAATCACAAGTTTTTCAGAAATGACCTCAAAATTTTGAGTTTTCCATACTTTGACAAATTGGTCTGTTAACATCTAAGGAACTGAATAGTGGCTCCAAGGACCACTTAGAACCCTCACTTCCTTCCGAAAAGAGGGTCTTTCCTTCGAAATAAGAACCCCAGTTGCTCAGTTGGTAAGGCGTTCAGCTACTAATCAGAGGATTGGTGGTTCGAATCCGTGAAATGGACTCGACATAGAAAAGTAAAAAAGTAGTGATCTTGCGATCGAAGGGTTGCCAGCTTCGCTACAAAAATACTAGAAAGTCGTCCAGAATATCCAACAAGTTATACTGGCGTGTTTACGGGACTGGTGCACGATAAATCTGATCGGGGTCCAAAGTCCCGACGTCTATTGAAGGCGTTGGGTGCCAGTTCAGGTGTTTCCTCGTCATCTGACCATGATTCTAAAATAACGAGGTGCATGTATGAATGTGTGTATGAATGTGTGTGTGAATGTGTATGTGTTCCCGGGTCTTTCCTTCGAGATTAACCCCGAACCGTCGCCAATAGCCCACTGTGCAGCTCTAGTGCGACGTTATTTAATCAAACCAAACCAAACCAAAATCCTTCCGGAAAGACGTTACGTACACCCGGTAGGACTCGCCTTTACGATTTTATAGACGTTTCTTCCTTCCTTCTGAGAAGACCTCCTAAGAGAATTTTCTTAACTTTTGGTTAAGAAAATTCTGAACTGGCACAAAAGAAATTGTTTAATTTTTTTTTAAGTACGCAATAATGCTTCCGGAAATCTTTCTGGCAGCTTTGGTTTTATTTATTAACGTCGCACTAGAGCTGCACAGTGGGCTATTGTCGACTGTTCGGGCCTATCTCGAAGGAAAGGCCCGGGAACGATGGCTCGTATTTTTGAACCCTGGTCAGATGACCTCTCTGACAGGAATTCTGCCTGTACGTTCTAAGTTTTAGTATTACAACGCAAACAAACTTAAAAAGAAGTCAGCATAAAAAAATTTAAGTTGTGAACTGGACTTTTATTAAGAAACCATCTCTTTATTCCACTTGACTCTTTATTCTTGTGTAATCAAGGGTTTTCTCCATAGGGAAGTTTCACTGTTTAGTTTTAGTTGTGAATTTTACACAACGACATGCACAAAACACCTATTTAAGCGCGTATTATTTTAATAATACTGAAAATTAAATAATTTCTTCTTACAGTGGAATTATTTATATACAAATCTAATTTAATATTCGACAACCTCTATGAAAACTTCATTAATAATTATTAATACGATTTTAATGTCAATTTTATGAATTTTTCAAATTGGTCTTAGTGTTTGTCCACTCTAATGTAAACATCTTTTGACCAATATCATTGAAACCCGACTAGCTTAAAATAATAGTTCAGTTCAGCTAAAAATTTTCCACTTTATTTTGTGCCGATATGTAAAAAAAAAAAACGAGTTATTACACAACTTCTCTTGCTTACCATTTTTTGACCTTTTAACGTTTATATAGAAATAACATTTTATTGTGCTTTCGCCAAATATGACAATTGTTATTAAATTATGTAAAGTGGTCACATGGTTGTACCTACTTCCACCCCACAAATTTTTCAAAACAAAAATCCCGAGATCACGAAAAATTAAAATTTGGGAAACCGCTAATGCAGCCGGATATAAACTTCTAAAGATTTAATCGCTAACCTCTTCTAATTTAGACCCATTTACACGAAAATGTACATAAATCATAATCAGCCTATAACCATCTCATTAGCAATGATTATTCAGCAGAGGTGCGCGAATCCTCGAGCGTAGATTTCGCGTCATTGGAAGATACGAGAAATTGAGAACGCTCTTGAATGTAGGTTAGTGTGAATGTTATTTACTCAATAGTAAACTACAACTTATTAGTAGCGATTATTCAGCAATGGAATACGATAACAAAAATTGTCAAAAACAACGTTGCTTTCGAAATTTAGAAAACACAAACAACATAAAAATACCCAATCAAAAATATATTAGGCTGTACATGTTTCGCGAGAAACCAAATTTCCCATTGTCAGTAAATTCCACTGATATCTAACTGTAACTTCGGGATTGGGCAAGACATGTTGTTGACTTGAGGCCAATTGAAGGGGTAGCAACTGAACCCTACTTGCTACCCCATATTTCGTATATTTTTCGTGTTAAAATAAGCCAACTTATATTGCTTTCGGTTGAGTTTATCAAGGCAATCTGATATTAAAATAAAAAGTCATTTGCAAGTCAAAGTGGTTAAGAAGCAAGAGCAAAAACTATTTGTTTGGCAATATAAAAATTAATTCTATAAGAAGAAAATATAATTGTTATATACGTTTAATGTTTCTGCAATGCTATGGTATTAAAAAACACCTAAAAAATGTTTGGACGTACTGAATGGCTGCTTTTACATTGACTTCAACGCGCCCATAGAGGAAACAAGCCTATGTGATGATGCGTGTGTTACCAGCTAGGATGTCGTCCTCGACATCTGTCCATGATTAAAAAATACGAGGCAGTGTTCTTAGGTCTTTCGTTGTTCTTAAACCCCGAACCGTCGCCAACAGACCAGTGTTCAGCTCTGGTGCGACGTTATTTCAACCGACCTTTAATATTGAATCTTCCACAGATCCCCGCGTGGGCAGCTGGCCCATGATGCAGTCCCCTTTCCCGGGCATGGCCATGATAGCGGCCTACATCTACTTCGTGAAGGTGGCCGGACCACAGTTCATGAAGAAGCGGAAACCCTTCGAGCTGCGCAACCTCATGGCGGTCTACAACTTCCTGCTGGTCTTCATCAACCTCTGGGTCTTCCTTGGAGTAAGTGACGTGCCTTGTGTACAGCCAGTTAGACTAATTGAATACATAGTCCTTGCACAGAGGCACTTAATATAATATGTAAAATTTTCTGGGAGATGCAGATGAGCTGCTTTTGAAAAATGTTTTAACGCCAAACACAAAACGCCGGCGACTCAAGCTTTAATGGCTAGCCGCGTACTAGCAACATTTGAATTGCAACCTTTAATCAACTGAGTAGCTAAAACATCACATTGCAACGGATGTTGATTACTTAATTGCATTCGACTCGCGTGTGTCGGTCCTCAGTTTTCGCAATCGCCAATGTGTAGGTGAAAAATCGCCAAACTCGTATTACTACAATATATGCAAAATCGCCAAAATCATTTGCCAAAACTGTTAGCGCTTTAACGAGCGAAAGAATATTTTATCCAACTAAAAAGGGCGGTTACAAGTTGAGTTTTCCAATTGAGTGCAACTAAACGGTTTAGTTGCATGTCCGATTGTTGCCAGAGTAGATCTAGAAAGAGAAAGAAGAAATGGGAGGGAGGGAAAGGAAAAGAGAGAAACAAACTCTTGCATTTTAACGATTCGGAATATGTTAATGTGCACATTTCCTAGAGTACTGAAAACTTGATTTCACACTTTAGCGGAACAAATTATGTAATTTGCCGATTAACAAGGTATACTTCAGATTAACTAGGTAATGTGCACATTAACTTTCGCGAACTTTAACGGTAGCGTGTATTTTACTCGAGTTTTTTTAAAAAGGTAGATTATCATTCTTTTGCAGATTGGACATTACGGATACTTCAACGGATACAGTCTAAAATGCGAACCTGTAGATTACTCGAACAAACACGAAGCCGTTAGAGTAAGTACTGTATGTGTATATGTATAAATGTACTGTATGTATAAATTTACGATACGTGTAGATTTTTTTACCTGTTTATTTTTAAAAAGAAGATATTTAGCCATATATTATGTTTTTAAAGGCACTGAATTCATTTGTAAATGTCATAAAAAAAAAAATTAGAATTGCATGAATGGCTAAAATAGTAGGGTGCACCATTTTATTAAAACTATCACAATTGACATCACAAATTTAATTGCAGAAAAAAAATCTGCAAAAATATAAAAATTACAGGTATTGAACTTAAATATAAAAAAAAAATATTTTTAAAAGTAATATTTCTCTTCTTTTTAATATTGAGACTTCAAGTTCGCTATTGCTAAAGGCTCGTTTTTAAGGTTTCTCACTCTAGGGCAGTTGTTGGAAATTATTCATATCGTCTCAACCAGAGAGTTGTAATATTAAATAGAGAGCGCCTTCAATGCCAGACTCTCGTAAGGCCGCGGTGTCAACATTGAAAAAGAAAAACAACATCACGTGGTTTTAGCGCTGCCACATTTGGCGTTCAGACATCTGCAGGAGTTCCAAATTTGGTGCACTTTCTTCTTTTTGGTGTTAAGGCGTTCTGTCCGAATTCAACTTCTTAACATATATGTAGGTATTTACTTATTTTCAAACAATTTGCGCTAAATATTTCCTTTTCATTAACGAAACGAAAATATAATTTTCTTTGTGTTCAATACTCGAAAAAACGAAACTCTTTATATTTCTCCGTTTTATTGTTCATATTTTCTTATTGAACAATACAAAATAACAATTGAAAGAACTTCGCTTATGGTAATTTTTTTACATAAAAACGTAACGCAATTATTTCAAAAGTACAAAGTAAGAAAAATAACTTTAATGTATCTGTTAAACTCCCTTAAATTGTGCCACTCGTTAAAAAAAACTATATTTAAATACAAAATTAAACACAAAACCATATTACAATACTTCGATCTCGCTTAGTTCTGAAAGTCGCCAAGGCCTGCCAAGTAATATTGGCGCATGAATGAATTGGTATTTCCACAAATCCCGTGGTTTCAATGATGCCCACACGGAAATCAGCATTTTTATTCCTCTATTTGTATCATTACTCTATGTTCTCAACAACTAAATCTTCTGTTGTAAACGTTTGGTGCGTTTCTTAAAGTAATCTATCTGCTCTCAGACATTTAAGTAAATCGCGCGTCTAAACCGCGCTTAAAACGTAGCGGTTCACTCAGCGTATTAGAGTGGCAATCACGTGAATACAATGCTTTAAAATTAAAAATAGATTAACTAGCCTGGAATGCATGATCGTTCAAATAGCAGATGCCGGGATATGTGAATTCCGATGCAAATGTTCAATTATTGAAAACCAATAGGTAAATTCCGCCTCAAACAACTTTAATTTAGGGTGAATGCCAGCGAAAAAAAATACCAGAACCAACTGCTCATAAGGGAGGATAAGTCCCAAACAACTGTTTCGAAGGGGTACCAGCTGTTTTTGAATAGTTTTTATCAGGCGATATTCTCAAAATTGAATGCCTCATGAATGCTAGTAACTTGAAAATAATAAAATTAATTATCGTGTTTTTGAAATCTTTTATTCAGGTATTCGGTCAAAAATTTCATGCTCATATTTTATTCAGTTAAGGATAAATATTTTATCTTGTAGTTAATAATTTTTTTTTTTTTAATTTCAGATGGCACAAATGGGTTACCTGTTTTATTTAACTAAATTTGTTGAATTTGCAGATACGGTAAGTAGACTTCGTATTTTCGTTTAATGAAAGCATATTCAAGTAAAAGCTTGTTATCTTATTTTATATTATTTATTTTCAGATATTCTTCGTGTTGCGAAAAAAAGATAATCAGATATCAGCCCTACATGTTATTCATCACAGCATCGTACCCTTCAGTCTTTGGTTTGGTATCAAATTTGCACCTGGTAACTAACTATACCTTTAACTGCCGTTTTAATGTTTAGGGTAATTTTAACTTCTTTAGCGTTTGAATTAATATTTAAATATATATTTATATATAAATGCAGTACTGCACTTTAATATAGTAGAACTCTTATTATCCGAACTCCAGTTATCCGGATCAGACAAAGCGTATCGTCAATTATCTGGATCGCTTTGTGAAAATATAGAAATCTATACAAAATCCACATTTGAAAAAATTTTAAACGGTGAATGACATTGTTTTTAAGTCATTAAATTACATTACTTACTAAAGCAAAGTTTTATTAAAAAATCCCGCGCGAACATGCATAAAAAAAATACATAATGGTCGAATCTATAACCTCTCGACTTGCGCGCGATTTGGCGGTTTTAATTTAAAGTTTCTGGAGGTTTTATTTTGGAGTTTTGGTTGGCGCGCTGTGCAGTCGGTTAAAAATAACCTTTTTTTTTCGTAAATTATCTAATTTATCTGGATATTCGATTATCCAGATGGGATTTGGTCCAAATTGATCAAAGACATTACCTTTGTTTTTGAAGGAAAAAAATGAGGAAATATTTGTTCTGTTTCATATCATCTGCATCATAAAATCAAAACAAAATTATTTTAATTTGTCTCGTTAGTTACATACCCTCCTATTATTTCGACTGATTATAAATAAGTACTGATATATTTTTTTTTATTTCATATGCTCGGTATTTCTCGTTTGAAGTTACTGCATCATTAACAAATAATTGTTTTAATGAAGTTCCATGAAGTACATACCGGAAAAATATATTTTCCCCTAATAACAGATTTAAAAAGGGAAAACCCTAATTTTATTTTTAAATTCGCAAGATAAGCAATTTCTTTTATTAATTAAGAACGTTCATATTCCAGTTTTTCCTACATTGTTATATAATGATTGTGTCAAAAACTGTTTTATCAACCCTTCAACGTTACAGTTGAAATAAGCATAAACGTTTGAGGAAAACCGTGAACAATAGTTTAACCTCGATTTGATGGATTGAAGCGCACATATTTTTAAAATGTTGTACTTAACAAATATAAATTTATGCATACACAAGTGTTCTGTTTTTGACATGCATGTCTTAGAAATGTAACACAGGATAAGTCCACGACCATACGAGTTTTTCCTGTTGCGCGCTTCCACGATTTTAACCCTTTTCATTCCACGAACAATTCATGTTTTATTTTACGGGGCAGTTTTTCCCGTTTTTGTTTAGTATAAATCTGCTACTTCTGAACGACAAAAATAATCAATTTTGGAGTTAGTGAGAAAGTAAGTTAACAAAAGCAACAACATTTATTTCCGTTAACAGGCTGGTTCCCTTTTTGTGGCTAAATCGAGAAGTATTTATTAACATTCAAAAATGCACATAAAATTCATTCGGAGCGTTAAAAAAACATGATTTTGAAGGACACTTTTTCCTACATTGAAATTAAAAACACAAGCGTATTCCCGTCATTTATTGTCAATATGTAGAACTAAAAGTTTTTTTTTCTAACACTCTGTTATAAGTTTAAAATGACTTTTGTATTTTAAATTATCTTGTATTCCCTAATGAGGCCGCTGTCTTTCCAAGGGCAGTGCACGTTAAATCTGTCGTGATCGAATGTCTTCCCGCCTATGTCATGAGGTTGCCAGCTCAGATGTTGTCTTCGTACTCGGTTCAAAATTACGAGGCACTGTTCCTGGGTCTTTCCTTGTTTTTCGACCACGAACCGTAACCAAAAGCCTATTATGTAGTTCTAGTGTGACGTTTGCTCAACCAACCTGAATACTTCTCCAAAAACTAATTGTGGGGTCAGTAGTACTCCGATTTACCGTCTCCGTCTGGCAACCAGAGGGTTCCAAGTTCGAATACGACAGAGCCCTGACAAATAAAAGTTAAAATGCAGTGAACTTGTGATCAGAGGGTTGCCAGATTCACTGCGAAGTAACAATACGTCGTCCAAACTTGCCTCCAATCTCTACGACGTGTATAAGGGAAAGGTGCACGTTAAATCTGACCGGGGTCCAATGTTCTGACGCCAATTGGGGTTGCGTTCAATGCCAGCTCAGTTGTCTTCCACACCTGACCATGGTTCAATAATAAGAGGCATTATTCCGGGGTCTTTCCTTCGAGATAGACCCAGAAACGTCGCCAATAGCCCAAATATGCAGCTCTAGTGCGACGTTGATTAACTAAACCAAAAAAAATCATTGTGTAGCTTTAGTGCAACGTTAACTTAGTCATCTAGAATTATCTTAATTCTACTCTTACAAATTTTTTTAAAATTCAATTTTAATTTTCAGGTGGTTACAACGCCTTCTTTCCTTTCCTCAACTCTTTCATCCATGTCATAATGTACACCTATTACGGACTTTCAGCCTTGGGGGAGAAGTATCAGAAGTATCTGTTCTGGAAGAAATACATGACATACATGCAGCTGGTAAGAAACCTGCTCTTTTTTTTTTTCAATTCCAAACGAATCTCAAAACACGCATACCTCAAAAAAAAATAGTACAGACTTAATTAAGGTCGAGTAATTTAGGGTGAATTTAGCTTAATTGCTTTAGGCATCACATCTAACAACTAATGGATTAAAATGATAGTCTTGTGTTCGATTCGATACGTTATGATAGTCTTCTTGTAACTATCCTTTGTGCCTTACTGTTGAATATATCACTTTAATCCTATCTTGCATTTTAATTCTTATGATTCGCATAAGCAGACGCTCTTCCGACTTTTGATGATTTTTTTTACTTAAATGTATTGCGCGAGTACTTTATCCGTAGTTTAAATAATTAAATACACGCGAGTACTTTATCCGTAGTTTTTAATTATTACGTAGTTCGGCATTGCAATACATAGAAACTGCCAACAAGGGATTACTGGTAAAACCCGACTACGATCTCGTCATCAAGTACGCACGCAAGGTGCAAATTTGTTTCTTGGGTATTGATTACATGATTTGAAGGCGAATTCCCAGTTCGTTATCTGTAATAGCATCGCAGTTTTTCCGAAAGTTAAATGCACTGTGCACCCGCTAATTTCGAAACCTGCCTTATAAAATAAAACACAATTGGGCAAGTTAGCTATCAAATGATGCAGTTCGCAAAAATTCGTAAGTGAACTTAACAGCATTTTCCATTACTACGCAGATAAATTTCGTTTTGCCAAGTGGTGTGGGTCCTATGTTTCCTAAATAGAGTTTAATGTTATTCCACTAGCAGAGTCGAGTTGGAAACTTTAAATTTTCTGTTCTGACTGAAAGAATCTGCTTTTGTACTTACCCCACTTGTCACCCATTGCAACTTGTGCAGCAAATTTAATGCACTCTCCAGTTAATATCTCCTCATGTTCCCCAGATGCAATTCGTCGCTGTGATCTTGTACGCCGTGTCTCTGTACGTCAACAGCTGCGATGTGTCCACGACATTCATCTTCATGAACTTCATCCACGCCCTCCTCTTCTTCGGCCTCTTCCTCAACTTCTTCATCCAGAACTACATCCGCAGGTCGCACCAGAGGAGACCCAACCCGACTCTGATAGTCTCCGCAGAGAAAGCGCACATGGGTCAGAAGATGAACGGTTCGAATCACCGAAGTCAAACCACCGAGGAAACCGAGAAGGCGTCTGTCAACGAAATGGAAGAGGTGACCAACTACAGAACGCAGGTTCACAGGTGCTCGATACAGGAAGACTGCAACTTGAATTGCAGGTCACTTGTTCGAAATGGCAGAGCCAGCTTGGAAAAGAAGGAAACGGTGCCTAATGGGCATTGTGAAGACGAAAAGATGAAATTTCAATGAAATCTAGAACTTAGCCATATGTGATGGAAAGTAATCTGGATAAGACTTTGGATGTACAATATTTCAGACTCTAAAAAAAAAGAGGGTTGCCCTCGTGATGCCAGTATGGAACAAGTCTTTAAAATGTATTTCTATATCTAGGTTGTCACATATTTATATTTAATATACACGTCGTTACGTAATCATGGAATTAGTTGGAGTGGTCTATCTCTTGCAGGATTTGTGTTCAACTTCCAATTTTTTCGAGTTTTTAAGTCGAGTTGAATCGAGTTTTTAAAAAAATGCAATTTATACTGCAATTATGCTTAATCTAGTTGCGTTTTTTATGTTTAACGATATTGGGTGATAATTTCTTTTTAGAAAATAGTTTTTGACAGTAATATCCTTTTAAATTATTTTTAAATAATCCCATTGATACTTTTCTAAAATTTATATTTGGTAAATGCTGATGTAAGAATTATTTGCATTAATCTAAAAGGAAACGTGTGTTTTTAGTCTTGGTTTTTAAAAAAATGCGTTCATTGTAGTCATGATCCTTTATATTCTAATTAAGACTATAGTTCATTCTTTATATAAATTCAATTGTTTACTTGTTAAATTTTATGTTCATTCAAATGGTCTATTTTTATTAAATTATCACTTGTAAGTGTGATTGTCTGAATTATTTTGCATTTCTCTCTTACAACACAGTTAAAGATTTTATATTTAAAACTCGACAAGTTTAGAACCTCTCAACTACATTCGACTTATGAGTTTTGAGTCAAACATCATATTTTTAGGTTAGATTTACACTACATTCAAAACATGGTGAGAGGGGTTCGTAGTACCGGGGTACCGTTGTCAGTTAGCAACCAGGGGGTTGCGAGTTCGAATACGGCCGATACAAAACTTCAAAAATGTTAAAATGCAGGAACTTGCGATCGGAGGTTGTTGCCAGATTCGTTTCGAAGTACCAATACATCGTTCGAACTTGCTACCAATTTCCTCGGCGTGTATACGGGAATGATGCACGTTAAGTATGATCGGAGGCCAATGTCCTAAGGCTAATTGAGGTTGCGTCGGGTGCCAGCTCAGTTGTCTTCGTCATCCGACCATGGTTTAATAATACGAGGCATTGTTCTCGGGTTTTCTTTGAAATAGGTCCCGAACCGTCGCGAGTTCAGGTGTTTCCTCGTCATCTGACCATGGTTCTAAAATAACGAGGTGCATGTATGAATGTGTGTTTCCGGGTATTACCTTCGAGATAGACCCCGAACCGTCGCCAATAGCCCACTGTGCAGCTTTAGTGCGACGTTAATTAGCCAAGCCAATCGAAACATGGTATTTCTATCCTGATACTTTATAAAGCTGATTTTATTAGTTTTTATTATAAAAGTCGATAAAATTTTGAATATTAGCTTCATGACAATTGCATGAGATTTATAAACATTTTAGTATTTTTTTCTTCCTTAAATGCACTAAAATTTTAAATAAAAAGACACAGTAGTTCCAAAATGATCTAAATATTTATTTGTTTAAAATGGGACATGAAAAAATACTGATTTTAAACCCACATGAACTTATTGAACAATGGGTAACATCGCAAAACTTTCCACTTTCAATAACAGTAACTAGTCTGATATTTATACACAAACATTATACATATTTTCCCTTGATTGAACAATTAATAAAGAATATTAATAAAGAATGAAAAGTATTTTCAATATACAAATTCATAACAAAAGTACATTGGATAAAATTGACTAGACATTTAAAGGTTTTAATAAACCTATTTAAGTACTAAAACATTCATACACAAGAATAACAAGATTTATAAATTGTTTTGTCAGATCGAAATAATTTTTTTTTTAATTTACATTAAAAATGTTTTATTTTAATGTCCAAAATAAAAATATAACATTTTAAAAGTATATTCTACAATTTATTTCTTTATAAATATGTTAATAGCTCAACAAATGTACAGTTCTTACAAGAAATTATGCATACACAATAAAATTGCTGAAAGCAAAATGTGTGTGCTAACAAAGCTCAATCCAAAAATAACGATTGAAAATAAAAATTATCAGAAAGTTCAAATAAAATCCACAAATTCTCAAATATACACAACTACTCTAATAAGGCATTCTGCTTAATTCCAAGCTTATCATAGTAAAGTATCAAATTTCGACGATATATAATTATTAATACATTTTCTAATATAACCTTTATTTTTTTTAGGTGCAAATTTCAGCAAGCACTTTCACTAGAAATTTTCGAATATAAACAATTTAACAGAATTTTAGGCACAATTTGGGCGTTTTAATAGGCTCTTTGGTCTTTCATTGTTTTTGGACGGTCACAAAAAAAAATCTGATCACTAAAAAAATCTAATGAAATTCTTACAACTTTAACTACTTAAGTAACCATTTTAACGTAAAAATTGCATAACTTAGTATACAAGATATTAGAAAAAATTATCAGATTCCAATTAAAAATAATTTGGACTATAGAAAACCAATTAACTTGTTTCTCGAGACAAACTTTTTATACACATTGAGAATTTTAGTTAATAGTCTAAGCACGCAAACGCTTTAAATATCACAGTTGAGTATTCACCCGAAGAAAACTTACAACTTTAAAAAATTTAGACAATACCAGATTCAGTATGCTTGATTATATTATTTAAATGTAGCATATTACAGAACAGTATGCACCTGGAATGACATTTGTAGAATTCATTTTCAAAATGTCTTCTAACAATATTTTAAAATTGAGACGATGGTATGTGATTGTATTGTGCATTAAATTTGCCATTCGACGTTTCTAATAAATTCAAAAATATTAAATGTTTTGAAACAGTGCTCTACATATGTTAATGCATGAAGCACAATGCAATCAAGATCATCACATGAACTAATTAATAAAAAAGAGACAGTTAATATTATAATGACTTACCTAAAAACAAAGTAAATGAATTGGATAGTGTACAATTTGAAATCATAAATAACTTTTTCAGTGACCCTATACTAATAAAAAGGGTTAACAATTAAATCCATTTCCCCAATCAAATTCATTTAATATATACTAAAAATGTCACACAAAACATATTAGTAAAAATTAAAAAATTGTGTTTTAACTTGTCATATTAACTTTACAATGAGACCCCTTATATTTTAAGATAAAAATTCTAGTAAATCTGTCAGGAAATTTGTAAAGTCCAAATATATCATCAATAAGGCATTTATTAAAATAAAAGCAAATAATTTTTTTAAAAAACTTATACCATTTGAAGCCCTTGCAACATTATACAGCACAATTTTAATAAAAATAAATAGCAAAAACCCATATTTTATTAAAATTGTGTAATATATTTCAATTATGTTGTGTCAAGTACTATTAAGAACCTTATAATGCTGCATTGCTACAAAATAAATTACGTACAAACCCTCAACAACTTTAAGTTTCACAATGCATTTCTATCCAAGCTCCAAGACCTCAACTGGGGCTCTGCCCTCTCGGACGCGAATAGCCCCGCTTTTCCCCGACCAGACATCCCTTTGCGGTGGCTCCGGAAACTCAAGGGGAAATCTCCGAGCGAATCCTCCACGGGATCGCTGAACGCTTCTTTCGCCTTCCTCGTCACATACTCGAAAGACGAGCCTTCCTTGTTGTCCGTCATGAACCTGTCCATCTCGCTCTGGAGACGGATCCTCGACTCTCTGAATTTCACGAACCTCGAGTCCTCGTCGAACTTGGTCTTGAAGTCACCCCCGTCCTTGCTGAACTTGGTCTTGAAGTCGCCCCCGTCCTTGCTGAACTTGGTTTTGAAGTCGCCACCGTCCTTGCTGAACTTGGTGTTGAAGTCTTCCCCGTCGTTGCTGAACTTAGTCTTGAAATCGCCACCGTCATTGCCGAATGAGCTGAAGTCGCCTCTGTCCTTGCTGAACTTGGTCTTGAAGTCGTTGCCGATGGGGAATCCTGAGTCGCTGGCCGAGTGCCTGTACTTGAAGCGTGGGCGGCAGGAGGGTGTGCTGCGTCTGCGTTCCTCGAAGACCTTTCTCGAGAACTTGGAGGAGTCGTTCTCGATGGACTCGGATGAACTGGAGCTGTGGAGGGTGAAGGAGACCTTCTTAAGCCGGGATTTGGTCTGTGTGTCTTCTAGAAGCTGCCGGCCGATGCTCTTCATGCTCTCGAATATGCTGTCTCCTTCGCTGCTGGATCCAGAATCCACAAAGCTGCTGAATTTGGTTTTCTGTAGAGGTGGGATGTTCGTTTCACCGGACACAACTTTGGCCCATGTGCCACTTCGATCTAATGAAAGAATGTGAAATTAAATCCATTTGGTAAAATTAATTTTAATAGTAGTAGTTTGATGAAATGGAACTGCCATTATGGTTAATGGCAGTTGTTTCAAATAATTTTAAATTACTTGAAACAATGCAAATTACTAAATTATTTATTAAAATAATCTATAGCCAAAAATTTTACTGGAGTTAATTTTTGCTAGGCTCTTATTCCAACTCTTAATTTTTGTTAGGCTCTTATTCCAACTCTTAATTATTGTAATGGTTTAGAATAATTTTTCTTTTAACTACAGGATGGCAGAAAATTGATAAATTATACAACCCCTGAATACAATAAAATACATTTGAATTGACATTACATTTTCAATACTTCATATTTAGGGTTGTACCAATGCCAAATACTATATTGAATGGAATATCGCAATCTCACCTGCTTTTCCTTGAGGAAGAGAGAAAGCTTCTGGACGAAACCGATTCTGCCACGCACCCGTGGGTGCACTGCCACATTGTTCGGTTGCGGCGTGCTTCTTCCGGCTCTGCGACAACCCACGCAGGGTGAGGACGATCTCCTTCTGCAGGGAGGTGCTACCCTCGGCCACCACCTGGTGGTAGTGATGGGTGAACCGAGGCTTCTTCACTATGGACTGCAAAGTTAAAACACACACTGTTAAAACTTCATGCAAGTAGATGAAAAAACAAGACTATGTAATCCGGGCAAAAGGATGCTATTATTATATTAATTAAGATAATGATAAAAATATCAATTTATTATTAGTAATGTATCACTTAAAAATTAGTCAAAAGATAAGAAACTGAGATATTGGTTACAAATGCATAACTTGCCTCATAAGTAACAGTGCAGGAAACAACAGTGTTTGGTTTTATTCCAACACACCAACGGTCCATAACAAAAGGCGGCTACAAAGGAAAAATTCAGATCAACATTGCATCACATTCTACAATTTACATTTTGTAACAAATAATTACAAGACAGAGAGAATAAAAAATTATCTACAAATATAAATGTCTAAGCTATTTAAATACATACATCAAAATATTAAAAATGTGCTTATAGGACAATTTTGATTTTATTGAAGGAGAAAAAACACAAACACTAATATAAACATATTTGTTTTCTATTTGTAAATGTTTATTCATTTAACAATAAAAAAGCTAAAATAAAGAAGTAAAATCACACACTTACATATACAATAGTAATACAATTCTATTGCAGAAACAGCACAACTAATTTAACACTTTGCACTCCGCGAACACTTTGCGAGTTGTGTTCTTTCTATGGAACAGTTATTTCTCTTTACGTTCTTTTCCACAGATTTTTTTTATAATTATAAAGGGAAAAAATCCTAATCTGTTTTGTATTTGCAAGAGAACAATTTGAAAAAAGATTGTAAAGATCTAAACACAATATTCTGCTGTTCTCGTTTATTTTAAAAAACAGGGAAACAAAATAACTGGTCGTTATGTTGGTGCCTGAGAGGCGCCTTACGAGTGCGAAGGGTTAATATGTTGTGATGTTCTTAAAAGTTATTACATAAATGTGATGTGCTTGCATGATCCAGCATTATGTTTACCTTTTAAAAAGTAAAATCATAAGTGTGTAAAATTCTTAGTTTTGATTACAAAAATTGAAGATTTTTATCAGCGATTAGTTAGTTACGACTTTTTGTATGAACAGAGATCCAATACACTTCACAAAATATCTAATATTCAAATATTGGTTTTAAAGGTCAGAAAGTACAATGTATAAATGTTGTTTACATTTTATAATTACTAAGATATATTAAAAAAGGTTATGTATAATAGCTGATAGCAAATATAAATAGTGCTGGTTTCTAGTGAAATACAATAAATTAAAATTAAGAACCTGAAATATTTGCCTTATTATTTGCTTTACTAGAAATAAAAATTCAAATTTTAAATACATTTGAAACAAAATTCTATAAAAAAAAGTTTATTTGATTTTTTAGTGTTTAGTAACCATTCTGGACTAACATTAATTTCTTTAGATACCCTGTGACAACATTAAATATACAAATTAATACTCATTCCCGACAATATGCTAAAAAAAAAAATTATATATTTTACCTGACTAACACTTCATTACTATTAATAAAAAGAAACTGGAGTAATATTCATGTCTCTTTATGACAAAATGGAAAACTATTAGGTTGGTTGAATTAACATTGCACTAGAAACTACTAGGATCTATCCGGAAGGAAAGACCCTTAAACACTGCCACATAATTTTGAACATAGTTAAATGATGAGGACAAAACCAGAGCTTGCATCCCACCAATTAAAATAAACATAAGGAAATAGGACCACAATGGATTTAACATGCACCAGTAAAATTTTACACAGTGGATTTCTTTTGATTGGTGAAAGGAAAGAATCTACCAACTCTCCAGATGACCAAATCACTATACACATGCCAAGAATCGAACTCACTAAACTCGTAAAAAAATCATTTCTAATGCTGGTTTTAATACATTTCCATTGAATTCATTTCAAGTTTCACGCCAATAAAATTAAAAAAATATCCCATAAACATATCGACTAACCTGTGTTATTCTGGACAAAGGCAGACCGGCGTGCCTGCACTCGAAGCTGACTTCCTTGATGCAGGCCACAGTGGTGAGGGGGCTGTCGCCTTCGTCCACCTCCACGTACATCTTCCACTTGTGCTCCTCGGCCTTCGAACCCAACCGGACGTGGTTGCCGAACAGGATGGTCAGGCGCATGGTGGTAGGACGGATAGGGTTCTGGGATGGGCTGGGTTGAGCTGCCTGGGATAATAACAGTGGGTGATTGTTCTTTAAGTATGTAACATAAAAAGTTAGATGTTTGTATTCAAAATGAGGCTATGGATGATAAAAACAGATATTTTAGTACTTCAGCCAAACCTCATTAAGACAAACTTTGTGGGAATCTCTAAAACTTTTTGTCTTATCTGTTGTTTGTATTATCAAATAAACAAAATGTAGTGAAGATTGGTGAAAAAAAAATTAGCCTGATAAGTTTAAAATTCAATTACAAAACAAATTTTTAATTAATATGTTTTATTTTGATGTAAGATTTAGATAAGCTTCAGTACTTTTAATTGAACAAGAATAAAAAATCTTAAGGCTCATCCTGAAAATAAACAATATGTTTAATACTATAAAAATATGACATTACATAAAAAAAAATCATATAAATATAACCACTACATCTTTAGTTCTTTCAGTTACCTCACTGTAAGTGAATCAACCAATTTTGGTGTAAAAAATACAATTTGAAAATAAAATCGAAAAGTTGATTGTCTTATAAGATATTTTGTTTCAAGTGAGTTCGTATTAAACAAAGAAATTCACATTGCTTGCCAATATTAAACGACATGGACTGTAAAATGGTTCCTTTTATTTATAATTTGTCTAAAACATGTTTGTACGAATGAGGCTTAACTGTATCAGAGAGTTTGTCAACAGAGGGTGACATTTGTCAATCCCTTAAAAATTTTAAAACAAGCAACTCTTTTAACTGTTATAGTGATATATAAAAATGTGAGTTGCTATGTAATCCAAAGAGAATATACAACACAAAATCAATTAATTTGGCTACCTCTATTTTTTTTCTGATCCATAATGACTCGACACCCTATATATTTATGAGGATTTTATTAGGTTAAGTTCTATGTACCAGATATTGAAATTAATGTGTTTTTTAAATATGGTTAAGAAGAGCACCTAAGTTATAAAGCTTAGGTGCACTAATTAAAATAAATTTGTATTATAATAATACCAAGCTATAATTCTTTTTAACTATTAATGGATACCATAGAAATATCAACTATATAAAAAATTTCAGATCTGTATGTACAAATAAAATTTAGCATACTACTAAAATGCTAGGTACTTAAAGTGTACCCAAATTAGCAATTTATTTACACATACTGTGAAAAAGTTAGATACAACTAGCACCTAATTTCAAACCCTATTATACACAGTTATGTAATCATACAAAAAGCAAATTCTAGTTTTTTAGAGATTTTTATTACAATATGACAATAAATACTTAAAATTTATTAAATAATGCACTTTTCTTTGAAAATATAAAGCAATAAATTTCAATATATTTTATATATGCTATTAGTAAAAAATATTTTATCACTATTAAGCAATAAATAAAATCACAAGTATCTGCAAAGACAAAATTGTATTCAGAACATAAAGTTTTACTCTTGTATTGAAAAAATGATTATGTTTTACACAAAAAATAGACATAAATAAAAATGACATTATTTATGTTCTCTTCACATGAGGAAAAATTACATTTCAAGAGAAATCTCTCTAAAAAATGTATCTCTTGGTCAATGAACCACTCTGAACCAGGTCTGTGCCTCATATACAGAATTTAAACTTTTGTTCAAAGCAATGACACTCACCTGTTCCAATGGTGGGAAATGGAGCATTCTTTTATTATGACTCCTCAGTTTACCGATTTCATCCTGTAATCACATTCAGATGGCAATAATCTTAATTGTAAATACATATCACACGAAAACAGTTAACAAACTTATTATTAAAAGTTACTCCCTCCCAACATAGGCTTGTAAGAGATCATTTGAATCCCTTGCTTTGTATATTACAATTATAATTTTAAGCATGCAATAGGAACAGCAATATTTTAAATTCTTAGTTATTATGTCCAAAGAGGATTTTCATGAATTTCCCTTATAAGCAATGAGTGACACATTAAAAAAAACTTTTATATTAATATTACACCTGTTACTTACAAAATGTATGGAATATCAAGCTTTACTTAAGTATTAAGCAGAGGCTATTTAAGTTTCATATTAGATAACATTAATTATACGATGCAAAATTTCACATATCTTGAGTCTATTTAGTGATAGAAAGTTGCAAATTTATGTCTTATGAATTACGAAATGTCCAACTACAGTTAATTAAGGCTATCAATAATTATAGTTTTACATCTTTAAATTTGATTATTGCAGGATTACTTTAAGGAAAACAATTAGCTCAGACACACACACTTTTTAAAAACAATTTTTTTTTAACAAAACAAAAAAAAATTGTAAATAGAGAAGCCAAAATAATATTTGGCTAACTTCCCCAGCTTAACATAAGCAAAGTTCATTAGGGTATTGTCGTCTTTTTATTTTATAATATAATATTTTTATTCTCAGTCTAATTTGGATTTGCCTAAAAAATATAATAACAATCACTACCAGACATCAAAATTTTAATTATTAATACTTTTATTTAACTTAAATAAAATGTTGTCAAAGCATATTTAATAACTTTGACACAAAAAAAAAGTTAGGGGGAAAATACAAAAAAGATTTTTTTTAACAAATCTATTTCTTAATCTAAAAAAAGTACAAAAATGAATATGTTAAACTAAAAAATATATATTTCTTAATATTTTTAGGCTCTTATTTCAATCTTTTTCAACTTTAGAAAAACTTGCTCAAAGAAATGTGAGCAGTTTATGTGATATTCAAGTACAGATCTTTAAGTTACCAAGCTATTCTTTAAGTAAATATTCTTACCATCAGGTGAATTCTGTGTCCCACTGTTGTAACACCAATGTCTTTCAGATCTTCGGAGGTCATCAATAGGAGACGTCGCCCGTTTATCTGCTGCTCTTGAAATAAATCAGCATACTGATCCAAGTCATTGGAGTTGGCTAAAACCAAAAATAGTATTTGTAAATACTTATAAATATGAGTGGTTTTATATTATGAGAAAATTGTTTTTAAAAATAATGATGATTCTTCTTGTAAATAAATCATAAAGCTCTACATTTATTCAAATAAATGGTATCATCTAAAATCTCAACTCACTAAAAACTAACTAACAAAAGAAACTACAGTAACTAAATGATAAAAATACTTTTTACAGTAATTGTAAGGATGTTAATAAAAAAAATTATAAAACAAATATACTCAACCAAAAATAGCAAGAAAAGATATTAAAAAATAATCTCGGAATTAAATTATTAGTCTTCTTATAAAAAGAAACAGTATAAAATAATTAAGAGAAACCATTACCTTCCAATCCTAACTGTTTGATCCACAAGCACTATAATTAAAAATATAATTTTATATTATACAAATATATATATACATGTAAAAACAAATATTTAATTAAGAAGTATTTATACATACCACATCTTCTGAATTCCATGTATTTATATCCAAGTCATAAAGTTGCTAAAAAGAAAAATTATACCAAAGTTTATAAATTTAAATGGGAAATAATTTTTAAATAAACAATTTTATGTATTCTTTTGTCTATAAGATGTCAGTATTTACATTTTTAGGGAAGGAAAACTAATCTTAATTTATTACGTTAATCAATGCTAAAGTGATAGTGAAAATACTTCAATAGGAACTAAAACATAATACATATCACGTTAGTGATAGTTGGAATAGTAGCAGCTTTTTTTTAAAGCAAGTATAGATTAATTATATTTTCAGGTTTCATGCAATACAGCAATGTATTTGTTATACTATCTCAGTGTTCATTCTGGGCGTTTTTTGAAGGGCGGTCCGCCCTGCCTGCCCTTTTTTCATCATGATAGCGCCCTCATGCCCCTTTTTCCAAAAATGCTGCCCTCTTTTAAAAAAACACCGCCCTTCTTGCCCTTTTCATTCAAGCTCAAGCGTCCTTGCTTTCCAACTGTTTTTAAAAAGGCATCGATTAAAAAGAAATGTGTATGTAAATTGGAATTAAGTGAATTATGACAGTAGAAAAACAAACTCCTTTTAACTACGCATGTTGTGCAATCTCGATGATTCCGCGGTTATTTCGAGCACGGAGCATTACACAAATCCTATTGGTTACCTGTACCCGCAAATGAAATGCTATGTTTTTTTAAGTAAAGATGATTTGGTTACAATATTAGTCTTTTTATTACCAAATTTTAGATTTAAGTAGCCTTTTCATCAATTTTGTAAGGGGTGTGATTAAGGCTACTTACAGATTTGGTTTTTAGCGAAAACATTAATTTTTAAGTGTCAAATTTTGGATTTTAAGTAGTATCTTCATAAAGGGACATCAATTTTGTACGGGTCTTTCCTTCAAACTAAGCCCCGAATCGTCACCAATAGCCCAATATGCAGCTCTAGCGCAATATCTATCAACAAATCGGAACTTTTTTTGTTTGATCACGGGTCCGATATATCAACGGTTGGCCACGCCCACCTCAAACTTTTTTTTAAAAAGAGCCCATTTAAAAACAAGAAGTGCCTCTTCAAAAACGGGGTGCCCTTTTACAGCCAACTGTGCCCTGCCCTTTTTTATTTCTAGTGTGAACACTGCTATCTCATAAAGAACCCCATTTAATGAAACTGAATATTACCATGCACTTTTTCTTTCGATCCAATTTCTTTTCCTTTTCCAAGAGTCTTAATTCCCATTCTTCAAGATGCTTTTGTTTCTGATTCAAGTCATGCTCGGCTTTTTTCATTAATTCCAAAGTTGCTTCAATTTCTTCCCTGCACAACAACGGAAGATATCAATTCAAAAGATCATATATTGATAGATTATTAGAGATGTTAATACTACAAATAATTAAAAAAATATCTATCAATAATTAAATAAAATGACTAATAATATAAAAATATGATGTAAAATAGATATATTGTACCAAGGAGAAAAATACAAGTATTTTTTTAGTTCCAGCATAATTTGTGGTACATTGTAATCTTTTAAATAACGTTTGATAAAAAGAATATTAACTACCTCCAAACACTTTTTTGGCTTAAGTAGACTGAGAGTTCATCACAAAATGCGTCTGAAAAAGAAATGAAATAAATTGTTTTAAATAAAGACTCAAGTAAAAAATATATACAGTTAGAGATTAAACATTTAAATAAAATTGATATTTTATAAATATAATTAGAAACTAAAACCTCAACAGACAAGGGCAAAAATTATTGAAATAGTAAATGAAACAATAAATAAATATTATTAAAAGTTTAATTGATATTTTTTTTTAATTTCACACACAAAAAAATTCTTACCATCATTTTGCATACAGCAAAGGACCTTTAAAATTTCCTTGAAGTAAGGTCGTTCCTGAATGGTTTCAAGAAAAAGCATAAAATTACTGATAGCTGGACTAATTTTTAGAAATGTAATAAATAATTGCATTGATTTGATGAGAGTGAGATATACTAACAAGCCCAAGATGAGCAAATGTGAAGGTAATATGACTGAGAAAACTTTCGGAATTGAAACTTTGTATACGAAACTAAGAACAATCTTACAATCATGATTCTTAAATCTCAGTATTCCAGAAAGGTTTATAACTAGAAATATGGATTATCTAGAAAACAACATTATTCGATCTAAGTGGGAGGGTTGAGGGGAGAGAAAGAGAAAAATTCTGCATGTTTCAGAGAACATGTTAAGTTCAATAATGAGAATTTTTATTAAAAAAAATGTAATTCATAGTTATGAAAATGCATGTGTATATTTTAGTAGCCCATATAGTTTGAGAACAGCATAAAAATTCCTATTTCATGTTTATGATTTAAATATTTTTTTTAGAAGGAGTTAAAGTTATGACAAGAATTTTTTACTTTCTTTAATTTTATACAAATAACAATTGGATAATAGCAATTTAATGACCTAGCAAGGTTGATCTAGTCTACATCTCCTAACTATTCCTATCCTAATAAAAGAAAACATTAGTATCTTTTAACAAAATTGAATATTTTTTTCCAAAAAAAGTAACAGCAGGTAAAAAAAATTATGCTGCCTAATATTTCTTTAAGTTAATATTTCATAATATCATTATAAAATGGTGACCTGAGATTACAGGTGGAGTCATTTTCTTCTTTCATGACAATAAAATTCATATGTGCTGTCAACAAACTTTTGTAGACTATGATTACACCTACTACAATATCAAATTAAACATATTGCATTTGAGTGAGTATTACAACTACAACTCTCTAGATCTATTGATGCTGTGGAATTTGCTTTAACTCACAAAGCAAATGTGAAAAGAGAGCCAGTAATGATTACCCCATTTTTTCACATTGTTTAAATTTAAATATTTATTTCGTTAAACTAAACACTGTTGTAAAATCTATGGAGGTGAATTTATATTAAATTTTATATGTATGAAGTATTACTTTAGATAAATATAAAAGGATTTTTATAAAAACATTGCCAATAGATGTGAGGCAAATAGTGTAAAAAAAAATAAGCTTTTTCTAATATAAGACACTGACCTTGGGATCTGTTTTCCAGCAAGCAGTCATTAACTCAGCAAATCTTGGAGGACAACACTTAGGGATGGTCAGTCTCTAAAAAATGAATCTGATTAAAAATTGCAAAATGAATTTCGAATAAAAATATTTATAAAAAAATGTAATGTTAAAATGTAAATTTGCTCAAATAAAAAACACTTTCTAAATTACTCTTAAAATAAAATTACTGTCATTTTGAAATGAAATAAATTTTTACAATATTAAATTAAAACCAAATGGTTGTTTGAAGGAAATATATATATATAAAGAAGTTAAATTTCAGAACAATTAGTATTTAGTTGAACATTATGCTTACAATACAATTTCTATTTTATGCTTATTTAAAAAAAATATAAGTTTTGGAGATTGAAGTAATTTCCAATTCAATTATACAGTAGACGCTCGTTTTTACGAACCTCTAATTTACGAACACTCACGATTTTACGAACTAGTGTCTGGTCCCGAACATGGTCCCATAGGCATAATGTTATTTTTAATTCCCATTTACGAACTAAAATTTTGAAAAATCTCTTTTTTACGAACTCATTTTCATACTTCGCTAGCGTTTACCTGACATCAGACTAAGTTTAAAAGCTCATATCTTTAGGGAGTAACAAAGCAACACATACAAACATTTCAAGGCTATTCTGAGAAAAATTACAGGGGCCAACAGCAGGTGGGTATCAGGCATGTGATTGGAGAGTGGCTCTTTGATGTCAATCTTTACCCCTCCCTTACATTCAATAAGCATGTGTCAATGTCGAGCGGGGAAAGGGCTGCTTTGTTATAAGATTATGTTTTTTGTAGCTAGTTAGTTTCATCTGGACCCTCAATGTGTGAAGTTCCGTGTGAGTCCAGATGGAGTTTGAGCCAGTTTTAGTTGAGGAAATTTAGTCATGTCACACTTGAAGAAACACACTCATTTATCTGCTGAGGCAAAAAACAAAATTTTAAAAGAAGTAGAGAAAATTTTAAGCAAGAGATAATTTTATTATGAATTTTAAGCCTATAGATAATTTTAAGAGCAAGAGAAAAAAATTGTTGGATATGCAAACAAGATCAGCAAGAGTGCCCCTCACGAAAATATTTTAGAGCAGCAAAATATCCCAAACTGGAAAAAGCTTTGCTTTCTTGAATGAGGAAAATTATAGGAACGAACATTCCGATTAATGTAATGTGCTTAAGGACCAATTGAACTGCTTTGTTTTAAAGCTCAACATAAAAGACTTCAAGGAATCGGACGGTTGGCTACAAAAATTAAAATCCAGCACGGTTTGAGCTTCAGGAAACTGAATGGTTATGAAGACAAGGCCTCTTTTGAGGAGGACAATAGTGAAATGCTTTCAAACATTGATAAAATGAAAACATGTATTTTCCAAAATATTGTTTTAAAACAGAAAAAATAGCGATTATTCCGATGTTTGATTTTTCATCAATAAAGGTATACTTATTATTTTTTATTTAACTATTTTAGTTTACAATTGTTTCTTATATAGAATACCTATATATAACTTTACTTCCTGATATAATCTCTAAATAATGCATTATTTATAAAGAGAAGACTGTTTAATAAAAATAAGCATAAAATTTATCTACTTCTTACGATATTCTATTTTACGAACTTTCGATTTTACGAACAATTTGGTTGTTCCCTACGAGTTCGTAAAAACGAGCGTCTACTGTAGTAAGTACAGGTTTCAGGGCTCAAATAATATATTGCCATATCTACATGCCTAAATAAAATCGTTATTTTTATTTAACAAGCTGCATATAAAAAATTCCTTGTAATTTTATTTTAATAATGACTTAATAAAGAAAACTAAAAACAAAAATATGCAGCTATAATTTTAAGATATCATACTTTCAATTCTTGAAACTCGTAACATTCCTTGATACCAATTGCATTGTTTATAAATTTGTTTTAGAAACTAATTTGAATAATTTTTTTTGTCATTAAAGATTTTGATGTTCATAAGGTTTTTTTTATCAAAAACATATTAGTTTACAATATACATGCAGAAAAATTTGATAAAATATAACCATTTACCTAGAATATAAAACTAATTCCATTAAAAATTAATATAAAATTTATTCAAGCTAAATATTTGCCACTGTAATAGCAGTTTCTATACTAATACAAAAGTTGCATAAAGTTTAGAGAATTTGAAGTTTAAATATAATATATATATATAATAAATAGAATATATAATAAATATAATATATAATAAATATAATATATAATAAATATAATATATAATAAATATAATATATATATTATAATATATATGTATATAGTAATATTAATATATATTAAATACATATCATCAGGATGTCTAAAAATTCATTAACACATTTCATAATAAAAATAAATTACTCTTAACCCTAATAGTTACACATTATTTTTTCTTTAAATTTATGCATGAAATTAAATGTATTCACACAGATTCGAACAGAGGGGCATTAAAATCCTAATCTGGCTCTTTGAAGAATACCACAGCAGTTGAGCTTGAACATTAAGGAGGAGGATAGAAACTCACAGGCCTCAGAAGCCTAGGGTGTTACCCCCAGGGTTAAGAATCTTAAAAAGCATCCCATGTATAATTAATATACACAAAGAGAAGAGATGAAGTGTCAGAAGAGTGCCTTACTTCCTCCTTTTCCACCACAGCCCATGCAACCTGGAATCCTTCGATCCCCTTGAAGGGCACCTCGTGTGTGAGGAGCTCCCACAGCACAACCCCGTACGACCACACGTCACAGCTCTCGGAGACAGGGAGGCACTGGATGACCTGCACAAGTACGCTACTCTATATCACATGGACTTAATTAATAGTTATAGTTTAATTTACTACTAATTAGACATTAATCTCTCTGTTGTTCAACTTCACATAATATTCTGTCCCTTCCATCCAAGTATATGCATCAAGAACAATATTTTAAATTTTGTTTCTGGAACAGCAACTTTCCATTTCAACTGTTAAATTATCCCCGAAACTACAGTGTCAATTTAACTTTAATTCAAAAAATTGCATGTCTTTAATGTAATATAATTGACCAATTGGAAAAAGGTAGCTTGTGTAGTAATAAAATAATTTTAACAATCTTTGGTAATTTCTTCACAGTAATATTAAATACCTAGTAACATGCTTCCATAGCAATTTTAAAATGAAAAAAAGGGTAAACCAGTTCACAAAAAATTTCTAAAAGACCAAAATTGAATAATATGGCACTCCATATTTTAAAAAAGTTTGAATGTGATGTTAATTTTGGCATGACATTCCATACACAACAGTAACTTATATATCAAGTAACTTCATATTATAGCATTAACTGCTCTTAAGATACTGTATTCACATACACATAGACCAATTTTTAAAAACCACTTCAGTCACCACATCTAAAAAAACTTAAAACTCGACATGAAAATTTTAACGCTAAACAGTATTTTCATCACTCATTTCATATATAGTAATAAAAAGTAATAAGTTCAATTATTTAACAATATATTAAGTTATTCAATTTAAAATCAAATACATTACTAACTTCTGGTGCCATCCATGGTAAGGTACCAGCAACTGACATCTTTGTTGTACTGTCAATAAATCTGGAAGCACCAAAGTCGCATAACTGGAGCCACAAAAAATTATGAGAGTGAATATTATATCAATAAACTTTTTTTTTTAATGTAGACGATAAATTACCAAATTATTTTGCATTATTTGTATGTGAATATTACTGTGTCACTATTACACAAACCAAATTACCTCTTAATTATACGAATAAATACAGAAAGAGTTAAATTAATTATTTTCAATGTTAATCTCAAGGGCACATTGAAATTTAATATGTACATATTACATTTCTAAATTAATTCAATCATGAACTGGCTGATATAACTGAAAACTTATACTATTGACAAAATAAAATTTGTGTTCAAAGCACGCATTATTTTCTAAAGATACACATTTTAATTATGATACACATAATTATACTCAACATACACAGTAATAGGGAAAAATATGTAGTTTACATCAGCAATAATACAAACTATACAAAAATTTTAAAGATATAAATTTCTCAAAATAGAAAAAAAGTACTTACTTTACACACATAATCAGCACTAATAACGACTGAAATAAAAGAAGAAAATAAAGTGAGATACATGAAATAATTTTTAATACGAGTAGTATAAAAAAGGTGTAATTTCGGACACTATATAAGTTTCAAATAGACACATCAATGAACATCATAGGCGTAAACTTGTATTGGGCCCATGGGCCCGAGCCCCCCCAATAATTTGAAAACCCGGCTAAGCCCCCCCCAATAATTCAAAAGTTCTAACTTATATATTGCAAAAAAAAAAAAATCCCTTTCTTTTTTTTAATCTTCAACATGTACCATCAACCTTTCCTAGCAACTACAAAATTCCCTTATCTCTATTTTCAACAGAAGCATAGGCTAGAACCAGTGTCTACGTGGAAGAATGGGAAGAATAGGCGGTGTATTAGGGGGGGAAGGGTAGTATGCCCTCTAGTGAATACTGCCACACCCCTTTTTTCTAGTAACAGTGGCCAACTTTGAGGAGATTTCCGCGAATTGATCACGTGGGTCATGAGTACAAGAACTTTTGATAGCCTATATCCCAGGGTTAAAGCAAAGAATGGCAAAAACAAGTAATTGGCCCTATATTGTGATTGCCCCTTTTAAAGTTTCAGCCTCGTCTCACAGTGGGTGGACAGGGGTCGACATTTATGCAACTATCTGAAACAGACTTTTGGGATACTCTTCAGAAAGGCCTGCTTGGCTTCTTCAGTAGACGTGAGTGTCGGCTAATAGTGGATTCCTGTCTAGGACTTTTCCTATTGTACTTGTTGTACTACAGTGTAAATGTCAAAATCTTCATTTGGATGCTTGTTGCATTTCATTAATTACTCTTAAAAACTTAAGCTTTTTGTGTTAATTGAAATGCAATACCCTGAGCCCCTTCAAAATAATTCCTGGGGGTGCTCGAGGCCCCCCCCCCCCCCAGGAATTATTTTGAAGGGGCTCAGCCCCCCCCCCCTCAGTGGCGGCCCGTGGTCAAAAATCTTAATGCAGCCGAAAACATGTAACTCCCCCCCTCCCCTTTCGCCTTTTTCCACAACACACAACCATACATGAACGGACATTCTTTAAAATGTATTACTCAAACTCAATTTAAAGATTCTTTTCAACTTTTATGAAAGATAACATGTAAAAATAATGGAAAACACTTACTTATTTTTTGAAAATTAAATCAATCCTCCTATCAAACTTGCGAATCAGTCAATTTTAATATTAATTTAAGTAAAGAAACAACAACACACGTGCAAACTTATCGAAAAAAATATTTCCGTTTGGAGAGATTCTTTGAAATTATCGTTTTCCTCCACCACGCCTCGCCGATTCAGCAACGAACCAATCATTTAATCGAAATCCCTTGTACAGCTAATTTGAAAAAATCCTTTTGCGCTACGTTTGTGTCGTCACATCCTCCATTTTAGCGTGTAGGGGAAGTCATACTACGTAAAGTTGCCATGGCAACGATGCAGCCGATTTCGAACTTCGCTTTTTGGCTGCAATTTTGATTGAATGGGGATTTTTCCTCTCCTGAATTTGTGCATTATGGAAACACGTTTGCTATTTATCGGAGATTTTTTTTACTTAGATTTGAAATTTCATCTTCCTTTCCAATTCTAATCTTCCTATAAAATTAGTAAAATATATAATTTTAGTTTTAAAATACGCTAATAAAATTAGGTGCAGCCCGGCTGTACTTTCTGTAGTGCACGAGCAGCCACTGTCCCCCCCCCCCCCCCTAATAATATACTATTTTTTTTTTTAAAAATTACTTAAAAAAAACCATCGTAGAATAGAGAATTCCTACAAAGAGGCATTGGAAAGGACGCACCCCTTATTTATTCTAAACGTGTTTTAAAGTGGGGGGGAGGGGGGATTTGCTTTAAAAGGTACAGGAGGACAATGAGTTCCTTTCTCAACTGTTTCCAATCGAAGACGACATCATTAGTCATATGTCACCTTTTGTGAGAAACACCAGAAAACTACCTGTCAACAGCTGTACATCGTTTGCAAAATGCTTACCGCCATCTGGTTACTCGACCAGCCATGTCGGGTAGTACCAGGGGGTAGTACGCTCATTTTCAAAGCATGTGAATGGCCACCAAAGCTGCGAATTGTATAGTTCGTCCCCATTGTTTGTAATTTACTGGCCCTCGCCCTTATAGTTGATTTTATTGATGATCCCCCCTCCCCCCCCCACCATTGTGAATGACCCATGTATGCTTGTGTAGACAGTTTTTGTATGTACGCTTTTCTGAAACTTGCCTCTAGGGGCCGAAGTCATGGGAGGGCTGCAGCAACAAATAAGAAATCCCTGGTGAAATCTAACAGCCGCATTAGAGTTGTTTTTTTTTAGTGTAAAGACAGCAATCTTAGGAAGCATTTCTTTTTGCAAACGAATGGTAGTAGATTTCTTCTGTCAGCATATTCCTCTGTTTTGTCAGTTAAGTAATTATTTCTGTATTCTAAAAGTCAATTAAAAGTTATACCATCTTTTCTAATGATAAATGTTTTGTAATTATGCTTATCAATTGGCAGTAACTCTAGTTTTGTTATCACTATTAAGTGAATAACACTAAGCATATGCTTATGTTTAAAAACAAGTTGAAGTTCATTTTAAACTTGAATTACATATAATAAATGAAATGTCATTGTAGAATTAGTGTAAGCAAAATGTGTTTTTACATAAAGTCTAAATTGCTAATTATTTTATTGCATCAATAGAATACTTGTTATAGTTTATTTCAACAGTAATATTTAAAATGACAAATTTATAGGTTTTCACAATATAATATCTAATTTTATTTTTGTACTCAGTACTCTGGCTCACGTACATTTTTTTTTTATATTACGTCTTTTTTAAATGACTGAAAAGCATTAATATAATAGTTTAGTTTGAAAACTACCTATAAATTTATCAATTTAAGCAGCTAAAATAAACGTAATTTCAAGTATTTTTATAAATGTCTACAACACTAAAGCTTTAAAGAGTAATTTTAAGAATAATGTAAAAAATACGGTTTTAAATAAAAAAAATATTATTTATGGACATTTCATAAATTATAATCGTATTTCCCATAATTTGTTCCTTTTGAAATAATAAACCATCAGATTCATGCACTATTTTCTAAACAGCTTATATAGTTGAAACTTCTTCTTTTAGAAAAATAAATTTTGTTAAAGAAAGTTAAATAGAAACAAATTCCTCAAATCTGACAAAAATTCACATTTTAGAGTACAATACGGACATTTGAAATTAATATAAAACTTTTCCTGGTTAATTTATGTTCTAAAGCTGTCAAAACAAAAACGGATACAAGTTAAAACATTTAACAAGTAAAAATTTAAACCATTGATTGTTTTTTAATTGTTTAATAGCTCACAACTCCTTACTATTTGATATTGTATAACAATATATATTTGAAAAAAAAATTCAGCCCCCCCCCCCCCCCCCCCCTGAAAAAAAGAAGTTCCTACGCCACTGAATTTGGCCATAAATCTAATTGAATGAACAAACTAGAAAATCATGACAAAGGGAAAATTACAGTACCATAAATTTTCGGATTTCAATTATATAATAACCCCCCCCCCCCCAAAAAAAAAAAAAATACGCAATTTTCTTCAGTTAAAAGTTAAATTTTGGGCCCCCCCAAAAATTTTGACAACTTTACGCCTATGATGAACATACTCTATCTTTGTATTACAATAATTAAATCACATTAAAAATATAGTTAGCAGCACATAACATTTCTATTAAACGATTTGCAATATTTAAAAAAAATTATTTATGTATAATTAAACACAAATTAGACTAATATGAAGGAAACTCGAATATTGGACATTTTAATAAATACAGTATTTAAAATATGTAACATGTGCAGAGAGAAAAAAAATACATAATTTCTTATTAGCCATAATATTTTTTTTACAAGTGCATTTTACAAACACATTACTGATGCAATTTTAAGACAATGCAATTGATATTAAAAAGTTAATAAAACTTACTTCAAAGCATATTAAATGATTTTTTTTTTCAAATAAAATTCACAGATATTACATTGTAGGAACTTAAGACGAAGGTATCTCACTTAAACTCCCACAACTTGAATATAAAATATATTTACCATTTTTAGATTTCAAATCTCGATGGATAACTTTCACAGGGGCTTCTTCGTGAAGATAGTGCATACCTACATTTTATGAGTAAAAAAAAGTTATTTTAAAAATAGCTATATAATAGGTGTTAATATCATAATAAAAATATCATTATGATATTAGCACCATGAATAAATACAGTATTAGCACCATAAATAGCTACAATTAGCTATTAATACTATGGCTATTACAATAGCAATAAATATAGCTATAGTGTGTATAATAACAGTAGTAAAGCTATTATATTCTTAAAGCTTGTTAAAGAGTGGGTAGATATCCCCTACCAATAACTAAATGTTATAAAAATTTTGAAATCAGTGCAAGTTACATTTGTATGTTTCGGACAGGTGAATATATTTCAAATGATATTATTTTCTATTAACAGAGCAATAAAAAAGAATTATATGCATAGTCATCAACCGAATTCAAATAATCCTGAATAAAATCAATAAGCAATTTACAAAAGATATTAAATTTAAAAAATACATTTCAACATTACAATAAAACTGTGAAAAATCGAGAAATAAATAAAGTATTTACCAGCTGCAATTTCATAGCTCCAACGTAAAATTTGTTCAAAACTTAACATTGAATTATTTTCTTGTTCTCCAAGAAAAGCAAATAATGATCCATTCTCTGAAAATTCTATGGGAAAATAAACACAAAAAAATAATAAGTAATAAACAGTAAAACTTTCAAAGCATAATCAAGAAAGACCATATGAGGGAGTTTGCAAATAAAATAAACTCTAAAACAAATGTTTTTTGGTTTTCTTTTGGCAGTTTCAGATACTAGATGTTATATAACAATAACCTTTTACTATTAAAATATTATTCAGATACGATACCTACCGTAACGATATGGACCTGCAAGTTATAATAAAAGTTAATGCACAGGTGTAAGAAAACCATCAATCTCAAACAGTTTGATGAAATAGATATGTGCCATTTTAAGAATGAAATCTTCAAATATACCTCATTTGTGACTACTAAGATTATAATGAAAAAAAAATTAAAAGGTACTTAATAGTATAAATTTTACCTGTGATGATGCAGTAGTTGGGAGATATTGTTACAGCTCCAAAAAACTTAATTATGTTCTTATGGCTAAGTAAACTAAGCACTTGAGCCTAAAATTTAAAAAAGAGAAAACATTAGACCAACAGTTTGTTTTCTAACTTACAACGGCAATAAAAAAAATTACTTAAGTTTTCACATATGCTTTAGCAGAGAAGCCACTGTAACTATTTCAGCCATACAAACATATACTTTGGGTGCTAACATCACCGCTATCCCCACTGATAAATATCTTCTTTTTCCCTTAATAAAAATAAATATTATTTTTTAAATTTTTACACAACCATGTTACCATGTCCAATTTAGCTGGGATGTTTTAATCAGCTTTGTCTATTATAAAATAACCAACCCAATATCTCAGTTTCAAATACTTTAAGCTTATTTTATATTTCGAAATGAACAGTTTGAATCACAAAATAGACACTGTACTGCATAGAGAATTTTTGGCTTGCAAAATATAATAGTTTTGTTTCACTTACATTACTCCAATCCTAAACTAAAATCATTTATAATAGCACATTGATATCATATCATATTTAAAGGGTTCATAGGATTTTTCCGAAAATAGAAACAAGGTATTTCTAACTAGTTTTAAGGGGCCTTAGCCCTTACAGACTTCATAGCAATGAAACAAAAATAAGGACTTTTAAAGACTGCACAAACCCCGATTTAAAATAAATTACAGGGAAATACATTTTTAGAATCTAAGGTAAATTGACCTAAAACAATATGTTTTATCTTTTATATCAAAGTTGTTTCAATTTTACTTTCAATAATTTTGTTGGGATACAGAGGGTATGAAAAATAAATAAACTTTTTCAGTATTTAGATTTTCAAGTCATTCTACAAGAGCAAAACTTATTCGACTTCAGCAACTCTTTACAAGAACTCCTCGACACCATCCTAATAACGACCAGCACTAAACGTCTCGATTGGTTGATTAGTTTACACATAATATTACAACAAACATATCTTATTGGTCCTACCTCCTTTTCCAACACAAGCAGCTTCTTGACAGCAATGATCTTGTTCTGAGACTTCCACAGCGCTCTGTAGACGCATCCAAATGCCCCTCCTCCACACCTCTCGTAGAACTCAATGTCGTTGAAGTCCACCTCCACAAATGGGCTGGTGATGTCCGAGTTCTCGTCTGAACACGAACTGAGGGTGCTCCCTCCCCCCGAATCTTCCGCCATCGCCTGAAGGGGGAAATGGATTAAATCATTCAAAATCTGTACTGATAAATATTAAAGGTATTACCTGCCTGTATTGAGTGCCTAATTCAAGAATCACAGAAATAACTTTACCTTTAGAATATTTGTTTACTGAAAATTGTTCTTTAATGTTACACTTTCCCTTGTTAGTCAATCTTGATGTCAATCTTAAAGAGGTTTAAGATTGCAAATGCTTTGTTTATTTCACTGGGTTTCTTGCTTAACTTTACATAGGTAAACAAACAAAGTTAGTATTTTAAGATTAACAAATTAGCAATATTTAATACTCTAACTTAGTGGTTCCTAAAAGGTAAAGTTTATTACAACACATATGAATTTTAACGAATAAAAGGGGTGATAGATTAAGGACATTTTAAGTTTGGTAATTTAAGAAAAATATATTACATTATAAAAAGAGGGATTCCTGTTCTACTTTAATTTTAGTTCGGGCTCCGTGGCTTAATAATAATTGGAAATCACTGCTCAAACTATTTGAAATTTCGCAAGGATCACTTTAACATGGATGCAAAAAGCATTATTTGTATATTGAAAATGTTATATTAAATCCGTATACTGTGCAATTAGAAAGTTGCTCAATGACCAGATGCGATTTTAGTTTTCAAAATTGCGTGCAACAAAATAATTTATTTACATGTCCGATAGTTGCCAGTGCACAGTAAGCTTAAGGATCTATCCCAAAGGCTAAGGAACACTGCCTCGTAATTTTGAACCATGATCTGACTGATGATCAAACTGCTACACTACTGCTAAGACAAGAACATATGAACCATGGCAGTTTTGAAATATTTCAGCCCCCCTTCACAAGGACGAAAGTTTAGTTAGACGACAAAGATAGAACTTGGTACGCTAGCTAAGACCTCAGCACTTTATCAATTTGAACAATTAAAAAAATTAATATCAAGAAAAGTTATTATTCTACTACCCTACATATGGACTTTAAGCAATTGGGAAATTTTTGGAGAACTGCTCTTGGAGCCAAGAATTTATAAATAGTTCTAAAGGTATGGTCGACAGATTTAGCTTTATGTGCTGATTGTACAGCTATCGCAAAGCTACATTTTATATTAAAATAAAGCTATAATATAAATAAATTATTGAGATAAATAAATATTGGTGGAGGTGCAAGAAAATAACACAGCTGATAATGAATATTAAAAAGGGTTAAAATTATACAAACAAGTTTATTTTGATTTATTATAAAGAAAATGTTAATAATACCTCCTCAGTCTTTAAATCACTGGTCTGAATGTTTTTTCTCTGTATTTCCTGCTACAAGCATTTAGCCAAACTTGCATTCCACAATGTTTACAACACTGTTAAACAAAAATAATTTTACATTTGAAATTTTATGCAAACATAAAAATATACACTAGTCAAATAGTCACTACAAATAGGCACTCTAGTCTTAAAAATTTGTCTGATAAAAAAAATCAATCTAAGAAGATATCCAATTGACTTAAAATAATGAAGTAATAAGAAATACATAACAATATTGTAATTTTTTTTGTTAATGATAATGCTTAAAAAATGCCATATATAAAATAAAAAAATTCTACCATAAAATACACATTAGTTTGTTTACTTTTTCGTTACTATTTTCTAAACTGATGTTTGCTACATAAATTTGTCATAAAAACAACTTGTTAAAAGTTTAAAAAAAAAAAAATTAAGACATTTTTATTTTATTTTTAAAATGAAAAATATAATTTTTTTTTTTTTTTTGAAAATCATTAAAGGAAAAATAGTTTTTTTTTCCATAACTTCCTTTAATTCCAAAACGAAACAATGATATTTATATTAGAAATATTCCACATGACATTTAGTACAATAATAAAATAATAGTTTGTTAAATAATGGAATTTTTTATGAAATTCAACTGCATTGAATCAGTTTCAAAACACCGAATTAATTAGAAAAAATGTCATTGCCATAATTCTCTTAAAATAGCTCCACATTTATGTCAACAAACATTAAGCCTAATGTTAAAATTCCTTTGGTTACATTTGCGCAATACATACAGTAAAAATAACATAATAAACTTATTTAAAAGTAATCATTACATCTTTCTTTTACCTTAACAAATCTTCAGTTTCTTGAATAATTTGTAAATTGACAACTTAGGAGGATAATCATCTTGCTAAAACGTCAATCACCTTGCCCATTCTGTCTGCTTCACTCATTCTCAATTTCGTTCCCCAAGTTTTTAATAGATGGCGCCACATGTTTCAATTTTTCAGGATGAGGATTGAGACCAAGGACATTTCTTAAAGAGAAAAAAGTATTGAGGTGAAAGCAAATTTACAGGCAAAGATTTCTAGAAACTGAGCGATGTTAATATTGAGCATCTTTAGTTCAACTTGCTCAGTAAAATTTATTTCTTCGTCCAAACAATTTGACGACATTTTATACACAATATCGGAAAAGTTTATCTTTTTTCCAACTGGTACAGTTTTCAACAAAAAATTATTTATTTTTTAAACCGTGAAAAATTATAAAACGTTCAGTTTTTCACTGAAAAATAAATAATAACTGAATAGAAGAATTCTGTGTTTTGTCAGAAATTAATAGTGAAATAATGTAAACTTGTCAATCATTCTTTCTCAATACGCGCCGTTAAATTTTTTTTATCAGTAATTTTGATTGTGGCTTTTATCTCAAAAATCACTTGAGAGAAACATACGAAAGCTTCTAATTCAAGTTTGTTTTTTGATAGTGTTATTTGTTGAATAGATCAATTTAGTAGAAATCACTTCAATGTGTTCGATATATAAAACAAAAACATAAAGTTAATAAATTTTCCTTTAACAGAAAGAGGTTTATTGAACTCTTTGTCATTTTTAATTTATATTCTACAGTCCAGAGATCGACAACGTTGCATGCGGTACCTCGCATTCATTATTTCTTGCAACACTTTCAAAACTCGAATTTTTTTTTAATTCTATAAAATTTTAAGATTTTTAGTGGTTTGCCGATCCATGGTCCGCGAACCACTTGTGGTCCACGAAAGAGTCCCTATAGTGGTCCGTAGAGATTGTCCAATCACCAATATGTTTTTATTTATTTTTTCAACAACAAAATCAGGCGTTGTTTGATATGCATTTCTTCTATACTACAAAAAAAAAGCTAAAGAAGCACTCGAAATTCATTTGCTGTTTAAAAAAAATGCATTGGAACCTAACCTTCCTTTTACATCATTATGAATCTGCTGGTGTTTTGTGAACTAGTGTATATGAATTATATTTATAGTATTTAAATAAAATTTGGCACCAAAATATTTTCAGTGTTATGGTAGAAGGTAGTGGCACTGTATGTCTTTACGCAACAAGCTGGACAAGATGCCAAAAATCAGCTTTTATTTAGAACAAATAACCTTATAAATAGGTAACTATATAAACAACTAAATAAGGCATTCAACAGAAAGTGCTTATATTTATAATTGTCCTCCAAAACATGCTTATCTGTTTCAATTTTAAATATGTCGTCGATCGATTTCTGAATACTTAATTTTAAATTCTTGTCGTAAGAATGTTAACTTTATTGTAGAAAATGTACATTGAGCTATGTAATTTATATTCTAGTAGATTAAATTAATTTTTAATTGTGTATTGTATATAAAACTACATGGTATGTTATTGAATTAATAAAACTAGTAAAATAATCATTAGAAATACGAATTTTGTTCTACTGCTAAAATGTTTGTATACGTCCATACTTGCTTGTAAAAAATAATCTTGTAAATATCAATTGTAAAATTGTAAAAAATTATGTAAATATATTTGCGTCTGTGGAAATTGCATTTCATTTTCTATAATATTACGAACCACTAAATTGTGTAACTGTCGATTTTACTAATTCCGTTGAAAATGTAGTTTTACATCGATCGTTTGAGAAATTTGATGCCAAATACTATTGCTAAACACCTTTAAGAACAATCTTTTCAAAAATATTGGGCATTAAATAAAGTGATCGAAAAACTATCATTAATATTGTGTCACTGATGAATAAACTATACAGATTTTTTTTAATTTATCACTTTAAATATATCCTTCCCTTATCCTAGACCTACAAGGTCAGTTTGGAGAAAACTAATTTTGCTTTAAATTAACATTCGAACCGTCTGAAGTATTTTTACAAATGTTTCGATAAAATTTAATTTTTAATTAGTGGTAACTGAAACAACAGTTGCAGTTTTTACTACTGCAACAACAATATGCAATCTCTAAAATAAATTTACTATTATGTCACTGAAACCACTAATTTATGCACTTTAGTTGCCAAAAGTATAACAATAAACTCCTTTGTGATCAGGTGTTCCCATATTTGTCAACTTAGAATTACGGCACACTCTGATTGCGGCTTGAAGAGGAGTTGCCAAAAGAGTTTCCTCCAAGAAGTTATCTGTAAGAAACGAGTTGCCACCTTCAGCCCCCCAACGAAAATTACTGCACAAAATAAAATCTTTTCTATTTTAAGTTAGAGGCTGTATCGAGATCTCTCCAATCGCCCACACGAAACAGTAGGTGGAAAAGAAACACAAAAAATCTCTCTTTTGCAATTGTGTGTTTTATTTTTCTGTGAGAGACTTCAGTGACTGCGTCTCGGATACGTTGCCACGCTACCAAAAAAAAACAGTTAACTTATCTAGACATTTATCTAATCTACTATATTTTAATTTATCTGGAACAAAATGCGTGTTAAACGGTCAGTAATGTTTCTTACGTTTAGTGTCAGCACGGAAAATGAGTAAAAAAATTATTGAACAAAAATATATCAAGACACGTCTTCTTTCAGAAGGTAAAAGAAGTTGGCAGGTGTTAAGTGAAATATTCTTTTTCTAATTTGAAAATACACCTATCAAAATCTATATTGTATGCTTTCAAAATTTAAATTTTCAGTGTAAATTGAACAGTGTTGGTAACGTTGTAGTTTAGCCCAATGTTCAGCTCTACTGCGACGTTATCTAACCAAATCAATCCAATCCTAGTGTTATTTGTAATAATTGGTAGGTAGTATATCCTTTAATTGTAAGTTCCCGAATTTTTCCTTCGGGATAGGCCCCGAACGTCGCCTATAGCTCTATGCAGTTCTAATTACTACGTTAATTAAACAAACCAAACCTTAACTTTAAATCTACTTAATGGTAGTTTTCCTTCTATACAACAGAATATCCAACAAATTATACTGGCGTGTATACGGGACTGGTGCACGATAAATCTGATCGGGGTTCAAAGTCCCGACGTCTATTGAAGGCGTTGGGTGCCAGTTCAGGTGTTTCTTCGTCATCTGACCATGGTTCTAAAATAACGAGGTGCATGTATGAATGTGTGTATGAATGTGCGTGTGAATGTGTATGTGTTCCCGGGTCTTTCCTTCGAGATTGACCCCGAACCGTCGCCAATAGCCCACTGTGCAGCTCTAGTGCGACGTTAATTAACAAAAACCAAAAAAAAACCTTCTATACAAAGTAATCTTTTATAAAGCATTTTTCTTGAATAAAGAAATTAAGAATAGTATACAGTCTAAAGCAAGACAATAACCACCCTCCTACCAAAAAAAAGTATTTAATCTTTTAAATAATAAAACCCTTTTTAATATTTGTGTTGTTCTTGTTAATTTTAATATCACTAATTTGGTAAATACGAAACATTTTGTTAATCAGAAATATATTAGGATCCATATCGGGGTTTATTCCATCTGATTTTGAATGCAAAGATGCAAGATCTCATACAAAACCAAATTATTACACACAACAGTGGTTTTAAATCAACCAATCCTGAATTAATCCTTTACGGTTGAAGAACATGCTGGGTATTTACGTTCTTTTTACGGAACAGTTACATCCCGTTCCTGTTCTTTTTAAAGAGGTATTCTTCAGCGGGATCTTTTTACGTTTGGTGTGGATAGTCATAAATATAAAGTCATGCGTCAAGTTGAATATTCATCTCAGTATACCAACGTATATCGTAAACTACAAATATACGTTGGTACTCTGTATACCAACGTATATTTGTAGTTTACGATATTTGTCAAACGTTTTTTTAAACAAATACAACAGGGGTTGTGAAGCTGAGGAATTGCAATCTGAAGAAAGTTTTAGATCACCAACATACTTGCTGCTTCTAGATAACAAACATTTAGTTCCATTAATTTTGTAATTTTTTTTTAAAAAACTCTAGACTATGTTTTTCTTTTCTATTTTAACCTTTTGCACTCCGCTGTCGCCTCTCAGGCGCCAACAGAACGACCCGTTCTTTTGTTTCCCTGTTCTTTAAAATAAACGAAAACAGCAGGATATTGTGTTTAGAACATCAATCTTTTTTGCAACTTGTTCTCTTGCAAATACAAAACAGATTAGCATCCCCCCCCCCCCCCCTTTATGAGCATAAAAAAAATCTGCGTAAAAGACCGTAAAGAGAAATAACCGTTCCATAGAAAGAACACAAATCGCAAAGTGTTCGTGGAGTGGAAAGGGTTAAAGAACAGAGGAAAATAACACCTTGTTATTTTGGCGACAAAGGTAACACTCGAGTGCAAAGGGTTAATAAAATATGTTAATACCCAAGTGATGTCATACTTTTAAAAAGAGTTAGGATAAAGAACAAGTTAACCAAAGAAAAGCCTTTTTATGTTTCAGAACACGTAGACCTTGAAATTCCCGCAATTTGAAGAACAAGGAATAAAAGAATAAGGTCGCTATTTTAGTGACAGAGTCGTCTCCCGATCGCGAAGGGTTAAGCTAATGTATTTCCAAAATATTTCATTTTTTACCTGCTAGAAGTAAAATTAAGAAAGAAGCAGACCACTTTTTAACCTTTATTTAAGCACAAGATCTATAAAATACATGTGTACACTTTGTCCACTCGTACCAGACGGTGTGGAATATCTTACAGGGCAGCAGGAAACATCACAAGAAGTTATAAAGCAATACACAGTAGAAAATTATTAGGGAACACAATCCAAACGCATACTTCAAATATCTATAAACTTTTGTAAAAACAAAACGCATCTTGTATTTTTGAATGTCAAAATACAGATTTTAGTAAATAAGTTTAGTTACTAAAAATACAATGTTTATGTATATTAATTTTTTATACCGAGTTCATATATTAAAAGTTATTTAAAAAAAACAATGGAAAATTGTTTGGTTTCAACTAAAATACCATTTTTTTTCATGGAAATTAGAAATGCATAAAATGGTTAAAAACACATGTATTAAAACATAAAAATTAATGTTAGACATGGGCATTACTTAATAAAGCAATAAAAACAACTAAAATCAATAAAAATTATAAAATTAAGCACGAAAATTCTCATAGGAAAACATTGAGATTTGAAACTTCTTTGAAATAAATAATTCATAAAAACTTGTTTAAGATTATTAATTATTTTGCCAGAATCAGAATTATAGTATTCTTAAATGGAACCTCCAGAATATTTGAAAGTTTACAAATATTTAACTAGCGGGGGAAAAAATTAAATTTGAGACATTTAAAAGAAATCTTATCAAATAATAAAAAGTATTGATAATATTTTTTAATTATAAAAGTAATAGATTTTTTTCGAACAGCAAACAAAACAAAATAACGTTAACAAATTACGTCATCTTATTACGTCATCAAATCAAAACATTTCATCAGTCACTTGGGAAGTTCCCAAATATTTTATTTTAATATGAAATGTTGTCATTTCGAGGAACACAATCCGGCAATAATATATACACATACTTAATTCGTTCTAAATTGGAACATTTTAAGGAAAAACTCTATTAGGAATTTAAAACGTTTTCTCATAGAACCAAGGCGAAACATAAAACGTATACTGAATATACGTTTCCGTTCACCTTTCGTCTAAAGTGTAACAACTTTATTTCATTCAGGAAAGTGGGCAGATACGGCAGCTTTCACGTGTAAAGAACAATATTTATCTTCAAAAGAAAGAAAAGAATAATATTCATCTTCGAACACGGGCGGTCTGGCGTCCGGGCCAAGTCGAGCGTTATACAGATGGGCAAATATTACAGTAAATACAAGTGGCGCCATATTAAAAAAAAGAACAGTATTTCCTCTTGAAGGGAGTTCTTACAGCAGGGAGTGTTGTCAGCTTCCAGAGCTCACACGTTTGTAGATGAATGTCAGTTTTCTGAAATCGAATAGATAAAATTGTTGTTATAAAATTACAATAACTATAAACAACAGACACCGTGTATCTCACCCATTGGAGTGAAGACTAAGCGTGGCGACCACTTTACACTTTTTTGAGCGAAGGTAGAAAATATAGTGCTTCTGTATGGTGTTTGTCATAGAATGAAGTATATGCATCATAGTTTTAAAACCCCATTTCTGACTTTCAAAAATACATTAAATGTTGCACCTTTAATGTTTTTCCATGCTTATTTTCAAGAAAAAGACGAAAATATTAATTAATTAATCAAATAATGAAGACTGATGCAACACGACTTCCAATGCAAAAGCGAAGGTAGAATGTTTTCTCAACCTTTCTTCCGAACAGTATTCATCCGCGTGCCTCGTTAAAGTACATTTTCGACCCATGGGAGTAATCACTCCAGTGTTAATATTTTTTTAGCCCAGTCGTGTCGCCCACATAAACGCACGGTTGAAGTGAAACTTCTTTCATCTTCACTAATGTATTATTTTAACGAATAAATCGTACAAAAAGACGCACACGTACACAACTGACGCATCGGTATTGACTAAAACTTGTAGTTGACTTGTACGTATGGGCAACTCATCTTACCGCTTCATGTTTGATTAAACATGAAGCGGTAAGATGAGTTACCCATACGTACAAGTCAACTACAAGTTTAAGTCGATGCCGATGCGTCAGTTGTGTTTCGTCGTGTAAAGATTATTCAAACTCACTAGCCTGGCTAAAGAAGTTTGTACGTATGCTTTTTTTCATCCATCCTTCCGTTTCATGTTTGATTTCCGTGTCAGTGTCATTCAGATTCACTAACATAGCTAAAGGAGTTTTACTTCAAAAAGTATTTGAGATATAAAATTACTACGCAAATATAAATCTTTATGGTACTATTACTTGTTTAAAGGTATATTTTTTACGAAGAAAAAATCGGGTGTGTCTTTGTCGAAGCCTTGGAGGTCGAAGCACGGCCAGTAGGATTTTGTGTGAAAACGTTATTTAAACAGATTGTGAACATATGAATTGGTCACCATCGCCAACAGAAGGAAGATAAGCAAGCTTTTACGTCTGACTCCAAAAATGAAGGTGAATATTCCATATAAGAGTTTTGATGGATAATTTACAGAGGCGTATCGGACAGGCTGGCTAGGACTGCAATGCGGGAGGCCCAGTCAACTAGGAAATCTAGTTGACTGGGCCTCCCACATTATTTGTAAAATTGCTAGTTCATAAGTTCGCCAAACCAAAAGATAAAAGCTGTCTGGAATAAAATTAACTTTTTATTTGTTGCAATTTAACTAAATATATCATTAATTGTTCTCGAAAGATACTTTTAAAAACTTCTTCCATTTTTATCCTTCAGTCACCCCAAAACTGAATAAAATAATGTTTTCATAAAAACTGAGAGAGTAAGGGTATCGATGTGATGGCAGAAGTTTGATATACAATTGTGTATTTAAATGACTAGAAGCTACAAGAAAAATTAAAATGTTTTTTGTAAAGACTTTGTGCAATAGAGCCAAAAAATGTGTTTCGTAGACGGCTATAACCGTTACGCCACTGCTGATTTCAACCTCTTAACGGCCATTTCGATTAGAAATTTCTACTCATAAATTAATCTTTTGTTGCGGCGAAACCTGGAATTTTTTAAAAATAAATTTTATCTTTAATACTTTAAACCAGTTTGTGATTAACAAAGGTATGTTGGTTGAAATCGCGTTGACAAGGACGCAATGTTGAACGTTCCAATCATAGCAACGACAAGTTAGAAATCAGTAAATATTGACAGGGACAAAGAATTTGTTTGGCACTAAATGTGTGACTCGATTAAATGTGAAGTATCTGTTGCAATATTCCCTAATTATTGAATAAAATCACAACCTTTCTCTGGTGTTTTTCTTAAAGAACCTTATAAAAAGATGCATCATAGCACGTAACAAAACTACGTACACATGCGACGCAAGACCGCAAGCACGCTGGTGTTGCCATCTATTGTACAATAAAGGAAATTAAAACTGATGGTAACAAATATTTTCTTGTTAATTTAGGATTCCAAGTTATGAATCAAATATTTGAAATAATATACGATCATACAGATAAGTTTTTTTTATTGGAGGACCCTATATGTATAATATTTTTTAATTAAACAGTAGTTTTTAATTTGTTTTAAAAAGAAAATGGGTAATTTAGATAACTTTTTGGTCCGCGACACTATATAACTTTAACTTAACTAACTTTGGTTATTCTACAAATTTATTCTTTTTTTTATCTACAAGTCTAATTTTCAATCGAATGGGACCAAATTTATGTCAATAGCGATATTTGTGAGACAGAACGGCACCCTCTAAAATATTATGAAATAAAGTATAGGTCAAAGTAGTTCCGGAAGCAGTTTTGTACATAAAAATCTTACAGTTGAAATTTCTTTTTTTGGGTCAACTCAGAGTTTTCTTATGATAGTACCGGCCGTCCTGCTATAAGGAAGCAAAAACCTCTATATGGTCGTAAAGGTAACTCCTACCGGCATTACTGTCTGTGCTTCCGGAAGGACAGAGTACTTTCTATCATTAACATGATGTTTATATCCTGATATTTCATGTAGCAGATTTTAAAGACGTTTCATGTCAAAAGTAAAATCTTTAAAATTTTTGTTTCGCAAGTTTTTTTTTTATGAACGCAGGACCCCTCCAGAAGCGCGGGGCCGGTGTGGTGGCACGCATCGCACACCCATAAGATGGTTGGTTGGGTTTTAATGGCGCAAGGGCCAAAATTGGCCAAGCTGCGCCAAACTCTAGATGCACACCCATAAGAGCGGCTGTGACTAGAGTAATGCAAGTCGCACTCACCTTCTCTTCAGAAGACCTGCACCCTGTGGTTCTCCCTGTCGCAGACCACCACGCTCCCAGCCCCCGTGACGGCCAGCCCCTCCAGCCCCTTGAACTCGCCGTCCTCCTGTCCCCAGCACCCGAAGCTCTTGAGGAAGGTGCCGTCGGGCAGGAAGATCTGCACCCGGTTGTTGCCGCTGTCCCCGACCACGATGTACCCCTGGTCGTCGACCGCGACCCCCTTCGGGAACTTGAAGCGGCCCTCCTCGCTGCCCTCCGCCCCGAAGGTGGTGAGGGAGCGGCCGTTCACGTCGAAGATCTGCACCCGGTGGTTGTGGGTGTCCGACACCACCACGCGGTTGGTGTGGGTCACGGCCACGTAGTGCGGGTGCTCCAGTTGCCCCGGTCGCCCGCCGAGACTGCCGAATTTGCCCACGAAGGTGCCGTCTGATTGGAACACCTGGTTTGAAGGAAGGAAAGGTGATAAGTTGTAATGAAAATATACAGGGTATTTCACTGAAGTCGATTCTCACCCCTTAACTTTTGAACGAGAACAGCTATAGTTATAAAAGTGGTGTTTAGATATAGTAACAGCGCCCCTTATTAGAGGCAGAGTTCGGAATAAATGTGCTTCTATCACTGCAATTATACGACACACATGAAGTAGTTCATTCCAAAGTTGTAGAGCAGCAGCAATTTCGTTCGAAAAGACACCTTGAATGCTATGAAAGCGTACAATGCTTCTTTGTTTGCTCGCGATTTCTACTGTTAGGTTATAAAATGCGCCACAGGGGAGGAGATTCCGCTTTCGGTAGATATAACAGAAAGCTTCCTGGGGGAGGGGGGGGGGGGTAAGTTAAACAATCAAACGACCGTTGTAAGCGTTCTATGTATGACATTCATGTACGCAATGTGTCTTTTCTTACTAAATTGATGATGCTCTACAACCTTATAATGAACTATTTTCATGTATGTCTTATATTTTAGAGATAAGAGCATTAACTTTGTACATTGACGCTAGGGTGCGCTGTAAGCGGTCTCACTATATAGCGCATAGTCATTTTACTATAGCTAAACACCACTTTTATGACTATAGAGCTGCCGACGTTCAAAAGTTTTGGTTGTGAGAAAGAACTTTAGTTGCGGATTTGATTCCGGAATATGCTAACAATGCAACAACCAAAGCGAAATGCAGTATAAGCTCACGATTCATGATGGGATATATATTGAGGGTAAAAAGGGAGAACTCAACAATCGATGCTTTCGAGAAATATACGTCTTTAAAGTTACTACATCCATGGCGAACAGTGGCGAGGCCTGACTTTTTACGATGGTCATCGCCCCAAGCGCTGCAAGTCCTCTACCCCTCCAACCCCACTCGAGTTAATTTAAGCTTTGAGACGTTAATTATTGTTGTCATTACCCCTTCCTCTCCCTTTTGGGGAAGGGAAAAAAATTATAATATATATTTTACAGGCATTCATATTCATACAGCACCTCCTCCATGTCACGACGTTTTTACAGCTTTACTAATAATGACGAGTCTATGCGTGTTAGCTACTTAAAATTACATGAAGGAAGACGCACGTTGCAGAAACTTGCTTACTAAAATTGAAGCCGAATTTATCTTTGGACTTGAAAATGTAACAAACTCCACTCCCCCAAATAAACGAAATAATTACGCTAACAGAGTTGCGAAACATTGAAATTGCGCCAAAAAATAAGGTTCGTGCGTCACGATTCTTTCTTTCCTAGAAAAACCTTTCAATCTGATGCAAGAAGTGTTCACCTTGCTAAGAACGAGTACAATTAGTACCCTTATTAGCAGTTATTTAAAAATTGCTACATATAAATTGACCAAACTCAATAGTTATCGATTTACTTTAGATGATTTTTTTGGTTAAATAATGTCGCACTAGAGCTGAACAGTGGGTTATTGGCGACGGTTCAGGGCTTATCTCGAGGGAAAGACCTGGGAACGATGCCTCGTATTTTTTAGCCATGGTCAGAAGACGAAGACAACACCTGAGCTGGCACCCACGCCTTCAATAGGCGTCAGGACTTTTTACCCCGATCAGATGTATCGTGCACCAGTCCCGTTATACACACGCCGGCAAAATTTGTTGGATGTTCTGGACGGCTTTCTAGTATTTTTGTAGCGAAGCTGGCAACCTTGCGATCACTAGATCACTACTTTTTTACTTTTTCTTGTCAAGTCCATCGCACAGGCTCGAACTAGCAATCTTCTGACAATCCACTCGGTAGCCCAGTGGATAAAAACGTTCAGCTATTGCTAGCTGGATTGTCAGAAGATTGCTATTTCGAGTGGATAAAAACGTTCAGCTATTTATCGTTCAGCTATTTAAACGTTCAGCTATTCTATCGCTAGCAATAGCTGAACGTTTTTATCCACTGGGCTACCGAGTGGATTGTCTAATGAGAAAGATTCTATAATATCCTTTTGGACAACACCGCGTCGTGATACGGAGTGAATGGTCTGGAGTTCTCAGGTAAGTTACAAACGAAGACTAGCTGTGTAGAGGGAGGTGCTACACATAATTTAAAAGTTTTAACAAATCGTTGTCTTAGTTCACTTTTGTGAAATTGGAATTAAGAGCTCATTTGAATCCACTATTCCCTAAAACTTAATTATGGTAGGTAAAGAACAATTATTTTAATTAGTAGAAACCTTTGGCGATTTTTATTTGTATTCTATTTTTCTATTTTTATTTTCCATTCAAGATTCATTATACGCACGAACGCTACTAACTTACAAATGGCTGTCCTGAAAAATCAGTGAATTGTCACTTATACACAACCTAGATCTCACATAATTTGTCTCGTGGGTACACAATTTAAACGGCGTCATTACTAACCCAAGAAGCTTTTTAAGAGTGTTAACGTAGCTTCTGGTTGGTTTCAAACTTCTTGTAGATAATTAGAAGAATTAATTTGAAGAACAAAATCGATTTCTATGGATATAATTATTTATAATACTAAGAAATTCTGTTCGGTTTTAAAATGTATTACGACAGTATGGCAACATGTCATAGCATTAAAAATTCTACATATGGGGTTTTTAATGGCGGATTTTAATGGGATTAAAAGATGGAGAAAAACTGATTACTCGAGGTTGAAGCGACCATTTTATGTATACCCAGCAAAAATGTCAGCATGAAAACTTCATCAAAGTTGTAAAATTGAAGGTTTTATGCATATTTATTATTATAATTTTTAAAAAAAAAACTGCAGTTAATAAAGTTTTTTGTTCCAAATTTCTCTATGAAACCAGCAAGAAAACCTTCAATTTTGGAACATTGAAATTGTTATAGGGAAAATGCACATTTTTTAAAGATTTCCAGTAGAAAAATTAAAAACTTTGAAAAAATTCTTTTATTACGAAATCTTTTAAAAAACTTACACAACTTGAAGTTTTTATGCTGATTTTTTTTTAGGTAGGTAGGCCAGTGAGTGGAGTAGGGGATCGCGACATAGCAGATTGAGAAGAGAGACCCCTACCTGTATCCTGTGGTTCTCCTTATCACAGACATAGATGAAGCCCAAGCTGTCGGTGGCTATACCCCACGGGTAGCTGAAGCGACCATCTGTCCGGCCTTCGCAGCCGAATGCCCGGAGAAAGCGGCCCGTCGGATCGAACAGTTGGACGCGGTGGTTGTAGCGGTCCGACACGATGAACTGGCCGATCCGGTTCACTGAGACTCCGGCCAGGCAGTCGAAGTTCCCGTCGCCACTGCCATAAGTCCCGAACTCGAATAAGAACTTGCCGATCGAATCGAACACCTGGTGGCGAAGACAAGAGGACAATAAAAACTGCAAGGTGGCTTCATTCTCTTATTATTCTTTTCTACATACGCATCTCTCTTTCTCTCTCTCTCTACGACTGGTATATTCTTAAGAGTATATTCTGCGTCTTAATTATCGTTTGACAGTATGGGTTCTTCAATTTTAGAACACAATTTTGATGTTTTTTGTGTGTGTGTTTTTTTACTTTTTATAAATTAGAATTTAGAAAATAGAATATTTGAATTAAAAAAATCGTAATTTCAAAATTTGAAATTTTACAATAAATTTTATAATATTTTGAATTAAAAATTTAGAAATGTAGAAATTTGAAATGTATAATTTGAAATTTAGAAATTAAGAAATTGCTTTAAAAAAATTACAAATAATAATATTAAAATTATATTGATGTTTAAATTTAGTTTGCTAGTTAATTTAAAATATTTAAAAAAAATTATGATAATAGGATGGGGATAAGAAAATTTCCGATGTTTTTAATTCTTATTTGGCCGATATTTTCAAGTGTATCTGAAGAAAATTAAAATGTCATGTTACCATGTTATTCACAAGCAACTTCTTTTACAAAAAATTCTATTAAAAGATTGGTTTAGTTTAATGGCAAAAATTCAAAATTGTGGAGAGAAATTTTTTTGATAAAAAGTTAGTCTCATATTCTAATAAATTTGAATAAGTAAATATATTTATTATATTTTTTTTTTTTAAAATCCCTCAGTTTGGGATTTTCGAACTGAAGAAATTTAGAATAAAAATATCATGAGATAGTAGATATTATTTTTAATTATTTAATTCCTTGATTTATATTATTTCTAAACCAACGGAATATTACAAAAAAAAAGTTTTAACTTTAATTTCTAAATTTACAAGTGTATATAATATTCCACACGTAAAATAGCAACAATTTTATATCCAAAATATGATGAAAAATAATGCAAGTGCAAAGCGTATTTCTTGATGTTCAAAAATATACATTGCCAATTAATGTATAAGATACTTGAGAAATCATATTGAAAATCACAAGAAATTTTATGCAAAAAATTGGAGCAAAAACTTTTTTTTTTTAAAAATCATCTGATTACTTCAAAAACATAAATTTACTTAACAGACGTATTAAAAAATATACTAAAAAAGGTTACTGCTTTGAAGCATTCATTAAAATATTATATTTATGGCATTTTTAGCATGACTAAAAATGTGTGTGTATGTGTACAAGTGTATCCTCTTGGAAGTCAAACTTGTGAAAAACATTCCATGATTTATTTTACAAAAATTCCTGTAAACTTCTGTTACTTGCTAGAAATTGCAAGCAGCAAAATGCAAAAAAAGACGTTCAAAAGACAGAATAGCAGAGATATATAACGAATTACGCAGAAACTTATGAAGGGTTAAAAAGCTGTTGTCTCTATAACCTTATAATTTTTTTTCCACCACAGTTTTTATTTTTCTCTGATCTTGCACACATACACACACAAACCAAAAGCAAAACAGCAAGCATTGAAATAGGCAAGCATAGTAAAACAAAATTAAAAGGATACAAATCCTTAATTTTCAAAATTAAGTAAGAAGGTTATTGAGGTACAATATCATAGGATTAGTATTAAAAAGAGAAATTAGCCAATCAAATTATTCTTTATAATGCATGAAAAAGAAATAGTAAAAATTCAAAGAAAGCGAAGGTAGCCAAACAAATAATGAAATGCTATGTATTTTTTTTATGATGACATTCGTATACATTGAAATCATTGTGCTATAATTAGTTTTATTATTTCAATATAGTTTTATTTGTGTAATTAGTTTATATAATTCGTTTTATTTGTGTAATTAGTTTATATAATTCGTTTTATTTGTGTAATTAGTTTATATAATTAATTTTGCAAATAAAATGCAGTTTTATTTTGAAAAAAAATAATAAACCAATGTTTTCAAACTTTTAATTTATAAAACTTATTTTATTTTACTGTAAAATAAATTCATAAAATTTGTTTTAATTCCGGTTTTTTTTTTAGATGGACGATAGAAAAAACTTTTCATGACCTCAATAACTGCAGCAGTTGATTTTCAAACAACCTCAAAGCTTCACCAAGTATAGCTTAGCTTGAATAATTCTTAAGTTTATATAAATTTTCAAACCTATTGGCAGCCCTATCTCAGAGATATATCAATTACACATTTCCATGTAGTACACAAAATAATTAACTTTGAATGTAAATAACGCGTGGTTATCATTAAAAAGGGGGCGTTTGGATTTTGAATATTAAAACTTTAGAGGTATTGAAACCAAAATTGGTGGACGTAAGTTTCAGACCACCGTAATTCGATTGCGATAAAAGAAAAAAAAATATTAGTTCCGAAAGTGCCCGCCTAACAGAAAACTGGCGCTGAATATCGTGTCAATCAGGATATATACACGCCGAGGCGAAAATATGTAAATTTCACTCACTTAACATCGTCAGATTCGTAGAAAAAAGGTAATGTGAACGATATGAAAGTTGAAGTGAAAGACATTGCTAAAGATTTGTTACGTCCTGCAATTGCACAAATGCTGCAATATTTGAAAGAGATTCAAATAAGGCCAACAAATCGGACCGTACGTATTTGCCATTGAGTATCAAAGCTTTTGATCCCTGCAATGGTCTTCTTTATTATTAACTGAATACAAGTGTGCATTCAGCACCAGTTTTTTCACAGGTGGACACTTTCGGAACTAATAATTATATGTTATCACAATTCCGGTGGTTTAAAAAGCATAACCAGAAATTTTGGTTTCATTATCCGCAATAGTTTTTCAGCAGTCAGGACTTCAAATATCTCTTCTTTAATTTTAGCCACGCAGTATATGTAATTGAGACGCTTGCCCTCAACGCGTGTCAGGTCTACTATACTCGGGGACAACCGAAGTTGAACCTGAAGCTGAGTCTATGATATGTATAAATATTCGATTTCTTTAGGTTGTCTTAGGTCTTTCAATCAATTTAGGTTGTCTACGAGTATAAAGTGTTTAAAAAAGAGAGTTACTCTACTCAGCTGGTTAATACCGATTCTTGCGGTTTCAATTCCTTGTAAAAGAACTGAGTATTGATTCTCTGTACCACAGATGTGTGTAATAAAAACTCATATACACTTTCAAAAGTTTAAAAGTCCAGCAGAAAAGTGACACGATATAATATCTTACAATACTAATATTCTTTTAAGAGATCTATACGAAATTAATTATAACGAAAGTATTGTTTCGAATTAAACGTTTGAAAACATGGTTTAAGTTTGATGTATATATATAATTTGAAAATTTTGAACATAACCTAACTATCTTTTCCAATTTTCAGAAATTCTTTTCAAAATTACCGAATTCCAGTCAAAAGGAGAATTATCACCTAAGGAAACCCCTTCTAGCTAAAGCGAAAAGTTATGGCATAACGGCGCCACTGAGTATAAGAAAAGTAATTTCAACTGAAATGTAACAATGTTAAACACGATATATTTTTATATCCTATAGAAGTAGCTCATATCGAATGCAAACATTTCAATTAGTAACTAACAACTGAAATACAGGAAATAATACAACGGTTATAAAAAAAATCATATATCGTGGTCACAAATTGCTGAGCGATAGTTATTGTTTGGCTGTGTCACATTTAGCTATTGGCATAATAAAACATTCTTACCACTTATATTTTAAACAAATCGTTGAGCTTTAGTAATAACGAAGTAGTTAGGTCTATTCTAGACGGACAGGATAAAATCAACACCGACTCAAATACAAGGCCATGCCTCTGATTTCTGACGTCACCATGAGTAGGCTGGATTTCTCCTTCCCCGCTGTTTCTTCGATTGAAGCGCTTGTTGTTTCGAGTAGATGAATAGCATTTCTTCTTTAGAAAATGAACTGTTACGTTGCCTAAACATTATTTACCTTACCTTTGCATTTCATTAAAGATTTTTAAATATATATGCCCAAAAAAATACTCACATTAGCATGAAAATAAAAGTATCAAATACCAAATTAACAAAAATTCTTTATTGAACTGAGCGTTTATATACAGTTATGCAATTTTATATGTTTGCACCTTTTCCACAACTTTGATCCCTTTTTACAATGTCTCAATTTTTTTAGACTTTTTTTCAATTTGAATTTTTTTATATAATTTTTTTGCCTGCAATAGTTTTTTAATAATGATTTTGTAGCTGAAGTTAATATTAGTTTTAAAACACTCTCATAACTATTGTCCGCTTCACATTGATCATCAACAAAAAAAAAATCATTACAATTTATTAATTCCAAAGTTTTTTCAACCACAAATGAGCGGTGATCAGTTATTTGTAAAAATTTGGTCTCATTTTCTTTTAAAAACAATTTTTACATAACAATATAATTGTAACTTACAACATTTACAATATCTGCAGATGGGTAGATTAAACCACCTCTATCCAGGGATTCAATTAATCTATATTTATAGTTTCATTTTAAGGTGTCAATAATCATTTGTTTTGAACTATATTTACAATTTATTTTTTTCATCGCCGAATGAGCACAATAGCCGGAAAGGTATACAAATAATAGGCATTGAATTTTCAATGCCTTTAAATTCTTACTCACCAACATTTATGTAAAAATCCGAAATACAAGGACTGTCAGTCTGTATTAGTAATAAAATAATCTTTATAGAAAAAAGGAAAACCGACTTTAAGGAAAATGCGTTAAAAAGTAAAAAATATTTTTTAATTCTACGATGAGTAGAAAAATTGAATTATTAAATATTAATTTTATACTTAGTAAAACTTTTTGAAATCGGTGCCAAAATTTGGGTATAATTTTTGTAAATTGGCACCAACTTCAAAAAGTTGTACTAAGTATAAAATTGATATTCAATAATTCAATTTTTCAACTCATTCGTAGAATTAAAAATTATTTTTTACTTTTTAGCGCATTTTCCTTAAAGTCGGTTTTCCTTTTTTCTAGAAAGATTATTTTATTTTTCCCTTTTTGGTTTTTAATTTAGCAGGGGGCTTCGCCCCCTCTTATTATTCACCGAGAAATTCAAGTAGCAACTTCTACTCAACCGTGTATATTGTAAAACAATCCCTATCAATGCCAATAAATTCTGGTTAAATGAAATGTCATTGCTTCTGTTAAACAATGAAAATATTATGAAATCGGATTAACTGTATAAAAAACCTCCGGAAAATCTACATTTCCGGATATATAGCAGCCGGATAAGCGATTAGTTTTGCAGATTTTGCCTAAGTTGATTTTTTTCTATCCAACAAAAAAATAATTTTTGAAATCGGAAAATATTTTTTTTCAAACGGTCCGGTTAATTGAGAATTCCAGAGATAGTTGAATGCCGGATAACCCGATATTTTTTTCCAATTGCTCCCAAGTGAAACAGCCCTTATCCAACAACAACACAATTGTGCAAATATCTGAAGTAGAACCGAAATCCCGCGCGAACATACATAAATTTAAAAAAAAATACATAACCGTCGAATCTATAACCTCTCGACATGGTGCACGATTTGGCGGTTTTAATTTAAAGTTTATTGCGGTTTTATTTTAGAGTTTTGGTTGACGCGCTGTTCAGTCGGTAAATAATAATTGTATTATAATAATAATTGTATTAGTAATAACGATGTCCAATACTTCCCTGGTTTTTTTTTTAAACCAGTGATGTTTTAATCCAATTTAAACCTGACATCTACATGTTATCAATTTACATTAAAGAACGCAGATTAAATTATAAGCATAATCATAGATACCCTGGTGTATATATATATTTAAACTATATATCATGTAGGAGTAAAGTCGTCCCTGTGTGTGTGTGTGAATTACACGAATCTATTTTCTGCGCAACGTCCGATCTTTAGGAAACAAAAACAGCTGAACTTTTGATGTTTTCGTGTAATTTCCCTGACAATTGGGAACGCAGCTCGTTTGTAAACCATAACTCAGATAATAAATAATAATCGCAGACTAAAGCACACGGAATTTTCACCCATTTTGAGAAAACAAAGAAATTCGGGCTTAAAAAAAACCACATCAGCGAAGCGAAATCTTCCGTTTCTACCCGCTACCATAGCCTACTCGTGATGACGTCAGCTCCGGAAAGGTCACGTGAGGCACGGCCTTGTCTTTGAGTCGGTGTTGATAAAATGTGCGAGAGCTTTTGCAGACGGCTCTCCGATTGGTGGATCACACCACGTGGTTTGTATTCTCCAATTACAGGGCCTTTTGCAAAATCTCGCACGTGTTTATCTCGTCCTTGCAGAATGAGCCCAAGTAGAACAAAAAAACATGGTTAATTAGGAATAGTTAAGGGGAGATAGTAGTTTTCAAAGGTGAAATTGGCTCGTATTTGACAATTATTTCGAACTTGAATAAAATAATAGGTTTTGCATATTTATAATTAAAATTTTTGGAACTTAAACTATTGAATGTTGGCTTTATTAAATTATTATAATAAATTAAATCTATTGCTTGGTTGTGTTTTAAAAAAATATTTTGAAATACAAGTCATTGCTAAAAAAATTTAAAATAGAGTTCACCGTCCGCAAGATTACTTATTATTTAAACACACTAGAAACAAATTTATTTTTAAAAAGTGAAGCTATATAATGCTTCTATACTCCAAACCAAAAAAAAAATGAAATATTTAATGAAAAGTATTTAAAAAAAAAAATCAAAATTATAATTTTTGAAAATTTGTTTTTTAATGATATAAAAATATTTTTTTATTGAAAAATATTGTGTTAAAAAACCTTTTTTTAGGTTTAGTGCATGCATATTTGATAGTTGAACATGTATAATAAATTTAAAGTGAATTGAAAAAAAACTTTTTTTGTAATCATGCGGATCGACATAAAAATGTGAAACTGAGAAAAAAAATGGTTTAAAGATAGAATTGTATATAATTACCCATATTTCTTTACTTTCTTTTTCATCGCTGTGTGTTTAATTTTTGTCCAATTTTAATGCGGTTTGGCTTAAATAAATCCTAATAAATCATATTATTTTTTAAAAATAATTTTAAAAAATCGTTTTTTTGAAAGTTCAAAACTACTATCTCCCCTTAAGCAGCCAAACAATGTCCATCGCCCAACAATTGGGACCACTCTGTATAAAGGTTATATATAGGTCAATGGGGAAAACTCAGGAATACGCTTTTTGCACACTAACTCTAACACATCTATGTTATGTAGGGAAACGAAGATGTTTCACTTACCTGGACTCTATGATTGCTGCTGTCAGCAACTACTATCGAGTTCTCTGGACCCACGGCGACTCCCCGAGGCCAGGTGAAATTCCCGGGCTCGGAACCTCTCGCCCCGATCTTGAGCAGCATTCTCCTTTTCTGCATATAACTGCTCCTGGGGTTCGCAAACCCGTACGGACCCGACAACATAGGGTCCTTTCCGGCCTCGTCGTCATCAGACTCGCTGTCACTCTTCTGGTACAGCGAGTGGGAACTGCGACTGCGTGGCACAACGCGACCTGTCGCATTGCTGCCGTATTTATTGTTCAGATACTTAGCCCAGTAGCTGTTGCTTGTGGGCGCCTCTGTCGCTGAAGTCCTCCTCCTAGACGTATCCTCTGGTTTATTCTGCGATCGAGTTCTGTAGGTCGGAGTGGGTTCTGGAGATTCTTCTTCTTCCTCGTCGTCGACACCAGCGGTGGAATCGAACCCGAGACCGAGTTCGTGCGAGCTCTTGCTTCGCGGAAGGAGGGGTCGGCGACGGAATCGGCTGGAGGAAGAATCGTTGCTGGCCCGATCCGACGCGACTGTCTCTTCTGCAGCGGTGGGCGACACCAAAGGCGTGGTATTGCGACTGAGACTGTGATAGTTTGTCGAAGAGGAAGCGGAACTGCTGTCAGGCGTGTCTGAGTCGTCCGACCTTTTGCGACTCCTGTGACCACCAGCGTCGTATGCAGTCGGCGATCTTCGTCTTGCCAGAATGGTGGAATTGGCGGAAGACTTGGATTTGTTAAAATCTTCTTCTTCGTCGTCTTCCTCGTCAGACCCGATATGATTCGTTTCAATCTCCTCATCTTCTGAAGCCTCTTCGCTACTCTCACCACTAGACTGTTCTTTGGAATTAGTTTGTCCACCGTCACGAGTAATGGTAGAAACTTGCTTTCCAGAAACGGTATCACTGGCCTTGACTTGATCATTGAGGACTGGATCAGGAGAATCTTCACTTTCGGCGTCGCTGCTGCTTGATTCTTCTTCTTCTTCCTCCTCCTCCTCTTCTTCTTCAGATTCATCTTCTTCTTCACTAGGTGTAGCAGCAGCATCTGTAGTCGTGGGTTTTGTTTCTTTCGGGGCCGCTGTCGCGTGTCCCTCTTCTTCACTTTCCTCTTCAGATTCGGATTCCTCCTCGCTCGCCGTTTCGTGCATCTCCAAGAGTCTTGGTTCAGGTTCCGGAAGGCGTCTTTGGCGGCTGAAGAACGACGACTGGACAGTTGGTTTGGGCGGAGGCTCTTTAGCTGTTTCATAGGTCTCGTCCTCGTCAGATTCGTCGTCTTCTTCGTCATCGTCATCTTTTTGGTGGACCGGGGTTGCAGCGCGGGGTGGTAGTTTCCTTTCCAAAGGCTTCCGGGAAGACTCGCCGGCATCTAGTGATGCGGCCTTGACCAACGGCGAACGAGAGAACCTACACAAAATGTGTTCCATAAGTAATTGGTATTTTATGAAAAAATCTTAATTTTACAATTCTTGAAGATCAAACATTTAAATTTTCAGTGATAACTGTTAATAATAAATTAGTATTGTTATTTTGATTAGTAGATTAAATGCAAACAAAATCGATATTTTCAACATAATATAAAAATACATAGATGCATATTGTAAGGGGGAAAATAACTGTAAGTTAATGTATAACATTATATGACCCAGTCATTCTGCAAGCAGTATTTAAAAATACTGTATATGAGTAAATCTTTATAATCTTATTAATCTTAATAAATAACAATTTTAAATCATAATATCAATTTGGATATACTCCTAGAGATAAAGATAGACATATAAATATAGAAAATTGTGCAATGGCAATTTTCCTGTATAATTACTTTACCCAAACCAATGTGTATCTGCTAATTTTATTCTAAGGCAAAATTATTGAAACTTCCACGTACGTGCCCAAACAATATTACAATAATTGTTAAAATCATATTGATAACTATGTTTTGTAGAGTCATTAAATAACACAATTAATTACACAAGGAACTATAGCATAATGGCATCAAGGGTGTCATATATTTGTTACTAATGTATTCCTAACAACTACATTTCCAAAATTGCTTTTTAATCAAAGTATCTTCACTCAGATATGTAAAAACTTCTATTAGCATTAAAAACTTATTTTTTTAATAAAACACATTTAATTAGGATCAAATTATTGATAACTATTTAAACAATTAAAGAATCTCTGTATTAGAAAATAAAAATAATTTAACACGTGTAAAAACAAAAAAATATCTTTAAAAATGTTATATTTTAGAAGGGTATTAAAACCTGTTAGAAATTTACTACAGTTAAGGTAAAAAGCCGAAATGGCCAAAAAATTCAAAATTAGTTGTGAGATTGTGAAGTGTTAGAAGACGAGGGTTGAAAGTAAAACCCGTTTGTCACTTCGGGGCTCTTAGGGTATGAACTTACCAGTGCCCCGAAGATTCTACGTTAGCAATGTCCTCTAGACTAGTATTACAGGAGAAGAATATGTTAGCAGAAGAATCAGAACTACACCAGGAGTCGTCATTACTTGTGGGTTCTAGGGAGGAAATGGTTGGCAGAGCGAATGTTCTGCGGCAGAGTGGGGAGTAGCGAGAATTTAGGCTCCTGGCGTCGTCAGAGGGACTAGAGATCCTGTCGTTGTTCCGGAACCTATTGTAGTTCGGTCTCTCCTGACCCGAGCTGACGTCCAAGGTGAAACGCCTGGTCGGCGTGGAAGGCCTACTACTGGACAGGTAATCGTGACTATGGTCTTGTTTAGAAGACTCGTATAAGTTAAGCAATGAATTTGGCCTGTCAAACCGTGTGTCGCTCTGGTGGCGGGTGTATGTGTACCTGCGAGGGGTGTAAGTATCCTGAAACCCCACCAAATCCTTACTAACCCCCACTTCCGTTTCTTTGATTTCTAAGTCAATATCACTTTTCGATACTTGCCTGGATAGAGTCCTCGGCGTCTCATTGGCTGGTTCTTCGAAGCTGGTGGTTCCGCTCAGACGTCTGCGACTTTCCGAACTTTCGACAACGGCCTCGGGGATCTGCGGGGACTCCGCGATAGCGGTGGGGAGAGCCCTTGTCGAGTCTGTGCTGCCCCGTCGTGAAGTCGGAGCTTCTGGTGGTGTGGCGGATGAACTGGCTTGCTGGTTGGCTCTCTTTTGGCGATCTATGTCGTCCTCGCTCTGTTGCCGAGACGGTTGTCGTTTTGGCTGAGGGGAAGTTGGCGCAACTACAGGAGTCGGTGCTGGAGTTGGGGTTGCCACTTTATCTTTGTCCGACTGTTGTATTTTTTGCTTCACTTCATTCTGATGTAGCCTTTCCATGACTTTAGGCGAATCGACCAATTTGACGACGCCGCTCAGAGGCCCCTTGGTGGTTTCGTCGACGTCGAATATTCGCTCTCTTTGCTGAGGTTCGTCAGCGAATCGAACAGTTCTTCCTTGATGGGGTTCGGAATCTGCATCGTCGTTATCGCGCGAATATTTATTTCGACTGCTGTAGTCATCAGAACTATCCCGCCACCGAGAGCTCAACGCGGTATCTTCTCTGGAAGAATATCTATTGGATACTCTGTCCTGGTAGTCGTACTCCCGTGATCTGTCGCTGTACCGACGATAAGTATCAGTATCTCCTCTACGAGACCGACTAAGAGGAGAAGTGGGCCTTCCACTGTCACGATCATTATCGAGTTTGTTAGCATCGGAAAAGGAACGATTGTCACAACGGCGAGCGAACTGTGCCGCCAGTCGATGGTCACTTTGGCTTCTCATGAGTGCATTTGAAGCTGAAGGCATCAAAGACTGTTGTGTAGGAACTGCATTCATTGGAGCATTGATTTTCAATTCTCCAAAGTCGGCGATATTTTTATGGAGGACGTCAGGATCGGCTCGTGGTTGAAACTTAATTCGCCTAGCAAAGTCAGTGTTATCTGGATCAAAAGTGCGAAGGAAATCGAGCATTTTGAGAAAAATTTGCTTGTATTCTAGAAGCTCAACATCTGACCATTCAAAATCATCCTTGATGCATTTATCTACCAACTCACAATTACTGGATATATTTGTAACTTCAATTTCTAAATCTTCCTTCAGCTTAGTTATCGATTTCATTTCATTCTGAGTGTAAACTTCTAGATCATGCTTAAGTCTATCCTCAGTGACTTTCAAGTCCTTAGAGTACCTCTTCACTATGTCGTCTATTTCCTCTTTCACTTGCCTGCAGTTCACCTCAAGTTTATCGGCATTCTTCTTCGTCTGCGTCAATGCTTCAGACAGCCTGTGCAAACCCCTTCTGACCTGGTTATTAATCCTGTTTATTTCGCGCCTCAGTATATCGACGTGGGCTTCTTTGCAATCGGGGCAAATTTTCTTATCGCAGTGAGCACACCGTTCGACGTTAGATTTCTCACTGCAGACGTTGCATCGTTCCATCATTGAAGGGGGAGGCTCGGGCTCCTCCCCCGTTATATCTCTGTGAAGTTCCAAAAACCTCATGAGTGTGACATTGGTCGGGAACTGCTGTATTCCTTGGTAGGGAATTCTATGCTCTGCTCGACATTCTGGACATTTAATTTGTCGCCGTGCATAATCAATCAGGCCATCTAAGCATGGTTCCATACAAAATGTGTGTTGGCATGGCAGCAATTTAGGGTTACGGTATCTGTCCAAGCAAATGGCGCAAGTCAGAAGTTGGTCTAATTGACTCCAAGCCGACGCCATTTTTTTAATCCTATTAAAATTTTTTATAGGAATAACCAAATCATGTAACTTTTATATTTATGAAAATAATGATTCACTGTTTTTTTATGTGTGTTACTGTTCGTAAAGAGTTATTCGATATGTACGAAAGTTCTAGATATCTAAAGCTTTCTTGTTGATAATAATGTTAATAACAGTTCACTTAAGAAATTCCAAAGAGCTATATCCTCATTAAATGTATGCAGTACAAACTTATTTCACGTATTAGTATCACACACTGTTGTTATATGAAATGCAAGTCATTCGAAGCGTTAGTTTTCTCTCAGAACAGTTTAGGTTAAATTTAGAGAGCACATTGAGAGAACAGGCAGTTACGATACACCAGAGAAAATCCTCTTCAAACCATCTCGGAGAATTCACACAACACAAAATAGGACGGTGCTAAAGAGTTCGTCCAATCCATCTGTCGCCCTTCACTCCTAGTCTCTAGTCGTTCATTGCATTCAGTTCACGAAATCCGATGACTCTGAAGCGTCATTGCATCATCAGTTGGTTAATCAACTTTCGATTCGTCCAGTTTTATTTCTTGCTCTGGAAAGAAAAAGAAAACAAGTCTTAGAATAATACTTTTTTCAAAAATTTCAATGCACTTGATGCTACTTTTAAGAAAATTAAAACAGTTAAATATTTAATAAAGCTGCTAATTTAAATTATAAGTAATATGTTAAAATATAAAAAATATATACATAAAAGAACTACTTTTCTAGATTTCAAAACGCATACCTATATTTATAATAAAAATATTTTTTTAATCCAGATCAAACTAAGTTGTTCCCTTCATAAATACTTCTTAGTATTTATATAGTTTAAATGAAAGTACAAAAATTCTCCACTTTTTTTTATCACAAATTATGAAATTTAAAATTATTAAAATGTTTAAATTGCAAATATGGAATTAATCTTTCTTATTTTTTACTGGGGAATGGACTGGTGTTTGTGTGTTATTGTGAAACGGCCATTGAAGAACCTTGCTTCGCTTCATAAGGTTTTCATAAGGTCTATGAAAAACTTGTATATTTTATTCAGTAGGTTTGTTGAATTCATTAACAGAAAAAATAATTGATTGAAATTAAACAATTTATTGCTTGCCATTTACAAACATTTTATTAGAGAAATCTAAAAAAGAATGTTCAGTTTGTAGAGTCGTTTCGTTCAATAAAATTTTATAGTCGTTTATTATGTCTAAGAAGTTTGTGTTCTACTAGCTTTTTTTATCAAATATAACTATTATATTTTTACATTTATGACGAAACAAACTGCATCTGAGTGTGCTCCAATATCATATTTTTCAATTTTCTAAAGATATAAATGTTTCCCAACAGAGTTATTAAATCGAACTTTTATTTTATGCTTATTTCAAAAGGAAACATGCACACACAAGCATAATTTATTTTACATGACTAGTAAAGTAAAAATATCCAAATCTCATCAGAAAAACAAAACGACTGTAGTAGTATGTAATGAACAACCGTAACCGTTTCTGAATGTCCATCTTAAACACTTATATTCATCTACTGCCTTCTTTTGATATTAAAAAAATATATATATATAAAGACTAAAAATAATTAAACACTTTCAGAAGCTATCTACTACAATAAGTTTTCCTGTTCTGGACTCCATTTGGTAGTGATCCAACTAGACCTACTCCATGATTTAAAAAGAAGCTTTACATTGTAGTATAACAACGAAGTCTTTCTCTACTTATAGCACAGTAAAAAGGTGTTTTAAAAAACATGTTCTTTTTTTGTACTAAAACACAATGGTTAGGTTTAATAGACCAAGACGTTGTACATTATCTTCACTTTGTTTCTAATTCATTACATTTTACACATCCTTTCTAATAAGAAATTTAATAGTCTGGAATGGACCACAAGATCTTTTTATCAACTCGTTCAAAATTTTTAATATGGTCACAGATGTTTTCAATTACTCCAATTATTCTAAACTTATGTCTATAATTGATAAATATCACATTTTTGAAAATACTTCACAGTTTATATTTTACCTTTATTCAATCAATCCAAATCTTTTTCTAATAAGAATTGCTATTGCTTGAGATATTTCTATTGAAATAAATAGGAATCTATTTTTTTTTTCGCTTTGATCACTTTTAATTAGTCTGTAATTGACACTAAAAGCATTTTATGCAAGGGAATTCTACGAATTTGTGCTCTGAAATTGAAAAGCAAACATTCTGAAAGTGAAGAGCAAACATTCTGAAAGTGAAGAGCAAATACTCCGAAAGTGAGGAGCAACCATTCTGAGAGTGAAGAGCAAACATTCTGAAAGTGAAGAGCAAACATTCTGAAAGTGAAGAGCAAACATTCTGAAATTAAAGAGCAAACATTCAAAACGTATTTTGACTCATTATTAAGGGATTCGAAGAAAAATCTAAATAACTTTTTTCTAATGCATTTTAATTCTTATATAGATTCCAATCTTTGTAAGTAAATTAATTTGAATGGTACAAAAAGTGTTTTGGATAAATAAAATAATTCGATAGAAAAATACGAAAGGGAATTCAGTGATGTAATAATCTAGTTTTAAGATATTTTGAACAGAACCCATATTGAATGTTTGCTCCTTCACCATGAATCAATATTCAAAAGTTAAAGAACCTCAAGCCAATGCAGTTCAAAGTCCCAAATGCTGCCATTGGAATTCAGTAAACATAGTCCAGGTTATGCAAGGACCACACAGTCTATGGGTCGGTGACCGACCCGTGTTTCTCACCGATAAAGTTCACTGACTATCCCACTGAAATGTTAGACAGCGGCGTGTGTGCCGAAACCTCGGTTGTGTCTTGAGCCCTTCTTTTGAAGACAATACTATCATCATCCCCTGATCAGTCGGCAGCAGCTGCACTTCTATTTTCGTGGGTGATTTTTGGCAAGAGGTGCTCTTCCTTCAGGAAGGGCAAATATTTTGATAGTTGCAACGCGGTGGATTTCAGTAGCAGAGGCAAGAGTGCTTGAACGGGGAAGGAATATCGACTAGGAAATTATATTTAGCACGCGAGGGGTTGGAAAATGAGTGACACATCGTATTTCATTCACTCGTATCATTTTAAATAAGCTGTTTTCGACTGAATTAGGCTACACGTGCAATGGCAACTATTGGACCTGCAACTAAATAGCTGTATGCAATTGAAGATGTGGGTGTAAGAACCAAACTGATCCAGTGTTTTCAAAATTTACTTTGACGAAAAACATTGTACGTTTCTTGCCTAGTATGAGACAAAAGACAGCTCATTTTCCTTTATATATCTGTAATCATTGTTTAGAGCTGTCTGGTTCTTGCACCAATCGATAGAGGATTATTTGGGTTTTTTTTATGAAAAATAAGTGAAAAAGTATAAATCAGAAAAAAAGGGAAGTTTTCTGCACTTGCACCCTCGTCTTCAATTGGAAAACTCGTATTCGCTCACTGAGAAACTATTTAATTGCACAAAATATCCTTTCGCTCGCTATAGGATAACAGCTTTTGAAAATAATCGACAATTCGACGATTTCGTATTTGTGATAATTTTTCTATTTGTTTGTATTTGTTGTAGCCATTTTTCACCTTTACTTTGACTATTTGCGAAATCTGATACTTGGAAGCCCTGAGTTAGATACAATTAAATAATCGCTGGCGTTTGATTTTTTTTTTTAGTTGCTCAGTTGATCAAAAGTTGCGGTGCAATTGTTGCTTGTTGCGGTTAGCTTAAATTATAGATCGTAAAAATTAAAATAAAGGATAGACGGTGCTTACTGTTCATAATTTATGTATTGTATTGTTTTCTTTTGTGATTATTACATTATAAAATTATTGAGCTAATTGGAGCATTAATATAAATAAATTTGTGTACGTATGATTAATGATCGTAAGTCTATTTGTATTTACAGTTGACATGTTATCAATTAAAAAAAAAATCAGTAATAAAACTTTCTTTAAATATATATTTTTTTAATACTAGAGTCGTATTTTTAAATTTTTTATATACAATCAGAACAAATCAAAATACGTAATCAGGAAAGCTGTTAAAACTAGTTCTTAGAATTTAGTAATGAATATTAAAAGATACTTTAATTACATGCGTCTGTTTATTTATACTTGTCCATTTAAAAGCGGTTTAGAGCTAGTTTTATGTTATGTTACTGCGTATTTAATGAATATTTCCAAAAATCATATTTATTCAGAGGTAACTTAAGGCCCAAGCGGCCGCTTGGGGTGCCAGACTAAGAAGGGCGCCAAATTGTGATAAAAAGTGAAAATGTAAATGATTTTAGTGTTGGAAATTTTTCCTTTTTCTGGAAAAAAGCGCTGACTTAACTCTGCTAATCACTGAACCGCTCCTCTTAAATTTTGGAATTCATTTCTTTACTGAAACCAATTATATGATTTTTAGCTGCCTAGGTTACAAGTCGTGCCAAAAAGCATCCAAAAAAAATATTTATAAAAAAATAAGGAGCGCCAAAATCACATTAGCTTGCGTCACAAAAATTCCTTGGACCGCCCTTGTATTTATTGCAAAACAAATAAAATTTAAATTTTAACTTTTATATAAAACAAGTAAACGTTAACTTTTATGGAAAATTGAAATAGAAAATGAGTTTCCATTTAGTTGACATAAAAGACTAGATTCCAAGAGTTACTGAGTGGCAGCAAAAGGAAGGAGATAGTTTCATATTATTATTTAGTAGTTTTAACATAATCATTCATTTGAGACATCAAAAATAGTGTTATACAAATATAAAATTACAAATACATTTATTTTTTTAAGAATTTTTATCCGCGGCATCACTTGCGTAAAATTGTCTTGTCAAACTACTGATAAATATTTCTCCGTTAATATTAGTTTAAAAAAAACTTTTAAATAACTCAACTTGAGCTGATTAATTTCGAAAGGCAGTTCAACTTTCAAAATGTCAGTCGTTAAATTAATTATTATATTGATAATGAACACAAAACTGGCAAATAAAATCGTGAAAATGGATATGCTTTTCACTAAGCTGAAGTAGAACTGAAGTGCTGACTATAAGCGATTTTTACGTAGACTATTTTTTTTCACTTGCTCCTTTTGAGACAAGGCGGCAGAAAGTCGAAAGAAAGAGTCAAAGTGATAGACGTCGAAAAACTTCATTAAATAATAATTTATTTAAATAAAAATATCGCTAATGCAACGAAAAGCATTAGAACGCAACGATCAAGGGTGTACGTTTTCTACCTTGTCTTCGAAATCCCGACACGAAAAATTCTACGCTCCTCCTATAGAAATATTCACCCCAGTTCTTCTTTAACTCAGGTTAACGTTGGAATAGCCACACTTCCATCTAATGGTTAATACATGTAAAAGGTACCTAATCCCTAGCTAACTTCCGCCCTATATAAGCTAAAGAAAAACAAAAGTGTATCCAGTAGAGATGTAGTTGCGAAAAAGCACCCCCCCCCCCCCCCCCCAGTAAGTTTTTGCAAAGAATTTCTTTTATTCCTCTTCTTATTCTCAAGGAAAGAATAATTATTCGTATTAAATATTTTTTTTAAAAATAAGCCGTTTAAATAATGTTAATTAAAAACTATACATAGCGTAATTGACTTTGTTTATGATGGAAATCCATAATAAATATATATTATTTTAGTAATGGAAATAATTAAGCAAATACATATGCATATTTTGGCTCAAGGAAAAAATACGAATTAAATAGGTTAAGATAAGAAATATCTCATTTTTAATATATTAATTTGATATCTATATATATAAATGCGAAAACCCCACTCATTCACTCGTCACTAATTCTCCAACTTCCCGTATACCTATGAAGAAGAAATTTGGCAAAGTTGTTCCTTATGCCGTAAATAGGAAAAGTAAGCTATTTTTGTTCCAATCGAACGTATTTAAGGGGGTGTAAAACCACTTTTTCGATGTTCGTAGCTACGTTAGTTTGGTTTGGGTATTTACAGATCCAAAAGACCTAGAGTACTGAAATTTAGAGCACAGATTCATCTTGGGTCGTAGAGGTACACTGCGGAAGGATTTTTAATAATTCGAACTCGAACCGCCAATATAACGATTTTTTAAAAACTTTCCATAGGATTAAATAGAGAACATGTAACAATGAAATATTTCAAGAATGAAACAATGGAACATTTTAATAGTATGTAAACTATGAGCAGCATTCTGATTGGATGATAAGTAAATATCGCCAAAATGTCGTCAAATAAATAAGAAATGTCGCCAAATAAATAAAAATGTCGCCTTTCTTATAATAGTTATTATGACACAATTATAAGATTTGCCAATCTCAAAATTTCTGGGATGTTACTAAAGGTTAAAATATGGATGTTAATCAACGGGAGTAACGTATATATATCCATCCATATTATTCAGCCAACTTCTCCATAATATCAATTTTTCCAGTTCTTGCGGGACCTTGATAATAAAATTTCGTTACAAATTGGAACTTTAAATACTTTATTTCGTTCCTACTGATGGGTGACAAATTAAGAATATTATATATTTCGCTTATAATTATTGTATTTGTATATATTGTGTAACTTATTTCCTTCCCGTGCGTAGAACGGGTATTTCAGCTAGTATTGAATATAACCGAAACATTTACACGTGCCTTTGTGCTTTGTGTAGGAAGAAAGGGTAGCGAGAGAGAGAGAGTTGTAAACATAAAATAATATGAAAATAAACTAATTTTGAAATTCAACATGCAGTGGTACGCCTTAAGTAGCATCCCGTAGTCTCATTCGTGGCGATCGCCATGGCTGCGAGGAATTACGCGTTTTGCTACGGAACGCGAGGTTGCGAGTTCAAACACATCTTCCTTCGCTGCAAAACTACATTGGAAAATTCTAAACTGACTAGATCTCCATATAGAATTCACATTGTCGGAAATTGTAAGTGGAAAATGCACACTATAAATTTTGGTGAGTACCCGGGTCCAGTGGTTACCCATCCTGGATACGCCACTGGATGCAACTATGAACTTTGTACATATTAACAAAGATAGTTTATATCTTAACCAGAAATATATGTCGGAGTTTAAATGTCACTGTTAAACTGTTACATACAGAAGACAGAAGAAATGTTAAAAGGGGTGTGCCAAAAGAATGGGAAGTATGATAATTGAGGTGTAATAATTTCTATTTAAGCAATCGACATCAAATAATGTGGAAAATCATCTTCTGAACTACTATTTTAAGTTTGCAGTTTCAGTAAAATCCCTTGAACAGAAGCTAAAATTAGCAATATTAAATCACATTGGTACTTTTTGAGAAAGTACGGTTACTTGCATATGTTATACGACAGTTTACGATGGATTTATAATTAAAGCAAAACGAGTAGGTTTAGATACTCATTTTTAAGTACCTTATTTAATTTTTACAGTGCAGTAATAAATTCCTCAAGTAAACATGCAAACAAAGTCGAGTAAAAGGACTCAATGCTCCCTTCAATTAGAATAAAAAATACTAATTTTCTTCAAGAGTCATTAGCACGTCATATTTTTTTGGAACTGAAAAAAAAAATCTGCTGATGAGTATAGAAAGCAATGCCAAAGTCAATTACTCGTCCGTAAATAAAGCCCGGCAGTTTCAAGGTACGAATCTCCATTAAGCCCTATCATCCAAAAATAGACTAGACCCAGTTTTTACTTCCTATCATATAAGTCATGGGCTTTAAATGAGTGGTCCTCGCATTAGAGGTGGTCCTGAAAATGCTTAAAAGTGGTCCGGAACGACTCAATTTAACGAAGCAAAGTTTTTGCTAATAAAAAGGTATTTTATAACGGAAAATAAAAAATCTTATTTATTTCTTATGTGAATTCTATTGATTCAGAAATAAACTTGTTTTTTCATTAAACTCAATCAAAAGCGTACTTACAATTGAGCTCCCTAGTTTCAAAAACAGATAAATCCATAGTTTATAAATTTTACAGGAGACGCTAAAAACGATTGACATTCACGCACTTTTGGATATAAACTCATGATTAACTATGAATGCATTTTTATACTGTATACTGTGTTCAGACACTTTATGTCAATACCGCTTTACAAGGTGATGTAGCGCATTGAAAACTTGTGAAATATATAAAAAAAACAATTTTGCTAAAATGTGTATCTATCTGAGTTTGAAAGCAGAGGGCTCAAATAAAAGGGTTCAACGATGAAGGTTTTTTTTAGAGTTCCGGTTGCCTATTTCTGTCCTCGTAGTGAGACTTATCACAGCCACATACACATTCACACACACACACATTCATACATGCACCTTGTTATTTTAGAACCAAGGTCAGATGACGAGGAAACACCTGAACTGGCACCCAACGCCTTCAATAGACGTCGAGGTTTGGTTTGGTTTGGTTTGGTTTGGTTTGGTTAATTAACGTCGCACTAGAGCTGCACAGTGGGCTATTGGCGACGGTTCGGGGTCTATCTCGAAGGAAAGACCCGCATAAACGTCGAGACTTTGGAATTCGATTATCGTACACCAGTACCGTATACACGCTGGTATAATTTGTTGGATGTTCTGGAAGACATTGTAGTATTTTAGTAGCGAAGCTGGCAACCCTCCGATCACAAAATCACTACTTTTTTTTACTTTTCTTTGTCAAGTCAATCGCTCAGGATCGAACTAGCAATCCTCCGATTACCAGCTGGGCACCTTTGTCCACTAAACTACCGGACACCGGAAAACGATGAGACGCGATGAGGGCTGTATTTCATTATACCCAGTTGGGAAACGGCAACTTTAACATTTTATAAAAAAAATACCAGAATGATGTCAGACACTCTTTGAGACAAGAAAAATTGTTTTGAATTTTCTGCCAAATTACACCGAATGGATCTGGTCTATGAGTGTTAATTGTTTTTAAATAATTTACCTCTTTATAAGACATCCAAATACTTTATTTGAATTTTGAAAATTATATTTTATATGTTATTTTTTAATGTAAGCTTAAAAAAGCGAGCAGTCAAGGAAGAGTCATTCTCGAAGGGTCTATTTTATTTCTTGACCCCCACCTCACATTTAAGTCACCTGAGTGCTTCAACAGCAATAGAACCTAGATTGTTCGTATACGAAGTTAATTTAATTCTTTACCATACACCACCGGAAGTTTAAGTAGATTCACAAATTTCCTCTTTGTACATTTGTATAATCCATGGCAAATGGTCAAATAATTTTTTTTGCCCTTAAAAGATTGCACGTATATATTTAATTAAAAAATTTATTTATATGTAGTTATTTATAGTTGATTAAAAATATATTCGTTTACAATACAATTTTTTAAAATGAGTAAATTCAAATTTTAATATTTAAGTAGAGTGAATGAACCAGTTACCGACCACTTAAAAAAAATTTAAACTAAAAGCATATCATTATGTTTTTAATAGTAGTTCCTTCAATTAATGTTACTCAAAGGCTATTTAAAATTTAGGTAAATTTCATTTTACAGTTTAATACGAGATCAATATCGTAACTTGGGGTTATTTGGACCCATTAACCCTTTGCACTCCGCTGTCGCCTCTCAGGCGCCAACAGAACGACCAGTTCTTTGGCTCCCTGTTCTTTAAAATAAACAAGAACAACATGATCTTGCGTTTAAAAAAACGATATTTTTTCAACTTATTGTCTTGCAGATCCAAAATAGATTATGCTTTTGTTTTCCTCTATGAGCAAACAAAAATAAATTATTGGGAAAAGGACATAAAGAGGAGAATAACTGTTCCGTAAAAAGAACGCCAACTGTTCTTTGAGTACAAAGAGTTAAAAAAAATTTGAAATCACGCCTGCCTGTTGCCACCTGTTGGTTAAGTCTCTACTTGTTGGAGATATGCTGAATCACGCCTATATTTTCACCGCAGCTGAACTCATAAAAGTTCATTAAACATCTCTACTTTGAAATATTTTTCTAATTTAAAGCATTGGGACGATTTTTGAAATCCTTCTCTAATGAAATAATTTTTTTTTTTTTTAAAGAAAAGTGTTGAAAATATAAATTAAACTATCCTGCAGTGAAAACAAACTTACAGATTCGGTATTTTGCTTATCCATCAGAGGACTAGGAGCGATTTAAAACATGATTTTTTGGGGGTCCAAGTAACCAATAGTCACAGGGATTTTTTTACGTTTGGCATTGGTCGGAAATTGTTATATCCCCCTTTATTATTGTTTAAAGTCTACATTATTGTATATAATTATATTTCATGGAAATGCCTAGATAATACAAATAAAATCTGTAATGTATAACTAGTAGATACTACATAAAAAATCCATTAAAATCCTATTTACAATAATTATCTGAGTATAGTATTAATCCTTTCCTGGTTTAATATTTTTATTTAACTTCCGATCTAAAAAGAGACTTTTCCTTGCTGATTTCCTAACCAGAATTTGAATATTCAAAATATTTTCTCAGAAAATAATTGTTTGCATGACTATCTAGTGATGACATAAATTATATCAAGTTTATTGATCTTTGGTTTTCCAGCCATGTCCCCCACTTTTAAATTCATAAAATACTTTCTATCGTAATATTTTTCTAATCTATTGCTCTGAGGTGCCTATAAATAAGTCTCTATAAAAGTCATTATTAAAAATACTGACGAAACGCATCAGAAAATAAAATTTCGTGCTGGAAAAACAACTTTGCAGTTTCACCTTGACCCTGACAATGTAAAAACCAAGTTGAAAATACTTATATTAAATGGTTTTATTGCTTATCAGTAAAGAAAGTAAGTTTCAGTTAATAATTATGAGACGTACTACCAGCGAAGTAAACAATACGACGCCAACTCTACGGGCTTGACAATGCGAACATACGAATTTGCGACGTCGACCAAAAAGGAATTAAAAGAGTTCCGAAATCAAAATTCGAAACTTTTTGATTTCATAAATAAAAGACACAATTTCAGTTTGTCTGCAAATATATTTCTTTTTTTATAATTAATTTATATTTAAGACACATAATAAAATAAGTAAACTCTCCTGTCGAGGAAAACAAACTTATAGATTAATATATATATTTTGGTGTTATTTATGTTTACCTATATTTTATAGTTCAGTAACTTATTTTGTATTTTTTTTTCAATTTTTCTTTAACTTTAAAATGTTTAATTAATTTTATTAATTATGTCCTTGTTAAATTTATGTATGCTAATTATAATATTTAAAAAAATTAACTCCAAAACTATAAAAAACACAATGTAAAATAGTATATGAAATATTTAATAGTAATATTTAAATACATATGGAATTTTTAAAGAAAGGTTAAAGACAAGTATTTGAAAAGAATATATAGAAAATTTATTCTAATTATAACTTTTAAATCAATTTAAAGACAAAATTTATTTTTAACATTATCATGGTGAAAAGCAGCTTTAAAGTACGTAGGTAAATCAATCAAAGCGCAGATTTCATACTGCTAAATCCCAGATATTGAAGGGTCCAGTAATAGTATAGCTAAATTTTTAAGTATCAATTTTTTTTTTCATGTATTAAAATTTATTTTATCCCTACTCAAATAGCCTATTTCACTAATATGAAGGAATATTTATCTAAAACTTGATTAGTGTCTGACATCCATTATAGGTTAAACATTAATCACATTATATAAATGATTAACATTAAATTCATATTGTTAACTTACAAAATATTTTAGTCTTTTTTGGTGATACATAAAAACAAATTTATAGAAATAGTACCTAAAAAAATAATTAATGACACAGGAAGTTTTTTTAATTTATTTTACGAGATATAATTCCTGATTTAAAAAAAAATTATTGCATTAAAATGTCAATTATCAATCAATATAATTTTCAGAAATTGTAGAGTAACATAAAAGAATATCATAGAAATTAAAGGTTATACATAACAACAATACTAAAAAAAATATTATTTCGTATAAATATTTTCATAATTCTTTTTGTGTATTTTATGTGTATTTTAATATCCCCAATACTTTCCGAAATACACACACAAAATATCACTTATTCAATTTCCAAAAACACAAACAAATCTCCCAAAACACAACAATCACATCAAAAGAAGCATTTTAATATTTACGATTTCCATTTCGTTACTCATCCCCACATCCTTTTCCTCGCCGCAAACACATCCCAAAATTCAGATACACACACACACCAGTATCGAACTCGAATCCGCATAAATCACAGCGTACTTACGGTGCTCTTCGCGTTCAGCCAGACCCGGAGCTGTCGCTATCCCAGAGCCTTCAGTTTCTAAAGGGGCAATGCGAGGCAGCAACCTTCTTAGGGGCTTTCTGCGGGAGACAGGGCAGGAATCCAATGTCAGTCGCTAAATCGGGAGGGACCTCTAAAAATACCGACTCGTCTCTTCCCCCTGCCTTTCTGTACCGCTACAGAAAGTTCACTTCACTCCCTCGCACCCTTTACGTCACATGGATGCTGAATCTTCAAATAAAAACTGCCGACGGGGTCCGACATTCATATTTTGCCTGCTCTTTCTTTTTCGAAAACACTCCTTTCCATTTGGATGGGTGATTTTGTCTACTTCCGCTTGCAGACTTGCCATTTGGATTTGATTTACTTGGTAGTACTTTTTAAAAATTTGAAATAGGGCTTAATTCCTAGAGTACGGTGCCACTTGGCGATATTTGGTGAGAGATAAGTTTATATTTTGGCAACCCTAATTGATGACCACTGATCTCTAACTGTAACTTCTGGATCGGGCAAGACATTTTGTTGACTTGAAGTCGATATGGAGGCCGCCATGATGTGCCCCACTTTTCTTGATACCGCAATATTTCGTATATTTTTCATGTTGAAATACGCCGACATATATTGCTTTTGACTAAGTTTTTTTTTAATTTTATTTTTAAACCCATTTTAAATGCAATCTGCAATTAAAATAAGAAGTCATTTGCAAGTCAAAGTAGAAGTAATTAAAAAGCAAGTGCAAAAACTATTTGTTTGGCAATATAAAAATTAATGCTATAAGAAGAAAATATAATGTTTAATTACATTTAATATTTCTACAATGCTATGGTAATAAAAAACACAACGAAATCACTTTAAAAAAATGTTGGGGCATAGCATGGCAGCTTTCAATTGGTTTCAACCTTCGAGCATGAATGGCCAGTAGTAGAGAGAATATGACGTCATAATCGTGAGGCAAACATCTCAGACCAAATCGCTACAAACACGTGACTTCTTTTCAAAATTATGAATTAAAAAGTACTCGCGATTGGCTGATGATTTGGGAAATGTGTAACAGTGAAATTTTATGAATGGAATGACGTCATTATCACGTGTTTGTAGCGATACATGTTGACCTCACTTTGATGTCAGTGAGATGATATCCCGATGTTTGCTCTACTATGAGGGATCCATGCTCGAAGGTTTCAACGCGCCCATAGAGGAAACAAGGTTTGAGCCTTCCAGCAGTTACAGTTAGAGTTCCGTGTTGATGACGTCAGGATTTAATGCAATACTAATTCTTATATTCCGTGGTTGGTTAAAAATTGTCCCGCCATTTCATGCACAGCGTTTGACTGACGTGGTTGTGTTCCTGATTTCACTATGGATGTTCTCGATTTCGCTATGCTGCTGATGTGTATCGTAATAGTAAATTAATTTGGAAGTTATGTTTTCAGTAGTAATTTTGTCTGCCTTAACGCAGCCATTTCACCATAAGATAGCTCAAGAATTGCCTGTTTGCATTATAAGCGACCGATCAAAAGGAGTACCAGCTTTGATCCTTAGTAGTGAGTGGCAATAGGCCGGAAACCAATATGGTCCGTGGCCATAAATAGACGTAGAACTCCGACATTAGCGCACGGAATGTATAAACGTGGTCATATTGTCCACCATTTTGACTTGGCAACAAACAAAAAACATTTCCTTTTATTCTTCTAAGTATAACTTCCACTTTATATAAGTCGGGAAATTGCATATAGGTTGCAAATGATAATACATACAAATTGAATGATAAAAAAATGCGAACTACAAATGAGGTACTGGTGTGAATGGTTTATTTTTAGCCCCATTGTATATACAGGGGCGAGATAAACGCGCGCGAGCTTTGGCAGGTGGATGTATTATTGGAGCTAATAAACCACGTGGTTTGTATTCAACAATCGCAGAGCCATCTGCAAAAGCTCGCGCGCGTTTACCTCGTCTGTGTAGAATGGGTCTTACACGTCTGCTGCCAATTGCGTCGTATAGCTCAAACAAATATTTACAAACAACTTTGCTTTGAGGAGAGAAAACCCAGTTTCTAGTACGCTGCAACTGCGTTGTTATGGTTACTCCTATTTTTCAACAGCTTATTCGAAATCGTTTCGACCGTTTTTTAAGGCTAAATACTGATATTAAATAACTTCATTTATTAAAATATCGTTATTCGATTAAGTTAGGGGGGAAATGCTTAGTCTTCTCTTTGCGATACTTATTATTATTTTATTTTTGAAAAGTTGATTTTTTGTTCAAAGGCGCAATCACACTTAATTTATCATAAAATATCTTATTTAAAAAATATCTTAACTAAGGTAATATCTTAATTAAAATATCTTATATAAAGGATACGATATCATTGCGGCGTGCTTATTATGAGCGAGGTTAAACTTTTAACATTTTAGTACATCGTCATCAGATAAAACTTTGCCAGTTGCAGTCATTCTTTTAACAAATATCGGTGTTCCTTATTACAGAATGAAAAATAAGTATCTTAACAACTTATGTAACCTATGATGTTGTAAATAATTTAGGAAAATATCTCTTTCATTAAAAAAGTATCTCTAAAAAAACTGAAATAATATTGTCAAGGGTAAATAACATATTGATTCTTATTTATGATGTAAAAGGAGTGTGTCGACCAAACTTTTTTAATTACCCCAATATACTGTACAAGCTATTCTAAGCAAGTGTGCAAATTGTGGAAGTAAATAAATAGGGGAAGATCTAAAAGTAACAGAAAAATGAAAAATTCAATAATTCGAAAAGTTTAGACACTGCACTGTTAAAAATAGGTACTGAAAAAAAGTAAAATGTACGCATTTTTTATTACTTTCGATGCTTATCATAGCTCCGAATACATAAGTTTTATTTCTGAAAAAGACTTATACTCAAAAATGTGTACAATGAGTAAAAATGAATAAAAAAGAGCAGTAGCTTGCCTACATAGGCTGTCTTCACAAATCTCTTTCAATAAGTATCGACAAATTACAGCCAAGACTTACTGGGAAATCGAACCCATAATGTAAGGCACCGCAGTCCAGTGCCTTTTCCGTTGTACTACCAGTGACGTGAAGAAGTTATAAACAGAAATAATGTGAAAAAGGTGTACCAAAAGAATGGGAAATAAGATAACTGAATTGTTCTAACTCAGTTTCTATTTAAGCAATCGATATCAAATAATGTGGAAAACCATCTTCTGAACAACTATTTTAAGTTTGTCAAGTCGCTTTGTTAAGATGGCTTGAACATAAGCTGAAATAATCAATATTAAATCATTTTTGTAAAAGTACGGTTGCTTACATTTGAGTACGTCATCGCTCATTTACGATGCAAGTGTACTCAAAGAAAAACGACTATGTTCAGGTACTCATTTTTAAGTATTTTTTTTACAGTGTTCGGTTTTCACAGATATGCACCAAAAAATATGGGATTTGTTTTAATGGCAAAAAAAAATATTGTTAGAATAGTTACATTTTTCGCTTAGTACAGTGGCGCAGCATAATTTCCCACGTTTACGCTGAGATTACAAATGTCTAATGTAACGCCGTCATTCACGAGAACAGCTATCAGACGTGGCACGATACTCTGCACACCATTGAAAAGAGTTGCAGTTGTCGTTCCTGTCACATGATGGAGAATAGCTTCTTTTAACATCGCCAATGACGACATAAATATAACGACAGACAGCAGATTTTAGACGACTACAGCAGTAACAAACGTGAATTTTCTGCTAATAATATTTATGTTATTAAAAGGAATCTTTTCCTATGTCTTTCTGTGCATTTCTGTGAAAACCACATCGTGCTACTGTCTGTATTTAAAAAAAAATTTGTTTGTTTTTCTCTTATTTTTGGATTGTTTAAAAGGGCTACATAATAACGAGAAAATTGAAGTATCCTTAGTAGTTTAAATATTTAGTACCAGGGGACCGAGCCAAGCTCGTTTGCATATTTTATTACTTAGTAATATTTCTAATGAATCGAATGAAATGCAAATGTTTTGAAATGTCCATATCAATGGTTAGGCGTTTCATAATATATTTTATCGTCTAATTATGTCTTCATTATCGAAATAAGTTAAGTTCTTTAAAATGCTCATACGATTGATTAGACGTATCAAAATTGAAAAGATAAAAGACAATTTTACAAAAGTATAACTTATTGTTTTTAAAAATCCTGTTTTTCTAATACAACCATTCTCACAATTGTAGCACAAAGTTTTCGTTTGCATGTTAAACCCTGATTAAATATTTTTGTAGTTCAGTATTTCAGTAACAATTTGCAGTGATGTTTACATCTGTCTATCTCTGGAGTAATTCAATAGACTTTTAATTACTATGACAAGTATGTGTTATTAATATTATGATAATGGAGATCATATTATATTTTTACTATTGCAAAATTATTTCAACCATCTTTTACTTCAATCTGCAAACACAAATAATAAGTAACGAACAACATTTTATATTCTTATGAAAAGTTTAATCAATAATAAATATTCGTATACTTATTTCGAAACATTTTACGGGTTATTCGGAATTATGCTTAGTGGTGATAACAGTTTTATTTTTAATTTACTGGAAATTAATATAATTTTAACCAATTAATTAATACAAACAGTTGCGAAAATCTACATTCTAAATAAGTTTTTTCTATAATCTAAATTGGCTTTTTATTTTATTTGATGATGCAGTTACGCTTATTATGAAAATTCACAAACGTATTTTGAACGATTATCAACTGCTTCAAATTTAAAAATAAATGCTACATTGAACTTCAGCATTGTACGAAAGATCATAGGAATGTGGCTTTTACATTCAGAATGTGTCAAATTTACTGGTACCAGTTTTCCAGAAGAAAAAAAATTAGCATTTGAAACTATTTAGCTTTTTCAGTAAATATTTACTTATAATTAGATGTGGCAATAGATAATGTGGCATACATAATAAACCATTTTAATAGACAGTATACATCACATGGTCTCGAGATTAAAATTTAAACTAATAAAAACACGTAGGTGATTGGCCTCTGTGATTGGTGAATCACAAACCCCGTGGCCTGCATCAACCAATAACAAATGTGCGGGAAGTCACTTCCCAGGTAGCACGACCATATGGGCCCACTTGGGTTGGTAATGGGATATCCATATGGGCCCTGCTGGGCAGCCCATGTGGATCCAGAAAGAAACGACCCCTTTTGTTCTATACTGGCCCAGTTGGGGTTTTCCCACTTGGGCCCATGTGGGATTACTCAACTGGGCCGAGATGGGATTTCCCATCTGGGCCCGCGTGGGAAAACCCAACTGGGCCAGTATGGAACAAAAGGGGCCGTTTCTTTCTGGATCCACGTGGGCTGCCCATCAGGGCCCATATGGATAAACTATATTGCCCAGTATGGGGAATTCCATCTGGGCCCGCGTGGGAAAACCCAACTGGGCCAGTATGGAACAAAAGGGGCCGTTTCTTTCTGGATCCACGTGGGCTGCCCATCAGGGCCCATATGGATAAACTATATTGCCCAGTATGGGGAATTCCATCTGGGCCCGCGTGGGAAAACCCAACTGGGCCAGTATGGAACAAAAGGGGCCGTTTCTTTCTGGATCCGTATGGGCTGTCCATCCGGGCCCATATGGATAAACTATATTGCCCAGTATGGGGAATTCCATATGGGTTCATGTGGGACAACCCAACTGGGCCAGTATAGAACAAAAGGGGCCATTTCTTTCTGGATCCGTATGGGCTGTCCATCCGGGCCCACATGGATAATTTATATGGACCTGTGAGGGTTTACTACATGGATTCAAATGGGTTTTTCCACACTGGCCCTTCTAGATTAGGACACAATACAAGGCCAATGAGTTAGTCAACTTAGAACACTATTTAAATGGCTATAATTTCTTGAAATGGTGAATCTAAAGGAACTTCGTGTATTCTAATATTTTACCAATTTTTTTATTGTCATAATATATATAAGAATTCCATCAATATTTTAACACTTTGTTTAGTGACAATTTTAAGAAAAAAAAGTTAATTTGATAATGTAGTATTAACATATGTATTCAAATTAACCTGTCTTTCGATTTAAATTGGCGATTTATAGTGTTAAATGTCTATAAAATTCTTATTTATATGACATTTGAAAAATTGGTAATATTGAAATACACCAAATAGATTTTTTAGTTACACAATTTAAAGAAATTATAGGAGATTAGAATAGTGATCCACGTTGGCTAAATCATTAGCCCTTATGTAAAGTGTAAACTAATAAAAAGGCCAGAGTAAAGAAACCCATTTGAATCCATGTAGTGAAACCTCACATATAAGTTATCCATGTGACCCCAGATGGGCAACCCATATGGATCTGGAAAGAAATATGCTTTTTATCTTTACTGGTATAGTTTGCTTGTATGGATATGTACTTTTAACTTGCTGTAAATCAAAATACTGACTTAAAATACATAAATTCTTTAAATTCAGCAGTTTGATTTACAGTAAGCATTTTAACAACAATTATACAAAGTGGAACTAAATTGTAATCAGGATTGCCACTTAATATTAAGATCAAAATCGCCCCACTTTTCCTAGAAGGTTATTGAAAAATTCTAGATTGAGAAATACATAAGATCTAACGGAGTTTTCAAATAATAATATTAAAGATGGTAAAAGTAAAGTTTCAGCAACAAAAAAAAAATTAAGTACAAAGTAATGAAAATAGTATTTTTACAAATTTATAATTTCAATAAAAATTGTTCAGTTTCCCTGACCTTTTAGGTACAGAAAAGAACATCGTCTTTACTTAAGATGAAGTGGCAAAATATCTGCTTATACCCAATCCAAAATTTAGATAGTTATATTCTTACTTTTTGCAAGACGAGTATGACAACAATATATCTTTCAGTTGTATTTAATAATTTTTCTATATTGAATTATTATTTTGAAATCAGGAAATTTTATTCTGGTAAGCTTATGTGATTTATAAGCTTCTCTTATTGTATTGGTTTCAAATACATAATAACATAGTAAATTGCATGTAATAATCTACATTACTGAGACTATTTTACAATCAGTCTCAGTAATGTAGATAATTAAAATGTAATATGATTAATATTTTCTACACAAAAACTGAAATAAAATACAAGTAAAGATCTAATGCTACAAATAGGCCTGCTGTCTGCCAAGAGGTTATGTCACAAAACCTGAAAATGAACTAAAAAAATTTCCACTACTAGGTAAGCTAAACTATCATTTAGAAAAATTGTAGTAGGTTCTACTTCAATAGGCTGATCAATAACGAGTTAAATATCATTCCACTTAACATTATATCCATAGCGAGGGGCGAACTTTAAACATTCTTATCTCATAACTCTATTTTGTGACTTACTCCACTTGGCAGTCAACCAAATTAAAAATGACAAATACATTTATTAAACTCAGTTTATTTTAAAACAATACAATTATGACTTTTACAAAAAATCATGTTACTTTGCCAGTTCCTTCTGATATCGAACTTGACATCTACCAAAACAAATATTGTTGTTTTACTTCAAATTTCACAACTACTTGTACACCAGCTTAAATGAACCTAATCAAACACAAAATGTTAGAACAGATTGATGAGATTTTTTAATATACTAAAATAAATATACTCTAACTTATTCATATAGACATGCTACAGCTCTTCCAACTAAAAAGGTTTAATTTAATGTATGTGATGATATTCAACCAGATTTTTGTCAAACAAAGCATGATTTTAAAAATTAATTACAAGATTTGACACACAAATATAACATGCTATAGTAAAATAATAGAAACTTGATTCGACTTTTATGTATTTTGTAAAAGATAAGTAAAGGAGATGGAAACGACATGTTTTTTGACAAAGGCTTAATGAATGGTCGTTCCGAGAAGCAATGTGTAATCGAATGTGCTCCAGTGGTGTTGGAACCACATTACTTTAGTACTTTAATAGAATTAACTAAGGATTTCTTTCCAATTAAAGTTGAAGATAATTACTGACAATTGATTATTCTTAAAACGAGATTACTAAAAGCATCGCGTTTAGCCACCAAGTCACTGGATTTAGGTGTATCCTTAGCCACATTACAGACCTTTATACGAGGCAAATATCCCTATCGAATACAATAAAGTATTCCTTCTACCATGGCATGCATGGCAGAGATATTTGTGGAACTATGCCATATGCGCTCTAGGTACTGTGTATATCAAGATAACCATTTCTAAACAGCGAGACACAGTATGAAAACATATCATGTACTTACGCCAAGTATCTCATTTAAAAAGAATAATGCAAATAGTTCTCTGATAAATGCTTAACGCTAAGCCTAATATAGCTATAGCATTCAATCATCACTGTGTTCACTTTTGTCGACCACCAAAAAAAAGATTGCCTAATGGGGTCTTATAAACAATCTGTTCCAAATTTGGCATGCAGTGCAGATTTATTCTATGTAGGATTTAAAAAAATTATAATTTGACATGCCAATGATTTGTAAAAGTTTTTATCGGCCATGCAGTTTTTCTTCTTGCATACATGATTGGGCTTGTAAAATAAAGTTCATAACCTTTTCATTGAAGAAATATTTACAAAATTTAGTATTGCAAACAGGAAAAACCTTTTTAGTATATATTTGGGGCAATCTAATTATTGAAACAAACTGGAATTATGCCCCCTACCAGCTAACACTTAACTATGAAACACTTTAAACATCTGGATCTGAATGTTTCATATTTTCCAAAAATGCAATGAGGCCTCCTGAACATTTAAACTAGGGAAGCTCTGATATTCAGTGTACCACCTATTTAACAGTCAAACAGATATTCGGTTAGGTTCTGAATAATTTGGCATTTTAATTATTTTTGTATAAATTTGTAATGTAAACATTTTTATATAATAATTTAAAGTAAAAATTATCACAATAAAAAAACATATTTTGAATAACATTAAAAAGGAGATTATCAAAACACATTGCATTCTTGCTTGAAAAGTGACATAATCAAAAAATAATGTTTGAGTTATTTCAACTTTGAAAATGGGACTGTAGTTGTGTCGCTTTAATTGCCGTCAAGCAATTGTTTTTAAAAAAAGTTTTTTCCATTTCTGGAAACACAATGATTTTGAGCTTTCAGGTTTGAAACAAGAGTGTGACAAGATTATTAAAAATTACTTAAATCTGATCTAACACCAAATCGTCACTTAAGCCGTGTCACCATGTAAGTCTAATATTACTGCGATAGGACTTGCGTAGTACAATGGCTTAAGCGAAGAAATATAGTTTTAATGTAGATACTGGAGATAATACAATTAGTAATTGAAACCAAAATATAATAACTATGGGGCAGAATATATAGAACACATGCATTTTTAAGTTGCACCTAATTACGATTTCTCTCATAAGTATTTCCTCCTTCTGGGAATAAGTATAGTTATAGATACTGCAAACAGAAAGAGAAGTATTTCTTTTCAAATTCGCTATTATTTCGCTAAGTTGATTATGAAACTATAAGGATGGATTAAAAATTTATTGTGTGGGATGGAAATACATTATCAGTAAAAAAAATCGCAAGTTTTAACATTTAATAGAAAGTTTAGTTTTATAAACTAACATTTTACAAATTCCTTTTTCAAAATACTGAAGAAATTAAGTCTATAGTTGAAATACATTCAAAAGATTTGAATTTTAAATTAAGCATTCTTTCTTTTTTTTAAATCGTAACTTAAAGAAAAATTTTGTAATTCTTACTTTCAATTAACGACTTTTGGCCTTCGCAGCTTTTCTAAAAATCCTATATTCGCAAGACTAAAACGTTGCTTATCGACAAAAACTGGTTCGGTTGCCAAAGAACTCCATTTCCGTTTGGAGGTGGGTTGCCAGATTTGGCAAAAAATTAAGGCAACCATAAAAGACAGATTAACCATGGAATGTTGTATGTTCAAGGCAAGTTTTTATTTTTGGATATATTTCACATTTCGGTATACTGTAAATATTTTTTATTTGTGATTTTCACATCAGCACCGATGTTTTAAAAAGTTATTTACTTCAAATGTGATAATCGAAAAATATGCAAGGTGCTTAAATTACAATTAACGATAAAATTATCCAGCCAATGTGAAACTAATAGCTGTTAAACTTCATTTTGATTTTAGTTATAACTGTGTTTTGTACAATTATAATTAGGTGTTTTAATCAACTGCTCCAGGGTTTGCATGCAAGTACCATAGTCGACTGCTATAAGGGGTACCAGCCAGAATGCTAAGTAATCGGAGGCCGAGAACACAATTGCCAGTTATGGCTAAGCTGCGCCAAACCATAGTTTAGTTATGAAACCATACGGATTAAAATATGGTTTATTAAACTGACATCTCGGAGAAATAAAAACAAATTCAGGTGAGGAACATCACTCATCGTCTGTCAATAAAGGATTATTAGTACCAAAATGGCCTAGTCTTTTGTTGTTAAAATTAGGGCATATATTACCTTACATGTGTGGGAGCCATGACGGAGAGAAACTTGGCCAAGTAGAGTGGAAAAAGGGGTGTATTCAGCTGCATTCAAGGTCATGTCTACACTGGGAGGTCCCCCTCCTTGGAACCAAGACTAACCTGAAATGTAAAGGAAAAAATTATAAACAGGAACTTCTGGTAATATATTTTATTCAGTTAAATTACGGTGAACAGCAATCCAAGGCCACTTTTCTAAAATTTATTCTACGCTAACCATACTTGACAACAAATATTGGTTTTGCTGATCAAAGAATTGCTTCCTGCAGGTCTGCCAAAAAGAACCACAGAATTGGCGGGAAAACAGGGTTACCATTCAAGTGTATTTTTAATCATTCCCATGCAATATTCTTTCCAAGTTAATAGAAATAGGGTCGAAATAGCATAGTTAGTTGTATTAATTAACACTACTGTTACACAACTGTAGATGATTTAATGTTATTCTGAAATAGTACAGGAATTCGAATAACATAATTTTATTGGTTTCAATGCAAGAGATTAAGACAAAATGTTCCTGAAATAATCTTGTTTGATAACAATGTAAAAAAATAGCAAATTCATAACTTAGATTAAATTTGTGTGGTTACAACAACATTAATCCACAATAGACTCTTGTACCATGTACGCATTGGCACCGAAACGAGTCTGGCGGTCGCCATACATATTTTCATCCAAACAATGATTGTTTTCATAAAAAGATTCTAGAAAAAAATTATCAAATGTTAAATGCTATATTTTATCCTCGAAACCGCTTTGAGCCACCTGTATCGTAACCCTACATTTCAACTAGCATTGCATTTGCATTGCGGGTATTTGAATATAATCTCAAAATAGTACCAACAAAGAAAAAACGGGGCATCTATCTGAAATAAGTTGTATAAAATGTATACACATAATTTAAATGAAGTAGTACGTACCTATTTCGTTCATAATATATTTTGCTGTTTAAAAAATCCACGGAAAAACGTGTTGTTGTTTTGATGATACTCTGGAACCAGCACAGGAATTATAGTCTCTTTGACGTAGTACGCATGCGCGTTGAAATTGAAATCTTCTTCGAGGATATCTAATGGGAAGACCATGAATTTCCATAAGGGGGGGACCATATAGAACCATGTCAATCTATGTGAATTTCCTTTTCACTTTGAAATAACCAATAAATAAGAAATCAGAATATTAAACTGTTTTATCTTGAGTGAAAACTTATTAAAATAGTATTGTAACACTAAAATCACTTCCATTAAGTAACTCTAAGCGTTATATTCAACGAAATTGATCATCTGGGTTCAACATGGGTTGTTGGTGGGCAGATGGGCCCACACGAGCCCAGCTATCCCATGTGGGTCCCACGTCGGCCCATGCGAATCCCATGTACGTGTGCTACCTGGGTTATATCTTAAAATGACGTCATGTTCTTTTACCAGGTAGTATTACTGATTTCTACATAAAATAATTACATTGTTTATTGTACTTAAATTAAGGTATACGATATTACTGTCCATATTTGAGCAATAATAATTGTGTTAGTTCCTATTGGTTGGGATTTAGAATGGTAGACGGGTTGTTCTTGGCGACTTTTTCGGGCGATTCACTTCTCAATATAGGAATACAAGAACAATTGTTTACAAATATGAAAGGTTAAGAATTTGCTTGATTGGTTCGGAGGATCACGTGACTTCCGGGTATAGGAATTTCGGTGATTGGTTTAAAGTAGAGTGACGTAATTTTTTAGCGGGAAGAATTGAGAATAAGAATATTCCATTCGAATAGAATTCGGACGGAGTTAGTGTTGGAATTTTTAAGTTGATTTTTACACTGTTTATATCATTGTTTAATGTAAGTACCCTTTATTACTTGTTGGTATGGCTAGCAAATGTGGTTTGGTTGAAAGAATAAATTCTTTTTTTTTATCAGATGTATGTTGATAGTTTGAAAGATGATGTTAACAATATGAATGCGATTAACTGGTGTTCTTTGATGAAATTTCGCCATTGCCCGGTGCTTAAAACGATGAGCAGCCCCAAACGACTGCCCGAAGGATTGCCTGTAAGCACCATGATCGACGGCCTGGAGGGGGTCATGGATGTGATCCTGAGTAGTCGGAGGCCGCTGGCCGGAGACCACAAAATCGACGGCAGGAGCCTGTGACTTTAAGCGCGCGGAACGCGTGTGCGCTGAAGAGTGCCATCGAAATGCCCCAAACGACGGCCCGGAGGATTGCCTGTAAGCACCATGATCGACGGCCCGAAAGGACATTGTTATATTCGAGATGGGCGCCGAACTGCCGCCAACAGCCCAATATAAAGCTCTAGTGCGACGATATTTCATTCAATCGTGCAGACGTAATAGAAATCCTTCAAATTGAATTTTGAACCGTCATCGATAGCCCATTACACAGTAGAAGTCATCCAATCAATCAATCATCCGACTGTGGTTAGAAAAGACGCAACGCTAAAGTTGTTAACTGTAATCGTGAAGCAAACCGGAAGTAACCCTTAACATCAGAAAAGAAAGAGGCGTGCGCTCCGCATCGGTTCGTTTGGCGTCTACTTGAAAACAAAGCCAAACCCGTCTACCATTCTAGGTCTTTACCTTTCTATTTTCAAAACACAAACAAATTAAACAGTAAAAATAATTAATTTATGAAAAATCACATGAAAAGGATTATTACATTCATGAAAATCGAACGAAAATTGTATAAAGTACGATAAACAAATAACACTACGAGACGTTCTGTTCTGTCTCCGTTATCAAGTCCCAAGTATACCATATTCTGACAGTTTAATTTTCTTTTTATTAAAATTGAATTTTTGCCCTTTTTTTCCTTTATTAGGTATATTTATTCTATTTCTATGAATAAATGGTAAAGGGGTATTAGCCTTTTACAGAAGTTTAAAAATTAGTTTCTTTAAAATGCAAAATCAAGTGCGTTTTAAGAAAAACAATTCTATATTTTTGTTCATTTTAGTTTCGAATTACCTCTTGAATTACATTAATAAACTCTTTTCACCAACTATAATTAAACTAACCTGTAACAAGAAGCTCGAATACTAAGACGTATATTCCTGTAAAGTAAAAAAACACTGGAAGTTAACGTTATAGTGATAAAACACTGCTACTAATCATATTTTAGTTTCGAAAAAGTAACACAGTACGAATATACAGAATTCTTCTTCTTCGTCATTTCAAACGGCAGACGATTTTTGAATTTTAAATTAATTAATTTCTTTTTGTAATCAGCAGACGAAAAAAATCAAGTGAAAATAACTTGTTTCCTTATTATTGTTCGATAAAGCAGACGATTTTTGAATGTTAAATTCATTAATTTCCATTAAGAAAAAACTTCTTTTAATTAATTCTATTAGAATATAAAATATAAAAAAAATATTTATAAAGAATTGCTGAAAAAAACTTAAAATTCCATGTTCTGTTTGTGAAAATATATAATCCATTTTACATGGAATAAAAAAAAACTACTCGTTTTTCTTAACGATATTGTTTTATATCGAATTTTAAAAACTTTCTATTGTGTAGTCCCCTTATGACGTCGTGCAGAAAAATACTAAAAAAATCACAGGATTAAATATGTTCAAACTTCGATTTTATTAGAAAATATATAGTATTTAGTAGACGAAAATATCAATTAGTAGACGAAAAAGTCACATTATTAGCAAGGATAGTGAAGACCATATATATATATATAAGGTGTGCTCGTACTCGGGCTGCCTGACGGAAGGCGGAGAGAGCAACTATTTGATGACATAGTGACGCCTTCCTTCGCCTACTGTGGGCGTGTCTAATGCTCTTGTTTGTATAGTCGTTTTAGGGTCTACAGAGCTAACTTAATTTAACAAGAAATCTTGTTTGTAACTAATCATGAATTGATATAAAAGAAAACTTTTAAAATTTGCTTCAAAAAACAATTTGAATTGATTTTCAGAGTAGTTTAGTTATTAAAATATCTCGATGTTAATTACAGCCAATTTGAAAATATGGTTCGTGACGTGCTGCCATCTATTCGTTTTTTTCTGAACTATTTAAAAATGATATTCGCTATTTTAATTTAGAATTTACTGAATTTTAAGAGTTTAAATTATATTTTAAGGATTGCATTTAGTATGGAAAAATTGCAAAAGAGTTGCTTAATAAATTAAGCTTATTAAAATAATATTAGCTGCCACGAGAGCATGCCCATGAATTTTGAAAGAGTAAAATAGTGGTCGGAAATATCCGGTCAATGCATTTGTATTGGACATATTAAATGAGTTACAATTTCAATCAAGTAAAATACGGCGACATAACAAAACAAGGACGGAATAGTAGTGAAGCTACCTGAACACAATTATTTACAGATATTTACATTATTTTGCTAATTAAAAATTAAATCCCCAGTTGTTACCCTACCGGGGATCGAACCTAAGTAGCAATGCTTGAAACACACAGCCAATGAGAATGATCAAAAACCGATAGTAAGGCGGAGCTAAAATGACGTCAAATAGTTGCCCTTCCTTGCCCACTTTCAAAAAGCGAAAAACGAACGCACCTTCTATATATAGTCTTCACTATCCTTGCGTTATTAGAATGTTTTTTCTTTATTTGAAAACGCAAACAATTTTCCAATTTTAATTTTAATTTACTGATGTTTCATTTGTTTATTTATGAGGGAAAAAAAACTTTATTTTAGAATAATTAGTAAAATGAAAATTTCTCATCAAAATATTTTACAATTTTTAAATTAAAATAACATATGGAGAATTAAATAACGTTTACTTCGTTTATTTATAAGAAAAAATAAAATTATTTTAGAATAAAACTCAAATAAAAATATCTCATCAAAATATTTTACACGTTTTAAATTAAAATAACATATGACGAATTAAATAACGTTTAGCGGTTATTGCCACATAACCTATTAACTCATACGCGATGAATAATTTGCAATGGAAAAAGTTAAATGGAACTTTTAATCTACTTATTTCACCCTCTAAATGAAATTTTTCGAAGATGAAACCTATCCCAATCGAATTTTTACCCCGAAAATTGCTAATACATCAATTTTCGTGAAAATCGTTAGAGCGGATTTGGAGATTGTGCAAACAAACGAACAAACAAATAAAGTGACATTGCTCGTTTAATAGTATGAGATAGATTAGTATGAGTTATAGTTATCAGTTACATAGGGTTGGATTTTAAATCACAATAATAAGTATTTACATATGCAGGGTAAAAGACAATTATCTTCGAAAATATGGCGCGCAATAAAACCTTTAAAAAATTATAGCTTGCTTGTACTTGTAATAGCAACACATGAAATTTTATTTGTACGCAGTTTTAAATAAAATGCTTTTAAAAGAACTTTATGTGTTGCGGTTACATGTATAAGCAACATAACACCTATTTTATTTCCTTTAGGTTTTATTGAGTGTCACAGCTGTAAAGACGAATCTCATACACCCATCCTCCGAAGAAAGCTCAGTGGGTTGAGGAGTTATTAGTGCGTTAATAGTTTTTTAATGGTGCGATTAATGTTTCGTTAATGGTTTGGGAAGAAAACTGCGTACAAATAAAAACTACATGGGTTGCTCTTGAAGGTACAAGCAATATTAATTAGCTATCTTATTTATTTTAGGTTTTATTGCAAGTCAAAGTTGTAAATATAATTCTCAATCGCCCTGTATGTCAGATTTCGGAATTTATTAGTCATTTAAATCTCATACCACTGGGTCGTAACATAGATGTTGCATACCAAAACCCTGGTTCAATAAATTCATTTTTAATAGTCCTCGTAACATTGAAACATATTTTGATTGCAGCTGAAAACGGTAAGGGTTCATTCAATACCGAGGGTCCAGATCACAATGCTTTACGTTAGCTACATGGATTTACTTTCATTCTTCCCCTTCCCATACACTCTTCAATCGATTTTTATAATAAGAATTATTATTTCAGGAGTTACATAGAAAACAAATTAGCAACAATATAGTAATTAAGTATGTAATAATACTCTGTAAAAGAGTACATAACTACCTGCTTATGACTTATTGATCCATTTTAACGTGTAAAGTACTTATTTCAATTAAATTTATTTATCTCAAGACATCCATTACGAAATTCATTTGCTTTCCTTAGATTAGCTGCTCTCTGGTGACACAGTAAACATCCTCCCACCTTTAACAAAATATAGAAACGTATTCCCTATGCGGCTCATCCCTTGGAAAAAGCAACACTAATTCACGAATTAGACGTCCGCTTTGACGCAGCAGGAATCGGCCTTGTCGGTGGCCGTTGCAAATCCTGGTGAAGTAGAGATTTCGCTTTTTGGCCGGGACTCAAGGCTAGAAAACCCCGACCTACATCCGCTCCTCTTCGAAACCTCAAGGGGATTTAAATAGAACTCCTTTGGGCTCGGGATGGGGTTTTTGGCCTTCCACTTTCAGCAGTGACCGCAAAGGCTGACTTGCATGTTCTGGGCTTTAGGCGTGTTTACATCTAATAGTCAAAGGAGCTATCAACCAAAAAGTCATCATTTGCATAAAGTTATACCGTCAATCGGGACAACTTTCCCGTAATGGGGAGCTTTGCCAATCACTCTGCCAAGTTCCTAAACCAACCAATAGAGGCGTAAATGATTGCATGGTTCAGTAACTAGCAGAGTGGTTTTTAAAGTTGTCCCAGGTGACGATGATACTGTCGTTATAAGTTAAAAGGCCCTAACTCGGCCCTAACAAATTTTTTAGAATTATTTTTTTAGCTTCTCCGATACACCATTTCATGACTTTCAAAATCTATAAATAAAGTATAATGGTGAATTATAGTGACATTTATATACGGCCTTAACTCCAGTTTGAGGCGTTTTTTGATCAAAGAAGATATTATTTGACAAGCAGATATTAAAAAGTCCATAAATTCATGATGAGTTGTTCATAGAAAAACAGGTACAGTTACGTGGTAAAAGAACAAATAACTATAACCCAAATGAAATTTTATACATGAAATCATCTACTTTTAAACAATAAAATTCTTCTAAATCATCAAAACTTTAATGCAAGTGGCAAATTTGTTTTTTCTTGTTCCTGTAAAGTTTTGCTTTTTGGAGTTAGTAACTTCTTTCTTATGACGGCATAATACATAAAACCACATTTCACTTGAATAATTATACAAGAAAAAAGTTGTCTACCTACCGAATTAAGTGCCGAACCGGTGTATAAATTGATGTAAATGTTTAAAAATAAGGAGATAAGTCATTTGCATAAACGTTGTGCTTTGTACCCTAGTATAGATACGAGTTAGATAAAAACTCGTCTTATGGAACATGGCGTTAAGAATATTAAAATACAAATGCAACGTTAAACTACACAATAATAGACATGTTTCGAGAAGTGCATCTCCCTTCATCAGCTGGAAGGAAAAGTCTGTGTACACAACAAAATGAAAATAAATCCAGAATTGAAAGTATTTCCCAAAGAACAAAAACTATCTCAATTGGTCGGAGTTAACTGTTGTGTACCAACAAGCGGGAAATACTGGAACAGCAGATGTTTCATTGACAATGGAATCAATACTGCTAAAAATATGAAACATCTTCAGGAAGTCAAGTTCGACTGGAGATTTGGGTTTGCAACTTAAATGTGGGTTAGAAAAATTAAATATATGATTATGTTCCCAAGAGTGCATGGGTAGATTTTATGTATTTTTATTGCGCAATTTTAACGTTGCATTTGTATCTTGATATAGATTGTTTAATAACGGAAAAAGGAAAGCAGACATTTGGAAGTTACAAAAGCGGTGGCAGACATCATCAAAAGCATGAAAAAATGGACCCTAGTCAAATCATTTGTGTAATCTTGATATCAATGCTATTTTTCTCAGGACATCTCGAAAAGTGTAAATGCAATATGACACATCAATTTTCCTTGACAAACAACTCGGCAGACGCGACTAAAGTGTTGAAAATTAAAATATTTAAGTCAAGTCCAGTAATGTGCGTAAAGACGAATAAAGTTCCGATCTGTGGCTTCCATAATTACTTATATAATAGTGAAAATATTAATTAATTTGATAAATAGACGTTAACTACTGATAATTATATCCATAATAAAATCGAATGATTAGTTTGGTAAAAGTCGCAAGGAAAAACACTATCTCAGAGCCAGGCGGGCCTAATACTTGGACAACTTTACAGGTGAGGGGAAAACTGAATCCTACTCTCATTGTAAAGCATTAGACTTGGGCTTTTATAGATTTGCTAAGGGTTTTAAAAATTTTAAGGGAATTTTGATAGTATGGATCGAGAAAACGAACCTTTAAGACATAATCAGCAATAAAACAAAAATCGCCAAATTTGGACTTTGGTTCGTCTGACTCTGAAGTACAGAATTAGTATTCAACCGTACCACCATCACTCGTTAAATATTTACCAGTTAAAGGCCTCTCAATACCTAAAGCTATATCCATTCTCTTCCAAAGAGTTGTTACGAACAGGGTAAAATAAATTGATAAAAACGAAAGCAACGGTTTCTAAGAGAGGTATTTTGAGTAAATATAAAAAACAAATTAATGCATAATTTTCTCCCTCTTTAAATTTGTGGAATTAGGCAGCTTTCATATGAAGTAGACAATATAAATACCTTGTCTAAGAAACATAAACAATGATTTCAAATGAAGGAGAAAAAGTATACATAACTAAAAATATTTTTTTAGATCCAATTCAATTTGACCTGCCGTATTCAATAAGAATCTCCAATCCGAATATTATTTTCAGGAGTAGCATTGTATTTCTATCTGTTAACACATTTCAAACAGAGGCACTGAATACTTCTTACAATTTTTAAAAATTATATTGCAATTCGAACAACAACAAAAAATATCGAATCTATCAATAGATTCCTTCGAAAAATCGTCAACAATATCTTGTAGGACAATCTACACAAAAAATACAAGTTAGTCTCTATAATATAAATACAGTTGGAGCTTCCAAGTATAGTTTAGCATTTTAAAACTCCATAAGTAACCAAAAGTCAGTTTTTACCCTAGAATACTAACCATGCGTGAATTTTACTCATTCTCCCACTGACTTCAATGAGGGAAAATGGGTCCCTACATAAGGTTAGTATTCTAGGCTTAACATTGTGATACTCACCTAAATCCAACATGTTGAACTGAATTAAATCCTCTAACAGAAACACTACATCCTGGATGACATTTTAAACTTTGAAGTAGTTCTTTAAAGTTTCGAAGAACAACAGTTCAACAAGGAATAAAAAGAAACAAGAACCACATGTCGCTCAGTAATGTTAGAAACGCTTTTGGAGAACGCCTGGCTTCTCACCAAATGGTACACTCGCATTAAACCGTGTCCGATCATCCCGTATTGTCTCTCTCCGTCTGCTGCTGTCTACCTGAGACATAAAAGAGTTCAAGGATTGTTGGAGGACACAATCCCACTATAGTGGAATTCGAGACATCTCCTGGGTGGAACGTCAAAGACGAAGCGGGTCTCTGGCTGAAAAATCTACAATACATTCTATTGTTCTGAAAGTTGGCTCACAGACTTCGATTATTTAGGTTACAGGCGATTGGTAAACAAAATGGAATTTGGAGCACAGGTAAGATTAGAAATCGATCGTGATTTTCGAACTTATGAAAAGTGGGTAGGGTATTTTAAATACCGTCAAACGGGGTGTGAAAGTGCATAGCGGAGTGGGAAAATGCCACTGAAGTTTTATGAATAAAAACATACTTTATAGGTTTCAAACGCAAAATACCGAGTATACATAAGTATATCTGGGTAGAGAAAATGTCGAGAAAAATCGGAAAGGGGTTGTTTTACCGCTTGTCTAATTAGTGTAGGTGGCATCACTGTTTCCAAGGAAACCTGCTTAGGAATCAATGTTTGCAAAAGTACGACCTAGTCCCGAACGAAATCTGAGATGCGTACTTCCCAGCAGATTGAATAAAATATTAGTTTTGTAATTGAATTTTACATTATAAGAGATGTTAAAGGACAATACTTTCAAAGGAAGTATTATTTTATCAAGTTTTACAGAACAAAGTTTAGGAAGTTTTCTTGAAAAATTAAATGTGGAAAACAGTCCATTTGCTACTTGTTCTTGCTGATTTCCGGTCAGAATTTTTTTAATTTGCAATACGCGAAAACATCCAAAATCCACCATAATAATAATTATTTACTCTTTTCGACCAAAACAAGGAGGCAGTTTCATCACCCCTCAAAGTTACCTTTTTTACTTATCATGTAATAAATGTTAAATAAATAAGCATATATAAGCTTTCGTTTGTATTTAAAATGAAGCTCGGTGCAATATTCGGATGGGATATCCATTGATCTGTAATGCTCACCATTTGGATTTTTGTTTGTTTAATTTCGTTTACTTTTTTTTAAATTTGTAATAAATGATTTAAAAAAACTCGACACTCGCTCATAGACGTGATATCCAGGGATCTACCGTTTTTCCGATAAGGCACCCAATTTTTAAAAACATAAAAATACTCCATTTTTTTAATCTAATTTATTATGTTCAATATAAAATCTATCTCCTTACAATTAACTGAAATGTTGGTAACAAAATAAAAATCCATGCACAGGAAAAATTATAAAAACTTCCAAACAGTGAAAACAACTTTACAATTTCGAAAATCACTTGAGTTTCAGTGGGTCAGAAAAAACGCAATTCCTTCTTTTTGCCTATTTTTTATAAAATTTTATAAAAATGTTTCATTATTACCCTATCCTTCTCATAATAATAGATTTAATATCTTCAAAGATAGGAAATGTTTAAAACCAAATTCTGTATCATTAAAAGTTATCACAATGGGACTTATATGTTTTTAATATAAAAAAAGGGTGACATCTTCTATGTGAGTTAATATGGCATAGAATGTTTTTTTAATATGGGAATACATTAAAGCATTGGTTCTCAAAGTGTGCACCGCGGCGCCCCGGGGAGCCGTGGGGTCTTCACAGGGGCGCCGCGAAATATTGCAAAAGCTTTATAATTAGACTCTCAGTGTGTAGACTCAGACTACTCAAAGTGTAAGTCTAGAATTAAAAATAATCCCAATTCTAAAAATAATCGAAATACCATACGTTGCGTAACTGCGCAGTCAGAAACTACAAAGTGCGCCAAAGAAAAAGGCTTTAAAACTCGTCAAAAGGAAGCTATTTAAAATTATGCGGTAAACCGGTCGACTTTGCAAAAGGATCTTGTATCTGTAATAACACTTCTTTATGCGAAATTTGGCAGCACGAATTTGACAGAACTTTGGATTTCAATAAAAAATGAATGTCTTCTACTAAGTGAAAAAGGTCAGCGGATTTTAGTTTCAGTTTTGCGAAGCTTTTCGGTGGTCGTTGTGATAAAGAGCAACATCGAGCAAAAATCAACGTGGAAAAGGAACTGAGAGTGACAGTGTCCGGTTTGATTCCACAATTTCAGAAAATATGTAGTGATTTTCAGGTTCATCCATCCCATTATTAATTTAATGTTAATTAAATGAATTTCAGAAGAAGAACCTTGAAGCACCGCTTTGAAATTTTGAAGCAGGGTGAGATGAATAGGACAACATCTAAGCTGGCACCCCTTTCCCTAAACTTTCAAATAATAACCAACGTGAGAATATTTGAGGCCGAATTGGGACTTCAAACTCGGGACCTTTCAATCCTAAGTTTGGTAACATGACAACCTGTCTATCACGGCGTGGCTCTAGGAATATTCTTATGTATGCATGGAAACGTTTTTCCACAATTAATTTTTATACATAAAAACTTAATTTTATCGATGCTTTACATTTATCGGAAGATTTTGATTCTTTTCCTCTGTAAGAGTTGTAATATAACCATCACGCTGTCATTTTTTTTAAACCAGTTTCAAAACAAAGTTTTTATTCTTGTTGAAAGAATAAAGTACAAAAACGATTATTTTAAAAAAAGAATCACATCTTACACAAACAGAAAACTAAAAAGGATATTTTAAACTCGTTTCTACAAAGTAGTAACTATCTTCCGTAAAAATATCAGTCACTCCCAAAAAATGGAACGTTCTTTCATTCTTCGCTTGCTTCAAAACTGCTTTACTTCAAGAATTAAAACGTTTAAAATAATCTAAACTTATGTCTTTGTATTTTACTAAATACAATAAATCAAGGCAAAAATTTGTTTTCTATCAAAAAAATTACTATATATATGCAGCAAGTTATATCCATCAATCGAACACTTTTGTTCGTTAAATAAATTATATGACAACATTCTTGTTAGTTGGTAATGAAAACTATTGAGTAGCCCAGATACAAAAGCATCTATACACTTTTAACTCTTTTGGTGTAAATCGCAAAAAAAATTCGTAACTTAACTATTCTTAACAAAATATTTAATTTTTTTTTGTTAAAACAAAAAAAATTCAGTAGCATTTGTAAGTTTTAGTATATTGAATAAATTATAATCTGAAATTTAATTTTCCCGTAACTTATTGTTCAAATGGAAAAAGGAGTTTATTGGTTTCGCATGTGAATGCGTTGCCATATTGATTTTGTTCAAGAAGTAAAACCTTCTATATCCACATTCCAACCAATCAGAAATCACGTTCGATGGATATAACTGCTTTTGCATATGTATCCAACGTGGGTAATGTGGATATAACTACTTTTACTTCTGTGTGGCTACTTTTTGAATTTTTATTACTAAATAACGGTTCTTCCACTTTTGTAATATTTTAAAATTGAATCCAAACAAAGTGATAAAGTAGCTAATGATACCAAAATGTAATTTTTTTGAAACTTTTAATATAACACGTTTTGCATCTGGAATAGCAAAATTTATACCTATCAATGGAAATTTTTATCATTAAATAAATTCTATGAGAACACATTTTATTCTCGCATTAATCATAACTACTTCTTTAACAAAAATTACTTCATCTTATTTCTTTAAAAGAAAATTATGTATCTTTTTTTTACTTTAAAATGTTTCTGATCTATAACACGCAGCTTGATTTTTTTACAATAAAAAGCAAAAAATGTATCTCAATTACTTAATCCAAAAATAATATACTGTACAAAATGTACAAATTTTCATACATTTAAAAACATAATTAATTTGCAATATATTTATTAAAAGTTTTAACGTCGTTTTAAATTCTTTTCATTTTAATGTCTTATTAATATCAAAGTCCAAAGTTCAACGAATCATATATTTCAACCTGCCTCCTTCATTAGACAAAGAATGCAAAATTGCCCAGTCATTGCATTCTGTACACTTAAATCGTGATTTCTCCCCTATTTACCTTTGCAATTTCAAAGAACAATCGCGAAACACTTGACGTAGTATTCAGTTGGACTGTTGAAACGACTTCCGCCGCTAATGGCCACATAACTTCCCTGAAGCTTCGAATTTTGTCTGAAGTCAGTCACCTTCGGTGGCTTCGCTTTTGTGCGGCAGCCAATTCTGCCCTCGCCACTCTACATTTCGACACCGCAAATAAGCCCCTCTCTTGTTGTACGCCAGAACTTTTCTCTGAAAAAAACTTTTTAGCCACAACAACCGTCTGCCTGTTGACGAAGCTGCCGTACCCCCAACAGTGAACTTTTTTGTGGGTTTATGCGAGGTTATAATAACTTCAGAGCACCTGCGGGTGATACAAGGTTGAATAAAAGGCTTCCGCTTTCCATGCTTAGATACCGAGCTTCGTTCATTAAACAGACCATCACGTCGAGAAAAACATATTGTAACCATTTATAATATATATGCTATTTTTTTTTTAATCTTGACAACTTACCGACATGTTATCGATCATTTCAAACGATCCATCACCGAGGGCGCATGTACTAATTATAAATATTTTAATTTTGTATATCCCGTTAAATAACTAAAGTTGGCGAAGAACGATGACAGTTTATTCGGTGGTTTGTTTATTTTTTTAAAACTGTCTTCCAAAGGGTACAGATAATTATAGGTGCGCTATTCGATTACTGGTTGGAAAGAGAGCCTCAAACTTTAAGAAAAACATAAAAAGTAACGATATAATTAAAATTTAAATGTATAATAATTATTTTGATAGTTTAGTTATTTAATTGAGTGTTTATAAAACTCTCAATGTGAGGAATCAGCCAAAATATTTTGTTCGATGTCGTGAAGTTGTATTGAATCTAAACATAAAGTCAAATATTACGTTCAAGTTAAAAATTGCAATTACTCTTTAACCAAATCCTGGTGTGTTTAATGCTCAAAGCTTAGCGATGCATAGTATTTCGCTACCAAAGCAAAAGCTCTTGTATGCTTTTGTATATAAGCTAAAAAAATATATAGTTTTCTAATTGCACTCCTGAAATGAAGATTTGGGAAAAAAGTTTCCTGATATTACCAAATTTCAAAAGTAAAATTAGAGCTATTAGAACTTAATCTAGAAGTTCTTTACGAGTTAGCAAATGTTATAAGTTAACATTGGCAAACTCGTAAAGAACTTCCAGATTAAGTTTCAATCGCCCTAATTTTACTTTTGAAATTTGGTAATCTCAAGAAACTTTTTCCCCAAATCTTCATTTGAAGAGTGCAATTAGAAAACTTGTTTTATCCACAATTAAAATAGTGTGAGAAAAACAATATAAAGTTTTAGTTCAATAAGAGATTACTAGTTATTAGAACTGATTGAAAATATTAATGGTCGTTCCAAATCCTGCCTTATAACAGGGGTACTAGAGAATGTTCAGCACAAGGTTTTTATAAAATAGGCCAAGGTATATCAGGTATACATTATAGAACTAGATTAAGAAGTTTAAATATGTATACTTTGAAATACAGACGGATTAAGGGAGATTTGATTCAACTGTTGAAATTTTTTAAACAGGAGGAAGTTGAGGGTTTGGATTTCCGTATGAGTGATAGAACGAGAGGTTTAAATTAAACAAATAACATTACAATAGTGCAGGGAGAAAGCACTATTTTTATAATAGGGAATTAGCAAATGGAACAACTTGCCAGTGAATATTATTAGTTCTACAGTTTTAATTGTTTAAATTGGGAATACATTTAGAAAATAGTTAGGAGATACTGGACTGGATCAACGTTGTTGGACCACGATCTGTTATTGGTCACCAAATACATTATCTGTTTACCAGTGTCATATGTTATGTTATCAATACTTTTATATTTCAACATATAACCATTATATTTTTGTACTTTTCAAACTTGTCAACTTAAAACTAAGTAATATAATAATTTTGGAAATGAGTAGTGCACTTCCAAACTTTGTCTTATCCAAAATTATGATATAATCTTATTGATTTCTAGAAAACAGTTTATATAGACAGGGTAAGTTCTGGAATGGTACTCCTCAATTCTGTTGTTTTTGCTGCAAGAGTTATTGCAGAGAAGGTCCTATACGTCACAACCTTTTCCTTCGAGAAGAAGAAAATATTTCCTAGAAGTTTTTTTCTGGGTAAGTGACGCCAAAGGAATAAATTTTTCCCCCGGATGTTGTAACTTTCATAGTGAGGGATGTTTTGAGAAGTACAAGTTAAGAAACACACTCTGCTGCTAATGTCTTGGCCTTTGCACTTTTTAAACTGTTTTGGAACGTTTTGCAATCGAAAACAACTCTTTTTTTAAATTTCTTTTAAAAAATAATAGGCAAAAGATTTGCCGTTTTTTTTTTTTAAAACAATTTTGCAATATTTTGTGTTTAAATTGTTTATTGCCATATGTTATTTTGCCAGTTTCTGTAACTACTTAGAGATAGTAATATTTTTTAATAAATTAATTAAATGAATATATTCAAATTGGTTGTGCCATGTCGAATGTTCGGAATCCGTTCTAGAAATACCATCAGTGTTAGCTCGGAAAACTCGATTGTGTGTATATGTTACCGGCAATATATGAAAAGCAGGAATTCTATAGAAGGCCTAGGCAATGAAAAGGACAAATGTAATTGGCAATGTAATTGAACGTCAAAATATGAAACGATTAACATTTCACACATTTCCTAGGCATTCTATGTAATGCCAAAAGAGAAACCACGCAGTAGAAATTCTACCGCTAATGACATTTCTAATGCCTGGGCATTCTATGCATGCAACCTGTATATTATATTATAACCTGTTTTGCACCTGGACTACTCATATGGCATGGAAATACCCCTGAATATTAGCGGAGATTCGGCGTAATAGAATGAAGTCACAAAGGAAAAGTAATCAAATGCCCAATTTTTGAACAATATTAAAACATTTAAAATTTTCCAAAGATAGGATGACAACTTCCCCCGCCATCTTTAAAATCATTAACCACGACCACTTCCACATATTTTTAACTATACCTATTCCCAAAGCATGTGAAAGAACTTGCAATCAAAATCAACTAAACTCTTTAAGGTTATATAATAGCTCAACCATTTTGGCTAAGTATGGCGATTTCTTTTTACTGGTATACTTTACTAGTATTATCCGAGAAAAATACTGTAGTTTTATGGTTGACCTCTGTCCGGAATTAAATTTATGATTACAAGTGTTATATGTGATTGCCAATGGCTTCCGACTATCAGAATATGGGTACACTCTTTGACTGTGACGACTTCCACAAAGCCGGTTGCGATAGTACGCAAGTACCCCCTTTAAAAATAAAATTGAGAATGTGGCAATTTGGAATACTAATTATTTTCATAATTATTATCATTATTTTATAATTTATTTTATATCCCAAGTCTCAAGTGACGTCACAGAAATGTTTAAAACTGTTTTTTCGGTGCTTTTTGTTTTCTCTTTCTTGTAAGTATAGAAAAACATTAAATGTATTTGTAAAAGCCAGAAATGCGTTTATAAATTTGCGCAAACCTATGCGAAATAACTTTTTTTTTACCTTCGCTCCAAAAGGTGTAAGTTTTTCTACCTTAACTCAACAATTTTTTTAAGTTTTTCTACCTTTGCTCAAGAAAAAGTAAAGTAGTAAGCAACTTTTAGTCCTCGCTGAACTGCTTATAGTTATATTATTCTAGCTCGGTGACCTTCAGATACACTTGCCAAGGATCGAAATCACAACTCTTAGATTACGAAGCACCATCACTTTTCCAATCAGGCCATCATGCGTCACGTGGGAACAGGGCCAAATTTACAAGGGGGATAAGGTTGAATTAACGTCGCAATAGAGATGAACAGTGGACTATTGGCGACGGTTCGGGGTCTATCTCGCAGGAAAGATCCGGAAATACTGCCTCGTATATATGAACTATTTATTAATTGAAGAGAACAAAACCTTAGCTAAATCAGATTTAACGTGCATTAGTCCCTTTTACACGGCGGATATTTTTTGGTATTAACCCTTTGCACTCCGTTGGCGCCACTCAGGCGACAACATAACGACTCGTTCTTTTGGTTCCCTGTTCTTTAAAATAAACGAGAACAGCATGATCTTGTGTTCAAAAAACAATGATATTTTTTTCAACTCGTTCTTTTGCAGATCCAATATTGATTAGGTTTCTTTTTTCTATAAGCATAACAAATTCTAGGGAAAAGAACATAAGGATGAATAACTGTTCCGTAAAAAGAACAGAAAACCCAAAGAGTTCTTGGAGTGCAGAGGGTTAAAAGAAAAGAATTTGACAACTCTCCGATTACCAAATCGCTACACACACGCTAGAGGTCGAACCCGCGCCCATTGGATGCAGCAAAATAGAAGGGCACAAATTCGTTATAATGTTTAATATTTATCAAACATATCAATTAAATTTGAAATTTTTTTTCCAGGAACTATTGATCTACATGATTTTAAGTAATATTTTCTCTAAATCTACCAAGTATGACGTCCAATGGGTATGACTGTTATAAATGGTGTTCAGTTTAAATATTTTATGTTTCGAATGAATATTTCTGTTTCATGAATAATTAAAACCGAAAGAACGATTTCTTATTCTTTATTAAAGGAGGTGGGTTGGGGCCTGCAAAATGTGTGTAACCCACAAGTGGCAAATTTACAAATCCGGATCTGCTGGTTGGTTAGTTAACCCACTGACGCTCACACGATTTTTGCAATTGTAAAACTGTTTTCTCTGCTTTGTAATTTAAACAATTTTTCCTGGGCATGCTATTTGATATTACCTCTTTTTTACTTAATTGTTAAGATATATCTTATAAGTTGTACATCAAACCTTTAGGCTAGAAAAATATTACAAAATGAAATATTGTGCGCATAGTGCTAGAAAAACTGGAGATCTCTGGACGTATATGTACGGCCTTGAGCATCGGAGAATAATACAGTCTTAAGCGTCGCAGCACTAGAGCTGCAAAGTGGGCTATTGGTGACGGTTCGGGGTCTTAACGAAGGAAAGACCCGGGAACAATGAAACGTATTTTTGAATGGTCATATGACGAGGACAACACATGAGCTGGCACACGGGGCAACGTCAATAGGCGTCACGACATTGGACCCCAATCAGATTTAACATGCACCAGTCCCGTATACACGCCGCTGAAAGTTCTCATGCCGATTCGAACTCTAAAAGAAAGAAGCGACCGTACGTAGAAAATGTGTATTTCAATCGGAATGCATGCAGCCCAATTTAACTTAGCAAAATCTTGCTCATTTCAAGCACAAACGTTTCGTATATCCAGATTTCTAGAAACATCTTAACAAATAGCTTACCTTTAGCATTGGCGCGTGATCTGAAAAGATGTGAGCTTTCTTGCTCCCCCCAACGGCAAGACAATGAGAAATGTGAGTAGCAGAAACCGAACCTTTGGAGTTAGATGGGTTGGATGGTGGCGGCATGCAGTCGAACAGGTAACCTTGCAATGTCTGTGGACTGCTTCCAACGGAAACCCAAAACAACATCTCGACTTCAAACAGGGAGGCCGGGACTCTCCCTCCATGCAAATGGAGATGGATGGGGTTTGCCAATGAAGTGATAAAAATCACATATCTCGCCAAAGATTTCTCCAGGTGCAAAGGCTTTTAATCCGTTTAATCATTCGTAGAATCTTGACTATCTCAAAGAGACGGAGTAATAAAATGATTGAGATACTTTCGTCGCTTAATTGTTCTTGACTACCACCGAAACAGTTTTTGTTTGCTTCAGCTACAAAAAATTAACGTTTTGCCCAATGAAACCTATGGTTCAAAATTACGATTAAGCTTGTGGTGGACGAATGGTTATGGGCTCCAACAAGCTTCCGATGGGCACGGATTAGATCACTAGCATGTGTGTTATAGCGATTTTGTAATCGAAGGGTTGTCAAATTCGTTCCTTGTGTGACCGAAAGAGAATATCCGCTGTGTATAAGGGACGGTGCACCTTAAATTTGATCGTGGTCTTGTTCTGACGAAAATTGAGGTGTTGACCTCATCATCTGACCATGGTTCAAAAAATATGATGCAATGTTCATGGATCTTTACTTCGAGATAGACCCCGAGCAGTCGTCAATAGCCCTCTGTGCAGATCTAGTGCAACGTTAATTCAACCAACGATCCAACATGGAGAATCATCTAGCTGATGTATTGTTTCGTTTTTGATAATTAACATCGCACTAGAGCTGAACAGTGGGCTATTGGCGACGGTTCGGGGCCTATCTCGAAGGAAAGACCCGGGAACGATGCCTCGTATTTTTGAACCATGGTCAGATGACGAAGGCTACATCAGACACAAGATACACAGTCATATGCCCTATATTCCACAGAAACATCGACGACAAAATAAATTATTTGGTTTGGTTTGGTTTGTTTAAGTAACGTCACACTAGAGCTGCACAGTGGGCTATTGGCGACCAAAAATAAATGACATTTAGCTTCTAATACTAATAAACAAATAGCCCTATTTATGTATTTAAAAGCTCCCACTAAATATATGTATAAATATTTATTCCAAATAGGCTTAGTAAGTACTCTGCGAAATTGGCAACCATTTTTGCTTCCATTACAAAAAAAAACTCCACTCCCTTTCAAAGTATACCAAAAAAAGAGCCATTGCTTCCAATGCGGAAACTTTAAAAATCGCATAAAGTTGAACTTCCTCAAAGGACACAGAATGAAAAAAAAAAAGTCCCTCTATTTGCCCACTCTGCAGATGAGTAGGTAGTTTGCAGCCAAAACCGAACGTCAGCAGAAAAGTGATAGGCCCACTTGCGTGGAAGAGATCCGCCGCGGTGAAAAAGATGGGTGCCAGGACGCGTGATGTGGGTTCGGAGGATTTGCCCGGGGCCGTTCGAAAAGACAAGGGCAGCCCATCGGCTAATTAATCCTAGAATAGACCTTTCACCCTTCACCGTAGTGTCATTCGTCAACATTGTTAATGAACTTTAAACAAGGGAAGGTGTGAGGTTTGACTCGTTCATGGAATACGTTGGGACATGGCGACCTTGGGAGAAATCTTTCTGATTGTTTCACTGCATAGAAAGTGTCGATCATTATCGTGAGATAGTTTTTAACGAAATAGACATGTCAAAACCGATTGTTATCCATAGCTGAATGAAGGGTCCAGAGAAATAACGATGAGAGTCCGGGACCACTGATCTCTAACTGTAACTTCTGGATAGGGCAAGACATTTTGTTGACTTGAAGCCGATGTAAAGGCAGCCATGATCTGTCCCACTTTCTTTGCTACCGCAATATTTCGTATATTTTTCATGTTAAAATAAGTCGACGTGTATTGCTTTTGGCTGAGTTTTTTTCTATTTTCTTTTTAAACCCATTTTAAATGCAATCTGCTATTAAAATAGAAAGTCATTTGCAAGTCAAAGTCGAAGTAGATAAAAAGCAAGAACAAAAACTATTTGTTTGGCGATATAAAAATCAATTCTATAAGAAGAAAATATAATATTTATATACATTTAATATTTCTACAATGCTATGGTAATAAAAAACACTACTAAATCACTTTAAAAAATATTGGGACACAGCATGGCTGCTTTCAATTGGCTTCAATGCACCCATAGAAGAAACAGGGTTTGAGCCTTCCAGCAGTTATAGTTAGAGTTCAGTGTGTAGGACTCGTATTGTATTGTACCAAGTGGAGAAGTCCCTCAAAAAAGATTGAAAGGTTATGATTAATGGTTGGTTGGTTAAGGTCTATCTCTATTGGTTGAATTGAAATGACGTCGCACTAGAGCTGCACATTGGGCTATTAACGACGGTTCGGGGTCTACCTCGATGGAAAGACCCGAGAACACTGTCTCGTATTTTTGAACCTTGATCGAATGGCGAGGTCAACATTGGAGGTGGAACGTGACCTTAATAAGCGTCAGGAAATTACCGCAATCAGATTTAACGTGCACCAGTCCCTTGTACTCGCGCTAGTTGAAGTTTTGGATATTTTTATTCTTAGAAACGAATCTGGTAACCTTCCGATCACGGGTATCAACTAAGGATCAGACCACTCGCAACTAAAGGATCAGACCACTTCTTACAAAAGATTCGTATGGAAAAATCTTTTTGAATGAGCACAGTCTTTCAAAAGCTCATTTTCTTCTTAGAAAATCATACTTTGGTGAAAATAACTGTCATTGTCTCTAAATATCATGATCATCTCCATTCTAGAATAAAACACTTATTTTTTTTGAAAATAAGATATGAGGGGGGAAAAATGACTATGCAATCATTAACCTTACACCTTAACAATCTAGGGATACGAACGTGTAGATTCGTTTTCTGTATCGCTATTATTTGAAAGTTCATATAAATATATACTCTGAAACATTTTTTCAAATTTAAAACATTGGAAGAACTTTTTAAAAGCTTATCAACTGAAATATTTTACAATTTATTTTAATAAGAAAAAAGCTCTCTGCTCAACTATTTTTTTTTTACTTTAATATGTTCTCTGATTTATAGTGTTCAACTGAAAAGCGCACCAAAAGGAAAGAGGTTATCAATTCGACCGTTATGGTTTTTTTTATGTTATGCTAAATTAAAAACTAGAAAAACTTAAAAACTAAAATATTCTTTTTAACAAGAAAGAAAACCGACTTTAAGAAAAATGCGTTAAAAAATAAAATATATAATTTTTAATTCTAAAAGCGATATGATAAAATTGAATTATTTAATATCAATTTTATATTTATTACAACTTTCTGAAGTTGGTGCCAATTATCGAAAATCATACCTAAATTTTGACGCGAATTTTAAAAAGTTGTAATAAGTACTAAAATTGATATTAAATAATTCAATTCTTTCAACTCGTTCGTAAAATTAAAAATAATGTTTTACTTTTTAGCGAATTTTTCTTAAAGTCGGTTTTCTTTTTTTAAAAAGAAGATTTTTTTTATAACATTTAGTTTCTTTATAGATTATCAGTAAGTTTGGGACTATTCTCATGATAGACTTTTAACGGGAAATTCGACAAATAATCTAAAATTTGTTTCACAATTTGCATTGTTTATATTAATTTAATAACAAAGTGGGAAACGACCATTTTTGCGATTTCCTTATTGTAATCGTGTTGTAAACTGTTTAGTTACACGTACCATTGGAATTACGTGCTGCCATCTAGGAAGAAAATAATCAAGTATTCATATCACTTATTAATATAACATTTTTAAAGGTACAAAAAGTATGTGCAAAAAACATTTTTTTTTTTAAATTGTTTGAAAACTTAAATATATTTATTGTTTCTATGTTTAATCATATCTATACATTGAATAGTTTAATAATCCACACTCAGGGCATAGCTATCTATTCAGTGAGTTCATAATGACATTTTTAACAAGAAATAAATGTACTTTCAATGTATTTAACAATTTATGAGCAAAAAAAAATAAAAGTAAACTTCAATAGAGCCATTATTTATTGGTTCACATTTTTATAGTGTCTTATTTTTTTGTGAATTTTTTGTAAGTATATTTACATTAGTTAATAAATTATACAAAATTCCTGAAATAGAGTGACATAAGTATTAAATTTGAAGTAATTTTGTGCAAATCTAAAATGTTCTATTTAAAAAAATATTTCATTCTAAATATTGTCTTCTCACATTTTGAGGAAGACGTACAATTTTGTAAAGAGTCATCTAAAAGTACATAACTTTGTTTTGAACAAAAGCTTGTACTTTATAATTTAAATATTTTTTAATAACATTACAAATAAAATTAGTAGTATTGTATGTCGATACTATGAGAATGGCAGCTTCCAAGAGGGTTAATCTATTTTACAGTCTCAAAGCATTGTATTCACGTTCTTGCTATTCTAATTTACAAATAGCAGTTTTGGGATTGACCCACAACCGAAATGTGTTAACTACTTTTCATAAGCATAAAAAAATATTGCATTTATTGAAATAGATTGAAGTTTAAACATGCATGCCTTTTTCGATTAATAATGTATTGAAAATTCAAAACTGTGCTCTTTTATCTTTCGTCAGAGATTTATTTTTAAATTAATAATAAGAAAAATCATCAACAAACTACTTATTTACAAAAATTTAACTTTTAACAGGTAAAAATGCATTAAAAAACACAAAATAATCTAAACATGAATGTTTCACAGTGCCTTCATAATCACACAACTTTTGTCCAAAACGAATGTGTAGATCGGTGGCTCCAAACCACTGATTTAAAAATTAGGTAAAGCGAGCTCAACCGTTTTCTAAAATTACGAAATAAAATTCATGTCAAATACTATTTTGACACTAAATATAATTCAGGTATAAAATATCGTATTCTTGTAAATACAATGCAATACATCAGTAGATTAAATCCCCATAAAAATACTTTTTTAACAAAAAAAAACAACAAAAAAATGATTCCGTATCGAGTACTTCTTATTGATAAAAAACAATATGAAAGTTGAAAATAAAGGTCCAATATTTTTTTTCCTTTAATATTTTTTTTTGTAGAACAACCAGGCTAACAACCAGAGGGTTGCGAGTTCGAATACGGTTAATACAAGAGACTTAACAAAAATGTTTTTAAGAAATGCAGTGAACTTGTGATCTTAGGGTTGCCAGATTCGCTGCGAAGTAACTATACATCGTCCAAACTTACCTCCAATTTCTACGGCTTGTATATGGCACTTGTGCGCGTTAAATCTGATCGGGGTTCGATGTCTTGACGTCTATTGAGGATTCGTCGGCTGCCAGCTCAGGTGTTGTCCTCATCATCTGACCCATGGTTGAAAAATATGAGGCATTGTTCCCGGGTCTTCCCTTCGAGATAGACCCTGAACCATCACCAATAGATCAATGTACAGCTCTAGTGCGACGTTATTTAACAAACCAAAAAGAACATTGTTCATTTTAATACTGCATTAGTAACACCCATCAAAATATCAGGCACTTGCATTAGAATAACATTGACGGCGGGTAGTTGTTACTAATGCCATTCTAAGTAATAATAAAAATATTCTATTTAATAAATCATTCAATTCGTTGGTGGATTAATTAACTTCGCACTATAGCTACGCAGTGAGCTATTGGCGACGGTTCGGGATCTATCTCGAAAGAAAGACAAGGGTATGATAAGGGCTGCCTCGTATTTTTGAACCATGGTTAGATGACAAGGTCAACACCAGAGCTGGTACCCCACGCAACGTGAATATGCGTAAGGGCGTTCGAATCACAACAAATTACAAACCTACATGAGCGGATTACTTTTGGCATGCGATGGTTTTTCTCCTGGCAACCCCGGAATTGCCAGGAGCCCCAGTTGCTCAGTTGGTAAGGCGTTCAGCTACTAATCAGAGGATTGGTGGTTCGAATCCGGGAAATGGACTTCACATAGAAAAGTAAAAAAGTAGTGATCTTGCGAGTAGTGACATTCCTAGTACTTTGGAGTGAAGCTGGCAAATCTCCGATCACAAGATCACTACTTTTTTACTTTTCTTAGTCAAGTCCGTCGCACAGGATTGAACTAGGAATCCTCTGATAATAGCAATAACAAATTATCCTTACACTTAACACCAAATTCTCCTAAATAACTTTTATTCCAAAATTGTTTCGCAATATCTGGATTTTTTTTTTTTAAATGACTAATGTAACTGTAATATTAAAATGTATGGATCCGCGGCTGGCCAGTTGTTTTGTGGCATATTTTGTGGAAATGTAGAGAAATGACATGAGAAAATGTATTATCTCTTTAAATTTGTATAGTTTTTAGGCCAAGTGTATTATGATGACATTCTAAATTTTAGAAAAGAGCGTTTGATTGCTCTATTTAAGTTTTATATTCTCTGAAATCAGAGTCTATTTTTGGTTACAAATTCGAATTTTAGACGTGAGTGATTGCTCTTCTTATGTATGTACAGCCGCGGGAAAAAAAACGAACCACCGATGATTATTTTGTTAGTTTTTATAGTAAAGCTAAACTTAATATACCATTTTGTAGGGAATAAAGTCTACTACACATTGATATAAAAAAAAAATTGCATAAGGGACTATCTTCATATTAAAATCCGCACCAACTTTAAATTTTTCAATAGCAACACCCAATTTTGATTCAATATTTAGAATCTACAAAAAAATTTATCGTTGAATATCAATTTGCAAGTCATTTGGTTAAGTAGTTTTTTAATTATGAATATGGAAAGTTTAGTACTCGTAATGTTAAATGAATTTCTTAAACTTGTAATCATATCTTTCGAAATAATAATTTTATTAAGCTGGTATTTTTATCTGTCTTACTTCTAAACAACCCAAATAAAATACACTAACTTTCATTACTTATATGTATATTTTTTAATTTTATTTAAATTAGGATATTAATATTCATAAAATTTATGAATAGCAACCATGCTATATTTTGATAGTGATGGATTCAGAAAAACGTTTTATATGCATATCTAAAATTTCATGATTTTCCTCTTTGTAGTTTTTTGGCTATATTAAAATGAGCATCAAATGATCATTTAAGGGGTCATACACAAATTTAAAAGCAGCAGAACTTAACAGAAATCTTCTAATTTTGAGAATTAAAAGCGCTGTCCCAAAAACTGAAAAAAAATTAGGTTCTCAAAGTCAGTTAACAAGATACAAAACAAAAATGTATAATTGTGTTATGAAGAATATCATTTATTATGGCTCTCTTATCGTATAAGAAATAAGGCGAAATTCAGGCATTAGCGCTTTAAAATACAAAAGAGAACAGTTAAAAAATAAATTATAAAGGATGCATTCGATTATTTCATTTAGTCTCCTCATTGATCTATCATTAAAAAGAAGGTTTGGCATATGTAATTATGTGTGTACTGAATATTATATTGCACGTATGGTGAACACAAAAAGAAGAGCTCTAACATCATCAGCTCTTCGGGGTTGTCCTCTCTGTGAGCAATGTGGTTTGACAAAAAGTTTCCACTTGTCCGTTTGACGTAAATTTTTAAGAAAAACGTATTGTATTTTTTTTTTTTAAAGATTATCGACATTTTCTATGTAATGTATAATTTTTCTTTTGTATGGAAAATATTTAAAATTTACAGAAGTTATATGCTAAATTTTGGTAAAAACTTTTTAATCCGGCAAATTACTGTTACATTTTAATAAAATAACAGTTTCCGAAATTTAAATATTTTTAATAAAATTAGAGCGCTATGCAAAACTTTTTGGCGATATCCTTCACTTTGTTTGGCAATTGGAAAAGTTAGTAATCGACAGTCTTGTGTGTGAAGGTAGAACATCGAGAAAGAGAAGACAGCCCTTGAGGAACGACGAGTGGTCCACCTCCACGTGGTGTTCCTCGGGCAACGCTGGGCTCCACACCCTTGGGGCACGGCGGCTAAGAGGCCACTTACTTTGCACAATTATCTCATTACTGAGCTATTTTCATCTAGATTACTCTACTAACAATTTAACTGATCTATTTCTTTTTATAGGTTTCTTAATAAAGACGGCAAGTAGGCGACTCAGAGGTTGAGTATTCGACTCATAATCGGAGGGTTATGGCATCAAATATCGACTTAGAGAGTACACAGAGCTCGTGAAGGGAAGATTGCCGGTTGTATCGGTCTTCAAAAAACATCCACCTTGGAGACTGGTACACGATATAAATCAGTATTGGTCTAAACGCCCTCACGCCTACTCAGGTTACGTGGGATTCCAGCTAAAGTTAGGTGTGTGTGCCCCCCCCCCCCCCCCTCGTCGTTCCCGTACACATACCTCAGTTTCAAGTCAATTTTCCCTTTTATTATTTATTAATATTAGTTGCATAATTAGCTATTGGTATTATTTATTTTAGTGAAATCCGGACACTTCGGGAGAGGTGGGCCGTGAACGTGAAGGGTCTTGGGGAGGTGGGATCAAAGTATAGTATAAATAATTCTAATAACTGCTTACTAACTACTCTCTTCCAATCACGGAGTTAGAGTGAGCTTGGACATGAGCTTGTATGGAAACCCTAGCTATTGGTGACGGTTCATAGTCTATCCCGAAGGTAAGACTCCAGGACAATGCCTCGTAATTTTAGACAATGATCAGATGACGAGTACAACACCTAAGCTGGTACTCCCCGATACCTTGAATAGACGTCAGGAGCCACGGCGAATTTAACGTGCGCTAGTCCCGTCAACACGGATTATTTTCGATTACCGAAAGGAACGAATCTGAGTACCCTCCTATTTCCAGATCGCTACAGTCATGATGCGAATGGAAACCGCGTCTTCCGGTGCTGGGCTGATAATACCTGAGCCATATCGGCGCTATAATTGAAATTCAAATGCAAGATTAAAGCAGGGGAACATGTCCTCGCGCTTTTCTGTGGAGGTTGCGTTTTTCCTCCTAGACGCTGGATTGGTTCTTTAATTCCAGAAAAACAAACAATCCCGCAACTCGAAGGGAAAACGCAACCGCCCCAGAAAAACACGAAGACATGTTCCCTACCTTTAAGAATACAACAGTTTTAAATAAAAGCGTGTAAAAAAATACATTCATGTATTTTCTTCCTATAATTAAAAGAGCAAATTCCCACGAAGGAAAGTATGAAAAGAAAATATTTACTTATTGTTTCTCTCAGACCATTTTATTTTTTAAAAGAAATTTACTCTTACGCTTGTGGTGATTTTTTCCCCCTCATTAAGCGAAATGCAAGTATGTTATTCAAGTATAAAAATATTATCCCGTTCCAATAAATAAAATTGTCTCCTTTGTAAAATTCATAACCTGAATTTAAAACCGGGATATTTCGGCAAACTCCTTAACGTTCTTAAAATTCAACCGGTTCAAAACAACTACCCGTTGAATACAGCACAGGATTTTATAATTAATAAGTTAATAGACATCAAGTTCTAAGACCATAACAAGAATTTATTCTTCTTTCTCAATGTCAGCACTCAATCCAATCGGGAATAATCTAAATATATCTATTATATCAGGTATTAATTCAATAAGGTTAATTCCTTTAATTAAACAGTGATTCAGTTTCCCTTTCTCACATGCAGATCCATCAAATACTGGTCTTATTTTACAGGTCTGGCTTTGCACTTTAATTACAGGTCTGTGCGCCAAATAATGACCTTTGTTATTTAACTCAGCTTCCTGTACGCCCTCAATAACCTTTAAATTTTCCCACTCACTAAAAACCTTCTGATAATCATTAAGAAAATCGTTACATTTCGCACGCTTAATCAATTTCTCATGTCTCACCCTTGTTAATCCTTTATTATCAGGCAGGTTACCTGATGCGTAATTCCAGGAAAGTTCTAACTCATACCTTCTATCTGACATAATTGTTAATTTATTTCGAAAATCATCTAAATGTTCTTTGAAAGAACTCTTTTCACTATCTACTTGAGTTGGATTTATTATTCAAAGATTTTCGAGGCCCCATAACTCAAACAAATGAATGCTATTAACATGCATTGCAAAAGTATGGTCGAAACATGATCAATTCGACATATATCATTTTGTTTTCCTATTACCGTATTTCCTAACTTAGTTTCAAGGACGGTCGAACCCGTGTCTAATACAACAGTTTTTCCAGTTAATAAATGCCCAAAAACATTTGCTCCCTAATAAATCAATTTCAGATTCTTCACAGAAAGAATCTGTAACCTCAATATTTAATTTCCTTAAATCATCTAAAATGTTACGATCCGTTAGTTTAGGAACAACCCCACATATATTTTCCTCCGAAAGAGCTTACAAACAGACAGAAAACACACCCTTCAAATCTTGCAGTTCTATCGAATAAACCCCGTGATTTTTCGGATATCCTGACCTCCAAATAGAGAGTGAATTATGGTTTCAGTTCTATGAGGAGTTAATCCTAACTGCGCAATTACTTTCTCGCTAACGTGGCAGTTCTGACTTGCAGAGTCGAAAAGAACTCTTATGCGCTTCTCGCGGTCTTGACCACTTATAATTGCGCATAGAGTTTGCAAATATACTACTTGATTTCTACTGACTTTGGCAAGAGAAATTTCTGAATTGCGTGCACTTATAGAGTGTACATTCGCCGTTGTTAATTGTTTCTTATTACACATAATATCATAATGGGAAAGGTTACAGAATGTACATTTTAAATGAACTTTTAAATTACAAAATTTATTCATGTGATTGGCTTTAGTCAGACCGGATTTGGCCGCAATTGGGCTATTGCCAGTCAGACAGGTAAAGCATGCACCTTTTTTTGACAATATTTTTAATTTCATCCAAAGCCATTTTCTTAGCAGAAAAAGATTTATAGCTTGGATGCGATTTATCACAAAATATGCAAATTGAGTGCTTACCTGAATTGTTTAAACTTACTAATGCTGCAGTAGAAAATTCATTTATTTTATCGTTTGAGGTGGACGGCAGAGGTTCTTTTTTCCGGGAATTGTGACTCGCAAACCCAGTGCGAGCCAGGTGAACCATTTCTTCACCTTGCACTTCTTGTCGGAGGAAAGTCATTAAGTTCTCTAGGAAATGAGTGTTCTTGTTTTCACCAAGTTTGTGGTGGTTTCTGCTACGTTCCCAAGAAATTTGAATGTCCTCGGGTAGACTGCTCTCCACTAACGATGTTAGAAAGTCGCCGTATTTCTCTTGCGTGCGTCCGAAGCTCTCCAGGGCTCGAAGTTTCCCTTCCAGCTCATCGTACAAGCTCGGAAGGTCAGTCTTTGCTCGTCCGGTCGGTGCATTTTTCATGACATGACTAATGTTAGCAGATCTCGAACATAGCAGTGGCGTAGCCAGGATTGTCCGAAGGGGGGGGTTCATAAATTATTTTTGGTCCGACCAAAACCAAATAATTTTTTTTATTATAAATTGATTTGAACAATTTTTAACTAATAATTTTAATTAAATTTAATTAATAATTTTAATTAATAATTTTAAATTAGCAATTTTCATTAATAATTTTAAATTAGCAATTTTCATTAATAATTTTAAATTAGCAATTTTCATTAATAATTTTAAATTAGCAATTTTCATTAATAATTTTAAATTAGCAATTTTCATTAATAATTTTAAATTAGCAATTTTCATTAATAATTTTAAATTAGCAATTTTCATTAATAATTTTAAATTCGTAATTTTAAATAATCATAATAATTTTTAAGTAGTAATTTTAAATTAGTAAATTTAATTTATGATATTTTTTAATCTAAGCAGTAGTTTTAAATTAAAATTCTAATTAATAATTTTAATTAATTAAATATATATAACAATTATAAATAAGATGTAAATTAAAAGCTTAATTTTCAAAGGTTAATCTTTAGTCATTTCCTAATTTAAATTACTAACAAACCTGGTTGACATTTTACTGGGATTTAAGTCTGTAGCTAAATATTGATGGGGGGTAATAATAATAATTTTTAAGTAGTAATTTTAAATTTGTAAATAATTCTTTATTATATAATTAAAATCATCATGCATGACTATGGCGTGATATGGGGGAGGAAGTTTCATTGGTTGCTTGACGCAGAAAAACGGCGCATTGTGGCAAAATCATAACGGAAATTGTCGTTGATTGTAAAAAAATCAAATAAGTGAATAAAAAATATATTATTATAAAAAAAACATTGATTTGTAGAATCTGTGAAGCTAGACAAAAAAATGGAAAAATGCTTGTCTAATCACCAGCACAAGACGCAGCGCCGTATTTACGCGTGTTAGATACAGATGGCTCTACGAGTGTATATGTAAACCACATAGTTTGTATTTCCCAATCACAGGGCCATCTACAAAAGTTAATGTGCTTTAATAATGTCCACAATCTACACGGACGTTATTTGTGCACGTTAGCTTTTGCAGATAACTCTGCGATTGGTCCACCACATGGTTTGAATGCACCAATCAGAGACTTTTGCAAAATGCAACGCGGCGTAAATAGCGTCCGTGTAGAATGGGCCTTGGAATATCTATTTTTTACTGGTTAAGTATACTTTCTCTTACCTAATGGTATAAATAAAACTGTCATATATAAAACACAGCTACATAATATGGTCAAACAGAAATATTTATGAAACAGTGGGAAAATACATGTCTAACGGTTAGAGATGTCAACATGAACTAAAGTACAGATTATAAATAATGAATAAACTTGTAAAAGTTTTATTTAAAAAAAAAAAAAAACATTTATTAAACCCCAACAAAATAGACAGGTAAACATAAAGATAGAAAAAAAACATTATCGACGAAATTCATGCAAAATACTGAACGTTATTGGTTTCGTTTAAAATCGCTCGTGAGCGTCTACTCTTACGTTTGGCTATTTAAATATGACTATCAAATGCAAAAACTTTATTTTATCGAATTTTAAGACATCTTTTAAAATTAAACTTTAATTAAAAAATGCCGTATGATATTTATCCACTTACCAGTGCAGTTTATCAAACTCAGAAAATACCGTTCATTTAGTTTTTTTTTTTACAATTTAAATATTCGCAGCTTTGCTCCACATTTAAACTGCATGTTCACAAAAACCATTCGTCCTTGCTGACTAAAATATAATATTAGTTCTTTCATTGTAACACCATTGAAATTATTTAAACTGATTCGAACCCAAATATAATAAAACCACCTACACTCGCAGCGATTGGGTTCTAAAAGTTCAGTTGGATCTCATAATATTCAGCGTAGACGTAATATCGGCGCCAATATATTTCCCGCTCATTTCCATTTTTTTTTTTTTTTTGAACGATGAGTATTTTGTAATGACAGAAGTGGCTCCCAAATGTATGTTAGCTGTCTGTGTGCTGGCAGAAGAAACAAGATAATACGAGAAAATAAAATTGATTGTAAATGTAATATAAGCACCAGAAAAAATTAGGAGGTGGGTTGGGGAACGAAATTTTTTTTTAGCTCGTCAATTCTTTCTAAAATGGCATTTAGTTTTAACAAAATAAAGACTTTCATTTTCAAGCAAGAGAATTTTTTTACCCCCCACAGAAAGTCAGGAGATACATGTGGGTTAGACCAGGAAATGCGACGCGTGTTTTCTCTAAAAAATCGGAGAAAAAGAAGATTTTTTTTTTTTTGGCACTTGTTATTTTTCAAAAAAATAATTTTGATCTGGCTATGGGGGGGGGGGGTTCTAACCCACAGTGGCGTAGCCAGCATTGGGTTACTTTGGGTTAGAACCCCCCCATAGCCAGATCAAAATTATTTTTTTGAAAAACAACAAGTGCCAAAAAAAAAAAAAAATCTTCTTTTTCTCCGATTTTTATATTACATATATAATATAGTTTTTTCCATCACATTATGTTTGCATATATAATATGATGGAAAAAAACTGCCCCGGTCACAAGAATTTTTAGCGATTTCAAGACACAAATTCTGACGAAATTGTAAAAAAATTCTCTTGCTTGAAAATGAAAGTCTTTATTTTGTTAAAACTAAATGCCATTTTAGAAAGAATTGTCGAACTAAGGAAAAATTTCGTTCCCCAACCCACCTCCTAATTTTTTCTGGTGCTTATATTACATTTACAATCAATTTTATTTTCTCGTATTATCTTGTATCTTCTGCCAGCACACAGACAGCTAACATACATTTGGGAGCCACTTCTGTCATTACAAAATACTCATCGTTCAAAAAAAAAAAAAAAAATGGAAATGAGCGGGAAATATATTGGCGCCGATATTACGTCTACGCTGAATATTATGAGAGCCATGAACTTTTAGAACCCAATCGCTGCGAGTGTAGGTGGTTTTATTATATTTGGGTTCGAATCAGTTTAAATAATTTCAATGGTGTTACAATGAAATAACTAATATTATATTTTAGTCAGCAAGGACGAATGGTTTTTGTGAACATGCAGTTTAAATGTGGAGCAAAGCTGCGAATATTTAAATTGTAAAAAAAAAAACTAAATGAACGGTATTTTCTGAGTTTGATACACTGCACTGGTAAGTGGATAAATATCATACGGCATTTTTTAATTAAAGTTTAATTTTAAAAGATGTCTTAAAATTCGATAAAATAAAGTTTTTGCATTTGATAGTCATATTTAAATAGCCAAACGTAAGAGTAGACGCTCACGAGCGATTTTAAACGAAACCAATAACGTTCAGTATTTTGCATGAATTTCGTCGATAATGTTTTTTTTCTATCTTTATGTTTACCTGTCTATTTTGTTGGGGTTTAATAAATGTTTTTTTTTTTTTAAATAAAAATTTTACAAGTTTATTCATTATTTATAATCTGTACTTTAGTTCATGTTGACATCTCTAACCGTTAGACATGTATTTTCCCACTGTTTCATAAATATTTCTGTTTGACCATATTATGTAGCTGTGTTTTATATATGACAGTTTTATTTATACCATTAGGTAAGAGAAAGTATACTTAAACAGTAAAAAAATAGATATTCCAAGGCCCATTCTACACGGACGCTATTTATGCCGCGTTTCATTTTGCAAAAGTCTCTGATTGGTGCATTCAAACCATGTGGTGGACCAACCGCAGAGTTATCTGCAAAAGCTAACGTGCACAAATAACGTCCGTGTAGATTGGGGACATTATTAAAGCACATTAGCTTTTGTAGATGGCCCTGTGATTGGGAAATACAAACTATGTGGTTTACATATACACTCGTAGAGCCATCTGTATCTAACACGCGTAAATACGGCGCTGTATCTTGTGCTGGTGATTAGACAAGCATTTTTCCATTTTTTGTCTAACTTCACAGATTCTACAAATCAATGTTTTTTGTTATAATAATATATTTTTTATTCACTTATTTGATTTTTTTACAAGCAACGTCAATTTCCGTTATGATTTTGCCACAATCTGCCGTTTTTCTGCGTCAAGCAACCAATGAAACCGCCTCCCCCATGTCACGCCATAGTCATGCATGATGATTTTAATTATATAATAAAGAATTATTTACAAATTTAAAATTACTACTTAAAAATTATTATAACCCCCCATCAATATTTAGCTACAGACTTAAATCCCAGTAAAATGTCAACCAGGTTTGTTAGTAATTTAAATTAGGAAATGACTAAAGATTAACCTTTAAAAATTAAGCTTTTAATTTACATCTTATTTATAATTTCTATATATATTTAATTAATTAAAATTATTAATTAGAATTTTAATTTAAAACTACTGCTTAAATTAAAAAATATCATAAATTAAATTTACTAATTTAAAATTACTACTTAAAAATTATTAAGATTATTTAAAATTACTAATTTAAAATTATTAATGAAAATTGCTAATTTAAAATTATTAATGAAAATTGCTAATTTAAAATTATTAATGAAAATTGCTAATTTAAAATTATTAATGAAAATTGCTAATTTAAAATTAATAATGAAAATTGCTAATTTAAAATTATTAATGAAAATTGCTAATTTAAAATTATTAATGAAAATTGCTAATTTAAAATTATTAATGAAAATTGCTAATTTAAAATTATTAATGAAATTTGCTGATTTAAAATTATTAATGAAAATTGCTAATTTAAAATTATTAATGAAAATTGCTAATTTAAAATTATTAATGAAAATTGCTAATTTAAAATTATTAATGAAAATTGCTAATTTAAAATTATTAATTAAATTTAATTAAAATTATTAGTTAAAAATTGTTCAAATCAATTATTAATAAAAAAAAATTATTTGGTTTTGGTCGGACCAAAAATAATTTATGAACCCCCCCCCCTTCGGACAATCCTGGCTACGCCACTGCTAACCCAAAGTAACCCAATGCTGGCTACGCCACTGGAACATTGACCTGAACAAGCAAATCCTCTCTCCCAAACCTGGTCCTTTAACTGGTCTATATTGCCTTCGAATAATTTTCGGCATGTTGCCGGGAAACTCTGCACAAGCCTCTCAGCCTTGGACTTCGGCTCCATGGCTTGCAATAAGTATTGCATCTTGTCTCATTCGGAAGGCTCTGGTCATCGTGGATTTTTTGGAATTGGCTCCAGAAGGCCAAATATTCCTTAGCCTCGCCATTAAATCGTTTCAGTTTAATTTGAGATACGGTAAACTGTATCTGCTTCTCCACTATTGGCACACTACTTTGAAGTTCCTTTTCTATCAGGGACGTAACCTCCAAGTACTTATCCCGATAGTTTTCTGCTTCTTCAAAGTCCTCAGAAAAGGTTTTTCCATCGTCCTCCTTTTTGAGAAGCATATCACTAACACCTTCTTGAGATGTTTCTAGGCGTTGGAATTTGTCTTTCAGTTGCTCTTTCAAGATAGTAATCTTCTTTAAGTCAACTATATCTTTCTCAAATTCCGAATGTATCTTCTTTACATTTATAGTAAAAGAAGTCCTAAGAACTCTTCTCTGAGCCTACAGTTTCTGTATGTCGTCCACAGGGCCGTCACACCAAAAAAAATTTGGGGGGGCTGAAACAAGAAATTTCCCAACTTAAAGATTCGAAATTCCCAACTATACATTTGCAAAATATTTCTAGTTTCAACTGGCCGACATTTTTCATCTTTTTTATAGATTAGAGGTAGGATTAAAGGCATTAAATAAACAGTAGAAAGCTACCATACATGTTTTTATATTGTTTTAATTCATTTCATTTATTGCAAATACTTTATTTGAAAACAATATGTACGAAGATAATTTGTAATTTTCCTCACATAAAACTTTACATTAATTGAGAATTAATGCAAAAGCCTATATGAATTATATTTAAATGAACCTAAACTCTAAAAAAAATATGAAAATTTAATTTTCATTTAAGTAAACAGGAATACGTTGGATATTTTTATGAATTATTTATATATTTTATATATTATACGGTGGATATTTTTATAAAATAATATCTACTTTTTTACAGTTGGTATATTATAATAACTTTGTCTTAATATATCATCATGTACGGTCAGTGATATATAATAATGGTTACATATTCTACGCGTTGTGCCAAAGTGACCAATAAGGCTTTCTTAGTGAAAGAAAAAGTTACTATATTATTTTGAAAAAAAAGCCAACTAATACAAATTTAAAGTATTAACTTGATCACTCAAATTCAGTCTAAAAGAGGATGACAAATAAAGGGTACAAACCAATTAGGTAGAAGATTGACATAACTTCTGCACTGTAGATGGGATAGACACGGGAATACACGATACATCGGATTGGCCTGCTGTCCCTGCAGATAAGTTCATCAGAAAAAATACAAAGACTAAAACCAACCACTTTTGGAAGAGGGACGTTTTTGAAGACACGAAAGAGAGCCTCAAAGGCTAGGCAGTGGATGTACAGGAGCAAAACTCTAAATATCTCTTAATCAAGAGCGTGATCAACTTGAACTCAGGACTGCTTATATTTTGTTAACTGGAATACCTTTGTAGATGTACGAAGAAGAGTATAGAACAGTCAATAAAAAGTTCGTTCAGGATGATAACTTTTCTTCAAATAAACCGAAACCAAATTCGTAATAAAAAAAATAATTCAGTTCTCTTCATTAATCATTGAACATCACATGTATTCCAATAAATTTTCTTCTCGATGTATTTGACTGAAAGTCTCGACATAAAGACGCCAGTTGTTACTTAACAAAAAAAAAAAGATCTGAAAAAAAAACCATACTATTAGAAATATTCAATTCCCAGGGATTCATAAAAATAAAAAAAAAATAGCATATGTGACGTAATGACCAATCATTGCAATCCCCGACAGGATGCATAAAGTGTGCACTGAGAAAAAGCAACAAGGTGCTTGGAAACAGAGGTGGCGCCACTAGGGGGGCTGGGGGGGGCTGTAGCCCCCCTGTCGGGCAAGCCAAGCCCCCCCCGTCGGGCAAAATTTTGAAGTTCGTCGGGGGAAAGCGTTATTTTAATTGTTAAAACCAAATTTTAATGAAAGGTTGAGTCGAATTTGCTTTTTTAATGAAATGAATCTGGGCCATATACCCGACAGAGCGAATTCCGACAAGCAGGTTACAATCCCGACAAAACTATAATTCCGACAGACCGAAATCCCGACAAAACTATAATTCCGACAGACCGAAATTCCGACAGCCTGTGGTGGCCGAATGGTTAGGAGTTCTTACGAGTACTCGATAGGCACAATTTTTATCTCTAGCTTGTGTGTAGCGATTCAGTAATCGGGGAGTTGTCAAATCCGTTCCTTTCGACACCAAAAAATATCCACCGCGTATAAGGGACTGGTGCACCCGGGTTTATCTGATTGTGGTCCACTGTCTTGGCGCTTATTGAGGTAGATTGCACCGGATGAGTTGATCTCGTCATCTGACCGTGGTTCAAAAATACGATCAAACAGTGTTCTCGGGTCTTTTCTTCCATATAAACCCTGATCCTTCGCCAATAACCCCCAACTGTGCAGCTCAAGTTCAATGTTAATACAACCAACCTATTCTAACAAACTAAATTCTCGACAATACAGTAATCCTACATAACCAAATTCTATAAACCAATATTTATTATTTTAGATAAAATTGTCAGTATTTTTATTATTTTATAGCTTTTTATACAAGGTTATGTATAAAGGTTCCACACACACACGTATACTATAGATATACTGTTATCATAATTTCAATTACGTTATTTGTTACATATTTTACAATAAAAAGCAACACCGAAATTTCAAACTAAAACCCATGTTTCAAAATATCACCAATAAAAAAATGTAATATTATTCCAAATCATAAACTAAAGAAATATATGATCATATAATTAAAACATCATATCATCATGTACACGATATTTCATCACGCATATCATTGATTTTGTGCCAAAAAACAATCGCGATTTATTAAAACCACGCGGCGAAAGTATTTTTAAAAACTTTTATTAAGTCGGCCATCAATAAGAATTTCAATGAAACTATTGCTAATACTCAGTGGCGGATTTAAAGAACGGTAAATATACGCAATTAGACAATGCCATTTGGGTCCCTGCAAGATCAGTCAGAAAAAAAAATAAGGACTTGAGGAAAAATATACTTTAAAAGTTTTAGGAAGTAAAGTGGTTAAAATGAATTTGTCAATATATATCATTAATGAATTTATTTTATAAAAGGAAAATTTCAAAAAGTTAGCATGTGTGTCGAAACTGTGCATTAACGAAATTATTTTGTGATCGTTCAAAAATTGAAGAACACGATTCAAAATTTAATTTAAAGTAAAAGATTTCATGTAAAAAATTAGTTCATTTTTTAAAAATGTTCTTTTAAGACCCAACATAAATCTTAACAGTGCTTATTTCACATGCTATATTTTTTCTTCTTCTGTTGGATTTATTTTGCGCGTATGAGCAGGATATGATTTAGAAAGTTCAGTACTATAGGCCCTACATCATTAAAGAGGGCCCTCTCGTAAAAATAGTCTCGAAAAATTAAAAATATCGCAAAATAAGTTTATTATTCATTTAAAACACGACTTAATTCTCACTTTTTTGGATAAATTGCTGAAAATTGCATTAATAATAACAACAATTTTGTCAAGTATTCGCCGGGGCCCCAAATCAGTCCCTGCGTATGAGACACGAGTCATTTTGTTTTAAGCAAAGAGCAGAGCCACAGCTCAGACATGGAACCACAAACGAAGGCCTATTCAGACGGCAGTAGCCAGATTTGCGTTGCCGCAAGCCTGATTGTTTGTACTTGGGGAGTGACGATCCTGGGGACAAAGCATCCCCCGTTGTAAAAGTTTAACCTTGAGAAGGTCAGCTACCAGCTTTGGGTAGACAAAATCGCCTTCGGGGATATATGTTTGTATAGCAATAGGATATATGTATAGCACGCCGCTGTCTCCCCTAAAAAAAGAGATTGGGCAGTGAATGGTCAGCTACAGGGCCGTCTCGACTCTCGAAAGTAAGTGTACTTGTAGAAGTAAGTTTATGGTTCAGTTCTATTTTGTTGTTGGTGAAAGGCAAAACGTTTTTTTAAAGAGGAAAATTATAGAGTGTCAACATTGCATTTAGATTTCAACTTTGATACTAATTCGGAAAGGTGAGATGTCTTAATAATTCTAGTGAAAAAATTTCTTATAAAAATTTTATTTGTGCCTGTGACTACTTAATATTACATTTATTTCGTTCAAAAAGAAGTCCAACCGTTTATTGATTTTTATGTTTTCCGTATTTAGAAGAACCAAACTAGTTTTGTCATTACTATTTCAGTATAGAAGATTTATTTAACCAATAAATTGTTTCGTCGTATGAGCTAGGTTTAGAAATGAGTCTTATTTCAATTTTTGTTGCCACAAATTTTGTGCAATTTCAAACTATTTGGAATTTAAAAATAAAATATAATTATGGGAATCCTTTTTTTATCATTAAAAAAACTGCGTATATTGTTATATATAAAAAATCAATTCAGAAGAAATCAGGTCATATTCTAACGAAGCAGTCATGGTTCAGTACGGCGGTCCTAAATTAAAAATAGGCAATCGTAAATCCATTAAATTGTCAATTAATACTACTAGCTAAACGTCTATAAAATAAGGTATCAGGATAGGAACACCATTTTATGCTTTTAAGAGGATTGATTCCGACATTATAACTCCGTTGCAAATGACAATTTTTATCTCGTTTGATAAGAAATTAGGCGTAAAATAAAAATAAAATACTGCAGAATTTTTACGTAATGAAGTTCTCCAATACATATAACTACTGCTGCAGCTCTATTCTCTGAAAAGAATTTAATAAGGAAATAGCTCTCAATAGAAAATTTCTTTCGTAGAAATAGTCTAAATTTCGTTGCTAGAGATACAGCCTTTTGTACGTAGTAAAAAGCCTTCTCACTGTTTATAGATTTAAAAAAAAAAACCACTAAATTAAATGACAAAAAAAAGCACTAAAACATAGCACCGTTTTACATTGCATAGCTACCAACAAAAAATAAATTAATTTCGTAAAAGCATGGGGATTTTACAAAAACTACTTGCATAATGTAGTGATTTACCACATTTCGTTTTACCTTCACTATTACTTACTTTTTATTTATTTTATTTGTTGCCTTCTCGCCGTCCCTTCTTTGAACAACCCAACCACTTCAAATGGTTACATTTATAAAGGTTTTGAAAACATTTTGAGTACGATTTGTACAGTTTTTTTGGTACTTATCTTTTCTCCATGATTGCAACTCAGAATATTCAGAACACTACAATTATTTAATAATTAATATATAAATATTATAAGCCTTTTGTTTCAACTATTTATCTCAACAAATTTATTTCGTTATTTATGAATATTTTATAAGCTTATGTGCACATTTTACGTCGGGGATATTAGCCCCCCTGTCGGGGAAGTCTAGCCCCCCCGTCGGGCAATTCCTAGCGCCACCACTGCTTGGAAAAGAACAATATCTGTAAAAACAGAAAGAGGGGTCGGCAAGCATTTGCTTGATAACCTTGGTGTTTTCGCTTTCATTTGTTAAAAATATTAATTTTCTTCAAACATACATTTTCCCAACTCGGGTATTTTCAAACCCCGAAATTCCCAACTCGGGTATTTTCAAATCCTGAAATTCCCAATTTTTAGGGTTTCCAAATTATTGGGGGGGGGGGGTCGGACTCCCCCCCCCCCCCCACCCGCGACGTGCCTGGTCGTCCATCGTTTTGCACTGTCCTGTCAAGGACGCCACTCATGTTAAAAGTCAACCTGTTCGAAACAACTACCCCGTTGAATACAACACAGGATTCTATAATTAATAAGTTAATAAGACATCAAGTTCTAACACCATAACAAGAATTTATTCTTCTTTGGACGGACAGAAAGGCTCAGAGATACAAAAACTTCCTACACTTACAAAATCTGAAGTGCTACTAAATAATATACAACTACGCTACTCCATGACGTAACTACAGCGGCCTCTGATTGGCCCGCTATTACATCACGTGTTATTACGAATTCATGGTGTCGCAACAAACGTACCGATTTTAATATTTAAAATAGACCTGCAATTTATTATCCTTTGCATAATTTAAGACAGAACTAATTACAGAGAATTATAATTATAGAAAATCACTGAAACTGCTCATTAAAAATATATAAAAACGTTATAACGCCCGTCGCCCCCCCCCCCCCCCCCCCCCTCTGTCTATGAGACTGCTCGTGGACCTCTGAGGACTAGGGTGTTACTTTCAGTATTAAAGCAAAATATTTTCTGTTATAAAATATTTTTTTAAAAAAACTGCTTACAAATAAGTGTTGTGTTGCTGTTACATGTACAAGCAATATAACTTGTCTATCCTATTTCCTTTAGGTTTTATTGCGTATCCAAGTTGTAACGACAATTTTCATCAATCCATCCTCAGGAGAAAGCTATGTGCGTTGAATGATTTTGGGATGGTGCCCTGAATGGTCTGTTAGGGGGGGGGGGGGGGGGGTAGGGGGTGCGTAAAAATAAAACTTGATGCTGTTGCATGTACAAGCAACAGAACTTGGCTATCTTATTTCTTTTAAGTTTTATAGCTTGTCAAAGTTGTAAAGATAATTCTCATACATCCTGTATTAATACTGCACGGTACATAAGTCATAAGTACGCTAATGAATCTGTCGTATTGTAAAAAAATAATCTTTTGCATGGCACAAAATTCGGTGAAAGTATAACATAATTGCACGGAAGCCAAGTACTCAAGGAAAAAGTAACAATTCCACTTAAAATACAGTAATATTAACTATTATGTTTAATACTCACTTACAAAAGTAGACTAAAATTTTGTATACATAAAAATTATATATAAAATGACTAGACTAATATCTTGAATAAAATAAACTTGTAAGTATATAAAATAAAGAGGATACCTGTATCTTAGTTTTGTAATCGTAAATCGTCTTGTATAAACGTTACGGGTACAAGGCCGTCCTTAGGAATGTACCAAATATCATGTTACGATTGTAGGATATTCATTCATACACAGCATCGTGACGAATAGCGCGATTGACAAATGTGGCCTCATTCAATAAAAAATTAGGCGTTTATGTGTGTAAATCTTGAGAATAAGCAAAACCATATTCGTTATCACTATAATCTTCTGAAATGACATCTCACATAAATCCCTTCCAGCCTTGCTCCGACCTGTCCTCCTGTATAATTTCATTTTATTTAAATAAGGCTGCTTTGCTACGGTTTTTTAACCAAGAAACTATTTTAAATAATGATAAAAAGTAAATTTAAAAGCAAAATTTTAAAAAAAACTCGCCCATTGTTACTATTGATTTATATAATGCGCTTTTTCATCCATTAATAAGAAGAATAGTGCAAAATTACATGTGAACTGGCCTAACTATAAAAAAAAAAAAAAAAATCTTATTCAAGGTCTCCAGTGACTTCCTTTGCACAGGGCCCAATTAAGACATTGAATCAAGGGAAGCCCGCCTTTAAATAGAGGCCCCATTGCTCTCAAATAAACCCTGGAACATCAAATCAAGCTTTTGCATGTACTAAATCCTTGTCCCTGAATTAAACACATTATATATCTTATATATAAAGCAGAAATCTCCAAAATCTGTCCGGATGTTGGTTTGTTTGTCAGTACTTTATAGGCTCCGTAAATACAAAACGCAGAGATTTGAAATTCACAGAATAATTAGTTCAAAAAATAACAATTTTAACGCGACTATTTTCAAGTCTCTACGATGTTCCATTCGAATGTTATGACATTGTTTAGCGCACGTCATCAAAGTTTCACGAAGTGGCAACAGTAAAATCAGTTAAAATCAACGGAGAAAAGCAAAAATGTAATATAAAAAATATATGAATCAATTGGAATGCCGATATTTACACGAAATACTCCATAACTACAAAGCGTAGCTTTATGAAATTTATAGAATACTTTACTTGAAAAATTAGAAATTTTTTGTGGTAATTTTTAAGTTTGTACGATGTTCCATTCGTATGATATAACTATTTTAATGGATTCCATTGACTTAACATGGATGAAAATATCGTTTTCAATTTAAAATAAAATTGTTCGTTATTGGCAATATAAAAATGACGTCATAGGTTTTGTTTGATTTAATAATTATTGAAAAACGACCGCACATTGGGCATTTTGCTACAATACGGAACCATTCAAAAATTTAATCAACCAGAATTTTATCTTAGGGAAATGGTTTAGAATTGTATTAAAATTTTATAATTGTTTTTTCTCTATTGTTTTGTTTTTTGTATACAGGTTCATTGTAACTATATTTAATTATCTTAGATCGAACTTTTAAAACAATTAATCCAAAATGCGAGTAATTTGTGTATGAACGTCCATTTTATTTATTTGAAAAATATTTTATGCAAGTATTTTTTTTAATTGTACGAAGCTTAGTTTCACTGTGAATTTTCAACTCTATATGACTTTTTAATATTATTAAAGAATAAAATTCCACAGATACCAAATGATAATTGAGAAAATAAATATTTTATTTAATGTGCCAAAGAATATTTCCTTTTAAAACATTAAATGGCGATCATTAAGAATTAAACGTTCTGAATTGTTGTTCTGAATGATTGAAAGTACATGGTGAGTTTATAATATACTGCACCGTTGGCTAAACTATCGCCAAATTGGCTTTAATTTCCTGTGGAAACTTACTAAATATTTATATGACGGGTATTTTTCGACGGGTATTTGCAATAACAATAGAATCACAAAATAAAAATTTTATGAAAAATGGTTTAACAAAATAAGTAAATACGAAATTTTTAATACATTCATACGGAAATAAAAAAAATATTCTTAAAATTAAAATAGGTGGTTATTTTTCTGTAATAATAGCATTCATGACAAATCTTGGGCATTTGACATAGTAAAAGAGGAGAGGGGGGAAGGGGGTTAAAAATCGGCACGTAAAAAACGTCTGACTTTCGTCTACACGATAGTATATTATTTATATCCATCGGCTGATTTCACTTGGAGTTAAGGATTTTACCAATGTCGTTTTTTATTATGGGATTTCATGCAACTATGTACCGAAACTACCCATACCGAAAGGAAATTCCTATTAATTTCTAAAAGTATTTTTGTGCAGGAATGTTTAATTTTTAAAACTCCATACCTTTTGAGAGATAAACTAGAAATTATAGGATTTTTATCGGTGTATTAGCAACCAGGTAGTATACATATATTTTTACATTTTTAACTTCTAATTTATTAAAAATAAAAATATTTAAAATTATAAAAAAAACAGCTTTAACTTTTTTAAGGGGGAATTCTAAAATGGTATATGCGATTATCCCAGGGAGGAGAGGAAATGTATATATTTTCAGTTATTTGTCGTTATTTTATTTACCTCCGTGCGAAGAACGGGTACTTTTGCTAGTAATATAATAAAATATATTAATAAGTATTCCTAATATTCTGTATGTTTTGATTTATTCCAAATATTTGAACAAAATTAACACAAGGTGCAATTTTTTTTACTAAATTTTGTAATGCAATTTTTTAAAGGTAAATTTAGTAGCAAACTATGTTATACGGATATTAAATATTTATATAAAATCTGTGATTTGGGGGCCCCTTAAAAATGTATAAAGTGTAAGTAAGCATGGGCTTCAAAAGCCTATTCAGTAATCAGGCCCTGCCCGGGGTTACTGAAGGCGGCCTTGTACTGTTAATTTGTTACCTGCAATAACTGACCTTGAATTTAAGTACTAAAAGGGGAACCGTTCGACTACTTCCTCCGCATAAAACTCAGCTCTCAGACAAAATTCTATCACATGTGTATACTGGCGCTGTATATATATTTTACAAATAAAATGCAAATCGAACTGTATTTTTCTAAATACATTAGATACTGGGAATATATATATAATTAAAACTTACACCTGTTATTTATCTATCATATTCCCCTGAACAAGATCTTCATTTACATTTTATTTTTGATACAATGCATAAACCAGATCCCGTGGTCCTGGAAGGACAAATTATTTACAGACTTATACATTCTACCCCAATGTGATTAATTGCATTTGTAAATACAAAAACAGCAAACCTTCTCCTAGTTTAATGATATTTCGAGAGTTGCAACACCTTATTAGCAGACTCAACATAAATACGAACATTAATGGCGATTTTCGTAATGGCTATTACAAAACAAATAAAAATTAATCTTTGGTTAAATAGGGGAGGGAAAGGGGACAGAAATGCGTTATCATAGGCATGAAAGGAAAAAAATATTTTTACTAAAATAAGAGAAAAAGGGACCATATTCTGAAAAAAAAAAGACTTAAGTACTTCAAGTAACAAAAAGGACTTTTAGGGATAAAAAGGGACCTGTTGCGAGGCCTGGAACAAAAATACAGAGAACTTTCCAACTTACAGAAAATTTAAATGCAATAAAAATTACTAAGACCACAAAATAATATTTGCAAAAAATAGTTTTATTTTTTTTAACCAGGTTATTACATAGTAGTTGGTGATGAACTGCATACATCTCAATAGTAACATTCTAAAAAAATTTAAATTACATTATAATATGGAAGTGTCCTAATGACAATAACAAGTTCATTTTAGTAACCAAATACAATTTTTTTTTTTATCTCTACCAATTTTATTCAAAATAAAAACTTCAAAATTTAGCTAAATTATAAAAATAAAAAGGGCTTCAAAAATTTATCTGCTATATTTTTTTTAAAAAATACTAATAAATTTTAAGTTTTATTGTCATAATATTTGTGATATTTTTTTAATTTTGAACTAAGGAAAGAAATATATTTTGAACAAGCATATTTTTTTAGTAATAGATTAAAATACGAGTAACGATATTTAACAGCTTTTAACTTTCTGATCTGTGGGACACACGAAATGGAATTTTGAATATTTTTTATTGTTTACACAACAATACACAAAATACTAATAGGCAAGTTGTCTGAAAAACAAAAACTAATATATTATAAAATAATAATATAGAAGAGCAACTCGAATATAATTTTGAAAAGAGTACAATAATATAAAATAAGTCACTTAAAAAAAGAGAGCTGCAATAATATATGCACTCAAATTAAGTATAATAAAACTATTGGAACTAAATGGCACACACAACTACAAAAACACACATCTTTGTGCTTTTGCACAGGTTACAAAATAAAATATAACTATTCTTTTAACATAATATTCATATGCAAAAAAAAATATTCTTAAGCTAACAAAATGTACCACCATTAAAAGTGTACATTTTAAGATATCTGAAACAACTTAAATATATAAATCTATTTAACAAAATAAAACCTGACTTTTAAGGTGCAATAGAAATAGATATTTTCAACTTACAAATTAAATGACTAACTTGTTGGCTTTTAATATAGACAAACAATATACAAAACTTCTTTTTATTGCCTAATATACTTCCTGTAGGCATGCCAGGTTAAAACAAGGATTAATGAGATCACAAATTTACTTTATAAAAAAACAGAAGGATAATTTTTTTTATTTGAAGCCTTGAGAGCATAGAAAAGTGGCAAAATGTTATTAATGTGCAGTATTTCTATAATTTACATTAAATCGTAAAATAATATATTTACATAATTCTTTTTCCCAAGTTAACACATGTAAAATGTGATATGTAAAAATGCTTCACTGGAGATATGGATATCTACTTTCCCACATTTTGCCGTTTTTATATAAAGTATATTTTATATACAATTAAATATATTAATGTTAAAACAATGTTTGTGATTCATTTATTGATATACTTAAGAATATTAAAACTAATCGAAAAAGAAAATTCAGATATTTTACTGCAATGCATACCATTGCATACTTCCATTGTTGAACTAAAGGTAAAGGAGTTTTGATAGTTAAGCCATTGCAAAGTTACTTTTTCAAAAAAGAATATCAAATCTAGAAGATTTTGAAATTCTCCAAAAATTGACAGTAACTCAACCCATCAACTTAACTTTTCCCCGCATATCAAAATAAAACATAAAACTTTATATTGCCCATGAGCATTAAAAAAAATCAGGCCAAAAATGTGCCATAATCTACACTCCGAAGTATGCTAGAAGTCAAAGGATTATAAAATTCAGGACATCTCTTAACTAAAACTTCAAAAGGCATGAAGGAGAGGCACAGTTTTTAAATGTAAGGTGTTACGTAATTCATTGAAAAAGTATAGTTATAAACTTAGTGAAGTAAATCAAATATACAACAAATATATACAAAACTAAAACACACCTGTGAACAGTTCATAGTTAACATCTTTGTGACGTAGTCAAACACATAAAAGAATGGCAACTACTAAAATGTAATGCAAGTTCAAACATATTTCTGCATAGTTGGTTATAAAATAATATTTTTGAGGTCATTTAGCACAATATGCTCTTTTAAATAAGTTTTTTTAAACTATTCACCATCCTTCTCCTACACATTTTTCTCAGCTTCATCATCTCAACATTGAAATATTACAGCGCAATATATTACAAAAATGTCTGAAAATCTCTAAACAAAATATAACCATACTTTGCATATTATTTACGGGGAGGCATTAGTCACATTTTTAAGATATCATACAGCTAACACAAAGGATACTTTAAGCTCCAGTTATATACTTCCCCCATTTCCTCAATGGAAAATGCAACTTTTGTACAAGTATAAATATGTCACCAAATATTGGTGAAGTGTCAATCTGTCACGCAACAAATGAGGATGAAAGGAATGGGTGGAGTTAGAGCTTGTTCATGGACGACAGCTGCACGTCCAACAAGCGCATCTTCTTCTCGTACTCCTGCTGGGCAAACAGCAGCTCTTGCTCTATGGCTCTCAGTTTCGCCGAGTGCTCCTCCTCTATCGCCTTGACCCTGGCGTTATGCTCATCCTGCATGAATCTCAAGCGAGCCTCGTGTTCTGCACGCTCGAACGCCGATTTCTCGGAGTCTGCTTCCACCTTGGATTGAGTCTCTCGTTGCGACAGGAGAAGCTGGTCCTTGTAGAGCTGTAGGATAGCGTCATGCTCGATTTTCAGATTGTCAAGACGTCTCTGGTGGTATTTTTCGACGAGCTTATCAATCACAGTGTTGGCCGCCTGGTGTGCAGAGTCTACAGCTGATTCTGTAAAGTAGATGATTTGTTGCTGCCCATCAGGAACCTGTTAATATAAAAAGAGAATTATAAGTCAATGGAAATGTCTTGTATATAATGAGATAGATAATTTAGTATTGTGGAATCTAAAAGCTTAAATAAAACAGGCTTTAATATTGCTGTTGGAAATTAAGTCTTTTTGCGTCAACCTTCACACACATCTTCCATGATTTCAAATAAAGAAAACGTTATTTTTAATATAACCCATTTAAAATTTATACTACCTTATAAAATCCTCAAAAATTGTACGTTTATTTTAAATAGGGATGAAACGGATATCCGGCTGCTTTTTAACTATCCGATATCCGGAAGTAAAGTGCCGGATATCCGATTTTCCATGCCGGATATCCGGATGAATAAAACATCGAAGATTTTTTTTGTGGCGATCAATTTTCTTTGTTCTTGCTTTAAGTATTTTCCTGAAAATTCTACCTATGTATTCACAGTATGCAGATTCTCCCTTTAGCCAATAGAGACTTTAAAAAACCCACTTTTTTTCAAATTTTTAACTTTCAAATTATATTTTTAACGAATCGTTATGGTGGAGGGTCATCACATCTCACAACTAATATAAAGTTGAATTAAAACATACATTTCTCAAAAATTTAAGCAAACTTGAGTTTTTATGTTTGGAATGAAAGGGCATATGGTAAAATTACAATTATTCAGAAATTAAGTGTAAAATGTACAAAACATACGACCATTGCTAACAGCACCCTAGAATAACCCTTTGTAAATAAAAAAGTTTTTTTGAATGTTTATTCAATTTTGGTATCACTTTAAAGATAAGGAATCGGGAAATATTACAGAATAAAAAAATATTTAAAAATTTTTGACCGATTTCCGTTTTTTCTAGTGTGTATGAGAAGTTATTTTCATAAAAAATAAACTGCCGGATATCCGGCAAAATCCAGTTCGGATATCCGATATCCGGTTTGTAATGTGCGCCGGATATCCGATATCCGGCAAAACCACTATCCGGTTCATCCCTAATTTTAAATATACAATTTTTATAGAAAAATAAATAAAATTGTTATAGAACATTGAATCACTACAGATTATTCCGTTATGTGATAGTAGAATAGAAAATTATTCAGTCAAACAAAAATATTGCTGTTAGAAACTAAGTGCATAATACTGATAAGCAAGCTTCTGTGAAACAAATACTTATCGAAATGAATTCTTAATTCCTTCTGCATCAGAGAAAATCGAGCTAGTTTGTACAAAACAAGTTGAACGCTTTTAATAAAACTAACAATGTTCTGATGTACGTCATTGGTATTTAAGCATGCATATAGCTTAACGTACAATAGGAACACACATTCCCGGTGCTGAAGGGGTTAATAAGCATTGTAAATTTCTTAAATAAAAGTCTGCAACAAAATTCATGTTTTTTTCATCCCAAAGTTGACAAAATAGCATCTTTTAAATTATTGCATTGGTAAGAGATTGGCAGGATTACATGAATAAATTTTAAATCTATTCCTTAATATTTATTAACATAATTAGTTAAAACAAAAAAATTCCTCAATCGGACAACTGCTAAGCAAAATGGTATGTATATTTGCGTAACTTGTCAGTATTAATAATTAAATAAGTCCTACTTCAATAAGGCTGTTAACTTGCACAGAGTACTATATATATATTTGTGCCTCTGTACATATAATCTAAACAAAACAAATCTGAATCGACTCGGGCATGAAAATGCAAAATTTCGAAACATAGGATACCAAAAATATGAAATTAGTATACACAAGCTATCAATGTATTTCAGTGCAGTCACATTTATATAAATTGTATTGTGCACGCATAATGAATAACACAAGATAGGAGATTTATATGAGGCAATGTTACTAATCCTTGAAATACTTATGTTGAAATACATACATACTAAATTAATATTCATGCTTTTGAAAGAATAACAAAGGAAAATAATAATAATGACAAAGTAAAAATATTTTATTTAAATAAATTTCTAAGGGTTTCTTTCTTTAAAACTAGTTTTTAAAAAATGTAAGTAATAAGTAAAAATCTAAGTATAAATATTTAACTCATACTCGTGTGAAATTTTCTCTGACATTTCCAAAATTAAAAAATTACTTGATAATTCCAAGATTTTTAGGTTATGTTGCCACTCTGGATTAATAGACAAGTAAGAAAACACTTATAATAACTAATACATAATAAAACAGTATAAGCTTAGTAATAAATAAGGAAATTTAGTAAATCATTAAAAATATGAAAATTTGCAAATTTTATCAAACTTATTTTAAAATTACAGTAATCTTGTATATTACTCATCAGAAAAAAAAAAACTAAACAAATATATACAAATATGTATTATGTTCATTACATGTTTATATAGATTCTATTTCAATTGTACATAAACACAAAAACGTTATATGCTTTTGTAGGTTTTTCAGCCCTGGCTAGAATTAAAGTCAACTTAATTACAACAACACTGTGCACTAATTATATAACAACTCACACTGCATAAATGGAATCTATATACCCAACAAACCAATTGAACATAAAAAAATTTCACAAAATTAAGAGATTTTTACATACTTGCGCTGTCGGGGGTACAACTCTTGCATCACCATTACTCTCTATATCATTATTCTTGGTACCATCCAAATTTTCTGCAAAAATTAAAAGGGTTGCAATTAATTATATTTTTTAATAACAAACTAATAAGTTTTTAAAGAAAATCAATTTCTTGAGAATTAAATACTTTGAAACAAAAGTATTCAATTTTTCACTTGCAAAAATAACTTAACATTAATGCACTCAGTCCAAACAATATTATAAAACAAAATTAGTTAATATCTTAACTACAACAAATTTAAGTAATAATTTTCGCTTTTTCCAGATCATACACAAGTTATTCATACAAAAAAGGTGCCAATCTTATAAAATTTAGCTTTGCTTGTTTGGTTCAAAATACACCAATTTTGTTATACTAACATAACAAGAAACATTTTATTTAACTCGCATTCTTGTTTAGCTATATGAGCAAGAGTTGCCTATTTGTTCAATTTTAGTAAGAAACACTACTGCATGAATATTCTTATCAGTATCAAAAAAGGTTATTACGCTTGGAAATGGTAAGACGATAATTAGGCAAAAAATAAACAATTTAAACTGCTTTAAATTCATAATTTGTTACATTCTCAACTTTTTCATGTAGATGTCATCATCATGTTAAGGTATTTCCTTAGTATATATTTCTTAGTTTATTTTTAAAGGCATGAAATTCTATTTTCATATTCTTCTGTTGTATGCATGAAAAACCCTGTTATCATATTAAATCTTATAGACTACGGCATTCGGAAATAAATCAATAATTAATAGCAAGTCAATTAATAACAAGGACCTCTAAAAATTAAATTTAATAAAGATCACACATGAATGCTTGAGCTATGCTAAACTTATGTAACTAATTTTAACAATTTCCATAATATTTAAAGTAGAGTTCATTTAGGAATGAAAAAGGACACTTCATTTTTTCCGACTCTTTTTAATATATAGTTCTTTAAATTCAGAACTAAAGCAATATGTTTTGGCTCAAACTTTATTTTCTTATTTTAACTTTGTAATACTTTTAAAATTCAATTGAAAACTTTTGGAGAAACTGTAACATTAAAGTACAAGGAAAGTATGTTTTTAAACTTTGCAGATATAATTGACTGTTGATAATCAAATACCTAAAGAACCTAAAAAAAAAAATTTTAAAACAAAGGAATCGGCACCAATTTTCAGAAAACAATTCATCTTTTATCAAGTATAAGGAATAAAGGCATCAAAATGCTGATATTTTAAAAAATATGCCAGCAACGATAGCCTGCCAATGTAATCAAGGGCAAAAAGGACAAAAGTTAACAGAATAAGCACACATTTTTCAAAGAAACAAGCTTTTTTTTTCATTAGAAAATCTTCACAGATGTTGCGGAAAAGATTAACCGGTTTTTTCAATTATCCCAGATTTCTTTTTTGAAAGTAGGTGAACACAAACAAATCTACAAGAGAGAACCGCTGGTTTTTGCATTCCAAACCAAAATGTGTAGAATCATTTGTTATCATGAAATGGATATGTTCTGTTCATGTTAATTGTGGATTTTTGGATGTGACAGTAGGGCAATAATTTTGCAGGAAAATATAGCAAGGCTGCTGCTTTCAGGGAAAAGGAGAGTCCCACATAGAAAACTATTTATTTTTTTCAACTTTCAAAACTTATTCCAAAATAACTTTTTTAACAGTATTAAATGTTGTAACATAGTCAAAAAGCTTTAAATATTTTAACTTATAAGAATTCCTCTAGGTTGAGCAAATATAGCGAGTTAAAAACAAACAACTATAATACAACAAGTTTTTTTTTGAATAACCCAAAAGCTTTTTTATACAGTGTTATGATGTTGGTGCAACTACTTAAAAATGTGTTGTATAAAAAAATTCAGTATTCATAACTTTTCATGGAAACCTTACTGATTATAATGAATTACTGCATAAACAAAGAATCTGGATAAACCCATAAAATAACTATAAATATGTGATTGGTCAAACAATAAATTAGCTGGGTTTTTTTTTGCAGTGACAGATAAGGTCATCACTTAGATGAAATTAGTCAATCAATAAAATGAAATATTTTATCCAAAAAAATCACATGACTATAACTACCTTTCCAGTTTTGAGCAAAGTTGAAATTGACAGATTTAAAAAAGACAAAAATTGAAATACAAAGTCAAAACAAGCAGAACTTGTAATTTGAGCCCCCAATAACTAAATATTCAAATAGCAACAAAAAGCTAAATACATTAGCAAGATTAGAAAGAACACTTTGCTTAAAAGAAAGGTAATAAAACTAATAATAGTTAGGACATCTTCTTTATAATTCACATAACATGCCAAACTATCCACCTTAGTTTCTACAAATCCAGTTTCCAACAAGTAAAACTAAATAACACAAAAGTGTAACTGATATCTCAATATACACTTTTGTAAAATAGTAAACCACTCTATAACACACAATTTATACTTATACAATTTGTCAAAAGTGAACAAACAAAAATTTAAATGATCAATCACATTAGGTGTTTGCACACACGCAAGTTTGAAACTACAAATGACCAAATCGGTAACATTTGTTTAAGACAAAACTTCAGTTAACAAGAGACCTCCATTTCAAACAGCATTAACCATGCGACTCTTGGCGCTGGCAGAAACTTCTCAGATTGAAACAGAGCCCAGAGAATAAACTTTAACAAAACTTACGATAACTTGTCGAACAGCCGGGACCAAGTGATTGCGCGAGGCCTGGAGCATTCATATGTTGTTGAACCCCCTCTAAAAATTATAACATTGGAATCAAACAAAACAATTAATATGCTCCTCATTTCACTTTAGCAGTCTTTGTAGAAGGAAGGAAGACCTTGTCAGATGAGAATGGAAATTAGTATGGAGAAAAAAAAAGAGTGAAAATGAAGAAAAGATTGATGATAGAAAACTGAAGTTATTTAGTTTAACACAATCATACTAGAGTGAAATTTTCAAATAAGTACATTTTTAAAGTGAAAACTTCTTGTCATTCATGTGGCAAGAATTGATTATGAAAAATCTGGTGCAGTTTATTTATCTGCAGTGTTTAGTTTACTACAAATATACAATAAACTTATGTTAAATTCATAATTTATTTGTGCTTTTTTTTTCAATTTTTTATAAAAACCATCCTAGAAATTCATAAGAATTTTGCAAGAACACAATGTGAATGTAAATTACCATGGCTTCTTCTCCACATAAACAGTAAAAGTTATTAAGAATAATGTTATTGAATAAGATATATCATATAGAAAAGAAAGAGAAGAAATTACTATAATCGACTGTTATTCAAAAGTAAGAACATATCTATAAAATCAAGTTAACAATAAAATAATCTAATGCCTCATCAAATATTAAAAAAAATTAGATAATTTTACAATGGTACTTATTACAAATTAAAAAGAGAAAGAATATTTAGCTTTTAATAGATCATTTACATTAATAGATAATGGCTGTGTATGCTCCAAAATAATTTATATTATTCGTCTATTGCAACATTAACTTGCATTTAATTCCCAAAATGACAATTATATAAACAGCTGCTAACTTAAAGAATGTTTTATTACTACAATCACTGGTTATGCAGAAGCTGACATATTTCAATCTGTGCATTTATTCCTTAAATAATTATGTACTTGTCTATTATTGCAACTACCTTAGTGATTTTTTAGAGAGTATTCGAGGCAAAATATTGTACACTTCTTGTAATTTTATGGTTGCCATGAAGCACTGGCTATTAGAATTTACCACACTCCTTAAACTTGCCGACTTTCACTAAACGTTTACAATAATATTTTTAAAGCAGCCTTAAATAATGTTGACCGTGATGAGCAATAGATGGATTTATAACCTTATTTGAAAAAACTACTTCACAGGTATGCTAACGGAGAAAGGTTCATTAAAAATGTTGATATTTTTAACAAAATGACTAGCAAAACAAATACCTGCAATTTTAATAATATTTTCAGGTCACACAATAGTCAGTAAAAAAATTCAAATGCACAAAATTTGCATAGAGTAGACACTTAATTAAAATCAAATTTAGTTCATGAAACATCAAATTATGGCTAGTTACCCTTTATACCATGACAATCAATGAGTTAAAATGACAAAACAAAACTAGCAAACATGTCTCATCAAGAAGTATATACAAAAAGAATGTTACTTATGGAATACTAAATGCGAAAACTCACCACAAGAGATGGGTATTAGGTCAGCTAGGATATCGGAAGTAGTTTGCTTCTTTAAATGTCTCTTTGTCTTCTGATGTTTCTCGATGTCTCCCTTGTGAGCTCTGATTTTCTTGCCACATATTTTGCAGTATGCAAGAGTAGGATCCTCGGGAACCGCAGAGACCCAAGCTGCAGAAAGTTAAGTTACTTTGATAGTTCTCAAAAAGAAAAAGCATTCTTGACAAATCAATAATGATTAAAATAAACTTTTGAGATACAAATACAAATATTGACAACCAACAACAGGCTCAAGGCCCAACAAGGTTGGTCCATCTAGTACCTCTTAACTATCGCCCAATGCACATCTAACTTCTTCTTAAAATCCGTTACTCCTTTACAATTAACAATATTCACTGGCAAGTTGTTCCATTTGTCTATTACCCTATTATAGAAATAGTGTTTTCTCCCTTCCCGATTAAAATGGGATTTGTTTCAATTAAAACCATGACCTCTCGTTCTATGACTCATATTAAAATCTAAACCCTCCACATCTCCTTGTTCGATAAATTTGAATAGTTGAATCAAATCTCCCCTAATCTTCTCTATACTCTAGAAGTGAGAAGGGTTAGGAGAGATTTGATTCAACTATTCAAATTTATCAAACAAGGAGATGTGGAGGGTTTAGATTTTAATAAGAGTCATAGAACGAGAGGTCATGGGTTTAAGTTAAACAAATCCCATTTTAATCGGGAAGGGAGAAAACACTATTTCTATAATAGGGTAATAGACAAATGGAACAACTTGGTAATCAGAAATAGTGTATTAAATAATTTTTATTGTGATAATAACTGTGTTTGTACATAAAATGTCCCCAATTGTGTGCGAGGTTTTGAACTCATCTGGTTTGCTCTAATAATTTATATCTTGCGACTAGTACCATTAAATGGACGAGTTGTCTGCCAAGTGGAACAAGTCACAAAAATCTGAAAATGAACTAACACCCTTTTTATATTTACCATTTGGCCAAATTGTGTGGGTCCTAGTTCAATAGGTTGCCTTATAATGAGTTGAATGCCATTCCACTTAACATTACAGCCAAGGCAAGTTGCAAACTTTAAGTGCTCTTATATTGGAGCTAAATTTTTTGGACTTTCCCAACTTAGCAGCCAACCTGCTCATATGTGTTTATTAAAATTCGAACTTGTAAGGTTAAAGCTAAAAAATTGCTCACACTGTACTAAAAAAAAAAAGATTCCTGTTCTACAATAATTTGAACTTAGTATAGATAAAATAACACATTTGTTTATTATTTTAATAATGGAGTAAAATATAAAATTCTAGAATATTAAGTAAAGAATAGTAAATTATTTAAATTCGTAACCATTCAATACCGAATTCATATAATGTCAACAAACACGATTTCTTAAATTTCTTTACTAATCTCATTATCATCAACAGCCCACACAAATGGGAAACATTTACTACTTTTACATTCCAATGAACAAAACTAAATAAATGTCCCAAAATAAATATAACTTATTTAATTTCTCAAAATTAATGTAATTAAAATGTAAGATAATGTAACTTTCTTTTTAAATAGAATTATTACATTTCCTAAGTTAAATTTTATGACGGTACCAATATTTTTTAGATTTCATTAGGCTTAAGACGTAAATTCCTCAACGGAACATGTTCGAAAAACGTAACTTCTAAAAATTTAAAAATAATTAGCAATTCCTTTTGAACTTTGAAAACCAAAACAGTTCCCAATCAAAACAAAGATTACATCATTCTCGAAAATGTGTCGAAGTTGTGAATTCGAATATCAATCAAGTGCCATCAGAGATCTCCACACAAATAACAATGTTCTAGAATTTCCAACTCGACGCAAAGAAGACGCCATTTTAAATTTTGATAAGTAACACATTTGAAAAATACTTGAAATGTATAAATATGTCTTTTAATGCCTCTTGGCTGTGGTCATTGCTGACACACTCGACAGCATTCATTTCTGCTATCAAGTTCTTCATTTGGCGTAATTTTAGTGTTACCTTAAAGATTGGCGTCCTGGGCGTCGCCCTGAAGCCCAAGCGGCCGCCATAATGACAACCCGTGCCGAAACGACATCGATCTCGCCAAAAGCGCGGCGAACACTTACCGTATCTCTCTTCCCATTCCTTCTTGAAAACTCTTTTGCTGTCATAACCTTTCCATTTTCCCGTGGATTCTCGACCTTTTTTGGCCGGCGGAGGTCCTGTATCGTCGGTCTGGACAGGAATTAAATTCATTTCCTCCATTGGCGCATGAGGGTTGTATTGGTGTTGGGTAACCACAACATTCGTTTGCTGAACTGGAACCACAGCCTGCGCGACCGCCATGTTTCACAACGCCAAAAGCTGAATACTGAAAAGTGGTGATCGCTGGCTGGCTGGGCGCAAAGCATGGAACACGCACCGCAATGCATCATGGGAGGAACTGAGCTGTTTTTCGGAGGCTCCAAACGACAGTTTCGCGAAATTCGCCAAATAATTTTCGATATTTAGGTAGCAGCGAACTCGCCAAAAATGTTTCCGCTCGTCTCTGTCAAATTTGAGAGTAGTTTTGCGAAAATAAATCATCTTAGGAATATATTTTTTTATTTATGTAATAAATTACTTTTGGAATCGTTTACAAAAGTATTCATTTTTGATGAAAATGCTTAATTTATGACTTTATTTAAATATTTTGGCAGCATAATTTATTTTTAATGACGTAAAAATATTTTTGTCAGAAAAAATTAATTGTTTAATTTTTTTTATATATTTTCTTTTTTTTTTATTTGAATTATTTTGTATATTTAAATTATTGAATTCTAAATTAAATAATATGGACTAGCACTTTTCCCAATATAATTTACCTATTTTAATATTGTTTGAAAATGAATGTTTTACAATTTGGAAGCAGTTGTCTTTCAGTTATTCCAATTAAAATTAGAAACATTAATGTGTACTAATACATATTTTAAAATTATCCTTTTAAAATAAATTATTCTAACATTATTGAAACTGGTATTTACAGCTATATAAGTAAAGTTTTAAAACTTTTTAAAAAACGACTATGAGGGAAAATATTTTACTACATTTTCTCATTTGGTATTCCATCAACTGATCTAAAATAATAAGAATAATAAGTGATTTCAACAACAAAACCGAAGAAAAAATGCCAGTTTATCAAACATATTATATTTGAATGCTGGATAACCGGAAACTTATTTAATTTTATTCAAAATTAAATAAGTATCATTTTTATTCAAAATTAAAACAATCATTATTAATAAAAAAATAATTAAAATTTTAATTATTTGTCTGACATTGAAATGGTTTTCATGGAATTTTGTCCCAGAGAGGAAAATTCCTTGCGGCTAACAAAAAAAATATCTTAATTAGAAAAGTAATTAAATAATCGAATTGTCTTTTTACGCTAAGTTTTTGCTTGGTGTTTAAAATTCAAAAGAATTGGATTGTAGTATGTCTGGAATAAAAATTCATTAAACTTCCGAAATTGTATAGTTTTTTTTCTTTCGTATTAATTTTTTTTTTGTTTTAATTAGGTAGGCCATGTCTAATGAGACGACCGCAGGGCTTCTGACGTGTAACGTCAAACTCAACAGTGTATTCGGTTGCAAATTTATTGAGTTAAGTATTTACAGAGATTGCGAATATTTATTTTATATAAATTAGGTTACATAATTGAATTCGCTTGTATCCTATAGAATCAAACGGATACAAGTAAATGGCGTTCATTTTGCTTTAAATTCTAAGAACGTGTACTTCGACTTGAAGAAAACAAATAGCTTACTTTTTTCCCCCTTGAAGTATAAAGGACATTTCTGCCAAATTTCTTCTTACTGGGAATACGGTAAGTAAGATTTTTAATGATAAGGGGAATTTTATTTTAAACTTGCACGAGTATTTCAGCTAGAAGTTCTTCCGCGATCATAGGCGTAAACTTGTATTGGGCCCATGGGCCCGAGCCCCCCCCAATAATTCAAAAGTTCTAACTTATATTTTGCAAAAAAAAAAATTCCTTTCTTTTTTTAATCTTCAACATGTACCATCAACCTTTCCTAGCAACTACAGAATTCCATTATCTCTATTTTCAACAGAAGCATAGGCTAGAACCAGTGTCTACGTGGAAGAATAGGCGGTGTATTAGGGGAGGAAGGGTAGTATGCCCTCTAGTGAATACTGGCCACACCCCTTTCTTCTAGTAACAGTGGCCAACTTTGAGGAGATTTCCGCGAATTGATCACGTGGGTCCTGAGTACAAGAACTTCTGATAGCCTATATCCCAGGGTTAAAGCAAAGAATGGTGACAAGTAATTGGCCCTATATTGTGATTGCCCCTTTTAAAGTGTCAGCCTCGTTTCACAGTGGGTGGCCAGGGGTCGACATTTATGCAACTATGAAACAGACTTTAGGGATACTCTTCAGAAAGGCCTGTTGGGCTTCTTCAGTAGACGTGAGTGTCGGCTAATAGTGGATTCCTGTCTAGGACTTTTCCTGTTGTACTGCAGTGTAAATGTCAAAATCTTCATTTGGATGCTTGTTGAAATTACTGGTTCGTTTAAATGCTTTGCCGCAATTCAACTATAGCAAGTTTATTAACAGGTAACTTGCATTTCATTAATTACTCTTAAAAACTTAAGCTTTTTGTGTTAATTGAAGTGCAATACCCTGAGCCCATTCAAAATAATTCCTGGGGGTGCTCGAGCCCCCCCCCCCCCCCTCTCCCCAGGAATTATTTTGAAGGGGCTCAGCCCCCCTCAGTGGCGGCCCGTGGTCAAAAACTTTAGTGCAGCCGAAAACATGTAACATCCCCTTTCGCCTTTTTTCACAACCATACATGAACAGACATTCTTTAAAATTTATTACTCAAACTCAATTTAAAGATTCTTTTCAACTTTTATGAAAGATAACGTAAAAATAATAGAAAACACTTACTTATTTTTTGAAAATTAAATCAATCCTTCTATCAAACTTACGAATCGGTCAATTTTAATATTAATTTAAGTAAAGAAACAACAACACACGTGCAAACTTATCGAAAAAAATATTTCCGTTTGGAGAGATTCTTCGAAATTATCGTTTTCCTCCACCCCGCCTCGCCGATTCAGCAACGAAGCAATCATTTAATCGAAATCCCTTATACAGCTCATTTGAAAAAATCCTTTTGATCTACGTTTGTGTCGTCACATCCTCCATTTTAGCGTGTAGGGGAAGTCATACTACGTAAAGTTGCCATGGCAACGATGCAGCCGATTTCGAACTTCGCTTTTTGGCTGCAATTTTAATTGAATGGGGTTTTTCCTCTCCTGAATTTGTGCATTACGGAAACACGTTCGTTATTTATCGGAGATTTTTTTTACTTAGATTTGAAATTTCATCTTCCTCTCCAATTCTAATCTTCCAACAAAATTAGTAAAATATATAATTTTAGTTTTAAAATACGCTAATAAAATTAGATGCAGCCCGGCTGTACTTGCTGTAGTGCACGAGCCGCCACTGCCCCCCCCCCCCCCCCTCCCAATATTATACTATTTTTTAAAAAAAAAATTACTTAAAGAACCATCGTAGAATAGAGAATTCCTACAAAGAGGCATTCGAAAGGAAGCACCCCTTATTTATTCTAAACGTGTTTTAAAGTGGGGGGAATTTGCTTTGAAAGGTACAGGAGGACAATGAGTTCCTTTCTCAACTGTTTTCAATCGAAGACGACATCATTAGTCATATGTCACCTTTTGTGAGAAACACCAGAAAATTACCTGTCAACAGCTGTACTTCGTTTGCAAAATGTTTACCGCCATCTGGATACTCGACCAGCCATGTCGGGTAGTACCAGGGGGTAGTACGCTCATCTTCAAAGCATGTGGATGGCCACCAAAGCTGTGAATTGTATAGTTCGTCCCCATTTGTTTGTAATTTACTGGCCCTCGCCCTTATAGTCGATTTTATTGATGATCCCCCCTTCCCATTGTGAATGACCCATGTATACTTGTGTAGACAGTTTTTGTATGTACGCTTTTCTGAAACTTGCCTCTAGGGGCCGAAGTCATGGGAGGGCTACAGCAATAAATAAGAAATCCCTGGTGAGATCTAACAACCGCATTACAGTTGTTTTTTTTAGTGTAAAGACAGCAATCTTAGTAAGCATTTCTTTTTGCAAACGAATGGTAGTAGATTTTTTTCTGTCAGCATATTCCTCTGTTTTGTCAGTTAAGTAATTATTTTTGTATTCTTCAAGTCAATTTAAAGTTATACCATCTTTTCTAACGATAAATGTTTTGTAATTATGCTTATCAATTGGCAGTAACTAGTTTTGTTATACACTATTAAGTGAATAACACTAAGCATATGCTTATGTTTAAAAACAAGTTGAAGTTCATTTTAATCTTGAATTGCATATAATAAATGAAATGTCATTGTAGAATTAGTGTAAGGAAAATGTGTTTTTACATAAAGTCTAAACTGCTAATTATTTTATTACATCAATAGAATACTTGTTATAGTTTATTTCATTTCAGTAATATTTAAAATGACAAATTTATAGGTTTTCACAATATAATATCTAATTTTATTTTTGTACTCAGTACTCTGGCTCACGTATATTTTTTTTTATATTACGTCTTTTTTAAATGTCTGAAAAGCATAAATATAATAGTTTAGTTTGAAAACTACCTATAAATTTATCAATTTAACAGCTAAAATAAACGTAATTTCAAGTATTTATATAAATGTCTACAACGCTAAAGCTTTAAAAAGTAATTTTAAAAATAATGTAAAAAATACGTTTTTAAATAAAAAAAATATTATTTATGGACATTTCATAAATTATAATCGTATTTCCCATAATTTGTTCCTTTTGAAATAATAAACCATCAGATTCATGCACTATTTTCTAAACAACTTATATAGTTGAAATTTCTTCTTTTAGAAAATTAAATTTTGTTAAAGAAAGTTAAATAGAAACAAATTCCTCAAATCTGAAAAAAATCACATTTTAGCGTACAATACGGACATTTGAAATTACTATAAAACTTTTCCTGGTTAATATATGTTCAAAAGCTGTCAAAACAAAAACGGATACAAGTTAAAACATTTAACAAATAAAAATTTAAACCATTGATTGTTTTTTAATTGTTTAATAGCTCACAACTCCTTACTATTTTATATTGTATAACAATATATATGAAATGTTCCACTGGGTGGTCATTTCATTAGTTTAATTGCAGTCGTGACTAAATTAATCCATGATTGGGCCGAGTAGATTTCACAGAAACATGTTTATTCAGAGAATTAGCTTACATCCTTTCGTGTCGGCAGCCGAACACCAAGTGTCGTGAGATGGGGATTTTTCATATTACCAAGAGGGAAAATGGGGAATTCGTATCGGTTCGGAAGCACAGTCGTTGATTGGTAGGGATAATCTTTTAGGGAAAAAGTGAGTTCTTGGAATAAGAGAGAAAAGGCACAGATTGTGCTTAGTTAATTTAAGGGATAGATGTTAAGGGATTTTAAGAGGGGTTTTACAAGGGGTCAGGATTAGAAAAGGGGGTGGTTATAGGAATTTTCTTTCATCTCCCTCCCGCAAAATCATACACATCGGCCAGCGATGAGCACAAATGCGAGAAAAGACATGCAAAGAAATGAAGAGAATGTTAACCAAATGGTTGATCAGACCACAAGCTCAACATGAAGAATCTGAAAGTGGAAAAGGAGAAAAGACATATTAATGACGGAGGTGGAGTGAAAATTTTGAATATTCATGGACATACGGTGTGTAAACGACGGTGCCCCGGTTCGATTCACAAGAACATAAAAATTGTTATCAAAAACAAACATTGACTGCTGGAGACACAAAACACAGAGAAAAAATTATATCATCAAACATTTCAAAACATCAAAAGTATTTCCATACACAATATTTCAAAAGAAATGCACGCGCAATAGATATGATATACAAAATGACATGTCGACAAAAATAAAATCGAAGGAAACATTTGCGTGATGTTTCACACATGTTGAAAAAAGAAAAAAAAATGAAAATGGTAGGCTTCAACAAACATCTTCATGTATAACGTTATTCAAAATACCCTTCTTTTTGAAAATTCAATTTTTGTCTTGAACTTTAAATGAAAGACTAACTCAACTTCATCAGTTCGAGTTGTCGCCAAAAGTACCTGAAAACGAAAAAACAAATTTTTTTTACAAATTTTAATACTAGTTTTGTATCAAAATTGCATGTTTTATGAAAGATGTTGTTTTGGCCGCCATTTGTTGAAGGACCTTTTACATCAAAAAGGTGTTGAAAAATAAAGATGGCCATTGAAGAAAGTTTGAACTTTCTGAAAACAGTTCACTTTTAGTGAGTGAATGTTGAGTGATGAGGATCCTCGTGAACCTATGTTAGGTTGATTGTTCCAAAGTTCTGTATTATTCCATGGAATAGTAGAAAATAAGTGCACTGACATACTATAACACTTTGGGTACATTTGAAAATAATTATACAAATAAAATGAACAACTTAAAATAATAAAATACATGGTAATAAAAAATCTACGTACTACTAACAATTATTCATGCCTTAAACGCAATTGATCAGGGGGGTAGTATGGTCTTAATTTAGAGATGTGAACTATTTCAGGTAATTTTGTTACATTGTTGATAAAATCAATTTCATAGTTCACATCTGATCTTTTCTTTAATATTGTATAAGGGCCAGAAAAGGGGGAAGTAAGCTTTCGAGTGTTAGGATATTGGAACTCTTCATAAATTACTGTATCTCCCTCACTAAAAGTTTTATACACAAATCGAGCATCATAATATCTTTTATTGCGGGCATGATATGCAACGGTTCTTTGTTTTGCTAACTTTCGGGCTTCGTCTATTGGAGGGTAAATATTGTTTTGGTTCAAGGGAGATTCAAAAGGCGGTATGCCAAAGAGGAGGTAGTTTGGAGGGAATTTTGTCACAGTGTGAGGAGAATTGTTATATTCGTTTACAACTTGATCTAATAACTTGGTCCAAGGAATTTTGGATGAGGAGGAATTGACTTTACACTTTAGCATGGTTACCAGAGATTGTTGGCAACGTTCGGAGGTTCCATTAGTTTCCGGTCTATGGGATGATGTGAATAAATGCTTGACATTATAATTTCTGAGAAAATGCTTAAGTTTAGTAGAGGTGAAAGCAGGATTTCTATCACTCAACAAGCTTACAGGTTGTTGAATTTGAAATATCTGTTGTAAACAGTTAACATAGGTTTCTGCGGTTTCGTTTTTGGAAGGAAAAGCCCAAATGTAACGTGTTGCATGATCAATGACCACATGCAAGAATTTTTTTGTCGAATTGTAATAGTTAAAACCACCTACAGTATCAATGGAAACTAGCTCAAAAGGTTGCTCTGGTTGAGGCAAAGTTTGAAGTAATCCAAATTTTTTCTGTCGGGGTTTTTTGTTTATTTGACAGGTGTGACAGTGTTTGAGAAATTTTGCAATATCCTCATTAATATAAGGCCAATAGTAATGAGGTGTTATCAGATTGATCATCTTTTGTATACCAGGGTGACCAAATTTTGAATGAGCTTCCTCTAACAGCTTTCGTCTTAATGAAAAAGGAATAACTACTTTATACAAATGTTTCTTTTTGACTACAATTACATCATTAATATTTTTAAACTTATTGCCAGAAAGATTGTCATTTAATTGTTGAGTTTTAATTTCGTCTAAGTCTAATAGGAGGGTTTGATGCTGATTATGATGTACAACAGGAATTCTTGAAAGCATGTCTGCTTCAAAGTTGAGAGAACCCCTATCATAAACAATATCATAATCAAACATTGAAAGTTTAAGAGACCATCTAAATAGTCTACCTATCGGATTTTTGATTTTCTTAAGCCAAACCAAAGCAGCATGATCAGTATGAATAGTAAATTTTTGTCCATGAAGGTAATAATGAAATTTGTCAATGGAATCTATTATGGCGAGACATTCTAATTCAGTTATGGCATAATTTTTTTCATAACTTCTCAAAGTACGGGAATGAAAGGCTATTGGATGCAAAACATTATTTTCATCTGGCTGTTTAAGTACAGCTCCAACAGAAGTGAGGGAAGCATCAACAAAAACATGGCAAGGCAAATTTGGATTAAACAATCTTAAGATAGGTTTAGAAATTAACAAAGATTTTAAGAGTTCAAAGTTTTTCTGGCAATCCTCTGTCCAAACCCAAGGGGTGTCTTTCTTTAACAATTTATTGAGAGGATATCTGATGTGGGCATAATTATTAATGAACTTATTATAGACATTTATGGCTCCCAGAAATCTTTGTAATTCTTTAACGTTGGTTGGAGGCCTAAGTTTCTTAATACTTTCAATATTTAAATTAGCTGGGGTAATAGTGCCATTTTGGATTTCATAGCCTAAAAAGTTAATCTTTTCTTTTGCAAAAACACATTTTTTGAAATTAAGTTTAATATTTTCTTGAGCAAATATGCTAAAAATTTCTTCTAAGTGTTGCATGTGCTCAGCTTCAGATTTGGAATACACGACTAAATCGTCAAAATATTGAGCTACAAAGTTAATTTTATATTTATTTAGGATTTGTTTGAGTATGCGGTTGAAAATAGCTGGGGCATTTTTTAGACCAAATGGTAATCTTGTCCACTCATAAAGGCCAAAATTAGTTGTAAAAGCTAATTTCTCAGTATCCTGTGGGTGAATGGGAATATGCCAATAACCTGAAGTCAAATCTAAAGTTGAAAAAAGTTTTGCATGTCCTAACTTATCTAAAAGGGAATCAATTCTGGGAAGGGGCATACTATCTGTCACGCAAAAATCATTAAGCTTACGATAATCTATACAAAAACGCGTTCGAGCATTGTCGCCTTTCTTAGCAACGAGCGTGACAGGGGCAGCATAGGGGCCACAAGATTCTTTAATAATTCCATGATTTAAAAGTTCTTCTATTTGTTTTTTGATCTCTTGTTCATCAGCATGGGAAGCTCTATACGGTCTTAAACTTATGGGCAAATCTGACGATAACCTAATGCGCTGGGGTTCAATGTTAATTTTACCGATATCATATTTATGCGCAGAAAAAACATTACTATATCTTGCCAACAGACACTTGATTTCATGGTTCTCGTGGACAATCTGCAGAGTATCTGCGCCTTCTGCAGAGGTTGAAGGAACTTGACAGTAATCAACAGTCCTGACAACATACAATGATTGTTTACTACGACATTTTGGTTGCATTAATTTAAGGTTGTTACCTAATTGGGATACTGTATGTTCATAACAATTAATAATAAGTTGAAATTTGGAGCATTCATGGAGTCCCAAAATAATGTAATCCAACTTATTATCTACAATATACAATTTAACTGTTTTGGTAATTTTTCCGATTTGCAAAGGTACATGAGCAAGCTGTATGATTTGAAAGTGTCCATCTGCTTGCTGTACTTTGATAGGAATGGTGGGTAAAATTTTTACATTTAAACGCTTAGCTATGTACAGGGGAATTATCGATAAAGTTGATGCCGTGTCAATGACGCATTCCACATGTTTGGTTTTTATGCGTCCGGATACTGAAAATAGTCATAAATCGGGGTCATCTTCTTGCATATCATCGGGATCTTCCCTTTTAGTGATATCTTGTGGATGTCGCACATGTTCGGTGTTTGATGGAATTTTGACATGTCTAAATTGACATGTGGACATCCAGTGATAAGCATTATATATCCCATTTTGTTCACATAACCTACAAGGAGTAGGAGGAAGGCTTTTTTGGTAATGAGAGGTGTTGGTATGGTTTTGGTTAACTGGGCGTTTAATATCCTGCGAGGGGACAACTGAGGGCCGATTATTTTGGAACGCCTGAGGGCGGTGATTAGAATAATATGGCTCTCGAGGTTGAAAAGGGCGAAAATTTTGTTGATATCGATTACCTTGGGGATATTGGAAACGTCCAAAAGGTCTGTTGCCAATATTGCGAGGTTCATAAGAAGTTTGGTGTGAAGGGGGTGGATTGATTTTGTGTACTTTATTTGCTAAATTTAGCCAATCACTGGTGGAAGGTATGGTATGTCCAACAAGAGCAGTTTGCATAAAATTTGGACAACCATCTGTCAATCCTTGAATAATCAACTCGGTCGAAAGACCTAAATGCCTACCTGCTTGAACTTTACGATGGAAGTACAAAGAAATATCATCTCTCGCATAGAATCTTAGATTTGTGAAAGTATTAAACGAAATTGATTTGGGTTCGAGGAAAGTCTCAATAAGTAATTCTTGCAAAGAGTTCCAATCATTTAAGTGTAATCCATCATTGATATAGGTCTTAAGAGCATTTCCTTTTAAGAAGGAACTAATATTTTCCAACTTCCATTGTTCATCTTTAGGTGCATGAGTATTAAAATAACACAACCAAGAAGTGATGGACATACCTTCATCAAAACATACTAAAGACGGAAGATAATTGGGGAAAATTAAATTCGTAGCCTGAGTTAAATTCGATGAACTAGCTTCAGTTTCATTTACAGAGGATTGTTGGTTCATGGCAGAATTAGAGTTAGTATTGTCAGTTGAAATTAAAGTAGCTTGACTACTCGGTGTGTCTTTGTTTACTGACATTTTAACTTGACGTTGTACCAATATAGCAAATTAGATAATGGATAATAATAATTAGAATAATTAAAATTCAAAATCAATTTCCTGATCACAAAATTTTACACAATAGCTCATTAATGATCATATTCAAAACAGTTTTTGAAATAAACTATCAAGTTTAATTAATTCTTTGAAACTCTTCAACATTACAAACTGCTAACTCTTGTATAAAAAAAAATCTTTGTTTACAAAAAATAAATTTAATTGGAAACACTTAAAAATAATTAATATGAAAAACTAACATCAGTTAATTAGTAAGCATTTAAAATTAATTAATTAAACAGTGAATTATTCAAATAAAATTCAATTTAAACTTCTACAATTTAAATTTTAAAAAATCAATATTGCTTAAATTTGAAAACTATTAAGTTTTAAAAATATTTCAAACATTATCAAAAATACACATGGTTTCGTTTCGAAGCATTGGCACTGGTCAATGTTTTGACCGTAATCGACGCAGCACACACATCGTAGAAATGCACACAAAAGGAAAATCGAAACTAACTTTCGTCGAGAACATTCATTTCTTGGTCTTTCACACTGATCACGGAGATTTATGTAACTTGCAGAACTTTGATTTCACGAACATTGATACTGGTGAATATTTTGATTCGTATCGAAACAGCACACAAATTGTAGAAATGAACACAACATGAGAATCGAAACTAACGAGTACATTCGTTTCTTGGTGTTTCAGTTTCACTGATCACTTTGATTTCGCGATGGGCAGAGTACTCACTGTTTCGAAGACACTTTATTTTGAAGATGAGGAGTTTAATTTCTCAGCAGGTTGAAAAACACACGAGTCGGCGGTTCAGGGCAAGCCGGGAGCTGGCTCCGTACGTCATGGCGCCGCAGGTAACGGTCGCTTTCGTTTCTGTAGGGCGCTTCTGGAGTCGCTGCCGTTGCAAGTTCGAATCGCCCATGTTTGTCGAAGCGGTCGTCGCATCTTCTAAAAGGTAGACGGGCTTCTGTTCTTTCGGAGCTTGAACGTGTACTGGTGTTTGCGGATATCAACTTTCGGTTCGGCTTTCTATGTGCCAGGAACTACGCAGTAGGACTCATTCTCGGCAACCGGCTTACAAATCCGTCGGGATCGGTAATGAACGATAGTTTTTCACGGCAGGAAACCTCCTAGGATGGATGCGTTTCAGTTCCAGAATGGTATTCCGGTTGGCCACTTATCGCTGTACGTTGGCTCGGACATCTGCTGGATTAGTGTTCGGCTAGCATGGCTATGGGAAGCTATTTGCGCTAAAATTCGCCGTAACAGGACTTCAATCGCTGTCGACTTTTTGAAATGTTCCACTGGGTGGTCATTTCATTAGTTTAATTGCAGTCGTGACTAAATTAATCCATGATTGGGCCGAGTAGATTTCACAGAAACATGTTTATTCAGAGAATTAGCTTACATCCTTTCGTGTCGGCAGCCGAACACCAAGTGTCGTGAGATGGGGATTTTTCATATTACCAAGAGGGAAAATGGGGAATTCGTATCGGTTCGGAAGCACAGTCGTTGATTGGTAGGGATAATCTTTTAGGGAAAAAGTGAGTTCTTGGAATAAGAGAGAAAAGGCACAGATTGTGCTTAGTTAATTTAAGGGATAGATGTTAAGGGATTTTAAGAGGGGTTTTACAAGGGGTCAGGATTAGAAAAGGGGGTGGTTATAGGAATTTTCTTTCATATATATTGAAAAAAAAAATTACCCTCCCCCCCCCCCCCCCCTGAAAAAAAGAAGTTCCTACGCCACTGAATTTGGCCATAAATCTAATTGAATGGACAAACTACAAAATCATGACAAAGGGAAAATTACAGTACCATAAATTTTCGGATTTCAATTATATTTACCCCCCCCCCCAAAAAAAAAAAAATACGCAATTTTCTTCAGTTAAAAGTTAAATTTTGGGCCCCCCCAAAAATTTTGACAACTTTACGCCTATGTCCGCGATTAACTTTTTTCCCGATTTGAAGTATAAAGAACCAAACTATCCTGCCAAATTGTATATTCCTGGGTATACGGAAAGTAAGATAATATCAGACATGTGTGAATTTTATATTAACCAAGTGCGCAGAATGGATATTTCAGCTAGGAGTTAGCGAATAGCTTAGTTTTCTTATTTAAGGTCTAAAGGAACCACTCTGCCCAAATGCCATCTTCCTATCTGTAAATGATGGGAAGTAGGAGAATGAGTGACGAGTGAATTTTTATTACAATACTGTGTGCAGAACGGGTATTCAGATAGGAATTTGCGAATAGGTTTATTTTTTCCTATTTAAGCTATAAGGAACCACTCTGCCAAATTTCATCTTTCTGAGTATATGAGAAGTAGGATAGTTTGCGTAAAATGTTTTGTAACCATTTTAAGTTCCATATTTTTGCCGACATGCCACCTCCTATCGAAACCTGATTTTAAGACGTTACACGTCAAAAACTCGATAAAGGTTCTTAATTCATTGAAAACATACAAGAAAAACACAACTCGACATCCTAAAACTTATTCAGCATGGAACTTTTAACTGTGCAGAAATTTTATCTGACTTGTAATAAAAATTTTATATTAAGGGTAATTATTGGTTAGAAAATATATTTTCAGACGCAAATTAGGATGTTTCGGATACTAATAACAATAAATCAACGAACACTATTGACAAATAAATATAAAACCATATAATTACTGTTATAAAAAAACATAAGAAAAGAAGGTGTAAAATATAAAACGACCCCTCCCCTCAAAAAAAATTAAAGGAAGCGTTTACATTTTTAATCAATTGACACTCAGCAAGCGATTTTTGCAATTGTTGTAAAGTTGTTTTCATCGTTTGGAATTTAAATAAATTTTCCCTGTATATGCTATATTAAAAAACAGCATAATTATTAAGGAGCAACTTTTACGGTGTACCTAAAACTATTAAATTAAAAGAATAATGTAAAATGGAATATATTTAAGAATTTAAAAAGTAGGTGTATTGCCGGATAAACTGGAAATCCATCTACGTGCAATATCAAATCCATTAGCGTCAAGAAATATTTTTTAAAAAGCTTGTAAAATTTATATTCCTCCATATTTCAAAGCTAGCCCTGTAGGCTTTAAAGAACGGTATAAGAAATATTAATGATCCGGAACTGTTTGAAAAGATTCATTTCGAAATATGGATTGTGGATAGAGTTAAAGAATATTCTATATTTTATTTAATAATTCTATAATAGCGAACATAATTAATATTTCACATCATAATTTATACATTATTTCGCAAGGAACAATCTTTATATGCAATTCCGAAACTTGCTAAAAAAAATTGCTTTGAATAATATGGTACATTCAATGCATGTCATTTTTTTTATGCTTCAGGAAAAAAGACCGTTTCCATAGAAACTTCTCCGGAATTTGTTCTTTTTCATCCACTCACAAAATTAATTTGTATTTTTAGGATAAGACGAAGCAAAATATTTCATCGATTAACGCAAATATTCTGGAAAAATAAACTTGGTTCGAATGATGTCAGTGTTTACGACTCATTTCAGATAATTTTATTTAAAATATGAAAACGTGGAAGTTTTTATATATATTGATGACATATGCTATTGCTTTTACTTTACACAGTTAGGAACAAACAAAAGTTTTAATGCATTTCTTTAGAAATAGTCAATATATTTAGAAAATGAATTACAAGAAGTCATTAGGATCAGTAAAATAAATTTTAATAGTCAATCATTCGTAATTAAATCAACAATTTCGGTGAATGAACAATGGTTTCTCTGTGTGCAAGATTGAAAGTTCTCAGTATGATAAATAAAAGGAAAGCGTATATAAGAGGGAAAAATTGTCTCAGAAGCATGAACGGGCCCGTTTTTGATAAAAATGAACTCCAAACTTTAGTCTTCAGAGTATTTGGCGTATGGGAGGGAGGATCAGCTGGTTCTTCTACATAATTACATGTATGCGATTATCCGTGCTTAAAATGTTATGATCTCATATACACAAAAATTGTTTTAAAAATACTTTTAAGAAATCAGAGGATTTTTTAAATATGGTCAAACAATAAATGACAAGAGACCAAAATTTTAATTTAAAAATATTAATTACTGTACTCTGTACCTTTCAGGATTTTTTTACATAGTTCTTAAAAATAGGAATTTTTTTATTCTTTCGATACTTCTATGAAACTATAATCAAATTAGCATAAGAAAATATCGTGATATAAATATGAAGCGGAAATATTTATTTCAAGTACAACAACATTCCACTTTGTGTGCAGATTAATTTAGAACTTGCTTTTAATTTGACAAGAGTGGAGAAAATCGATACAAATTCGCGAAAAAGGTAAGTTACACATTTTATTCTAACTTCAACTAATTTATATTAAACTTATAAATAGAATGCTATGCGATTTTGAACAAAATCGTTTGATCCATTTTTCCTAATATAAAAGATACGGCATAGACCAATAGCAGTCCTGTCCCCTATACAAATGTTCGGATTTTATTTTAATTTGACCTTGCTGCTTCGTCTTATGGACAAGTATAATATAATAACTTGTATACCAAATTTAGTTTTCATGCATTAACAGTTTTGGACAAGAGGACCTCAAAGTAGTATGTAAAAACATCCAAATTCTGGCATTTAAATATGGACTTGCATCATTCTTACATAACATTTTGGTTAATAGAAAATGTAATTTCCTTTTAGTTTAAAATGGAATGAAATAAATTGTAAAATATACAATTATAAATTACTCTCTCTTCACCAAGAATGCAGTATTATAAGTTAAATAACTTACCTTTTATTTGAGACCAACCAAAATGAACCAGGCGAGTTCATTAATTCCTCCACAACTGTTTCAGTACTAACCTGAGATTAAAACAACGTTGCAGATAATCATATTTTCTGAAAAGCAGGGTACCAAATAAGGTTAGTTGAATTTTTTCATATGTTGATCTAATTTCAGCTAGTACCTAATTTCGTAAGGCCCCAATATTGTATAACTTAAGTATCCTATTAACTTTTTTACTCAATAGGTTAGGTAATGTAAACACATAGATGCACAAAAAAAGGCTAATTTCTACTGGGCTGCCACTCAATTTGAAGAGAATAATTCACTGACATTTCTAGGTTTTCAATAAATTCCAAATTGAGAAATAGAGGGGAAAATGCTCTCACAATAACCAATTGTTAAATTCCAATTTATTGGATGATCTCAAAATAAATTTCTATTTCTCATTATAAAAAAATACATATCCTTATTAAGTGATCATTGAAATGCTCATCGAAATGTAACATATGTTACAATAACCATTATTAATAATTCAAAATAGTTAAACAAACACAAAGCAACAAATTAAAGGAAAAGCCAATAATTTTAAAAACAAAAAGATGCAATGAAGTTAGAGCATTGTGTTCCTAATTAAAAATAGTGAATATTTAACCAAACCTATATAAAAAAAAAGACAAAGATTGAGTGAATAAGACCCAACTTTAAATATTGATTTTTTAATAATTTTGTAGACAGGCATGTAACAAAAATAAGTTCTTAAGGATTATTAAGAAAAGTACAAACCCTGTGACTGTATACTATTAACTATGCAACACAACAAATAGATGTAAATTTATAGGTGCACATAAAAAAAGCCAATTCTTACTAGGTCGCAACTCAATTTTAAAATCAAAATTCGCTGACATTCCTAAGTTTTAAAAAATTCCAAATTGAAAAATATATGAAAAAAATTGCTAATTTTATTTAAAACAATATTGAAGATCACATAAATGAAGAAACAGCACATTTGTATAAATTTATATTTAATTCAAACCTGTCTTGCATCTTCCTAAAGGATATTTGAAAATTTTGCCTACAACATTTGACCAATTAACCGTATTTTATCATTTGGCATCCTACATATCAAAATGATACTTTTTAGTTTTCTGCAAATATTCAACTTACTAATTCTAGTATAATTCTATATAAAGTTTCATATTTATATATCCATAACCATATTCAATATAAGGCATTATACACCAGTTTTATAATCTAATAAAAATTTAAATCTTAAAATGGACCTCTTGTAAAATTGTATGTATGTTTTTCAAACAACTCTATATCCAACAGCATTAACAAAGATAAATATTTATTTATAACAAAATTCTTAGGCCTTTAATTCTCATTTTTCAACACAAGAAAATATCAAATCTAAAACCATATTTAATTAATAGAAAACAGCATTACAACAATACAAGTAACATCTTTACAATTAGACTTGAAATATAAAATTCAAAAGATATTGAGAACCACTATCACAATCAGCATTCAAGTGGAACGTCCATAGCAACTTTTTGAGGAATCAGACAATTGTGAAGTTTAAAGACAGAAGTCGACACCATTTGCTGCAGAACGTCATCTTCCTCACACTTCACCTCCAGAGTTCGCACATTCACTTCTGCACACTTTTCGTTAACAGTAACTGTTAACTTTTCACCACGAACTATTTTGCTAACAGCATCCTCACCGAACATCTCTGCGAGCATCTCCATTAGACACTCTGTAAAGTGCATTTTGTCGACTTTCACTACTGGCGGGATACTTTTAGAAGTGAGCTCAGATCGCTCAGCTTTCAGGATAGCCGCAACGACAGAATCAGCGTACATGTCATTGATGGGACTCGAGGTCCATTCCAAAACGACCACTTTATTCTCCTGAAAGATGGTGATGGCATCATAGACTTGTAGTATCATCTTACCTCCAAACTTCTTAAAATCGGGAATAAGCTTAGCGTTACCCGATATCTGGTTCAAATAGAAGTGGAGTACTTGTAACGTACCAGCATATGGTACACTCAATCTCTGACTAATGGTACTCATTACCATATCAGTGTACTTTGAAAGATCAGATGGAGCAAGAAGGTGATAGCTGAAATTTCTTTTAACTAAAACACCTGATAGAGTGCGACCCAAAATGGGTGGCTTGACAGCAAGTGACCCCATCACTTTTGTCGTTTTCTCACCTCTGAAATATAGCTCTACGCCTTGAGCGTTTCTTGGGTTGTAAACCTCTATATTCACATCGGGATCGTCTTCGTATTCTCGAATAATGGCTGCCTTCAACCTCCCCATTTCATTTTGCTCGCCGTGAACCAGAACAATGTGAGGTGGCTTCAGGATTCGAATGAACTCACTCGTTTGCTGGTAGTCAGTGTGAGCAGAAAACGAGATGTAATCTACCGTGAGTTTCATCGGTAGCTTCTGTCCCGACATGGTGGTGATCTCTTCTGGTTCTGACAAGATGTGCTTCGCGAGCGTTCCTTCAACACAGTACCCGGCGATGATAGTTCCATTCTTGGCGTCGGTGCACCAGTTTTCAAACAGCTCACGGGACAAACCACTCTGCATCATTCCAGGACTCGCCATCACAACACAGGGGCCAATATCGTCAAAGTGATCGATGCTCTTCAAATTGGAAATGTGTTTGAACACAAATGGGTTGTTAATGGCGATCTGTCTCTTGATTCTGTCGTTCATGGCGTTAATGTATGTCTGATACACAGCCATGCATTTTTTTGCTAATGATGATGCATAATAGATGGGAATATCATGTAATTCTGGATGATTAGACCAATATTCATCTAATATTAACAATAGTTCTTGGGCTCTTCCAAGAGCGAATACAGGAATAAGGCACCTTCCACCACGATTAACAATATCATGTACTAAACCGGTGAAACGAGCTTCTCTCTCGTCTCGTTTCTCGTGAATATGAGTTCCATATGTTGATTCTATAATGAGTACGTCAGGTTGAATTGTTGGGATTTCAGCCGCCATGAGATGTCTGTCCTCTTGCCTGGAAAAGTCGCCGGTGTACAGAACTTTCACGCCAGCTATTTCGATCATAAACATAGCAGCTCCCAAAACATGGCCAGCATTGTAGCACCAAAACCTAACCCCATTCACCTCCTTCTCTTCGTGGAAGTTGATCGTTTCGATTTTTTCCATGCTGGCTTCTAAATCGGCTTCGGTGTATAGCATCTGCTCAGTGCCGATGTTGCTGACTTTGATGTAATCGGCCAACAAGTACCGGTATATCGCTTTGGTGGCGTGCGTCATGAAACATCTCCCCTTGAATGGGGTCTTAAGCAGAAACCAGGGAAGCGCACCGCAGTGATCCAAATGGAAGTGGCTGATAAGCAGCAAGTCAATTTCGTCGGCTTCAATGTTGTCAACGAATGGTAAAGCGTCGATGCCGGATAAACCTGGATGGATGCCGCAGTCCAGCATTATCTTCTTTCCCTTGAATTCCAGGGTGATGCATGATCGACCTACTTCTTGGCCTGCACCGAGGGGCATGATAACTAATAAATCTGTTTCTTCTGGAGGTACTTGGGTCTCAACCTTTTTCTTAGTAGTCGCCATTCTATTTGATAAACTGAAACGGACTCAGCAGATCAAACAAACAAAAATACGATCGACAACCCGGTAAATCTGATGCCAACTGTAATTTGTAAATTTATACTTTGGTTTGATTAAAGAACGTCGCACTAGAGCTGCACAGTCAGCAAATAATGTGTTGGTTAAAAAACGTCGCACTAGAGCTGCGCAGTGGGCAAATAATGACGGTTTGGATTATTCCGATGGAAAGACCGAGATTGGTTTTGTTTTGTTTATTAAAGCCGCACTACATCTGCACAGTGGGCTATTGGCGATGCTTCGGGGTCTATCTCGAAGGAAAGATGCCTCGTATTTTTGAACCTTGGTCAGATTACTCTGTGTGTCAGATGACGAGAGAAAAGTCCGGGAAAACTTCTTCATACTTTTTTAACCATGGTCATATGAAAAGATCAACACTTAAGCTTGCAATCCACTCTACTACAATATCCGTGAGGAAAGTGGTTTGGATTTGGTTAATTAAAGTCGCACTAGAGCTGCACAGTGGGCTATTGGCGACGGTTCGAGCTCTATCTCGAAGTGAGGAAAGCCAGTGGCGGCTCGTCCACTACAGCAAGTACAGCCGAGCTGCACCTAAATCTGATATTTTACTATTTTTATTAAATGAAGATTAGAATTGAACATGAAATTTCTACGGTAGTAAACAAAATCTCCAAGCCTGTTACCGTAATGTACAATTCAGGAGGGGAAAAACTCCATTCAATCAAAACTGCAGCCCAAAAGCGAAATCGGCAACCTCTACGTAGTATGGAGATTCCTCCACATGCCAATGCACTGCATTTGTGAGAAGGTACAGCCGAAATGAATTTTCTTGTTTTAGCTGCCTGCACTTGAGATTCCATTTGCCGATTGGCTCGTCCGTGAAACTAGAGAACTAGAAACTAGATGGGTGGGTGAAACGGTAACTTACGAGAATCTCCAAACGGAAATTGTTTTCGTGATAAGTTTATTGTGTGCTGTTGTTTCAGGACATGGTCCTGCTGTTGTTTTGTTATTTAAGTTAATATTAAAATTGACCGATTCGCATGTTTAAAAGAAAGGAGGATAGCTTTAATTTAAAAAAAATAAGTAAGTGTTTTCTATATTTTTCGCATATTATCATTTCATAAAAATTGAAAGGAAACTTTGATTCGAGTAGTAAATAATAAAGAATTTCCGTACATGTATGGGTTGTGGAAAATGAAGGGGGGGGGGGGGGGGGGTCCACATGATTTCGGCTGCACTAACATTTTCAACCATGGGCCGCCACTGGAGGAAAGTGGACCACGAACTGCACTAGCCTCTTAAACTCTCGTGTTATTGGCCTAAATAGGGACTCGGTGGTCCCGAGGCACAGTATCCGGCTGGTATTCAACGGATTGCAAGTTCGAATCGAAACGAATTTAAGAAAGATTAACGCCTTCAATAGACGTCGGGTAAAGTTAGTCGATTTGTCACTTTTTCAAATTATGAAGCCCAAATTTGTCAAACGCACTAGACACTACATTATTCAACCGATTCTTCTCAATAATAGCTTATATGATAGCTTTATGGCATCACTAAGGTCACATGTTACTTATAGTTTATAATATAATTTATTTATATGTTTAGTTAGCTGAAAAAGTAATTAAAAAATATAAGCTAAATTTTTCGCCCGTCAGGCAATTTTTACCCAAATTTGAAGTCCTTTCACATTCCGGTCACCAAAGAAACTTATGTTTTAGAGCAGCTTAATAAAAGTTAAAATTTTCGTTAAATAATACGCTCTACAAAATAAAAAGTATACCATCTGATAGATGAAAAATATTTTTATTCAATTCATAAATTTTCTTTTAACTTGGACAATCATTAATGGAGATAGAAGCATTTGAAATAATTAACAATCTTGAATATTTTCTCCCATCGTTCAGTTGGGGACCTCAACTAGCAACCATTTTCCATATCAACAAGGTGAAAGAAGGGGGGGGGGGGAAGCGAGGTGACGCTGCATCATATTTATTCTCACTCAAGTTTTAATACGGCACGTGTGAATAATTTTTAATTATCCTTCAATTATCGTATTTAACTAATGACATGGGAAAACAAATAGAAATTGTTAAAAAGTTTAAATGGTGAATGGTCTGACATTCTCCAAAAGGTGGGTTGAAATAAAGGACTGATATCCCCCCAAATAAACTTTTGAAAAGTAAAAAACGCTAAGCGTCCCCCCCCCCCCTAAAAAAATCTTCGAAACTGTGGCTAAAAAAGTTGTGATATAAAAAACAAACAAGCCAAGAGCACACCCACTCACTAGCCTTCTCCCGAAAAAAAGCTGCGCTTTCTTTTCTTAGCACGATTAAAATTTTATACACACATAAATTTTTAATCGAGCTAAGAAAAGAAAGCGCAGCTTTTTTCCTGAAGAAGGCGCTAGTGAGTGGGCATGCAGGGTTGAGCCCTTGGCTTGTTGGTTTTTTATATCATAACTTTTTTAGCCACAGTTTAAAGATTTTTTTTAGGGGGGGGGGGGGGGGGAACGCTTAGCATTTTTTACTTTTCTAAAGTTTTTTTGGGGGTACTCAATACTCTGACGATCAAAATACCTCTTTCTTATATCGTGAAAGGCAGTGTCGTGTCAATATTTTTGGAGGCCATAATGCGCAATACTGACACCCTGTAAATACGTATTTTTACTGTTCGGAATAATTGTCCTGTAAATAAGTTGGAGAGGGAAGAATAAGACTCCCACCTATATTTAATTTAAATTAATTAAAAATATTTCAAACTAATTATGACCTTGATGGTACAGAATAAAATTTTATGAAAATTTACATTTTTGTACAGGAATTTTTCAGCTCCCCTTGGGTACAAAAAGTTCCTCACAGGCAAATAGCTTCAATATTGAATACATTTCTTAAGGAAAGTTTTAGGATAACAACGAAACAAAAATGTTCTTTAATAAAATGAAAAAAAAAACTGTAGAGACAAAGAAAGCAAACCATCAAAAAATAAATCCTCATTAATTTAATAAATATTTAAAAAAAAATTTGAGCAATTAATTTTTGGTATTGCATATAATTAAAATAAATTAGATTAAATTATAGTTCATAGATACACAAAAATATATTTTAAAATATACCTAAAAACTCATTTAATTGAAGTAGATAAATTATTTTTTTTCAAAAAAATATCCTAATTCATAGATTGCATAATATTTTTACAGCGAAAACAAAAAAATAAATATTGAGAATATGTTACAACATTCTACTTCAATATGGGTCATGTCTTGTCTGGAGTATTCAAACAATTGTGAAGTTTTAAGACAAAAGCCGAGACCATCCGTTGAAGAACCTCATCTTCTTCACATTTCACTTCCAGAGTTTTGATATTTATTTCAACAATTTTTTCATCAACTGTTACTATTAACTTTTTATCATCGACTTTATTACTAACTGTTTTTGTCCCAAGCTGGTCAATCAGCATTCCCTCAAGGCAGTCTGTAAAATTCGATTTTTGAACTTCCATGATCGGATCATCACTGATCGTTAAATTTAAATGCTTCATTTTTAAAATAGTCGCAACAACAGAATCTGCATACATGTCGTTTAAATTACTTGACATCCATTCCATAACAACCTCTGCCTCACTTACTTGAGAGATTGTAATCACATCGTAGACATGCAATACCAATTTTCCAGCAAATTTCTTAAAACTAGGCAAGAGCTTGGCATTCCCTGATATCTTTTTAAGGTAATAGTACAACACATCTAGTCTACCCGAGTATGGAACACTTAATTTCTGACTAACAGTACACACTTTCACATCAGTATACTTTGCCAGATCGGATGGGGCGACCAGATAAAAATTGAAATCTTCTTTTACCAAAACACCCTCTAGTCTGTGACCTAAAATAGGCGACTTGATGGCGAGCGAACCCATAACTTTAGCAATTTTTTGTCCACTGAAGTATAACTCTACACCTTGAGCATTTTTTGGGTCGTACACTTCTATATCCACATCAGGATCATCTTCGTACTCTCGAATAATGGCTGCTTTCAACTTGCCCATTTCGCTTTGCTCTCCATGAACTAGAACAACATGGGGTGACTTCAGAATTCGAATGAACTCGCTTGTTTGCTGGTAATCGGTATGCGCCGAAAACGATATGTAGTCGACTGACATTTTTAGTGGTAATGTCTCACCATCTAGAGTAATGATATCTTCAGGGTGTGATAAGATGTCCTTTGCAAGTGTCCCTTCGACGCAATACCCGGCAACGATCGTCCCGTTTTTTGAGTCGCTGCACCATCTTTCGAATAGTTGCCGTGACAGCCCTCTCTGCATCATTCCTGGTGTTGCTAGCACAACACACGGACGAGTATCATCTAAGTGGTCGATGCTTTTCAAATTGGAAACATGTTTGAACACAAAAGGATTGTTGATAGCAATCTGCTGCTTGATTCTGTCGTTCATAGCATTAACAAAAGTTTGGTACACCATCATGCATTTTTGTGCTAAAGATGATGCGTAGTAGATTGGAATGTCATGCAATTCGGGGTGGTAAGACCAATACTCATCTAATATTAACAACAGTTCTTGGGCCCTTCCGAGAGCGAATACCGGAATAAGACATTTCCCTCCACGTTTTACAATATCATGGGCAATACCAGTGAAACGAGCTTCTCTCACATCACGCTTTTCATGAATATAAGTTCCATAGGTTGCTTCCATAATGAGTACTTCAGGCTGCAATGGTGGAATCTCGGCAGCCATAAGATGACGGTCTTCTTCCCGAGAGAAATCCCCAGTGTACAGAATCCTCAGCCCATCTATTTCAATCAAAAACATAGCAGCCCCTAAAACGTGTCCAGCATGGTAACCACGAAATCTGATGCCGTTCACATCTGTCTCAACGTGGAAGTCGACCACCTCGATTTTATTCAAACTTTTTTCTACATCGCAATTGTTGTAAAGTTTCTGTTGGGTGGTCAGATTGCTCACTTTGATATAATCAGTCAACATTATAGGGTAGATTGCCTTTGTAGCGTGAGTCATGAAGCATTTGCCCTTGAACCCAGTCTTGAGTAAGAACCAAGGTAATGCACCACAGTGATCTAAATGGAAGTGCGTTATTAACAGCAAGTCGATTTCGGACGGATTGATGCTGTCCACGAATGGTAGAGAATCAATGCCGGATAGACCTGGATGGATGCCGCAGTCCAACATTATTTTTTTCCCTTTGTATTCCAGGAAGATGCAGGATCGACCAACTTCTTGTCCGGCACCGAGTGGTTTGATAAGTAATAAATCTGTGTGTTCTTGCGAATTTTGACCGTTGAGATTGATTTGAGAGGTTTCCATGATCCCCTTTTTCGGTTTATGTTTTCTGAACTTAAAAGCATGGATGGATTAGAGTTCAGTAACTAGCACCTGCGCGATTCGAATCAAAACTTCAAAACAAAAACACCGCTGATAAAACTGATGCCAACAAAACCGCTAATCTTTTTTATGGTTTGGTTTGGTTTATTAAAGTCGCACTAGAGCTGCACAGTGGGCTATTGGCAACGGTTCGGGGTCTATCTCGAAGGAAAGACCCGGGAACACATACATATTCACACACACATTCATTCATACCTGCACCTCGTTATTTTAGAACCATGGTCGAATGACGAGGAAACACCTGAACTGGCACCCAACGCCTTCAATAGACGTCGGGACTTAGGACCCCGATCAGATTTATCGTGTACCAGTCTCATGTACACGCCGTTAATTTTTGCGGATGTTCTGGACGACTTTTCTAGTATTTTTGTAGCGAAGCTGGCAACCCTCCGATCACAAGATCACTACTTTTTTACTTTTCTTTTGTCAAGTCCATTGCGCGGATTTGAACCACCAATCCTCGGATTAGTAGCTGAATGCTTTAACCGCTCGACCACGGAGGCCTCTGAACAATGGTCAGAAGAGGAGGACAGCACCTGAGCAGGCACCCGACGCAACCTGAATAGGCGTCGGGACATCGGACCTCGATCAGATTTATCGTGCACCAGTATAATTTGTTGGATATTTTGAGACTACTTCCTGGTATTTTTGTAGCGAAGCTGACAATCCTTCGATCGCAAGGTCACTACATTTTTTACTTTTCTTTGTCAAGTCCATCAGTCGGACTCGCAATCCTTTGATTACTAGCCAACCTCCAGTGGTTCAGCGGATAAAGACGTTCAAATAGTATTCACAGGATTGCTAGTTCGAATCCGTGCGATGGACTTGAAAAAGAAACTGATATATACAACGCCGGATTTAAGATAATTTTTGCTGACCTAGGTGAAGTATCTCAAGAAGCCTGTTCCATCTGTGATTTTAAAGTAATATACGTACTCCTTGTCAGATTAGTAAATTCAAAACCAGTAGAGAACAAGAAAAATGTGTTATTTTAATCAGCAGACTTTTTCAAAATATTTAGTAAAAGAATTAAATAAATTTAGGGTTATTTTACGAATATTGAATTTCTGTAAAAAATATATATACTACTTCTATAAACAAATTCTGTAGCTTCACCACTCATTAAGAAAATTAAAAAAAAAATTACTTTTTAGTACTCTTTTTTCTTAAAGATGGTTTTCCTTTTTTGAAAGAGATTACTTATTTTTCCTTTTCTAGTTGTAATTTAGCAGAGCAGAATCTCCTAATTAAAAGTAATTTGTTAAGTATACAATATATCTTTACAATTTATTTATGTGTGCCAATCATAATTATACCTTTTACACTAAAAAGTACACCAAATCTTTTTTCTCTTCACTTTTCATATATGAAAGAAGTTATATATAATTAAAATTGTCTTTTATAATTACGTTGTTGGGAGATTGAAAGAGTGGTATGGGGGGAGGGGTGTGATCAGCTAATTGCAGTAGTTTCTGTATTACTATACTCTGGTCCCGTCTACATGTACATAACATATATGCCTGCATATAGTAAAAATCACTATATCAGAATATCCAAAATTCTAATTCGGGAGAAAAATACACAGACGTTGGAAGAACCGGTATGACATCCGTCATATACTTTCACCAAAATAATATATTAAAAAAATCTTCAAATATATGAAATGTCAATAAACAAGACGTATGTTTTTTTTTTCTCTGCCATACCTCTAAAAAATAAATTTTGGTGCTTCAGGAAAGATATAAAAGTCAGAGTTGAACAAATTTCTAAACATATAAATGAAAGGTGATTTTACTGTGAAATGTATCCAATATATTTTGTTGTGGAAAATATTTACTTTTTGATGGCTAAAAATGTATATATGAACGGGCATTACTTTAATTTTCCTCCAGAGATACACTCTTAATAATTTGTAACTTTTCCTTAATAAGACAATTAAAAACCGAGGACTTTAACCCCAAACCAAATTCGGTACTTATAAATATTTTGCAGTGGGGTGGTCTGCAGATGAGAAAAGGTGATGGTGATAATTCGCCTCTAATAAATTTTTTGATTCAGTGGTGCATGGCCATCTAAATGTTAGGAAACAGTGCATTTGATGGTTTTAAAGTTACTTTAAAAAATAATCCATGGATGCAATTTTGCATATATTCAGAAAACAATCAGAAAAATAATCTGAGACATTAATGTAATTTGTATACACCTATACTATTGGAATGAGATGCCTACTTGTTTACGGAAGATTGAATTCTGCCCCTGACATGACATCATTATAATCAAGGTTTTTTTGGATGTCCAATGAAACCCAAGTCCTCCATCGGTACTGGATCCGCCACTAGGAAAATCTAATTATTATTTATGCTTTTATTTTATGTTTTAAAAAGATTGGCTTATTGATAAGAGAAAATCATATCCAGGATCATTCGGCATATAGCTAATATTCATATGGGTGGGCTGACTGTCAAGTGGTACAGATCCCAAAACTATTTCAAGATCCGAGTGCTTAAATTTTGCAACTCGCCTTGGCTGAATGGTAAACGAAATGACATTCAACTCATTATTGGGCAACCAATTGAACTAGGACCTATGCTGTTAAGCCAAATGGTAGATCTGGGTGCCTAATAATGAAAAATGGTGTTGATTAATTTTCGGATTTCTGTGATCTATACCACTTGGTAGCCAACACGCACATATATAGCTTCCGTACTTGTATTGACTAACATTATGCCATGTTACTTCTAAAATGTTAATTTGCAATATGATCCCTTTATTTTGCCCCTCTAGAGAAGTTGAAGAAAACACTTTTTAAAAAAAGTCACCTCATAAATAACATCAAATCAAGCGTGGCTGTGTGGAAGCACAGCAAGGAAGATTTTCCATTTCACACGATTATAGAAAGGTTGGTTACTTTCTTAAGTGTTTTATGGCATATGAGCCAAATTTGGCTAAATCAGCGCCAAAGGTTTGTTATGTTATGAAACCATATAAATTGAATCTGGCCACTAAAACCAATGTTTTGCAGAAAAGGAAATAAATTCGAGTGAAGGTAATCATAATGTTAACATATCTTTTAATATTAAAATACTGCTACCAAAATGGTTTAGTATTAAATCATTAAAATTTAGACATGCACACAAAATGTGTTTAACGGTTGAAAGACAATTACACTATGTAGAAACCGATGTTGGTTCATCAAGTAAAAGATATGCATAAATCATCCGAGTGTGGTCTATGTGCAGTCTTATTAAAATTATGTCCGTTCTTCTATTACCAACATTTTTAAATGGTTTTATGGAAAAAATTTATTGCAAATCTGATTTTTCCAACTAGTTCAAATACTATATCTTGTGCTCATTTAACATTGTTCAAAGACTCGAATTTGTCTGAGCTTATACAAGTATTTTTAGCTGCTGTCAACTGTCTCAATGCCTTGAATTCCCACATGAACCTGTATCCAGTAAAATATTATGTCAAAAGGCTGCACGCTGTAAGATTGTAACATATTTTATGAAACCAAAGGATGATTACTATTACGTGAAATATTTTGCAATACTTCGAAACAACTTCATGGATCAGTAAATAAAATGGATTTCTTATACAGATTATAGAAAGGTTGCCAACAGAAGAAATATAAATAAGCTTACACATCAGGATCCCATCCTCGCAGCATTTGTGTTTTGCTTCATTTAAAAATTTTGCACAAATTAATGCCTAAATTCCTATCGCATGAGATTAAATTGTCATTAAAAATTATGTTAGTAAATTTGTTATTTGCCACAAAATTAGTGCCAGAATGGATCCTCATTATTAACCCTTTTATTTTGAAGTGTTTAATGTTATTTTCATATATTTATTAATATGCTCATTAAATTGTTAATTCAACATACATATTTACCAAAAAATAAAACTAGTTCTGTTTGGAAGTGTGTATTTTTTTCTCTAAACTTTGGAATAACGATTCATAGATACGGCTTGTTTCCCAATTTCTCAATACATTTGAATTAAAAATGACCTCAACATATTCGTTATTGTATTTTCCACCAATTTAATAATAAATATAATAATGTCTAGTCTACAATAAATTCAAATGTGGTAAACCAATCACATAAAAAAATTCCTTTATCCGACCTTTGATATTCAATGATAATTTTTACATAAACTTATTAAATTTTTTAAAAAAACATTTTAAAATATATCTTCATAGTTACTTTAAACAAAGCTATTACGGACATTTCTCAACAATACCTAAAAACCTATAATTGTCCAGTTAATATGGAGACACTTAAACCATTAAACTTGCAGCCTTAAACGTTTGTCACAATGTTCATCGCTTCTCTCATCTTCACAAATATTTCGTTTATTGTCTTTCTCAGCGCTATCATCATCGCTTTTGTTAAATGCTGCAATAAACCTAAGTAAATCAGCATCAGTTAATAAATACCCTATCTTAAATACAGAATCATAGTTAAGAACAACTTTTTTCCCCATACGGGACTCATCAGAAAGATATGTGTACACCTGCAATTCCCTTAGTTTTAGTTTCATTGTTGGCCTTCCAAGTCTAGCCACTATGACTTCAAAGAAAATCGGAAACACGTTTTCTGCAATTAATCTCAGCAACCAATTGAAAAGGACACTTTCCACTTTTACCTCAAAATTGGCTGCATTTACTTGAAACGGGGAACATTCATTCAGGAACTCTCTCAACGTGAGACCTTCATTAACCATCTTCAAGTTCAGTTTTTGTAACTCGCGCACACACTCAGCCCCAAACTGCGAGAGTTCCTCATATTCACGATGACCCTGAATCAAATACTGAAAGTCACAGCGGGGGTTTTCCAAAAAGTAGAACTTCAATAACATTTTACAATGCTCAACACCTATGTTTGGCTCCAAACAAACAATGTCTTTAATTTCCGAAGAGGGGATATATTTGTTGATGATCCCATTTAATAAAGAACGTCCAGTGGCCCCGAACCGAGAACCAGCAGCTAACAACATTTTAAGATAAACAATCATCCATGTTTGAAGAGAGTCAGCATCTCGCAAGTGCATCATAACTAAATGCAGAGGTGTTTTACCATGTACATTCTCCATATTAACTTGCGAACCACTTTTCAACAAGGTTTTAAGGACAGGTGATAAGGGCCATCCTTGTTTGACCTTTTTATGCAAGGCAGTGTCCCCGTTTTTATTCACCCTGTTAATTAAGACTCCCCGTTTTACTAGAAGTCTCACCACAGTCTTATCAACATCTCGACTGCATGCTGCAAGATGAAGAAGGGTATTATTTGATTCGTCCTCAACATCCTTAGCATCTACACCTTGGAGATGATCGAGCAACAATCCGATTACTTTATTATCACAGAAACACTGCTTCACGGCACACTGTAGAACATCCTTGTTCATGCGCGCACCTTGATCCAGAAGTAGTTGGACCACTTCGGAATTTAACTGTGCACTTTTAATTGTAGCACAGAGCAATGGATTTGTATGTTTTGTACAATTTAATATGGCGCCTGCCGACAACAGCAGTTTGATGGCGCTTGAACGACGGCCACTTCCTAGAGCAGAACACAGAAGTGACTGACCTGCTGGGTTGACTGTGTTTACATCGGCTCCCCTCTCGATGAGCAGCTGAACATTTTTCTCTATACGACTGGTATTTAGGTATTGGAAAGCACAGTGCAGTGCAGTACCATGGCTTCTACATTCAGTCAAGCGGCAACCTGCATCTAATAGCATGCGACTGACATCTTTTGATGTGTAATATCGATAAGATAGGCAAATAAGATTATAGTCATATGGAAGAAAGTCGATTTTGGCACCTTTCTCCAGTAATAGATTGATGACGTCCACTTTTTGATAACTCATAAGAGCGATTATCAAAGGGGTCCGACGCTGCCTATAGTTAGAATTAACATCCGCGCCATAACTCAGCAAAAGTTTAACTGCGTCGAATGAATACTTTTTTTCTACAAGTACGCGAATAAGAGGCGTGTAATCCCAGGAATTCGCTTTGTTAACAGAAGAAGAGTCAAGTTCTAGAAAAGTCTTGATATCCTCCAAATTCCAGTCCACTTTGTCCAAAACATCATGCAGAGAAGTGAAGGAGGACATATTCCCTACAATTATTAAACTTATTACGATATTATAAGTATTATTTTTTTATTAGTATACAGTTCCGACTGCCTATTTTTGTTGCACGTGCCACATCTTTCCACTGAACTCTAATAGGGGGTTGCTGGAAGGCTGAAAGCCAGTTTCGCCAATAGGGGAAATGAAGGTATGGAGGCTTTCGCCAACTCAACTCAAAAAAAGTGACGGGGGACAGGAGTTTCCATACTAAAATCGCTTTATTTAAAAATTTATTGCGCTCTAAATACAACTCTTTTGATAATGCTGATTATTGCAAAAAATCACGGAAATATTGTAGATAGTGAGAAAAAATGTTGTTTGTGTTGCTTTTATGGGGAAATATTATTTTTTAGAAGTTTTATACGTCCACATGAGTGGCTATATTTATTAACTTTTAACGGTAATTTTAGTTATTTTATGGCTCAATGCTTAAAATATTGCCATAATTAATTGAAGGAATTTAACATTAATTAATATCTTAATTAATAAAAAATAATTAACATTAAAATAATTAATAATTAACAACATAAATTTTTTTTTTAATTGTAATAAAATTTTAAAAACTATATTTTAATTGGTACTAATTAGCATGTATAGTACCACTTAGCCAGTGGAGATAATACTCTTTACTAATTAGACTAACTATACTTTATTAATTAGGCAATTAATTAGATTATACTTTATTAATTAAACTATTAATTATATTACATACTTTATAAATTAAAATATTAATTTGATTATACTTTATTAATTAAACTATTAATTATATTATAACTATTAATATAAAATTGTGTGATTAAATTTTTAATTTGAAGAAAATATATACAAAAATTATTATGCAATAATACTCTTTACTAATTAGACTAAATGTGCTTTATTAATTAAACTATTAATTAGATTATACTTTATTAATTAAACTATTACTTATATTATATACTTTATTAATTAAACTATTAATTATATTATGTACTTTATTAATTAAACTATTAATTATATTACTTTATTAATTAAACTATTACTTATATTATATACTTTATTAATTAAACTATTAATTATATTATGTACTTTATTAATTAGACTACACTTTATTAATTATAATACTAATTAGATTATACTTTATTTATTAGATTATACTATTAATTAGATTAAACTGTGTTAATTAAACTATATTTTATTAATTAGATTAATTTATTAATTAGAGTAAGAATAATTAATTAAATAATTATCAATAAGCGAATTAACAAATAATTACGATAACTGCGGCCTTATAAGTCGGTCTTATAGTTATAATCAATAAATATACTTTTGCGTACTCGTATACTATAATCCAATTATTACGTAAAATAGCTCGCCAACTGTAGTCAAAATATAATTGAAACAGCATCAAAAGCAAGCGATAAAAGTCGCTAATCTGGCAGCCATGTGCCTAACTCAACCCATTTTCGCGCCCATGCAGGCTTCATCGGCTTAAATGGCTTCTTCCTTCTAGGTCTTATACATTTCTATGCATCTTTCTCACATCGCTCCGCTCGTTTTTACGGAATCTCCGACTGCCGCTAGGGGCCCTTTTACGGGCCCTTTTCCTTAGGGTCTGTGGGCAGTGGCGGATTTAAGACAAAAGGACCAGGCGGCAAAAATGTTTGAAGGGGGCCCGTTTTCTAATAAATAATTTAGGAGCAAACATTCAAAAAACGTGTTTTTTTTTCTAAAATTTCTAAAAATAGTATTATTACATCTTTTGAACTTGCTTCCGAATTTTCTATAGAACTTAACTATTTTCTTTGTCCAAAACACGTTTTATCCTTTGAATTTATTTAGCAAAGTTTGGAATCAGTCAATATAGTAAGAAAGAGTTATTTGCGGTTTTTCCCACAAACTTCTCAAATTCTATAGGCTCACTTTAATGTGACAAAACACAATTTGAATGTTTGTTCATAAATGATCCTTTTCTGTAATATTAACAAAAATAATAGATTCAAGCACAAAACAATTATAATAACATTTAAAATATATTTCAATATTATATACAGAAAGTTTACATACTATTATATATTCAAATTTTACACTTTAATATTGCAGACTCGCCTTGCTTTTTGTTCAGAAAAAATTTCTATTGCTGATTTTAAGTTAATTTTATTTGCAATGGATTTTTCGATATTTAAAATGCTATAATCGTTTTTTTTTTACATTATTCTTATATTTAATTTTTACATTTTTAACGAAGTGTTGTAGATATTCATATAAATATCTGAAATTATGTTTATTTCAGCTACTTAAATGCAATAAAACCATTAGAAATTTAGACTTTATATAAACCGTATTTTCCTAGTATTTACAATAATTCGCTACATTGAAATTGCATTTATTATATGTAATTTGTATATTATTCAAGATTAAAATGAGCTTCGAATATATCTATACATAAACATTCTTAGTGTTATTGACTTAATGGTGTATAGCAAAAACAAACATTTTAATTAGAGTCACTGCCAATTGATTAACATAATTACAAAAGCCCATTTCATTAGGAAAGATGTTGTGATTTGTAATTGATTTTTAGAATATAGAAATATTTACTTACTTGCAAAACAGTAAAATATGCTGATGTAAAAAAACCTCCTATTTGTTATTAGTACTAAAAAAATTACTTCCTAAATTTACTGTCTTACTCTGAAATAAGAAGCTGCGAAATGGAAGCTGTTCGATCTCATAAATTAGGGATTTTTTTTCAAGTAGTCCCCTACGACCTCACGGGGCAATATAGTTGTAGTGTAGTTCATTCTAAACTTCCACAAGCATAAAATGGCAATACTCATGTCACAATGGAAAGAGCCTCTATCAACCAGTACGGCCAAGTGTCACTAATTACAAACATAAGAGGACGAAGCGAAGTAGACTATACACATTACAATTCCCCGAAAAGCAGTCCTTTGTGACCCTTCACATATGTCTTGAGAGGTGTTTTGGACACCTGTTTGGACAAAAGGGCATTTGACTAATGATACATACAAATCTTCTTCGAAAGGAAACTATTGAGAAAGGTTTGCAAGCGATTTCATTGTCAAAGCTACGACAATTCATTCTTCTCCTGTTCTTTTCAAAACGACCTCTTTCCCATTCCAAGCGCACGTAAAACACGTTTGTGAATTAACAAGGGTTTCCTTTCCAAGGCGGATTTTTGTACAAATTCTCTATTCCTGCAATTGGTATTTAAAATGAGATTTATTTTTTAAAAAAAAAAGGTAGAGGGGATTATTATATTAGGGAGGGAGACTCAGCCCCTTCAAAATATTTCTTGAAGGGGGCTCTAGACCTCTAGCCCCCCTAAGCATATGCCCGGGATTGATTAAAAAAATTCATTACTATAGGCACAAAAGCACTGATAGGGGCCATTACTCTCGCAAAAAAATGGATTAAAATAATTAAAAAATCCCACATATACAGTTAATTATTCTTTTAAAAACCAAGAAATTACAACGTTTTTGGAAAAATTGCTGTAAAGCTATGCAAAATTGCAGTAAACGAATTTTAAAAAACATAGGCAATTTTCCTACAATAAAAGATTAGGCTCATAAATCCAGGGCTCTTAGCTCCAGACTAACGTGCTTAATGATAAATTAGGCCCTGTTCAACCCAAACTTCATAGTTTATTAAATGAAATATTTTCAACGATTTGTCTTACGCTTTTAAATAGACTCTAAAGCATCAATTCGAGTTTCCAGATACGTGTTTGATTAGTGTTATATATTTTTATACCCCCCCCCCCCCCCTTAGCGCTGTGATACAGGGTCCCGTGCTTTGGGTTGGGAGGGAGCCTTTTGCCAACAAGAAAAAACTTAATCTGTCTTTTAATTTCTAAACCCCTTTTTTTTTAAAAATGTTTAGATTAGACTGTTTTGCTACATTTTTTATTTTAAAATAAATATTTTAAATAATGATTAGAAACTGCCGTTCTCGTGCTCTATGCACTTAAACTCCGAGTTTAATTTTCGAGAGTCGTTGTTTAGTCCCACTCCTAAATAATAATAATCTTAAAATCTATTAAAAATATTATAATTCTTAAATCTATATTATAGTTCAAGGATTCTCGCAGCTACCTTCGCACAGGGCCCTGCGTCTCGTAAGAGGCCCCACGTTTGGTCTGCTTACAAAAGCAGGGCCCTGCCCCCGCGTCGTAGATGATTTGGGGACTTACAATTTGGGGTCCGTTTGCACGGACTTATTCGATAATGGAGGTAAAGAGGAGGAATGGGCCCGGGCCCGTTGAAGAAGGGGCACCTGTCTACTCGTATGCATAAGGATAAAGGAATCCAAACAGATAATTTCGGTGAAATGTTTAGTAAAATTAAAATATGTTAAAAAATAAAAGAAACAATTATTTCTCTTCCTCCCTTTTCTAATTTTTGGAGTCGGGGGGCCCAAAATGGACCCAATACAAGGGGGCCCAGGCGGCAACTGTCCATTTGCCGCCCGTTAAATCCGCCACTGTCTGTGGGGTTTATAAAGGTTTTTGATTGGTTTTGGTTTAAAAAGCAGTTTAAAAACTTTTTATTTGATTTAAACATGGAATTTTGTATTTACGAAAATACAACTGGGTTATACGCGATTTTTCAATTTTTTTTTTTCAAAAAAAAATCTTTTAAAAATTAGAACTTTTTGTGTCTATTGATTAGTGATGAGAGATATTTTAATAACAGGTATAAAATATCATTATTTAAATTTCTGATAATTAAAAATATTATTTATGAGAAATAACAGTTATTTACTTGCTCAATAAAACAGTATTTCGAAATCAAAATTTAAAAAAAAAAAAATTAAAAAATACGTACTTCAAACAATTAATAAATGCGGTGTTTAATTTTAACCAGAAACACCTACACCGCCAAACAAGAACAAAAATAAAATAGACGGCCTTGAGAAAAAAAAAAAGTCCATGCAAGGGCCTTGGTCGAAAGTCGAAACGAATCTTACTCTATGATACAATATCATGATATAATTGATCGCAGAATGATCGTAAATTGCTGAATTGAGATGTTTACGTCACTTAGTTATTGGAACATTTCCAAAATGAGATCCAAAATATTTCAGGATAATGTTGGTATTTTTATATTTTAATAATAAAATATATTTTATTATTAGAATACTTACTTTGTTATTGGCACGTGTCCAAAAATACGATCAAAATAATTTCAGAAATACTGTTGATATTTGCGATTACGATTAAAAAATATATATATTATATCAGAACTCGTTGGTTTAAAATATATTTTGGAAGTTTTCGATATTGTGTTTATCATACGATTATTGAATCGGGATATTTTTTATATTTTTTTGTGCGTTCTAGTCGGCGAAAGTTTATTGTTTTGTGGGAAGGGTCGTGATAGGATGGTTCAATTCATTTAATGGGGGGGGGGGGGGGGGGGGGGGGAGATGTTTTTTTTTATGGTTGGGTTGAATGAATGTGTGAATCCGCTTTACATTATAGAAATTATTTGGTTAGGTACGGTTCTGTTTGGAGAAAGATACTTTGTTTGCGTTTCGCATTTAGGTGAAAAGATTTTTAATTAGAAGTGATTCTTTGGTACTCCTCGTCGCATTGTAAAAGGTAAATAGCATAAATTTGAAATAATATTATTTTTCTTATTTATCGCGGTCTGGTATATTGCGCAATATGAACTAAAAACAACATTTGGATGGAAATTTAAAGTGTATGTTAACAAAAATTTAATAGTACTGAGTTTTTTATGTGTTTATAGAGATCGCCAATTTGAATGCGCCATTTTATTACCTGGTAAAGTATTTTTTTAAATCATATTTAATAATAAGACATTTATTTTATTACATGATGATATATTGCTATAAAATCAGTATTAACAATTTGCAAAAAGAAGACTAGAATTTTTGTTTCTAAATAAAATCTATAAGTTTTACAATATTTGTTTTATAATATTTTTTGCATGTAATATCATAAAATCTAATTTTTTTATTATCTTTGAAATATTAATAAAAAATGGGCATTTAGTGATATAAAAAATGGCTGGGAAAAGTTAATATGTTTATATAATAGAAATAATTTATTGAAATATTAGTAAGTGTTGGGTCATTAAAATTATTTTAATAAAAAGATTTGCCACTATCAGCTGATAAAAAAAATTCATGAAAATTTAGCATTTGATGTTTTGCACCGCCTAATTCTGAGGTTGCGTCATTTAATATCGCTCAAGATATCAAGTAACAGTTAAATATACTAGTTATTTCATTATAATATCGTAATAACTGTCGTTATTTAAAAATAACTACTAAGCTCATCCCTACTATTGATGGAAACCATAGTACTTTTATTGACTGGAAACTTTATATTGAAATAATTTTCTTTACTTTTTTCTTAAAAGTGAACATGATTTAAAATAAAATTATTCAATATTAGTTTTACTTAAATAATATTTATTTAGTATTTTATAAATTAAAATAGAGTATATTAATATTTATTTTTCAAAATTAAAAGTTATTATAGTTTTAATATTACATTAACAAAAGTTATTTATTGTAGTTTATGAGATGTGAAATTAGCTTTTGCAAATTAAATTGGTTTAAAAAATGCACATTTTATAAAATTTGAGAGTGGTATACTTTATTTGAAGACAATAAATTTCTTTTTTTTTCTTTTCAAAAGTGATGTAATTGCTAAATTTTTTTTAAAAAACCGTAATGAAATAAGCACCAGGTGTTCATTCATTAATAGCAAATATTTGTAGCAAAATTGTATGCCATTCAAATTCAAGGATAGTGGAGACTATATATATAAGGTGTGCCGGTTCTTCGCTTTTTGAAAGTGGGCAGGGAAAGGACATTTTTGACGTCATTTTTGCTCCGCCTTACTATGGGTTTTTGATCATTCTCATTGGCTGTGTGTTTCAAGCATGGCTACTTAGGTTCGATCCCCGGTTGGGTAACAACTGGTGATTTAATTTTTAATGCACAACTAGAACGGGGCGGAGTTTTAGCATTGTTTGCGGGATTTCGAGCACGCGCAAGTTACCGATTACTGTTAAACAAACAATTATATCGTTTTTTATATTCAAATTTTGCATTAATTACGTTTAACTTGTGTTTTAACATATTCTAAAAAAATATCATCGAGCTTTTCAATATATTAGTAGTTTGGAGTGAAATTCTAACGCTATCCCACAAACAAACTAGCTCTGACGTCACTGTAGGCATGGTTATTCTACTCGTCCATTAGCAAAATAAATATCTGTAAATAATTGTGTTCAGGTAGCTTCACTACTAATCCGTCCTTGTTTTGTTATGTACACGTATTTTACTTGATTGAAATTGTAACTCATTTAATATGCCCAATACAAATGCATTGACCTGATGGTTCCGACCCCCATTTTACTTTTTCAAAATTCATGGACATACTCTCGTGGCAGCTAATATTATTTTAATACGCTTAATTTATTAAGCAAATCTTTTGCAATTTTTACATACTAAATGCAATCCTTAAAATATAATTTAAACTCATAAAATGCAGCAAATACTAAATAAAGTTAGCGAATATCACTTTTAAATGTTCACAAAAAAACGAATAGATGGCAGCATCTCACGACCCATTGGTTCAAATTGATTTATAGTTATTTTAATAACTGAACCACTCTGCAAATCGATTCAAATTGTTTTTCGAAGCAAATTTTAACTGTTTTCTTTTAAATAAATTCATGATTAGTTAAAAACAAGAATTCTTGTAAAGTTAAGTTTGGTTTGCTCTGTAGACTCCTAAAATGACTGTACAAACGGGAGCATTAGACACACTCACAGAGGGCGAAGATTTGCGTCATTATGACGTCAAAAATGTCCTTTCCCTGCCCACTTTCAAAAAGCGCTGGAACCAGCACACCTTATATATATAGATGGTCTCCACTTTCCTCGATACAAATTATAGTATAATCTATTAACTGTAACTATAATCTATTAGTTAGAATTAAAAATATTTCTGCAAAGTGAAAGAAATAACGTTCATCAAATACACAAAATATGATTTTTGAATATATTATTTACAAATAAACAAATTTATATTATTTGTCAAACAAAAAAATAAAACAGAAAACAAGTTTACAATTGTAATTGATAAATGCAAACTTTTGATATATCTAGAAATAAAATTTCTCAACCATAAATTTACTTTAGAGAAGTGTAATTTTTGTATATAATTTTTGTTCATCATACTTGTAAGAAATAAATTTAATATTAATAAATAAAAATATTTTTTCAAAAAACATTGTGAAGAATATCAAAATAAACAGTTTTATTTCAATAATTTTGGATCTGAAGTCTGAAATGATAATTAAAAACTTGTGTTCTTAAGAAAAATTCATCATATCACTATTTTTTTTTAATTTGTAGTATTTTTCTTACTTATGATACCTGGAAATTTTCCATCATAATCCTTTGCTCATTGACTTTCATTACATCTCAGTTGCCAATATTAATTTCAACAACAGCAAATAAATAAATATATAAATATAATATATATATATATATATCCTCGATCCGCCACTGCACACACACACACACACATGTGTGTGTGTGTGTGTGCAGTGGCGGATCGAGGATCATCCAAAGGGGAGGGCTAATTATTCTATTTTTGGTGGGGGGAGGGTTTATATATACAAATTCCTATTTTCGACGATTGCCGTTAAACGGTATGTGTAAATTCCACCTAAAATATCTTATTTTGATACCTTGGCGAGGTAAATGCCTCTAATGTAAAGAAGCAACTTTGTTGTGTTTTATTCTGGTGCAATTTACTTTTTTTTTTTGTATAAGAATAAATTTTGTCTCTACGCCTTCTGATAAGGGTATTTTTTGGCCCACCACGCTGCTTATAAACAACTGGTTCACCCTTGGGGCAGTTGTTTGGGGTATTCCCACCAAGCCAGAGCAGGATTTAGAGTTCGTGGACCCCTAGGCTAAATATGTGGTGCGACCCGCCCTCAACTACTTGGTGGTATGGAATACCCCTTCGTAAATCTAAATGGGGAGGAGAGATCGAAATTTTTTTTAAATGCAAAAATTGAAAATTTGCAAATAATTTTTCCAGTTTTAATAAATTGGGATGCAACGTTTTTTTTTTTTTTTTTTTTTTTTTTTTGTAAATTTCTAATACTATGTTGAACAATTTCAAGGAATTTCAACGGAATTTATGGAAATTACAATAAAATATTGTACTTGTCTCCGTATTATTCTCAAACACCATGAACAGAATAACGGTGTAGAATAAAAACAATTGATTTCCAAAAATAATAACACAATGCCATTTTAAATTATCACAAATTAAACATATATTTTAAACGAATATAAAAGTGTTATGTTATATATGCGTTGTACAAATTCATTAAGAAAAATAGAATTTTTCTGCATCATAAAAATGTTGTAGAATATTATTTTCATTAGGATTTAGTTTGATTTATTAGTTATTAAAAAAATTGTTTGGTACTTATAATTTTTTTTGTCTAAGTGATTTATTTTCAAACAAGTCGTTGTCATAATTTTGAAGTGTTAAGACACCCCTATCAATTTAGAAAAACGAAAAAAATTGCACCGAAAATGTTTTATTCGTAATATTTTTATTTCGTAAGCAAACGTAAGATACAATAAAAAATTAGTAGTACAACATAAAAAAAAAGCTCACCAAAAATAGTTTCATGTGAAAATGTACACGAAGAAAATAACAAATATTGAAAAATTTTGTTTAACTTTTAAATATAAATTGAATTTTGTGTTTTAAAATATAAAATTAAATGTTACAAAAATTATAGTTTAAGTCTAATTTGCTCTTATTTGAATCTTAAGAGGCCATTTATTTATTACGACTCACACCCTTGGAGAAGGGGGTCCATCATGCGTGACATGAGGGAAAAGGGTCTCGGTGATTGCGAGCGAGATGTAGCAAAAGTAGCCCCTATGTAAATCCGCCACTGTGTGTGTGTATATATATATAGAGAGAGAGAACTGTTTAATATTACCTAAAGTATATATATCAAAAAGATGAAAAATGTCGATAAGTTGGAACTGGAAATTTTCAGCACTGTTGAGTTGGGAATTTTAAATAGTTGAGTTGAGAATTTGGAATCGTTAAGTTGGGAAATTTCTTGTTTCAACCCCCCCCCCCCCCACCTAACATATTGCTTTCAACTTTGAATTACTCTCAAGTGTCTTTTAAATGATTATAAATAAAAATGCTTATAAATAAATAAAATAAAAATTACTTAAGAATACTTTCTATAATATAATTTAAGAATACTTTCTATATAATATAACTTAAGAATACTTTCTATAATATAACTTAAGAATACTTTCTATTATATAACTTAAGAATATTTTCTATAATATAGCTCATTTAAAGGCCGATAAAAGCATATAGTATTTTTTTTAAATATATATTTTTTCTTTCAGCTATTTCTTCTATTCCCTTTTATTTCATTTTTAATTATAATTTTTTTTCGCTAGATGGCAGCACCACCGCGCATTGATAGAGCATAATAGAAAGTCAATGTGCAACAAATTTTACTTGAAGAAAAAACAAAATATAAAGAAATACATATAAAACCAAATAAAAATCCATAGAATTTTGGGTTTACAAGTTCAAAATCAAGCGAAAACGACACGTCTTTTCAATTTATTTTAGGCTTCAAACAAGTTGTATTTTTAACGGACTGAACAGCGCCAACCAAAACTCCAAAATAGAACCGCCAGATACTTTAAATTAAAACCGCCAAGTCGAGAGGTTATCAATTCGGCTGTTATATATTTTTTTTGTATGTTCGCGCGAGATTTCGGTTCTAGTTCAGATATTTGGACAAATTTTTTATTTGGATAAAATATATCCAGTTATCCGGCATTTAACTAAATATCCGAAATTTTCAATTAACTGGACCATTTAAAAAAAATATTGTCCGATTTCAAAAATTCTTTTTTTTGTAGGATAGAAAAAAATCCCCTTAGTCAAAATCTGCAAAAAAGTTATCGGTTATCCGGCTGTTATATATCCGGGAATGTCGATTACCCGGATTTTTTAAAACAATTTATCCTATTTTAAATTGTTATCATGGTTTAACAGAAGTTCTACAACAATAGCATCTCGTTTATCCAGCATTTATTGGCATGGATAGGGATTGTTTTAAGATATAAATTGTTGAGACAAAATGTAAACACAAGTTTTAATTGAATTTCTTGGTGAATAATACGAATTGGCGAAGCCCCCTGCTTAATTTAAAACTATAAAAGGAAAAATAAAATAATCTTTCTAAAAAGAAAAAAGGAAAACCTACTTTAAGGAAAATGCGCTAAAAAGTAAAAAATAATTTTTAATTTTTGCGAACGCACTGAAAAAATTTAATTTTTGAATGTAAATTTTATACTTATTACAACTTTTTGAAGTTGATGGCAATTTACAAAAATCATACCTAAATTTTGGCGCCGATTTCAAAAAGTTGTAATAAATATAAAATTGACATTAAATAATTAAATTCTTTCAATTCGTTCGTAAAATTAAAAAATATTTTTTACTTTTTAGCGCATTAACCTTAAAGTCGTTTTTTTTTTTTTTTTTTTTTTTTAAATTTTAACCAAAATTTTTTAACCAAAATTTTATTTAGTATTTTTTATAATGCGATCGTCTGCACTTTGTAAAATTTTCAACTCGTTAGTCCGTGGCGCTGTTCAGGTTGGACGCTACTGATGTAGTTAATTCAACGAACCGATCGGTATTAAAATGTATGTTTCGATAGCTATTGCACAAATCGTACAGGTGTTAAGAAAGTTCCATTTGCCTTCTGGGAAATACCTGTATGTTCCGGCGATTGTTGAAAATTTATTTCCAGTTTAAACCGTTCAACAGAGAATGACTTTATGCTGTGACGTCAGAATGCATTTCAACCGGTTATGAGTAACAATCATAACACATGAGTAGAAGGCCGTTGAAGGAAGGTATTGGACTCGTATTTTGAGAAGTAAGTGACGTCATTTGACCATATGGTTGCCGTAGGAATGAACTGTCACTATGCGCTACGGACGATTGCCAATTATTAATTGAGTCGCATTAGTAATTTTTGTCACGTTATGAAAAAAATAAACGAAAAAAGCTTTTTTGTTTTCAAGGGTGTTTTTTCTACATTTATTTTCGTTTGTTTACGCAAAAGTGATTTTTTTCCTACGGATAAATATAAGTTTAAAATATTTTTTATCGAAAAGTGGAAAAGTTTTACTTTAAAGCCATTCGCATTTTTATATATATATATATATATATATATATATATATATATATATATATATATATATATATATATATATATATATATATATATATATATATATATATATATATATATATATATATATATACAAATACACACGCATTATGGAGTGGAATTAAATATTTTTTATGTAAATAAAGGAGAGAAAAAACAAAGTAGGGGATTAAAACTCTTGTTAAATGTTTAAAGAAATATAATTATCAAAGTAAATTATTAAAAGCTTATGAATTAGTAGAATAGCCAGAAAATTTTACTATATTTTCACGTGAATGCATCTTTAAAATCGGTGCGAGTAAGCGGTCCTTGGCAAAAACTTGCGCGACATAAAAATTGTTGATATTTCAGAGCCCCATAAATCCAGGGAATCAGATAATTGATCTATTATCGTGTAAAGGTGGGCTCCATCGACCAGGTTGGCGATAATCCACTCCCCCTTCTGATCTTTGTACGCAGTGTAAGGGATGAGTCAAAATCAGGCATACACTGTCCTGTTTAACACTGTGACTTCAGTTTAAATTGACGGATCGTCGAGTTTTTAATTCATTTGTGTGAAAATTGTGTGGAGCAATTTGAAGAAAATGTCGCTTTCAAGGCCAAAGTTGAAGTTCTATCGCGGTATAGAACACTTAAACAGGTTGAAAGAGCAGTTCAAGTCAAACAAAAAAATAATACAAAGGAGGCTAAACTTACGACAAGTGCGGAGAGATCTAGAGCTACCGAAGACGCAAGGACGAGCAGACGCGTGTACAAAATATTCACAAATCGAACTTTATGAAAGAGTGGAGACTGTGTCTAACCGTTTATTTTAATTTAAAAAAAAACGGGGAAATGATCTGTATTGTTTTTAATTAAGAAAATTTCGCTTTGGCAAACAAAAGTTGAAAAGTTTTTTTTTTCCTTTCGTTAATTTAAATACTAAATTGTATTTTCTTTTGTTTTTATTATTCTCGGTAAAACTTTAAAAAAAAAAAAAAAATTTGAACTAAAAACTGGCGATTTTTTTAATACTGTTTTACTTGATATTTTACTATAGTGTGGAAGGAATTGATTTTTTTTTTAGTTTTTAACATATTAAATTTTAAAATACATTTAAAGTTTAATGACACATTATTTGCGTGCCTATAAGCAGTAATTTAAAGTAATTTCCCTGGCATTTATTTATATTTTTTAAACATGCAAGGAGAGTGTTTATATATACGTTTTTTAATGACTATCTTTGAGTTTTTAATGCCATTTATTCAAAAACTCTTACATGTATGTACACAAAATATTCAAATGTTCATTAATATGTTATGACTTGTAAGGTTGACCTCTAGTTTTAATTTTTAAAGATATTTTTGAAATAGTAATCGAGATAAAATATTGACAATATGGCGTTTTTATCAATTCTCAAACAAATATAAAAATAGTTAGAATTATTATTATTTGTAAAAAAAAGCTACTTTGCGTTAATTACATAAGTTTAATATACCTGCGGATAATATATCAACTAAATTTATATTACAAATTAAATTAAATTGAATTTTGGTACCTTTTGATACTTAAAAAATAAATTTAACGTGGTATTTCCCATATAAACACACAGACGTGTCGCCTTAAAAATAGTTTTTAAACAATAATTTATCGTTAATATAAAAATGCAAATTTAAATTATAAATTCGTATTCAATTTTAATTATTTCGTAAAGTTATCCCGCTATTTATAAGCCCTAGCATCGATGTTAATTCATTCCATCATACCAATTACCTCTAAATGCAGCCTTCTGATGTTATATAAGCAGCTCTTATCGGTATTGAAATCAGATACCATTCGAACCGGACAGGCAGTTAGTGCTCATACGTCCGGCCGTGGAAATCTTATCACAACCCTTCCGGATCAGTCACCGGTGTCAGGTGCGCCTGGACGGAGACTTCCTGAGCGAGCGTGTATGTATTAAAAATAGGGAAGAGTTCTCTGGCACATGCGGGGGTGGGTGTTTCCGTAACAACAACCCTTCGATGACTATCTGCGGCTTTTGAGCTGGAATTAAATTTAGAAAGAAAAATATATATATTGGAAACTGTTCAAGGGGAAAGAAAAAATATATTAAATTTTTAAAAATCTTTTGACGGAACTTGTGCTGTTGTTTTATACCCTAAATTGGGTTTGGTTTGGTTAATTAACGTCGCACTGGAGCTGCACAGTGGGCTATTGGCGACGGTTCGGGGTCTATCTCGATGGAAAGACCCGGGAACACATACACATTCACACACACACATATTCATACAGGCATCTCGTTATTTTAGAACCATGGTCAGATGACGAGGAAACACCTGAACTGGCACCCAACGCCTTCAATAGACGTCGGGACTTTGGACTCCGATCAGATGTATCGTGCACCAGTCCCGTATACATGCCAGTATAATTTGTTGGATATTCTGGACGACTTTTCTAGTATTTTTGTAGCGAAGTTGGCAACCCTCCGATAACAAGATCACTACTTTTTTACTTTTCTTTGTCAAGTCCATCGCACGGGTTCGAACCACCAATCCTCGGATTAGTAGCCGAACGCCTTTAACCGCTCGGCCACGGAGGCCACCCTAAATTGGGATTGTCGTATTTGAAGAAGTTTAATCTGTAAGTTATACCGTTGTTTGCTTCATGGTGAATCAACGACGAATCAAGACAATTTTTTTTAAAGCATTGAGCTCATGTTTTGAAATTCGACTGAGATATCTTATATTTTATTGTCATATTTGTTTCAGCTTTCATTTATGTTCATAGCTCCATGTTTATAGCTATATGGTTTTATGTTCATAGCTCCATTGTTTATAGCTCAGTTGCGTCACGAAGCAGAGGGAGGGTTGAACTAAGCTACACAAATAGAGTAGGCACTATAGTTTGAAAAGAAAAAAAAATCCATAAAGATTATTTCTTATGATACAGCAGTTAATTTCTAAAAACAGTTTACTAATAATTTTTAATTTTTTTTATATATTATAACTAGAATTTAATTTTGAGAATTTGGAAAAACGATATATGTAATACCTGCATCCTATACCATTCTTTATTCTGAAACAATATAAATATCTGCAGGTTTATTCATTATTTTATTAAGGGAACGCACTTCCCATACGCTCTCTTTGTACCCACACCTACACCTAAGGATTCCACGGGATTTTAAAAATCACACACAATCAAGAATTTGTATTAAAATGCATTTTATAATTAAATAGTATTAGCAGAAATTCAATTTTTAACCGACTGAAAAGCGCGCCAATCAAAACCTCCAAAGCGGGACTAAAAGGGAGAGGTTATCAATTCGACTGTTATGTATTTTTTTACTATGTATGTTCGCGCAAAATTTCTATTCTAATTAAAATATTTTGAATTTTTTTTTGTTGGATAGGGGATGTTTCATTTGGGCATCTCTTGAAAATAATATCCGGTTATCCGACATTTGACTATCCGGAATTCTCAACTAACCGGACAAATATTGTCTGATTTTGATTTTTTTTGTTGTTGGATAGAGAAATGTGTTATGTTTTGTTCAAGTGTCGTTTGTACAATCTTGAGTATAGTTGCAAATGATGAAATAATATCTTAATATTATTTTTTAGAACTATGCTGAGTAACTAATAGAGAAAATGCTACAGCAACGGAAAAATGTATATGATTTATTTTATTCTTATTCTAAAAATAGCTGAATTTCTAAAAAAGTTTTTAGTAAAACACGTTTTAATATGCGATTTTCTTGATTTTTAAAGAATAATTTAGAAATAAGACATCGGATCACGTTGTACTAATATCACATCAATAATCAAGGCTGCACTTAGAGGTGTGCCACAGGTGCCTCCGCTAAGGGCCCATGGATTATGTAGAGGCCAATGCTGACAAGAGACACTAAAATAAAAATATATAAAAATTGGGTTTTATGTATAATGAAACAACTACTTAGCTATATTTTTTAATTAAAAAAATTATTAGAGGAAAATAATACAAATGTAAAAACAAATTTTTAGAATAGCTACATATTTTTACAACGCGCTCATTTCATTGACAGAGTATAATTATATGTGAATTTTAATTTGGAGGGAGAAAACAAACAAATATATAAAACAAAAATTCAAACATTGATTAATTACTTTGTGATGTCTTTTCATCTTGTTGTGAAAAAGAAGTGAAATTTGTCATTTCCCATCATCACAATGGAATACAGGAAGAAGAATTAAAAAAAGAATTTCATTATTTATTTTACTACAAGTAAAAAGCAGTGCGCCAAATATTGGAAACGTCGCCCAGAGAATCTCCCTATGCATAAAAGAATAATGTATTAAATAGATCAACTGAGATTTTAATCACCAGGATGATTATTAAATTCAGTACCTGTTTATAATACTATGCCAAAAAACTGAACTAAATTCCAACCGGCGGTTTCTAAATCAGTGTAAAATATAATTTTAATATAAAAGTTGATAATAGATATTGGCTATGTCAATAAATGCTAATAATTTGTTATCCAATTTGAAATCTTATATTAGTTACCATTACTTAATCGAACAACACCAATTTTATCTCAGGTCAGTCATCCCTGAGATCAGTGTAAAACTTGGTATTTAAAAAGAAATGCGTCCGCTTTTCTTTTTGACAAAGTTTTTGTAATAACGTATAAAAATATTATTCAAGATTCGCATCGATATTTGATGAAGTTTTAAATTGATAAAATGAAGAATAACAAACTTTAAAATACCTAACGAAAATTGGCCTACACAAGATAAAAAAATTTCAAGAATTTTATAGGCATTCTGTTTAAGTGGAATGTGTTTTTATTTTTTTGTTTTTCAATATTAAACTTTGTTGTTGTTACAATTTGTGTAGTTAATTGCATTGTAAAAAAATATATGGGTCGTTTAAAATTACACGCCAGTCAAATTGTTGATTTTTCAATATATTTCCAAACTATACTGTAAAAAACAAGGTTCTTAACATTGAGTATATGAACGGGAAAATTCAGTACCAGTTTATAATGTTTCTTTGAGTACGAGTGCATCGTCAATGAGCGATGGCGTACTCAAATTTAAGTAATCGTACTTTTGCAAAAATGAGCAGTGTGATTTCATATTGCTCATCTCAGTTTCTGTTCAAGCCACCTTAACAAAACGACCTGACACACTTTAAATATTTGTTCAGAAGATGATCATTCGAAGTCGATTGCTTAAATGGAAATTAAGTTATAAAAATTCAATTATCTTACTTTCCATTCTTTTGGCACACCTTCTTAACATTACTTCTGTTTATAACTTCTTACCACCGCTCTGGTAGCTTAACGGATGAGGCTCTGGACAGCGATGCATGCAGATCTGGGTTCGATTTCCGGTAAGTCTTAGTTGTAATCGTCAATATTTATTGAAAGGGATTTATGAAAGCTGCCTATGTAGGTTAGCATATGCTATTTTATTCACTGTTCTTATTTTTGATTACATGTCTTTTTCAAAATTTAAACTTATGTATTCGGAGCCATGATAAGCATCGAATGTGTTCAAAAATGAGCACATTTGACTTATTTTTGAATACCTATTTTTAACAGTGTAGTGAATTTGAAAATAATTTGGTAAGCGATGCACTTTTCTGCAAAGTGAACAGATTAATTGAATTTTAAAGTGGTGAAAATTTAGACTCATAATGTTTTTAAAACGAGCCATATTTTACTTTTTTTATCAAGCTTAACAGCTGTGAAGAGTGATGTTAAAAATGAATAACATAAAATTGTTTGCAAGATCCTTCTTAAATGAGTCTCTTGAGTATTTATAAAAAAAAAATCAGGCGACTAAGATTTTTCAATATTTTAATTATTTTACCCTTATTTTCATTCAAAATATAAATACCTCTTTTTCTAGGTAAAACCTCAAAAGAGCTTAACAAATTTCAATTTATGGCTTGGTTACTTAGAATATGAGAATTCAATATAAATAATTTTAAAAGTTTCAGTTATTTTCAAAAAACCAATCAAAAATCTGATAAATAAACCATCATATTGTTAACGGATAGAAATGAATTTATCAGGACAAAGACAACATATCCAACAACTCGTCTACCTCTTTTCACATTCGACAATTTACCAAAATAATGAATAACTATCTAATGAATAATTTTACTCCATACACCTAAAAAAAACCACTGAATAACATATTTGATAAGAAAACAATTATTATTTTTTTAATTTAAAACTCTGGTGTTTTTTTAGTCGGCTTTTTTAATGTTGAGCTAACGTTGTTTCGACTTTCCAGCAACTGCGCACCGTGAAAGAAGATGAATAAAATTATTAAAATGCCGACAGAAGCGTTACAAATTCGAAAATAAAATACTTTAATACACATCACAAAGTACTGAATCATCAATTGAACAATTTATGACGCTTTCACTCCGATATCAAATTCCGAGAAGATGACAGAGCAAAATAGTTCTGACAGCTGTTTAACCGATGACGAATTTAAAATGAATCGGCATCGTAATGTCAAAATGACCTTTTTCTATACTTCGATACGTGCTCACAGTCATTAAATTGCAACTGAAACCTGTATTTTAAAATTATCCATTAACTAACAAAAATACCAGTTCATCGCACTAAACTAATATTTTTTTTTCTTTCTCCTTATAAGTCTAGCATCGAGTATAATTATTTCATAATAACATATGCGAAGTCTCATTAAGCATTCATTTATTACGTCACGCTATTTTTCATTATTTTATACCCCATCCTCCCCTCATATCACGTCGTGATAAAATTAACGTTAACAGACATCAGTCTTTAAAACATCCTATCTGCGTATTTTATCAAACATCGCATATTAGAAAGAGTGTGATTACTATTTAAAAAAAATTACTTATATCAATGTTGTATTGCTAATTTCAGCATATTTCCTACGAAGTTTTGCTTCGTTACGCAACCACTGTGACCTGCCTCCCCCATGTCACGCATGATTGAGCTCCTCCTTCTTTTATCGTTAAGTATTTTCAAATTCACAATTACTCAATCTTGCTAACCAGGATAAAACCATCCGGGATTTCTAGAATAGGAGCATTATCAAATGTTTAGAGTGGTCCATTCCTACACTATAACTCCATAAAAAACAGCACGAATTATATAAATTTGGTCTAGTTTGACAGAAAATTAGGCTCCGCTAAAATAATCTGCTGAAATGACGTGACGTGCTCTGACATACCCGCACTCTATATTTTGGTTATTGCCAAACATAACAAAGCTTCTCTATTTTAATGAATATTACCCAATAATTTTCAATATTTTTTTCCTTAATAGTCTCTACATACCGAACCGACACCATAACTCTGTGGCAAACAGCACAATTGACCTAAATATAGTTTCGTTCAATAGGAAATTAGACGCCAATGCGTGTGAAATCTTGAAATAACGCAAAATATGTGCGGAGCGTGCAAGGGCATCCGTGGGTTCATATTCAACAGCTTGAGTATCTTTCTTTTGTTGTTAATTTAATGATAACAAGCTGAAATAACGTTTCATGTAAAATCTTTCTGTCATTTGTTTTTTTTTTCGACATAGCCATACCAGATTTTTTTAAAAAAAGTTTATATATATTAACTTATCTTTTTTACGTTCTAGTTCCCAATGCCTTATTACTATTAAATATGCTGGATCCCTGTTATTTATAATTTTTCTCAAAATTTTATTTTGTACCCAATATTCAAATTTTATCATTTGAACGACGACATAACAAGTAACAGAACAATAAGTTACTGTAAAATTGGTAAGTAATTATATTATTAATAATATATCAAACATAATTATATATCGCATATATATGGTTTGGAATAAAAACTTCCAATGTTAAAAAGTGGTAAAATTGACATTGTTTGTTTTTGTTCCAAGCCTCAGTTACAAATGTAATTTGAATTGAAAAATCAATATTTAGGAAACACACACATGCATGTTAAAGTCTTATAACCTATCATTATTCCTCATATTTTACTGAAAAAATAATTTCAATTCAGAGCTATCTTATTGATTTATCTTAGAAGAGGTTAATGACTTGTATAACAAGTTTCCAGAACAAATTTTCTGTAAAATGAATATTCCAATTTGATGCACTCAGTATGATGGGTGACTTATTTAAAATCTAATAAAGTAGGCATTTCTATTTTTCGATTTTTATGGATTTTGGTGATAAAAATTAGATTGAATTTTTCGATGAAATTCGATTTTTCTGCTTTTCAAAGCTATTTACTATTTTCTAAAGCATAGAATGGAGTTCGGGCCAATATGGGTGTATTAAGTTTTGTTTTTGTTTTTTTGGTGGGTATGGGTTGGAGAAGTGATGGAAATCGAAAATTTTATTTTTTAGCCAATCATATTTACCTATGAAGAGGTCAATCGTCATTTATTTCGAAAAGTTCCAATTGCGACTCATGACAACTTTTTGTGTGGACGATAAACAAATGTTTTCTTCTTTGAGAATATGGTAATTTGAATCTAAAAACTGTATCTTTTATATAATTACTTTTTTAGAATGTATTTCCAGCAGCATTTCAATATTATTCTTCCAGTCTGCAAAATAAAATATAAATTATATTCAGCTGTTAGGTACAGAGATATATAACATTTGAAGGGAACAGGGGATAAAGGCACAATATCAACTAAAATGATTCTTTCAGAAAACGGGTTTTTATTTTTAATAACGCGCCTTTTTCTTCAGTATGGCAAAACTTTTCTCGTCATTTATACTTGACATAACATCTTTATGGCGAAATGGTAGATATTAAAATACAAATGCAACGTTAAAATACGCAATAAAAGTCCGTAATAATCCGGACATGTTTCGGGAGATACATCACCCTTCATCAGCGGAAAATGTAAAGTCTGTGTGTAATGAAATATAAATAAACCCAAGCAATCTAAAATGTTGCCAAAGACCAAAGAACTAACTAAAAACTATTACAAACGGTTGGAGTTAACTATTGTGTGCCAACAAGCGGGAAACATTGGGACCGCAAACGGAATGGTAGATGCTAATAGGTGGTAGGGGAATCTCATTTTTGACAAAAACTAGACATTGCGGCTTTATTCCCTGGGAATTTATTGTTTGGGAATTTAAAAGAAAGAGTTAAGCTTGTAAATATAAATTTTGTAAGTTCAAATAATTATTTGTTACAGAGGAGGGATTGTTGTGATTCTTAAGTGTCAATTTTTATTATATTTAAATGTAATTAAACTATCAATGAAAAACACAAAAAAATAAAAATAAAGTTAAGTATTAACGTTGTATCTCAATAACGAAAGGAAAAACATAATTTATCTTCAGATTGTATATAGGTCGGAAAGTTCCGATTGCGCATTCTGGTAACCTTTTTTCTGGGCGATAAACGAATTTGTTCTTTGAGAATATGGTAACCCGGAACCTACTTCGAACGCAATCTGACTATTCCCCTATAGATCACATTCCAATCAACCTAGTGAAATTAAGGCAATTTTATGAACATTATATGAATCTAAGATTATATAAAGTTATAAGTAACAACATTATAATGCACTTTCAAAGTGAAAAGGTATAATTTTTATTTCCCTCCCAAAATAACTAACATATGCCCCAACGTTTTTTTTTTTTTTTTTTAATTTGTTAAAACTACTGAGCAATTACACAAGAAGATGACACTTTCTGCTCTTCCAACGAATGAAATTGAAGTAAACTAAATTATTCGATGTTATTGACGAAATATGGTTGCCAATATGTACGACAGTGGCGGCCCGTGGTCAAAAATGTTAGTGCAGCCAAAAACACCCCCCCGCCCCCCCTCGCTTTTTTTCCACAACCATATATGAACGGACATTCTTTAAAATTTATTACTCAAACTCAAATCAAAGTTTCCTTTAAACTTTTATGAAAGATAACGTAAAAATAATAGAAAACACTTACTTATTTTTTGAAAATTAAATCAATCCTTCTATCAAACTTACGAATCGGTCAATTTTAATATTAATTTAAGTAAAGAAACAACAACACACGTGCAAACTTATCGAAAACTATTTCCGTTTGGAGAGATTCTTCGAAATTAACGTTTTCCTCCACCCCGCCTCGCCGATTCAGCAATGAACCAATCATTTATTCGAAATCCCTAGTACAGCTAATTTGAAAAAAATCCTTTTGCGCTACGTTTGTGTCGTCACATCCTCCATTTTAGCGTGCTGGGGAAGTCATACTACGTAAGGTTGCCATGGCAACGATACAGCCGATTTCGAACTTCGCTTTTTAGCTGCAATTTTGATTGAATGGAGTTTTTGGTTTTTCTTCTCCTGAATTTGTGCATTACGGAAATACGCTTGCTATTTATCGGAGATTTTTTTTTTACTTAGGAGTTAAAATTTAATCTCTATTTCCAATTCTAATCTTGAAACATTCCTTTCACAAACTTTGAGATAAGAAACTTTTTTATGGAAATCACTATATTTTCCTAATGAGTTGTAATGTTTTGTAAAATACACAGAATGAAAGTTTTAAGTATTATTTTTAACAACATAAATTTAAAATGAAGTAACATAGGGAGAAGGGGGTGTACGAAAAGGTGAAAAATATTTAGACGTAATAAAAGAATACTCCCTAAACAGTGCAATCAATTATTTGTATTTGAATTTTAATATAAGAGATTTTAATTTCGGAAATATATATATTCATTGATTTGTTCCAGATTTTTTTTTTTATGATTTTTTCTTTAATTAAAATTGGGTTTGGCTCCATTCAAAATTATATGCAGCAGTCTTCGCTACTGATGAGTAATATACTTCTATCAATGAATTAGTATGGTTGTGGAAATCATGTAAATATAAATATTCATGGGTTAATTGAAAGAACAAGAGACAAACAATATCCCACCAAATCTCTCAAAGAATATTAAATTTCGTAGATTACGAAAAGTTAAGTACAATGTGAAATATTACTATTGCACTTAAATTTGGATAAGAATTGAAATAGTTAGGTAGATTGGTTGGCGGAGCGTTAGCGGAGCAGGGGGCGGAGCCTCCTAGTAATAAGTTAATCCGCAAAAACAAAAAATTATAATTAATAAAAAAATTATGAGATAAAAGCATAAGTTTAACAATGAGAAATTTATATTTATATTCCAATATACCCATTTTACCCCACCTTTACCCTATGTAATTCCTTTGCAACTACTAAATGAGAACTACGCAATGTGAACTGTTAGTTCATTTTCTGTTGTTAGAGATTTGATATCCATAAAACAAATGAAAAAACACTCAGACTGATATGTTTTTCACATGAACTTTATAAAAAACGTTTATTCTAGATATATATTTATATTCAAAAAGTGCGGAGAGAACTATAGGGGCAAACGAGACGAGAAAATCGAAAAATAAATGGAACAAAAATAATAAATAGACTCAATTTAAAAGGAAATTCGTCAATATGTTTCATTCCAACAACTGGAGAAGAAAATGATTTTTCTTCCTTTCTTCATCATCACCTTTTGAAACACCCTTTTCACAAAGCCGATACGCAAACGAGGTAATAGCGTGCTAAAAAGCGATGTTCTAGCGCCGCCCCAGGTAATCACAACACACCAAATCAAGCCAAACAACGCCAAGAACGAAACGATATCAGGCCAAATGCTACAACCCAACTCCAGAAAGGAAAAAGCGTAGTAAACGAACGTACAACTCCTTCTTCGCCGGAAATAGTAAAGTTGCGCACGAGAGATGCGCAGACCACGCGAACGTATTCGCGGTGTGGAATGACTCATAGTAGTAGAAAAGCGTGCAGATCTTCCGAAAGCGCACCTTGAAGGTGTTGGGACAAAACATTCGAACAGAAATCGATGTTCTATTCTGCTTTAGAATCAACTACAAACTTTGGATAAAAAGGATTCGATCATGTAAGTTAATGTTTTTGTTGATGTAGGTTTTGTTGGTGTTGTGATTGTTGTTTTCGTGTCTCACGTGTTTTGTTTTTACCTGCCGTCGCTACCTCGGGAGCGATTGGAACGGCCCGCGACTGCAGACGAACCGCAGTTTTGTGTTTACATTGATGGGGCTTTGGAACAGAGAGTTGCGTTTCGTATTTTAACGAATGGTAATTTATGATAATGTATGAAAATTTGAAGCTGCGGTTTCTGATTATTTAATTTTTGAATTAAAAGGTTTTGGTTTAAATGTTCTTTTAGAGAAAAATAGTCTTGTAAATTGTTAATTTTTTAGCTGAAGTTTGTTTTGACTAATTCTTTTTTAATATTATTTTATATTTTTTCTTTATTTCAACCTTTTTATTGACTCGTTTGTGTAATGCATATTTAAAATATCGGATTTTTTTTAAAATTTGTGTTAAATTTAATTTGAATACTCCATAGCCCTAATAAAAATATAAAAAGCTCAGGATTATTTTAAAAATTCGTAAGGCGCCATTGTATTGAATGCTGAGAAATTCTTAACGAAGTAAAACTATGTTTTATTTATATGAATTGAAATATTCTGTTGTCAATGTCCCAGAACATTGTCAACATTACTAAATCCAATGTATACCTAGGTTTTTAAAAGGACTTTTACAATATATATCTAGTAAACTGTATGTATCTGAAAAACTGATTTAAAGTGTAGAAAATCAGTTTTTTTTCCTTATTTTCTTTGGACTTGTACAGTCCATGTTGTTTGATGTAATTTATTTATCTTCACATTTCGAATTTTTTTTTCTCACAAACACTTTGAAGACGAAATTACTTTTTATGAGAATTTAAATGTCAACAAATGGAAAATAACAAAGTGCAGAATTAAAATTAATTAAAACAAAATCTCTTAAATTCTTTTTTTTTATCACTAGTTTTAAGATTTTGTCATGATGTATTTGCAAACTCGTCTTTGCAAACTCATATCAATAAACAGTTCATGAGTTGTTTTTATGCTAAAATATTTTTGGTACATTTATGGAATTATTTGATTAATTTTGAGTGGAAACAGCAATATTTTTAGAAATGTCTGTTTCCTACATTTGTCGGCCTCACCATTTTTTTTATCCGTCGATCATGTAAATATTCAATTGTTCATTGGTACTTTATATGTTAACTTTAAAAAAAAGTAGGATACTACTTTGGGAGCGTTTATTTATTATGCTATTATTTAATCTTTTATACACCCCCATCTCACCACTGACACATTCACTCCCTAAATACCCTGTGATACATTTTTGGTGTTAAAAAACAGTCATTAAAACTTCTCATTAGAAAAGTAGTGATATCTATAAAAATTGACTTAACTAAAGTTCGTGGTAGAAAGTTCAGCAGTTTTCTCTACAAAGTTTTGCTACGTCACGCAACTACTGAGACTCCCCCATGTCGCGCAACAATCCTGTATGATTAACCCTCCCCTTTAAGGGAACAAACATGACGTAATAATTTAAAGGACCCTTATTTTATTTCACGGCCGCAGGCTTACGATTGATGCAAATAAAGAAATTAATTCAAATTTGTTTTTTGATCGCGGCCTTACTACATTGATTCGAAAAGTTTAGCGAAGTTTAAAAATTAATTAATAATAATGCTATTTATTTGGCTGGAGGTTTTAATCGTAGATTTTAATTTGCAGAGTGTTAAACTTAAACCAGACATCCAGGGTCTGATTGGGAAAATTCAATAAACTCGGATGTGGCCCCTTCTAAAAAATAATTTCGAAGAATGAAAACCGTTAAGTTAATTATTCATTTAAAAAACAAAATATAACGTTTTGGTTCGTTAACGAAAAATTACAATAATAATATATTTTTTCAAGGCTCAACAGCTTTTAAGGCTTTCAAAGCTCAACAGCTTAAAGGTTCTAGGCCTGGGCCTAACGTGCCAAATGGGAAATCAGAACATCAGTAGTGTGCAGCCATCAGCTGTGTGTTTTGAATTGTTGGTTTGAAAAGTGCATGAACGTAAGAGTTAATCAATACCATAATAAATATCATTGAGGCAAAACCGTTGGATGAATTATCAGTTTTATATCCCAGTAAGATTTGAATACAATAGTAATTTACATTGTGACTTCTGCCAAAAATTCAAGTAATTGCTACAACCCATATGTGCCTTATTAAAAGGTAAAACTTCAAATGAGCCGTGTATGTGGTTTTGGAAAAGCCCCACGCACGCAATTGTATTTGACAAAACATTTTTTTTATTTAGAGAAAACAATGGGTTATTCGGTAGAGGCTGCATACCCAGCTGTCAATATTTTTAAATGACAACCGTGTTTAATATTGCGGTTCTCAATATTCTCAATAGTGTCGGTAAAATATTATGGCTCAACCTGTCCATCCGGTATGACGAGAAATTGGTTAACTCATAGTGGAATAATTCTATGGGGATAAATAGCAAACCATCATGTAGAGAAAAGTGTGCCGCGTCTACCAGACATTATTAACCCATTTCTCTTTCTGATCTTCCACAATGTGCAGTTATAACACTATTTACGTCTTACCTCATTTTGAAAACGCAATTTATTAAACATATACGCTTCTATTGTATTTGTGTAAAACGGAAATAAAATATTGTTGATTGATCTGATGGACACCACGCATCCGCGTTTTTTTCGAAGTAGGAAGTTTATAAATCAATTACTCTATACTTAAAATCGATCTAATTTTTTTTTTTTAAAACCTCATTATACTTCAGATATATTTTTCAAATTCATATTTTTCTTTTCTGCAACTAATAGTTGTATAAACTTTGGTTGATCATGATGTCTCCACAATATCCCTAAAAAATTTTTTATCATTTTAAAAAGCGAAAGACGTGATTCTTTTAAAAACAACGTTATCCTTTTTCCATTCAAATGCATATTCGTAACTTTTATATTCGGTTCGTCATTTCAACACTTCTCTGATTAACAATAAGTTCCAAGAACTTCTTCAAAAAGTTATCCCTCCATCCAACCAACTCCAGGCCAACACGTGTCTGGCCATAGAAAAACAAAGGAAGCACGCTTTGATTTCCAGGAATCCCGAGTTTATCACACCTCAATTGTTCCCCCGTCACTGAGTTTCTCCCTCCCCCCCTCTCATTATTATTCGAGAATATTTCCCAGCCTTCAATTCCTAGCTTCATGGCTGCCGTGTCTTCTTCTTTTGCCGACCTCTTCCTACCAGTTCTTGCCCATCCACGGTCAGCAGTCCGTGCCATATGCAGATGTCTGCTGACCTGAAGAGGCAACTGCGCAGCGTCTGTGTATTTAGTCATCGCTCATTTTTAAAATGACGGCATTATTCCTAAGCTGTTGATTCTTCGAAGCAGTGGCGGCTCGCCCACTACAGCAAGTACAGCCGGGCTGCACCTAAATTCATTAGTGTATTTTAAAACTAAAATAAGATATTTTACTAATTTTCTTAAATGAAGATTAGCATTGAAAATGAAATTTCTACGGTAGTAAACAAAATCTCCGATAAATAGCACGCATGTTACCGTAATGCACAATTCAGGAGGGGGAAAAACTCCATTCAATCAGACTGCAGCCAAAAAGCGAAATTCGAAATCGGCTGCATCGTTGCCATGGCAACCGCTACGTAGTATGGAGATTCCCCCCATGCTAATGCACTGCCATTTGTGAGAAGGTACAGCCGAAATGAGTTTTCTTGTTTTAGCTGCACTTGAGGTTCGATATGCTGATTGGCTAATGGGTGAAACGAGAACTTACGAGATTATATCCAAACGGAAATGGTTTTCGTGATACATTTACTGTGTGCTGTTGTTTCAGGACATAGTCCTGCTGTTGTTTCGTTATGTAAGTTAATATTAAAATTGACCGATTCGCATGTTTAAAAGAAAGCAGGATTGTTTTAATTTTCAAAAAATAAGTAAGTGTTTTCTATTTTTTTCGCATGTTATCATTTCTTAAAAATTGAAAGGAAACTTGATTTGAGTAGTGAATAATAAAGAATTTCCGTTCATGTAAGGTTTTTGGAAAATAGGGGGGGGGGGGGATTCACATGATTTCGGCTGCACTAACATTTAAGACCACGGGCCGCCACTGCTTCGAAGTATAGTTATTTATCTTTGATTAAATGGGACATCTTTTAGTTCTGCATAATTAAAAGTAGGGCAAATTCTATCAAGTAACAACTTTCAGGCCGCTATTAGTCGATGGAAACTAGTGGCGCAACTGAGTAATTATTTGCGGCTCGTCAATTGCCTGGCAACTTGCTGTTGCCTAAAAGTGTTATAGGCTCCTTAGTCTATGGAAACTTGTGGCGCAACTAGTTGCGTCGTTAATTTCTTTCGGCTAATGGCGGCCTTACAGTATACAACTTTCAGAGAATCTATTTATTTTTTAATATTAATAAATTAAATTGTCGATGCATTTAAAAAAAGTCAATATGTTCAGCTTTATTCTTCAGCTATTCATTTATAATCAAATTTCAATGATTGATGTACAGTGCTATGTTTATAAAGTGGCTGAGAGGGCTTAGATAGGCCAGACCCAGATGTGGTAAATTAAATGGAATATACATAGGATTTGGAATGCTTTGAAATCACTTTTTGTTTTATCACCACTCTAAAGTAGTGTTAAAAATAGTTACAAAAAGTTGAACTTTTCTTTAAATTTCACCCCGACTATATTTTATTTATTGACAAAATATGTCTGTAAGTTTTCAATAACTTATCTTTTTCTTTTAATTGTTAAATTTTGTTGGAATATGGATATTTCTTTTGTCATTATTGCAAAAAATTACTATTTTGTATTTTTTAAGAATTATACGTCACAGGATTTTTCTATTTGTTCTTTTTTATATTATTGAAGAAAAGTGTAGTCAGAGGATATCTGGCATTCCTCCCCCCCTTCCATTTTTATATATAATTTTATGATTACCAAATTCACAGTTATTTGAGAGAGTCTAACATACAGTCAATTTTCTTTGTCTTTTTTGATTGGCTAAAAGAATAACTATTCTAAAAATTCTAGAAACAGTAAAATATCAAATCTCCAGGTAATTTCTCAAATTGAGCAGAAGGTTACGTACATGCTGAAGAGGTATACCGGATGTACATTCAACTTTTTCTTAAATTTTCTTCTGTCTCCAAGTCTTTTATTGAAATGTTGTCATTTGTTTTTGGAAAAGTGTAGTCAGAGGATTTAAGCGACAATTTCCCCCTCATTTTTATATATAATTTTTTGATTCCCAAATTCACACAGATATTTGAGAGAGTCTACCATGCAGTCAATTTTCTTTGTCGTTTTTGATTGGCTAACAGAATAACAATTCCGAAAATTCTAGAAACAGTAAAATATCAAATCTCCAGGTAATTTCTCAAATTGAGCGGAAGGTTACGTACATGCTGGAGAGGTAGACCGGATGCACATTCAACTTTTTCTTAAATTTTCTTCTGTCTCTCCAAGAGTATTTCTTTATTGAAGCGGTTGGTGTCTTCTATTTGTGGTTTGGCAGGAACCGTCAAATGCCTCGACTCATTTCCGAAACCAACGCACACCGACCACAAATCATCAATTAAAAACCCACGTGGTTGCAGCAGCTCTCTCTCGCTTGTCAGGCGGTGTGGGCCGTCGCTCGCCTGATGGAGGACTTCTCTTCGGGTTTTTCTGTTTGTCGAAGCCCTCGTGGGAAGGGGGAAGGTCCAATCATAACAGAAAGCGCTCTCAAAACTGCTGGTCTTTGTGGGGGAAGGTAAATACGAGAACTGGGTCATACTTGTTAAAAAATGGAGTAAAAATAAACGGAAGGGAAGGCATGTTTACTGTTTTCAAAGAAGTATTGTTTGCTGTTATCCCCTCCTGCTAAGATGTATGTCTTTTTAAAAGGGGAATTAATCTTTACAGAGTATCTGCTTTAACATGGGACGCGTGTAGAGGATGTTGCACGTTCAGCTGTCGCCGCTCAGTAAGGGCCGCCTTTAGGGGTGTGCGACGAGTGCCACGCACAGGGCCTTCACTTGTAAAGGAGCTCCCTCGTTTATCAGTATAACGATAATGTGTTGCACTTAAAATTATTTTATTTTGACGTGAAACGTCGTTTAACTCTTGGGGTATAAGGGTAAACACATTATATTACGTTTTTAGAGCTATCCATTCCGACTCTCCGCGATAAATAGCACGACAGACATAAATGTGGTCTCTTTCGGTAGGAAATTAGACTTTTTTTTTCAATTATCAAGAATAAGAGCAACATAAAGCAGACTTTTAAGAAACAGAATTTTTAATAAATATTTTATGCAAATAAAATGTATCCACATCAAACATTTGAAGTAAAGTTGGTTGCCAACCACATTTAAATTTGATTTTAAAAAAAATCCTGATTGACTTTTCAAAAAGCTAACAAACTTATTCATAAGTTTCATGTTTCATTTAAAACTTAATCCTCCTACTGGTTCGCACAGGGCTCCATAACTGCAATGGGCAGCCCTTCCACTAGTTGGTCGTGGTGTAGAATTTTGGAGAGTGGAGGTCCAGCTCACAATTTCTACTTGTGAGCTGTATTCTAATTTAAACACACCTGATTCCTATTTAACAAACAAAACGAAACCAAATGGGACCGAAATGCCCTTAAGTTTCGTGAATTTGTCCCGGATATTAACCATATGTATCTTCATAAATTAGTTTATTAATTATTGCCATAAAAATACAAATGAATAGTTGTTCGGTTGAAATCACAGGAGACGTTGAGAGACAAGTTTTGGAATCGGATCGAATGAAGTTAATGTATAGTATCTGCCAAGCATTGAGTGTATGGGCGAATGAAGAAACCCTGAACTAACCAAGATGGCGGTCGCGCCTATTTCAGTATCGACCCTATTTTAAATTGCTTCGCCTATTTGTGAAATGAGGGTTGTTGGGAAAATGAAATTTGTAGTTTGCCTGTCTTATTTTTTTAACAACTTGGCGAGAAAGCATAAATTCTGCTGTTACGATTTTAGCTTTAATGAATGCTGGTGGTTACTTCTCCTGTTACCTTTACTCCATCGTTGAAATAGTATTGGCAAGTTTTGTTATCAAATGCTTTCGTCGCCAAGTTACACCATTAAGCATGGTAAAACTAAATATTCTAGTTTAGTCAATCAGAATCTAAAGTAAAAATAAACATTCTCTGCGAGGAAAATTGTCGAAAGCTCGAAGGCTAAATTCCATCCTTATAATGTCTAAACATCTATGTTTGTTTTCGCAATTTCTCAATTAAAAAAAATAGTTTTAAACAGAGTAACAACAAATTTTTGAGAAATATTGTTCTTAAATATTTTATTTTCCAAACGAGTCATTCTTGTAAAGTTCCAGCGCATTCATCCTTTTAAATGAATGCTAATTGAAGCGATTGAAAGCTCAACCAATCAATTACTTCTTTACAAAACACCGGCGACTTTTGATTTAAGGCATATTATTCCCCTTACCATAAAGTTCTCCAATTCGGATTTCGGATCATGCACCATTTATATTCCTTTTGGCGGCACAAGGAAGGCGCCAAGAAGAGACCACCCCTAATTAAAACATCGCCATGAACGTTAGACGCCGGTACACCCTTTTTCTCATGCCCTTTTTTTCTTTTTTCCTTGAGAGGTGGTCTCCCCAATTACCGTTTCACCGTGGAAGTTCGCTGAACGATTTAACAAGGGTAGAATGTACTCATGATGTACCCTTCTTAAAGGATAGAATTTCGGTGTCGGTAAATGGAGAAGGTGTGTTCGGGTTGCATCAAGAGAGAAGGGGGGAGGGGACGTCGGAAATGAGTAGTATGGTGAAGTGTTTGTATAGGAAACTGGCAATTTCGATTTTTTTCCCCCTTTCTACCTGTATAAAAGACGAATTAAAAAAAATCTTCGTCTTTATCGAGTGTTAACAAATAAAGAGAAGTACTAAGGATAAGAATTTTTTTTTTTAGCATGGGCACGTTTTTTTCTAGATATCTCAACAATCGCTGTATATTTTCTAAACTAACTATTTTTCATTTTCTAAATTAACTTTCTTTCATTTTCCAAACATTATTTTATTATTAAATATTTTTCAAAGAAATATTATTTTAGTTTAAAAAAAAAAACTTGAGATTTAAAAGATAGTTTTGTTTCATGTTTCTTTATTGTTTAATGAATAAACGCAATAGTTCAAACGAATAAACGCAATAGTTCAAACCAAACCCTTGATCTGCCAATGAGTAAGAGTCTCGTTTCGTTATTCGGCATTGATTTTCTTCATTTGTCAAATTTAAGAAAGTAGATATTAGACGTCTCGAAAACAAACTCTTTGTTTAAAAACATATTTTCCAAGCAAAACATGCAGAAGTTAATTCGTAAATTCATTGGGGGAAGGGGGGGGGGGGGGCTTTAAAACACAATTGAGATACATGACCATACCTAAGATCTCACTATTCTATGGTCCTGAGTAAGATAGCTTTACATTTATCGCCATATTTGTCGTGGGGGGGACTTGCAGATTGCGCCAAATCTACCCAATGCCAAATCTTGTGTATGATTTTTCTAATTCCTTCATGGGATTTCCACTATTCGTCTACCATGCTACCGGAACAAACAAGAATCGCCAACAGAAAAATATAAATAACGAAAAAAAAAAAAAAAAACTATAATAATTTGGAACTTTCTAGAAAACCGAGAAACTCTTTTGTGTAGCCATGCATTTCCGAAGAGAGAAAGTATCGGCGTGGTTTCGGTCCAATGCCAACACTGGCGTCAACGCAATTCACGAGTCTCTCTGCATCCGCCGTCGGAATTGAAAAACTTTTTATTTCTTGCGTGTGTGGGTGATTTTCTTTTTGTGCCCTTCTTGTGGATTGCATGTAACAGGAGCAAGAGGCAGGGGGAAGGTTTCCATTCCTGCCTTGGCTCCATGCCATCCCACCCGGTCCTGTTGAATCGGCCATCAATTACTGCGACACGGCAAAGCCATTGTAATTAGTCACTCGTTTTTCGGTTTGCATCTGTTGGAAGTCCAGTATACACGAGGGTCCAGGCTTCGTTAGTTTTTTGGGCTTTGGCGCCACTAAGTTTGAAATATAGTTTTAAAGAGGAAATTATCGATTTTTTTTTTCAAGTAAATTTTTTACTAAAATTAATTTTTTTCCCCTTATATTTTACACTGATATTTATACTTTTCTCAATCGAATTGTCGATTCATTATTCCTCCTTTAGTTTAATATTTATTCCTTTTTTTTCAATTATTTGTTTAAATTCGGATTAATTCTCATTTTTATTTATATGTGCATATATCCAAAAGAGGCTTATAATTTGTTACTAATGTTTATATTAATACCGAATTAAACTGTTGTGCTCGAATTCTTTTGTAATTTGGGCCTTTCACTTTTCATAGTTATTAACTGCCACTGCTCGGAAGAGTTATTTACTATCCGGGAGCTGAGAAATTATATGAATAAATTCAGGGAATTTTTATTTAAAATTATTACCCTGTAAAAAATTCAGATAAAACCTTCTTAAATATAGGGAAATTAGAGGTTTTATGTATAAAAACTACAGTATTTTTAGATATATTAAATTAAAAGTTTTTTGTATCAATATCCTGTATAAAACCTGTAAAAAAACTACAAATAACCTGAAAAAACCTTCATCTTTGAAGCATTGAAATTATTGAACTGAAACTGATTTTTTTAAAAAAGTTTTATGTAGAAAAAAAAAACTGCATTTTTTTTGTTTTATGCCTTTACAAAACCTTCGATTTCACAATTTTGATGAATTGTTTTATGCTGAATATTTTGCTGAGATTGAAGGGTTCATTTATTATGTTACCCTATCTTTCATCTTTTTGTACCCCCATCCCCATATCACTACTTTCACGTTAGCCTTACCCCATCTTCCCCATGTCACGCCACGATACATTTTTTCAATTAAAAAGAAGTCGCCAAGACTTCCATTCTGTGCATTAACCAACATTCAATTAGAAATATATTGATTTCTATAAAAAAAAGGACTTATAAATATCAAAGTTTGTGAAAGAAATTTCAGCATTTATTCTACAAAACACACAACCAATTAGACCTTTTTCTGTATATAACGCACGAACCCCCCCCCCCCCCCCTCTCCCCTTACCACCTAAAAGGCGCGGGACGTAATAAATGTACGTCCTCGACTTACGGTCGTTTCGAAGTCACAGCTATCGTATAGTTGTTTTCACCATGATAACCACTTCCAACAACTGTCCGAGAGTGAAAACACTCACCCATGTATACGAACCCTATATTTTTATTTTTATTAAATTTTAATTTATAAGATGTGGGGTTGAAAAGTTACAACCTCCATTTTCTGTTGATGGTCACAATTCCTTTTACCAACACCCTTCATTTTTTGTTAGGTGTTATATACATAAAAAACATTTTAAAGTTAAGAATGACTAATCCTTCTCTTCAAAAAAAAAAAATCTATATATTTCTGTATATTGGCAGTAAGCGACAGAGCACGTAATAATCCAATAAAAGGTATCCCAAGTCAGCATAAAAGAGGTCGGGGGGACTTCAGTAAAGGGGACCCTGTGCTCCACAATGCTGAGGGGTAGAGGGTCCCGTTACTCTAATATCGAGTTAAGTGTGAAGTCGTCAGAAGCGGTTCCTTTGTGGAGCAAGTATGCAGTCAAAACACGCTAAATATGAATGACAAAGGGGGAAGAATGCGTAGAATTTGCCGCATATTGTGGATGGGTGTGGGGTGGTATCGCTTCCCACCAGTCCTTGCATCTTTGAGTCATGGTTTGAGGGTTTTATCGGCAGGGGTGTCTTAGAATTTTTGGTGTATAGGGGCTGTACAAATGTCTTCGCCCCCTATTTTTCATGTATCCCCTTCCCCAGAAAAAAATTCTGATATTTAATTTTTGAAATATCGCCGGGTTGGCTGCCAAGTGACAGTATGTCCAAAAACAGAGTTCCGAGTTTAAAGTTTGCCATTCGTCTAGCTGTTGCGTTAAGTGGAATTCATGAACGCATTGTTGGGCAACATATTGAACTAGGACCTTTAACGAACAATAATATAGCTGCTTAGTAATGAAAAATGGTGTTAGTCTATTTTCGGAATGTTGTGACTTACACCACTTGTCCAATAAATCGCCTAATTTTCTAAACAAGTATTACTTGTCAATATTTGAAGAGTGGTTCTAAAAATATAGAACGTATAACAACCTTGAAAGTACTAAACTGGGGAGAGAAGTACCGAATTAATGCTAAAATTGTAACAGTATCGTTTGCAATAAGATGCAGGCCCGCCGCATGGGGGTAGGGGGGGGGGGGGTCGAACTCCCCATAATCTGGAAACCCTGAAAGTTGGGAATTTCGACTTCTAAAAACCCCGAGTTGGGAAAATTTATGCCTGCAGAAAGTTAATATTATTAACAAATGAAAGGTGGGAAGATTAGAAATTATTACCCAACTTGTAAGATTACATTTAAATTAGACCTCAGAACGGACACTGCATTGGAATATGGGTCCAACAAATCAATATGCTTGTGAGAGAACTGTTTAATAATATATGTAACTGCTACTATATATATAAAAAAGATGAAAAATGTCGATAAGGTGAAACTGGGAATTTTCAGCACTGTTAAGCTGGGAATTTCGAATAGTTGAGTTGAGAAATTACTTGTTTCAACCCCCCCAGCCATAAGTATTTTTTGTGTAACGACACTAGTAAGATGGCGTCATGCTATATATCAACGTCAATAAATTAATAACAATAAAAATAAATCTTTAGATATAAATTTTCTTAATTCTTCTCAACAGAAAAAGAAAAAACAGTCTCCCCTCGCGTCGTATAGATATCGAATGTTATATTGACCTAAACAATGTGAAACTGCGAGCGATAGCACTGCGCATGCGTGCGGCCATATTGCAACTATAAGTCCTTGCACAAATAGTTACTTTAATTTATCCCCATTGAAAGAGTAGGTAGACGAAATTCTAATTTAACTCTTGTATAGCAAATTATTCTTATTTTTTAAGAAAAAGAAAACATTAGAAATATCATATACTGTCCTTATTTCCCTTTATTTTTAAAAAACTTGCAAACTTTCGAGCAATATTTAATTAACTTTGGTTTTCTTTTCATTATAAAAATGAATGAGATGTTTTTAGATTTATAAAATAAAAACTCTGCAGTAGCTGTTTCAGTAGTAATTTCCGATCACCATAAAAATTCATTCGAAAGTCAAAATTCCAAATAAATAGTAACTTTTGCGTCCCTATTTATTATTTTTAAAATTATCGAAATAATCACGCACTCGTAATTCGTATTATTACCCACTCGTAAAATAACGTAATATTATTGTTTATTTAAAATTTTTTTTTTATTTAATAACACACCAATTACAGCTTCTTGAAATACTTCAATCAAAAGCGGAATCCCTATAAACGCTTCATTTAGCCAGTCAGCAGCACTTACACACTAGTACAGTGACCGATAAAGATTCATTAGAGAGCAATGTTTTTTACGCCAAAGCAATCATTGGCGACCGTCGTGCGTGTAGCGAAACGAAATTCTTGGATGCAATGAGGCGGTTAAAAAAAAACCATGAGCACACACACACATAGAAGAGAAGCGTCCCTTCCGCATCATTGCCTGATTTGGCGCGATTACCCCTGCCACACGTGCGCCAACTCAAATTGCTACTGTAGTTGGGTAAATTGATTGAAAAGGATAGTGTAAGTAGGAAAAACGCACACGCATTGTGTTTGGGGCTTGAATTGTGGAGATGGTAAACGTTATATATCATCCTAATTGGAATTTCAGAAAATGGAACTGAAAATACTTTTGAGAAGGAATATTATTTGTTCTTCTTGAAACGCATCTTTATTTTAAGATGCTGTTTTACTAGACAAAAGATGCATTATTAGTTGAAAAATCTTTTAAATTTTTTAATCCATGATTTAGATTGTAGGAGTATGTGGCCGGTGTTATTTACTAGCCCGTTAATGTTGAATATACGAAAGTAGGAAACATTTACTGTTGTCTGTTTTAAAAAAGTTTTCTTTCAGTTTTAACTAGGATAAAACTTTTTAAAAACAGTGTTTTGATGTTTTTCACGCATCGTCTAAAAATGGGCGGGTTATGAAAGAATAATATTTTATGCCAAAAAAATCCAAATCTGGACATACACCATTTTTCATTATCATTTGGCGAGGTGCTGTGGGTCCAAAAACAATAGGTTGCCCAATAATGAGTTAAATAATGTCATTCCACTTAGCATTAGAAAAGGCGAGTTGTAGACTTTATCTCGGTACTCAGTTTTTAGACTCATTCCAGAAACTAAACCTCCCAAACAAAATCAATTCTTTTGTGAAACAATAAAAAGGCAAAATCAAAAATTATTAAATGTTGCAATTAATAACGATACCTAAAAGTTTATATTACCCATTTTTTTAATACAATTTATATTATTTTTATAACAACTATGTCGCTACGTGCATTAATTTTATCATTATGTAATGAATACAATAATTTAAATTCGACTATGAAAAATTAGTTAAGAGTTAAATCGAGGTTGAAACGTATAATCAATAAAAATGGCAAAACTATCCTTTTCCAATAAAGAAAATAGAAGCAATCACTGCATATTTCGAAAATGTGTCTTGGTCATCAATGTCAAATTGCAATTGCTAGATGACAGTTTTGCTACCTGTAATATGTAATGACTGCGGCAAAAGGAGAAAACAATGAAAAGAAAATCTCACTTCTATTTCTTAAAGTCCATACATAGAAAAGCTTTTACTCGTTTTTGGATTTTAGAAAGCTGCAAACTTACGCTTTGAATTAAGATACCTATTCATTTTCCGAAACTGACACATGGTAATTAAACGTTTTATTATAATAATGGTTCTTCAATTTGGCGTAAGTGATATTTATATGCTGTAAATTCTTATTCTACGCAAAATTTACTACTGCCCAATTGTGGACGCAAATAATAATAAAAAAAAAATACAAAAAAAAAACTTAATGCACAAATTGTTTGTTTGAATTGTTTGTTTTGTACTAATTCCAACTTATTAAACTTCCCGACCGCTCTTTGCTATTTTACGACTGCTCAATTGAGCCACAACTACCCTTTAAAATAGGCTCTGAAATGCTCATGTGGAACATTAACCAAGGTGGTTACAATTCATTGTTTGGCTATATTACATTTAACTGTATTGGCATAATAAAACATTATGATATTTCACATTTTAAACAAGTCGCTATACTTTAGTAGTTAGCAAGGAACAAAGTAATTAAACGTATAGAAATAGAATGGCTTATTAAGTGTAGTTAGTTAAAAAGCCAAACAATGACCATTTCCCAATAATTTTTGGGCACCCTGTATTTTGTCGCCACAACTGTTATTATATTCCAAGGCACCAATAACATTTATACCTTTTTTCAAGATGTATGTCCTGAGCGCAATATCTTCATATTCCTGTATTGCATAAGATATACGTGTTCTCTGCATGTCGAGTGATGAGTGTGTTGATACTTATTACCTATCATTAATTTTTGAGAAAATCCGGTGACGGAAAGGAAACACGGACTGTCAAGGTTGGGGTTCTCAGCCGTGTATTAGCAATGGAGATCAAAGAACTCGGTTTATGCTGATTAGCATACAGCGCAGGCAGGTATCGCCCACTGCTCAAGCAGAAATGGAACAGAACGTTCGAACAAAAGAAAAAAGTTTTTATGTATGGGAAGAGGGTTGGAATATATCTTTAATTAAAATTAATGGATGGAGATATTTTCTTTTATTTGTTTCGTAAAGATTGATTTTATTTTGCATGATGAACGTGAAGTAGGTGAAAAAAATATTTGATAATTCGAAGAGTTTGCTTATTTAGAAGAAAAATTGTCCTTCTAACGTTTTACCTTCTCGGGAAATTTCTACTTAGATTTCTCTGGTCAATCTTAAGACCATCTAATAAACAGTAACAATTATGTAAAAGAAAATCGTTATAGATGTTTTGAAGTATTTCTAAAAAACTAAAATCAAACACATATAGTATATCAATGGTGTATGACTTTAACCTTGCTGTTTCATTCCATAGTTAATCATAACTTATATATAAAAAAATTAATTGGTTATTCGAAAATAGCATATTCCATTTTAGAGCGAAGATATTAGATCAATTTTAAAAACCATAAAACCATACTGGAAATATCTAAAAACTCCAAAACTTGGTCATCGATATATTTTGTCTATAAAAATAATACTTTCATTATTCTATATTTCATATAGATAGTAAAAAAAAAATAAAGGGTTTAAATCTTTCTACAAACTTAAAACTCAAACTATAGAGCGGAGAATGTTTAGAACATGCTAATATCGCACCCCGGCAAGAAAAGTGACTTAACTAAAAAATGCATCCTTTGTGAAAAATCAACTCAAAGAATACTATAAAACTTATATTGCAATAGTATAAGATTCTTTTAAATTTCACGTAAGTATTTATGGTGGTAAATTCTATTATATTCTATAGAATAGTAATACATATACACCTCATATATATTTTTTAATTGACATAACCTCAAAATTGTCATTTTTTTACTTGTGTCACTTTACTAGCCGATGTTAAAGAAACGAAACTGGCTAACAAAAGTTGCACATATACCTTTGGTAGTATTATGTCCAGTATTAATATTTTATTAATATATTTATATTAAATATTGCTAAGCGATACAGCATTGTATAGTTAATTATTATTAACTATAATACTTGAATAAAACGTATTTTTTTTTTTTAAATTGAGATAATTCTTACATTTTTAGGATTTAAACTGATATATTTACCTAAGTCAAAATCTACCCATTTTGTTCAATTTTAATTCGAACCCAGCTTTACCTTCAACTGTGCGAGATTTTCATTAAAACTTCTGCATCAATTTAAATTCGATATCTGAATATTTTAACATAGATTTTTACGTGATACAGGTTACGAAATGAATGCAAATTAAAAAAAAAAAGGACAACTTACAAACTGGAAAATAAAGCAACTTTTCTATAATTTGCGAGCTTTTTTGGACAACGTTTACGTATTTTTACTTTAATTTTGAAAACACAACAATATGTCTCATTGCAATTTCTAAGGAAATCGCGTGAATCGTTTACTTAAAATAATTAAATCAAAGAATGCCAAGCCAATTTTTTCCACAGATATCAGTAACTTGTATACAAATTCTTTATCCGCTAACGACACACAAACTCATAAAACACGCTTTCTTATTTATAAAGTAATAAAAAGTAAATGAAATCGAGTTTCATAATCAAGGAATATAAAACAAATAGAAAAAAGCTCCAACCACCGAAATGTTTTAAACATATTTGCATACTTTAAACATAAATAACAGTTTATTTGCAAGCAGAAGGTAAAAACAATATAAAGTTTGGCGGTAGATAAAGTATTTCAAATTGTAATTAGGTTTAAGAATATTAATCATGGCGAATAGTTTTTTTAAATAACAATTTTAAAAAAATTAGTTGCTGCAAACCATTAAGCGTGCTAGTTCCTGATGAGAATTTATAAGTAAGTCTGTTTCAGCTAACCATTGTTTAAAGTGTACAACTCAGTTTTATAATTGGATATGTCCTGAATTTAAAAGAAGATAGTATTTTCTGAGGGCTTTACTGGTGCAATAATGAAATGAAAAGGAAAATGTACTCACATTCGGATTTTGTGTGCTTTTAATTTCAGATGAAACATATTTATTTTTAAGTTTTGTGTTGGAGTTAAATTTTTTTAGAACTTGTGTGTGTGTTGTATTGTGTTGTGTTGTGTGTGTGTGTGAGAGAGTGAGAGAGAGAGAGAGCAGGTAAACAATCCCACTTCATCTGTACGTTGTTTCCCCTAAAATGAATTCACCCAAATTGATTTAAATTTTGTATTTAGATATTTTTTGCATATGCATTTTACGTTTTCAATGTGATATTGATGATATCGAATTAAAGAAGATAGTAAGGAAAATAATCATAGGATGAATATAGTTTTAGTACTTTTAAACTCTTTAGGTAGTTGCTATACGCAGTGTCCTGGTGCCAATCGAAAGAATACTTAAAAATAACAACTTTAACAATACGCAATCTAACAGCAGAAACATTGCAGCTGGTGTTCCCCAAGGGAGAATTCTGGGATCAACTATTTTTTCCACTACAGCTTCGAACAAAATTAAAAAAATAAATATTTTTAAAAGTTGTTTGATTAATTCATAAACAACCGAAATTAAATAGTGGCAGCCACACTAAAATATTCGATTTTGATGCTATTATTGAATCTTATAACTTGTATCCTATACCAAATTTAGCAATTGTAGCATTATCTGTTCTTGATGTTGTGTTTATATAACACAGCTCAGACACATTCAGAAATAGACACGTTTTCCAAAATGCATAGGAAAAATGATTTTTTAAAAATCCAGTTCGATATGTAATGTCATTGTTTAATGTTTTATATAAAATAGTAGAAAGTAAACATGGTTCAAAGCATTTATTTCTGCAGCTTTTTATATGGATTCAAACCTCTAGAAGCGTGTACAGAAATAACTGATTTTGATATGTTTGTTCGCTCGTAATCGTTTATTAAAAATTCTTTGGAAATTTGTCTTTATATAGTCCTTTTATCATTCATTGTCAAAACCGATTAAAGAGTATTATTTTAATGATTCAAATCTACTTTTTGATGATCCTATAAAGCGGGATTTTACAAAGAAAATCAAGTTTTCCAATCTGAAGTTTCGGAATATTTCTTTACTATTTATTGAGTTAAAGTGCAACAATACGAAAAGTGAATTTCTTCCAAAGGCTGACAGACAGATTTTATCAAATACCTTCGTAATTATAGTCAAAATAGAGTGAAATATAAATATGTCAAGTTGAGAAGAAGCAATTTAACACTTGGCTGGTTTCGGTGACAGGTATCTTTTTATTGGCATCTTGATTTAAAATACGTTCGTACGGGAAGATTTAAGGCATTAAATTCTTTGAAAATTTAAATTCAGAATGTACAGAAAGATATTTCGTGAAAGGAAACAATTCCTCACTTTTGAGTACGATCGAGCGTAACGTATGGAATCTGTAATTTTGAGATAAGGTTGTATTTGGAAAATGGTATATGTTTTTGCGGCTCATAAACCTTTCTTTTTTGCTTGAGTTGTATTGTGATTTAGATTTAAATAAAACGTCGCTAGAGAAAACAGCGCTACCTTTAAAACAGAAAGCACTCAGGTGTTAATCTCGTCATCTGACCATGGTTTCAAATTACAAGGCAATATTCCCGGGCCTTTCCATCTAGACAGATGCCGAACAGTCGTCGAAAGCCTATTGTGTAGCTCTAGTGCGACGTTTATTCAGCCAACCAACCAGAATAAATATTAAAAATTTTGTTTTGACTTTGAACAAACTTGCTATTAGCAATACAAATGTAACATATATAAATCATAAAAATACACTATCATATAAATGTAATACATTTACAGACACACACAAAAATGATGAAATACATAAATAAGCTATAATACTGATGTAACACATATATAGGCTATTACACAAATGTGATACCAATACTTATATGTATTAGTATCTATTATACCCTATTCTACTTGGTTGAAGTGAAATATTTTAATATAGACAGAACATTTTATGTAATATTTTTAAAATAAAACCATCGTTAGCATAAATTCAAATCCAAATACATTCTGTGGGTCTTGAGTTAAACTCTCATCATCCATTTTGACCCGAATTGTATAATGTTGACATTATAAGTTTAGATATCGACTGCTGTAATGTCGAGTTATAAGACACCTAACTAAATTATTCTGTATAAATTATAAGTTTGAACACAGAAGAATTAAACAGTCAGATCCAAATAGAGTACTTTAATCCTAGTAGACAAACATGTTCTCTCAGAGATGATTTATCCAAGTCGTTTGTACCACATATGGTAGCTTCTCATTGAGACCGCAGCTCATCAAACATTCGCTAAACCCATTCGCATTGTTTATTCCCCCCACTTGATAAATTATTCTCCAATTTCCAAGCACTTCCGCATCATCAAATAAAACTGATTCTGACATTGCCCGAGTAACATCATTTTAAAGCGAAACGGGAGATTACTCTGGAAATTTGATATTACAAGAGTTGTCTAGAGTGACGCTGAGATTATGCAAATTAACAATCGATAAATATTGCGCATTGAAATGCTGCTTCGTCAATTGACTGCTGGGTATTTCTCTGTGTATTTTAATCAAAAACAAACACTTGAAATTTGGAAACTGATTAATGAAACGGTTCGTACAAAATGAAGAACTTGAGTATATTTATATTTTTGTTAGTGAGGCTGATGGCAATTAATTTAGTTTGTAAATACATCGAGATTAACTTATTTTGTTTCTATTATTTTTATTTGATGTATCGATTGGAGGTAACTGAATTCATATTTGTGTATAGACAACCACGTGACCCTATACAATGCTTCGAGGTTAAGGTTAACCAACCTGACGCCGTCATTCTCATAGTATAGTCAGTTGCATCACTAAGTTCAAATAATCATTGCAGGGAAGACTGAGCATGCGCAACCACTTAACACCCTTTTGAGCCAAGGTAGAAAAATATAGTCCTTTTGCATGGTATTTGACATTGAATGAAGTGCAGACATCTAATTAGTTTTTAAACCACATTTCTGACTTTCAAAAATACAATAAATGTTACACATTTAATGTTTTACATTGCTTGCTTTCTTAGTTGCAAAAAAAAGGAATATATCTTAATTAATTAATCAAATATTGAAGACCAAGGCAACTCGACTATAACGGTGCAAAGGCTAAGATATAATATTTTCTCAACCTTCTTTTCCGAATGGTATTCATCCGCGAACCACGGTAAAGTACATGTTCCTCCAATGGGAGTATCTCCAGGTATCTTTTAGCTCAGTGATTGCAGGTCAGGCAAAGACTGGCAAATACTATGAGATTTAATGCTGTGTGTTATCTTCTGGTTGGAATATCGAAAGTCACGTGATTATCACTCTAATACGAGCTCTGCCTTGGGGAAAACAAACATGATGTTTCAAAGAAAGTTTAGTAGTTTTTCTATTAAATTTGTGCTTTTATTAGTTTACAAGCATTACTACTTTGTAGAAAGCTGAGGGCAAAATTGAAATTCAACAACATGCACATTAGGCTTTTTTTTTTTACCAAGAGAGACTAATGCCTTTGTTGTTGAAATTCAATTTTGCTCACAGCTTTCTTTAAAATAATAATACTTGGGTAAACAAATAAATGTTCTTTATCTTTTTATCCGCTCTTTATTATGTTAAAAAAGATTCTTAAGGAAATGTAATCTTAATTAAAAAAAAGTTATAAGTAGTTGATTTAAAGACTTCCTCTCATTATCCGAAAAAATAGTATATCTTCTACGTTTTATTAACTGTTTCAAATGCGAAACTGTGTTTTCATAGATGAGGTTAACAATATAAGTTTTGATGATTGTACATGTACTTATATATATATATATATATATATATATATATATATATATATATATATATATATATTAATTTACTGAGATAAAGCTAATTAATTTATCTAAATAATTTTTTTTATATATTTGGCTACTTTTTTTATTTATGTATTTAACTTTCTTTTACAAAAAAACTATTGTTTTGAATTTAAACGAATATAAAAATAATATTACACATGTTAAAATTATTAATATTTGTGATGAAAAAATAAACATTGAAAACCAATGCAACTCTTATTTTACCATGTCTAAAATTAATATTTAGCACGAACAAGAGTAGGTTTACCTAAGCGCGTAACACCTACGAAACTTATAATACGATTAGTCGCAATAATGAGATTATTCTTTAGTGTCATCATGAATATTGCTTTCTTGAATTGCATCTACTATTATGAGATTGATTAAGACCGTAGGGAAATATTGCTTGTGTTTTCAATTAAGGCCACTAATCCAGCTACAACATTTCGTTCATTGCATATTCTGGAAGACTTCAAGTTTTTTTTTTCCTAAGGCGAACACTTTTTTCTATATAGATTAGTAGATGTTAATCAATCATACTTAATTGAACGAAAATATTGGCTTGTAATATAGCTTCTCTTATCTTATTTTCTATTAATTAGAATACGAAATTTGTAGATATTTCTGTTCCATTCGAATAAGATACTGAATTGAAAAGCCATTATAAGTAGAATTTATGTTTGTTATGGCTGCAAGCAATAAAATCCTGCTCCACGAAATTAAAATTTTTTTTTTTTAATTTTTTAATTAATTTTTTTCTTTGTGATGAATTATGAAACATGTTTCAGGCTTATCTTACTAATAGAATTAGATATTAATTTTCATAGTAGTTAAAAGTATCCTAAGTGGGTGTTTTGCCCTAGTTAGGGTCTAAGGTGTAGATAAAACCAGTCACTAATTATCCTGTTGTCCTTCCGTTTGTAAAACACAATACATTAATTGGAAGAAATTTTACGCATGCACCTTTATTTGCAGTCATCTGACTTGGAACAAAACTTTTCTGGGAATTGTCTCCTTTTTCGCCAAGTTGCGAGAACAATTTGAAAGTTAGTTCCCGTATCGAATCCTGTTGTGGAGACAAGAAAGAGATCTTTGAAATGCAAAGCTATGATTGCAAGTCTTTAGAATGAGATTTATTTGGTAGGAGAGTATGGGTTTAATTGATTTATAAATTATAAATATTTTTCTTTATATGTAGTATCCGGTTTCACTGATTTATTTTCGATGCATAATAATCAATTAAAAACTACCTTTATAAATGTATTATTCTTTTTGTTCAGAGATTTAGTAGCGTTAAGTTAAAAAAAATAATTATATCAATGTTTGATTACAATATATTATAGAATTTCTCTCATATATTTGCTGTTAATTGAAAATTATTGAATTGCAGGATACTCTAATCTTCATATACCGAAATTTATAGTAAATAATAGTACATACTCATATTTGAATAGAATAATGTGATTATATCTTGTTTTACTATAAAGTTTAACAATTTCGCTGCCATATGAGTTGATTTTAACTTGCATCTTGTTTGGCCAAGAGTGAGTTAGATACATCTCTTATCACAGATCACGGTGTTAGTTCTGTGAATTGTATACACTTCATACATACCATACAATCATAATTATGCTTGACCTCCCAGACAAAATACTGAACTTGGCCTAGATTTTTCCTTGAAAGGTAACTTTTTGTATTTCTTGGAATGTTTCTCGAGTTACATACCTCACTCACAAAAGTCATATTTTTTCCTTCAAAATTTCCACAAATGTTGATAAATTTGTACACATTTTAAAAGCAATTCAAGAATAAAAATATAAAAAGTAACCACAGGGGCACCATTATATATATTTTTTCTATTGTGGCAGCGAATGTGTGAAGATTACTGCTACATGATAACCTACAAACAGAACTATAATTTTTTTGCATCCGCTATTTTACTTTATTTATACACTTGTTTTTTCTGAGCACACAGAAGTTTTTCATAAGCTTTATGGTCAATGGTATGGCCTATAATTTTTTTTAATAAATTAGGCCATTTTTTTACGGTATTTTACATACATTAAATTATACAATGTATTTATGTCGTGTACGCAATATTTGGATACTTGTACGGTTCTTAGTATAAAGTTTCAGTATAAACGACGTTTTTAAATCACATTTGAATACACAACTGTGACTAACTGTAATTCAAAACGTACACACAGATTTATTACTCTACAATGCTCACAAGTTTCAAATGACAAGTTTCACAATGTATTCAAATTTCATTCTGAATACCTTGAGTTTCTTTTTGGTCCTGGAAAAGAAAAGGCTTGATAAATATTATACAACATAATAATATGGATTTTTCATTTTGAAATTAATAAATCAGTTTGTAACTTCGCATCTCTAATAAAGCTTCTTTTTAAAACTACTTTTAAAACGACTTCCATGTAACATTTGAAAATAAAGAAGTATATATTAGAATATCCAAAAAAGAATTAGAAAACAACAGCAATTCTTGAAAAGTTTTCCGTAAAAAATCTATGGACCGTACATTACTTATGCAAATTCGCCATTTTCAGCATGATAAACGTCTGCCAGAAGTCGAAGGTTAAAAAGGTCCACAATTGATGGAAGCTATTTAGCTCCAAAAAGTCCCCTTCGACAAGTGAAGCGTAGCTCCTCATCAGAGCATCCATCTTTTGTGCAGCAGATGTCCTGAAATCTGACACCCCCATTGCAATTGGAGACGGCTTTTTAGAGCATATGGCCGACACCAACCATCTCTTGTACGGGATCTCTTGCGGGAAAGACAATATCTGCGTCAATCCTGTTGTTCTCTCACCGTCGCCATGTGTTGGCGACGAGGTAACGGAATTGGGAATATTTGGCGCTATTCAAGAGAATTAGTTTATGTTGGGAATTGACAATTGCGTTGGGAATTCTATATATAAATCCTTGTAATGTCTGTTATTTCAAAGAAAACATTTTATTTTCCTTATTACGCTTTTTTCTGCAGCTCACTACGATATCGTTGAATCTTGGGATTCAATTTAACACTCTTTCAAATGTCGTATCGACTTGTATATTTACGTAATATTGACGACATTACTATGATAATTAATAATTAACAGCAATAAGTTGTTGAATCCGCGTAATCAGCACATGCGCTTTCTGATCACGTGCGCTATGGGAAAGCATCAACTGGACATCATGAAAATAAAGTATTTAGAATTGCTATTAGCAAAGAGCATTTAGAGTTGAAACCATAGAGTAATGATACAAATAGCGGAATAAAAATGCTGATTTCCGTGTGTCCATCATTGAAACCATGTGATATGTGAAAATGCCAATTCATTCATGCGCCAATATTACTTGGCAGGCCTTGGCGACTTTAAGAACTAAGCGAGATCGAAGTATTGTAATATGGTTTTGTGTTTAATTTTGTATTTAAATATCGTTTTATTAACGAGTGGCACAATTTAAGGGTGTTTAACGGATATATTAAGGAGATTTTTCTTACTTTGTAGTTTTGAAATAATTGCATTACGTTTTTATGTAAAAAATTTACCATAAGAGAAGTTGAATACGGACAGAACTCCTTATCACCAAAGAAGAAGAAAGTGCGCCAAATCTGAAACTCCTGCAGATGTCTGTATGCCAAATGTGGCAGCGCTATAACCACGTGATGTTGGTTTTTCTTTTCAATGTTGACACCGTGGCCTTACGAGAGTCTGGTATTGAAGGCGCTCTCTATTTAATATTACAACTCTCTGGTTGAAACTCTATCTAAGGTCAAATTAGTGATTTTTTTTATAAAGTTTTAAATTGTGTGCATTGCTGTGAAAACTGGAGATTGCATGTTCGTAACCCTTAGATCTAAGGAATATGAATGTTGCTATAAAAAAAATCCCATGTGTTAACATGGGCATGTAAGTTCTTTCGGATCGCACATATTCTGATAGTTAAACGAAATATTTAGCATATTGAAGGGATTGCTAATTGAAGCTAATTGAAGGGATAACAACTGTTTCCCATTTTCATCGCTGATATTTCGCAATATTTCGTATATGTTTCATGTTAAAATAAGGCGACGTGTATTGCTTTTGGCCTAGTTTGTTTCTATTTTCTTTTGAAACCCATTTTAAATGCAATCCGCCATTAAAATAAAAAGTCAATTCCAAATCGAAGTGTTTAAAAAGTAAGAGCAAAAACTATTTGTTTGGCAATATAAAAAGTAATTCTATAAGAAGAAAATATAATATTTATACATTTAATATTTCTACAGTGCTATTGTATTAAAAAACACCACTAAATCATTTAAAAATTTGGGTTGCAGTATGGCTGCTTCCACATTGGCTTCAACTCGCCCATAGAGGAAAAAAAAATTGAACCTTCCATAAGTTACAGTTAGAGTTCAGTGGTTCAACCGATCAAATAAGCTGTAGCAATGTGAGTCAAGTAACTTATTCATTTACCCAGATTCTTTGTTCGTTCCGCCTTTTGAATTGCGTCCTAAAAGTAATCGAATCAGAAACGTTTGTCAATAAATGTTGTAAATTGCATACTCGTCATTTTGTCTATAATGGGAGATTTTTGTGTGGATGGCAATTAAAGTATAGGTGAATGTTTGACGTTTTATGTTCTTTAACCTATTTTATGTTCTTATTACGATAAAAATGGGGACACCTTTGAAGATGAACCGCCTTCGATAATGGAATATATTAATAAGAGAATTCAATTCGTAGAAATATTTTTTTTTCTTGATGTTAATTATAATGTGTGTATTTTACAATAATTCCTAAATTTATTTTAATTATTTTTTTTATCGAAGTACATTTTACACTTGAGTTCTATTCTTCAGCGAAACGAGAGGGGAAAATAAACAGCTAAAAATAAAAATAAAGGACGTTTTAACGCATTTTTGCACGCATATTAAAATTGGGCTTGTGGTATGAAATGTTTATATTTTGAAAGTAATATGTTGTTGAATATGTTTTTATTTTCATTATGAAAAGTTTTTTTTAATTTTATTTTATAAAATAATTAGGTCATACAAAATGTTATGAAGTTCCACAAAATAAATATTTACATTTTAACTTTTAATGTTTTTTTTAATGGGTTTTATTTCTGTATTGCTCTAAATTTAAACATATTTCATTTAAAATTTTAAGTTTGTTAATAATTCATAAATTATTTTTATCGATTGACTGTTATATTTTGATGAAAAGATTTTATAAAATTAAAATATATGCATATTATAAGTTATAACTCCTTGGTGGCAAAATAAGTGTCTCTTAAGTGTGGCTTAAAAAAAGTTATACCTTTTGATCTTGTTTCTTTATTGTGTTTATTGCACATATAAATATATCTTTAATAATAATGAATCAAATATTCCTTTTTGATAATATTCTTATGTGTTTGCCAGATTTTGTATCGGTATTTTTTTTTTATCTTCCAATAACTGTTCAACCCATCACTCCGCAAAAGTATTAAATTATTTTAAGATGGAACAAATCTTGCAAATAGTAAAGTATAGCGAATACAAAGACTAAGTAAAGCAGTATAAAATGAAAAATTCGTAGGACTCGTTGACTAGGAAAAATTACAAACTGGCTGCAACACTGGCCTCTGAAACTGAAACCTAGTCTTTGAAATAATAGTTTCAATTTAGTGCACTAGATGGCACTGCAATATGTCGTTTTGCTCTTGACAGCAGTTTTTGTTTTCAAAATTGTATTTTTTTCTCGAATTTTTTTACTCTTAAACTCTGTGCAGCAGCATGTACAATTGTAAATTTAAAAAGAAAAAGCGCGAGTTCTTAAGGACAGTGAAAAGTATTTGCATATTCTCTATGTTTATGCTAAGGATGCTTAAATACTTTAAATTTGTAAAGGTTCTTTCCTGTTAAAGTTTTGAAAATTTTCGGATTTAATTTATTAAAAACAATAGCGTTGAACTTTAAAAAATTTATTTTTCGTTGATTAAAATGTATTTATTAGCACATCTTGTGCTTTTACGAATAGGATATTCTAAACTCATCTACAAGTGTGTATAAAATAAATATAACTTACCTTGCAGTGAATTCTCGGTTCTTGAACAGTTAAAGAACCGAGAATTGACTACAAGGTAATTTAAATTTATTTTATAGCCTTAATTATTCCTTAGAAGTTCCTAAAATTTTGTAAGGAGTTCAAAATCTTGAAAAGTAAACATATAAAAAATACAGAAAATAGAATGATTGAAAGAACATAATAAGTTGGATTACATTATAATATGCATGCAATCAAAGTTTGAGTCAATATTATTGAATTATGTTTCGTATATTCTCCGTTTTTTAGTTTTAGATGAACCTAACTGAAACTTGAGATTTTAATTAAAAACCTAAGTAAACAAAATTTTACAAGAGATATTTTACGTACTTTTTTTTTATGGATAAAGTCGTTAAGAACAATTTTTAGTCAATATTATTGAATTCTATCTTGTAAATTCTCCGATTTTTTTTAGTTTTAGATGAACCTAACTGAAACGTGAGAGTTTAATTAAAAACCTAAGTAAACAAAATTTTACAAGATATATTTTACGGACATTTTTTTTATGGATAAAGTCGTTAAGAACAATTTTTAGTCAATATTATTGAATTCTATCTTGTAAATTCTCCGATTTTTTTTAGTTTTAGATGAACCTAACTGAAACTGAGATTTTAATTAAAAACCTAAGTAAACAAAATTTTACAAGATATATTTTACGGACATTTTTTTTATGGATAAAGTCGTTAAGAACAATTTTTAGTCAATATTATTGAATTCTATCTTGTAAATTCTCCGATTTTTTTTAGTTTTAGATGAACCTAACTGAAACGTGAGATTTTAATTAAAAACCTAAGTAAACAAAATTTTACAAGATATATTTTACGGACATTTTTTTTATGGATAAAGTCGTTAAGAACAATTTTTAGTCAATATTATTGAATTCTATCTTGTAAATTCTCCGATTTTTTTTAGTTTTAGATGAACCTAACTGAAACTGAGATTTTAATTAAAAACCTAAGTAAACAAAATTTTACAAGATATATTTTACGGACATTTTTTTTATGGATAAAGTCGTTAAGAACAATTTTTAGTCAATATTATTGAATTCTATCTTGTAAATTCTCCGATTTTTTTTAGTTTTAGATGAACCTAACTGAAACGTGAGATTTTAATTAAAAACCTAAGTAAACAAAATTTTACAAGATATATTTTACGGACATTTTTTTTATGGATAAAGTCGTTAAGAACAATTTTTAGTCAATATTATTGAATTCTATCTTGTAAATTCTCCGATTTTTTTTAGTTTTAGATGAACCTAACTGAAACTGAGATTTTAATTAAAAACCTAAGTAAACAAAATTTTACAAGATATATTTTACGGACATTTTTTTTATGGATAAAGTCGTTAAGAACAATTTTTAGTCAATATTATTGAATTCTATCTTGTAAATTCTCCGATTTTTTTTAGTTTTAGATGAACCTAACTGAAACATGAGATTTTAATTAAAAACCTAAGTAAACAAAATTTTACAAGATATATTTTACGGACATTTTTTATGGATAAAGTCGTTAAGAACAATTTCTAACGCTAAATTAAACTACTACACAACCTACCCTGATAGTCAAAAATGTCATTTACATGAACCTCACCCCCATACATCCCCAGAACTTTTATTTCCCTTCAAACTAAGATTAAAAAACACAAACTTAAATCCCTTCACCAACAAACCCCATTTTGCATTCCATCTCTCCCGAACTTAAAAATCTCTCGTCCCACTTCATTTATAAACAAGCTCGCAACAGAAATTCAGCTTTTCCGTCACATTGCAACAAAGGCCTCGTCTGATCAGCTACTTTCTTTAAAGTTCGATCCCCTGGAGGATTGTTCTTCCCGAAATCTCATTCTTTCTTTATGCGTGCCTAAACTAACATCGGCCGCGATGTTTATCTTTTCAATGCAAGATTCGCTTGTACTCCCGAAACCTCGGGGGAGATTATTTGTTTGCAACCTGGGCCCGAATCCAACAGCAGATTTTTATCTTTTGGCTACTTTCATTTTTTTTTATCTTAAGTTCTAGGGGTGCTTTTGAGTTCCGATCTTTTATTTTTTTTTCAATGATGGATATAGTGTGATTTTGGAAGTAGAAATCGCTTCTCTTTGAAAATCGGTGGAAAATAGCTTTTTTTTGAAAATCGATATTCTATTTTGTAATAGATAATTTTACATTATTTTGTGATATATCATCAAAAGGACATTTAAGGGCCTAGGGCGTTTACAAGGGAAGGGCGTAAGGGGCGCATATATACCGTCATAAGAAAGTAGGCCCTTACTCTAAAAAGCAAAACTCTACAGGAAACAAGAAAAATCAAATTTATGACCTCATCAAAGTTTTGATGCTTACTTTAAAAAGCATTTATTGTCTAAATGTAGTTGTTTGCAGGTAAAAAAAAATTATTTTGGTGATAGTTATATTTTCTTTCATCACGTAAGTTTACCACGTTTTTCTGTGTATAACTAACTCATCAAGGATTTAAGGCCTTTTTAGTATTTATTTGTCATATAGGACTGTTTTTTTAAATCAAAAACCGCCTCGAACTGGAATTAGGGCCAATATAAATTTCACGATGAAATTGTAATGTCATAAAAGGTGTATTTCTTAAAACAAATCGGGTAAGCGAATTTTTTTTTTATTTATTTGAAGGTAAGACCTTTTAACTTATGAATGCAGACGTCTCCTCTTAAAATAATGTAAAAGTCCGTATGTAGAATCGGATATTAATTTCTGCAGAGTTAGAGCTATACATGTTAAAAAAATACGTATGTACTTCACTCATAATTTAATTGTTTTGTAATTCCTCTTCTTATAAAAATATGACTTATCCGGAAAATTTGGAATATCCACGAAATGATATGGCAGCTTTTGCACACTGTGGGAGCCAAACCCGTTTAATTTACTCTTCAAATCAGTGTTTCTAGCAGTTTACTGCAATGGTGTAACAGTTCCGTAGTCTTTTTTAAGAAACTATTTTAGTCCTAAATATTATATAAAAAATGAAGAATCTTACAACCCCGTTTTGAAAGTTCATCCCCTTTTCGAAGTTGCAACTATACGGAAGCCTTTTTAAATTTATCTTTTGATACACTTTTTTCCATTAAATATAATTTCAATCAAAACGAAATTTTATGTGCCATTAATTTAGTGTAAAATACACATGTTAAACTTAAATTTTAATGGTTTTACTTGAATAAAAAAAAATGCAAGTGAAAGTGTAGTCGAAAAGTAGACAATAATAATTTTTTTTTTAAAAGAAAGCATTGTAATTTTTTTTAGTTCTAAACCTAAAATAAAATTAGGTTCGTAGGCGAATTAAAATGTATTCTACAAAATAGAATTTGGTGATTGCACATTGCAAACTCTTTTAGAAAAGTGTACACTACGAACTTATTGTCACGATACTTTTTTTTTAAATCCTACAGTTACAAAATTACTTTTTTTATGTAAAAAAAAGTATACTAAATAAAAAAGATATTTTGATGGAGTCTTGTTAAATATTGTTTTCCCCACATGTATATACAATTTTATTCAAATTGAATTTATAGTATTGTAATTGCACTGTTTTTTATGAGCACACATTTTTTCAATTTTTTTTCTCACGTCGTAAAATCCACTGTTCCCTTAAAAAACATAAAGAAAGGTAATAATAACAATGAAAAGAACTTTGAACCAGTTAAAATTTGCAACCGAAATGCACCTGAACGCTTCATTGCAATCCGATGTCCCTATCCCATATTCTAAAAAACATTCCGGGACAATCCGACGACACTCACCTCCCACACCCCGGAATCTTTTTCCATCGTATTCTATTTATAACATGGGGTCAGCGGGGATGCAAAAAAATAAATTGTCTTATAGTGGCTTTGCTCCCTTTTCTCCAATTTCCCTGCTTTTCGCCCCTGGGCCTCATGAATAATGCAATAAATCTTTATTCCTTCCTTTGTTCTTACTCGTTCTGTGTGAGAGAGAGAGAGCGATGGGGGGCGCTTTGCATAATTTTTACTCAAAGAGTTTTAAGGGAAGGGAACTGTAATTAGAGGAGAGTGGGGGAGCTGTAATATTTCTTCTGAGATAAAATATTTCTTACGTTTCTCGTATTTTTTGTTTTGTGTTCTAATGTTGTTTCTAGGGAAATAATATCTTGTGGTAATCTCTTAAAGGATTTTATCAAAAAAGTGTTTTTTGTGATAATGGGGGTATACAGCCGTTGGCGTTTTCTTTAACTGGATTTTAGCCATTTTTTTTCTATACAGCGCTTAGAAATCAAAGTTGAAATTACTTTATGGTTAACGGTGATTTTGGCTGTGTTAATTGAAATAAAACATTTCATTAAAAAAGTTTATCCAAATTACCTTGCAAATTGCTGTTTAAGCTTATAAATTGCTTTTTACAAAAAATAGATGCCTTATTTTGTTTGCTTGAATTTTTATGCTTGGTTATAATGGATAGATTTTTTTAAGAATAATTTTAAATTAATACATTTGACAAATGTAATCATTATTACTTTTTTTTATGAAAATGACTGCTTTTCATATTTACATTTATCATCTTACACCATTCTTTTTTTAAAATATGAATGTTTACCACCATTCATCTTATAATAGTAAGTTAATTTATATAAAAAAATTAACATATAATTATCAATACAGTTAATGAAATTCTTTCTGCAGTAGCCTCACATACCTTTAATAATTTACACCTGTAGACTTCATATCTTATTCAAATCAGAAATATATAGGAATTAATAATTATAAGTTAAATAATTTCTTAACACCATTTTGATTTATTATTTGGTTGGATGAATAAATATCGCACTAGACCTACACAATGGGTAATTGGTGACGGTTTGGATCTATCCTGACGGGACGACCCAAGAATACTGCCTCGTAGTTTTGAATCATGGTGGGGGGACAACAACAACACAAGAGCTGGTACCCCTCTCTCCAAACCTCACACCACGAGAAGCGTGAGGGCATTTGAACCATGACATATTTAACGTGTACCAGCCTTCTCTACATTTTTCCGGCGCCGAGGAGCGAACTTGAGACTTTTGATTAGGAGTTCGGAACTCTTCCGACCTGGCCAACACTGGCCCATTTGATTTATTGAATACATTTCACCGGTGTATTTTTAAGCTAAAACTCTCCTCGACATACCATTTATATCAGTTAACTTAAACTGAAATTAGGAGGATTATACTGAGCCTATGGTGGTGCATCGCTTAAACACGATTTATCTTACTTTTTGCACGTCTTATTATCTTCTCTTACTCGTCTTACCACTAATTCAATTCGCGTGCGCTCTTAATGTGTTGTTTTACTATGAAAAATGTTTAGCGGTGGGCAGATCTTTTCTATTCTACTGTGAATTCTAGTTACTAGAATAAGAACTGTTCAAAGTTAACTAGGGGTTTAAACTTTTCTCGGAAAACTAAGGTGTTTGCGAATTCCATTAGGTCAGTTCGTGACTAAAGGCTATACTAGAATTAAGGATTATTTATTATTGGAATTTCGCAGATGGTTTGTTTTAAATGGTATAAATTGCATGGGAGTTATTTTGTAAGGCGCCACAGTTCTTTTGCCATATTCGTAGATAAAGTACAGTTTGTGGTTGAAGGAAACCTTTGACAGAATCAAAAAGTATGTTTTGATAATACTAATAAACATATTAGCAATTTAATTATAGTGTTTGATTGGTAACTCGTAACAAGTTTGTTTAAAAAGTTGCAAGTTCGGTTAAAAAGGCTAGAAAAGCAAGCAATCAGGTGTCATATATTTAGGGAATAATTTTGTCATTTGTCCAAATTTATCAACTTAATATTCACCCGATAATGACATTTTCCCGATATCCACCATATCCTGCATATGAAAAAACTTTATATTAACAAGAACTTTAATTATAGACGGTAAATTTATTAATAAAAAATAATGTCAAAAATATCTTTGGAGAGCTTTGAAATAGCAATAGGTCTAATATGTAGGTATTTTAAATAATAATTTAATAATAATAAAACAAATATATGTCCTGGAATTTTTTTTTCTTCTGGACATTTTTACGGCGAAAAGTTCAGAGCTGCAAATCGAATACTATCAAAATAGAAACATATAAAGTCTGTTATAAAAAGAATGTGATGTATTAATTATAAAAACAATTACTTAAAATTTACAAAATACAATAAAATACAAGTGATTTTCAACTCGTGGTCCATGAGAGTCTTCTAAATGATCCGTCAAGTATTTCTAAAGAAAAATTTAAATAGAATTCTTCCACTTGTAGATTTGAATAAATGTAACTTTTATTTCTGCTCCTTGCACTAAAAACAGGTGCAAGCATGCACTCAAATATACCTTTATTATTGGAAAATAAACACATATCGTTAACTTGCTACAAAAAATGTAAGCTATGTGCGATAGTATTTTTCTGCAATTAATAATTTTATTTGCCAAAAATACAATATTTAATACTTGAATTATACGCAGTACCAAAATAATATTTGACAAACTAAATTTTATAGTGTTATTAGAAGGTGGTGGGGGACTCTGCTTTATCCAACTTTTAACTCGGTGGCCGTGGACAATTAAAAATCGGGAATCACTGTGTCGTACAAATTTAGCCGGCTTAGTATTGTGAAATTAATTAGATATAGAGTATTTGGCTTAGCATTATTATGACAATTGAACTTTTCTAAATGAGCATTGTCGAATTTTCATTCGTGTTTCACATTATCAACTGCAGTTCCTTAATTCAGCAAGTTCTGTAAGACTGCATGTGAAATTATACGTCACGTGTGTCACAGATGCTTGCTATAATTCATGCTTCGACTAACTACCAAATTCACTAACTATTTAACGTTCGCGGAAATCATAATACAGAGTGTATAATTTTTCGTTAAGTCATGTTAGTCATGTCCGTCAATAAGTGAATTTCCAAATTACGCCATGTCTCGACAAAGCATATCTAAATAAGTTTTCAACATCCATTGATCTAAAGTGTCTTATTTATTACGATTCGATTGCACCTTCTTTACTTTTGCAGCTGTTATAAAAATACATTATCTTGGTTTTATCGAAGTATGAAATGAAAACACGGTATGTGATAAGCAAAGGCTCAAGATAAAGGACACAGTGAACAGAGTGATTGAGGTGAACGGCGTTTTTGGTTTGCTTTGCTAATATTACTTTGTTATAACTATAACGTCAGTGCAATTAAAGATGGATTTGGTCGATGACCACCAAACTGACGGTTTCTCTTTCATATGGACCATTCAGAACTTCAGTTATTGTTTGCAGAAGAAAGGTGAGGCACTTGCTAGTCCCATATTTCAGTTAGGAAGTAAGCCTACAATTAATGTAAGGTATCGTTTATGTCTGTACCCAAGAGGAAGTAAAACGTCTGATGACTTTGGATATTCTATTCAAACAATTTCATCAATTGTGGCCTCTTTTAAAATATCATTTGCTTTATCGATACGTACGGACAGAGGTTTGTTTAAAAAAGCAAAGGATAAAAAACTCTGTTTAGACACGAATGGAAATTCTGAGTTTATATCTTTTTTAAAACTACAGGAATTATATAAAAAAGTATCTGATGCATCCTACCTCCAAGACGACGATTCACTGACTGTTAGATGCAGAATATATAAATCTAATAATTTAACTTTGAAATCTGGACAAAGTTTCGCCCGAACAACAATGGGCGTCGAAAGGATCACTTATCTTTGGGAAATTTATAATTTCGAAAATCTTCAAACCGAAAAAAGGACAACACGTGCGCATCCTATTTTGCGTGAAATACCTTTCTTTATCATGGACATTTACTGGACGAGAGGAACTTTAGAAGACAAAATCCTAATTGAAATCAAGCAAAGAAACACAAACAAGAATACTTTTACAACATGCGAGATATTTATTTTGAAAGCTGACGGAAAAGAAGTCCTTTCTGTACGAGATGAACATTGGTTTGAAGTGTCTCAATGTGAACAAATTTGGACTCTGCCATTTATTTCAAAGAGTAAATTACTTAGCTTCAAAAATCTGTATTCGAATAATGGTACACTGACCATGCGCTGCGATTTTGCCGTTTGTACAGGCGTCGTATACAGCCAAGTGGAAAGGGCCGAGTACCACATAGTTCTTCCGCGTCAATTTGGGTGTTCTAGCACGACGCCGACGACAGAACTAAATTCAACAGGATCGTGGAAGGACGACTTGCAGCATTTCTACGATGAGCAAAAATTCAATGATTTCATCGTTCGCACTGCAAACAAAGAGTTCAAGGTTCACAGGACCATCCTCTGCGCCAGGTCCGAAGTGTTCAGCGCCATGTTTGAGCGCGACATGGCAGAGAATCGAACAGGTGTTCTCGAAATCGAAGATGTAGACGACGATATCGTTTCTAAGTTGTTGCTGTTCGTATACACGGATACCGTCGAAGATCTGGATTGGGAAACGGCGTCTGGGTTGTACTTCGCGGCAGACAAGTACGGCATCGTGGCCCTGAGACGAAAGTGTTCCGATTTCTTGAAAGTGAATTTCAGCACGTCAAACGTCTGCGATGTCTTGGGTCTTTCGGACATGCACCAAGATGAAGAATTGAAATCGGCTGCTCAGGATTACATTTATGAACATAACGCTGAAATAATGAATTCTGAGGAATGGAATAAATTCATGGTAGATCACCTTCAGTTGGCCTCTGAAACGATGCACCTGTTTATGAGAAATTTAATAGTCTAAATATTAATTTCTGTCATAACTTGAAAAATTTAATTGCTATAAAATTTTAATACTCTTATTATTCTTTACTTTTAGTCACTAAACTTCTGTTCTGTATAAGTTTAGTTATATAAAAATATTTAGTATAGTTATAATTATGATACCTGTAGAGAGAATAAATTATTTTTATCGGCAGCAAAGTTTAATAATTTCGTAATCGGTTCTTTAATATTATGAACCTTGATTTATATACCTTTGGAAAAATTAACGTAATTAAAAAAAATTGTTTTAGGCTCTTTGCTATTATGTATACGTGAGTTATGTATATGAATTTTTAAATTCGTTTTAAACAAGTCATATGTTTGTAATTTAAAGAAAGATCTTAAATAGTACATTGTAGTGCAAGTCTAAAGGAATTGTTCTATGTATTTATCAATATAAGTCTCAAAAATCAATAAAATTTTTATTGAATATATTTATATGAATATATATTTATATGAATTTTTATATATTTATATGAATTTTTATATATGTATATGAACTTTTATATATTTATACGAATATATTTATATATTTATATGAACTTTTATATATTTATATGAATTTTTATATATTTATATGAATGTCTATATATTTATATGATTTTTTTTAATATTTATATGAATTTTTATATATTTATATGAATTTTTATATATTTATATGAATTTTTATATATTTATATGAATTTTTATATATTTATATGAATTTTTATATACTTATATGAATTTTTATTTATTTATATGAATTTTTATTTATTTATATGAATTTTTATATATTTATATGAATTTTTAAAGTCATATGTTTGTAATTTAGAGACAGATTTTAAATAGTACTTTGCAGTGCAAGTCTAAAGGAATTGTTTTATGTATTTATCTATATAAGTCTCAAAAATTAATACAATTTTCAATATTTCAGGGCTGCCACAGGCGACTAAATAGGCGACTAAAGCGACTTTTTTTAAGATTCGGCGACTATGGCGACTATTTTTGTTAAAATAGTGCCAAAAGCGACTATTTTCATCAAAACCCTCTACTTTTTTTAGCTTTTGGCAACTATTTTTTGATAACTTTTTTTAACAACACTGATTTTCAAGTAATATTTCACAGAATCACGCACCGTTTAACTCATTTTGAAGTATCACGTAATCTGATTGGCTGTTGCATACGGCGCAAATGTACTGCTATTTGGCGATTCTAAAAGACAAACAGTCGATGAATCAACACCATTAAACGCTGCAGGATGTGTTTAATACTTGCCAAGCATGTTTATCACCATGTTTTCTTTACCTTTTAGAGAGCAATTTGCGTTTAGGTTGCGTGTGTTACTTCTAGAATTCACAGCGCGAAGCAAATAACATTTAGATTCACCTCAGGAATAAAAATCTTCCGAGGTTCCGCCGTTTTCCTTTTTTTTTATTACTATCAATTTAATAAATGTATCAGTTTTTTTTTAATTTTCTAAAAAATTACCAAATATACTCGCGTATATTCCGAAAAATTTTAGTTAAAATCTTCAGTTAAATCTGTAGCCTATATGCATGTTAGTTAAAATAATTGCATAAAATAGCTGGGGAGGAGTGGATTTTCGAGCTGTATCGCAGCGATTACGTTTCCCGGTGCCGGTGTATCGCAATTTTAAATAAAAATATCGTTATTAGCATCTTTCACGTCTAGAAATATTTGCGATCTTCGTCAAACGGGAAAGATATCTCTCGGAAGTTGAGATGATTATAATTATAATTTCGGCGCATGTATCGAATGCAACTTTCAATTAACGCTCTTTTGATATGTTTTTTTAAAGCATGGAAACCTTGAAATTGCGGAAATTCGCTAAACGCGATCTGCTGAGATCTCCGTTTCAAGACTTTCAATCCTTTTGCATCAGATATATTAATTCATATATTTCATTACTTCCTGTTTTATCATGATTTGTTTTACAACTACTTAACAAAATTGCATTATATTTTTTGAAATTATAGTTTAGTTCACGAATTTGAAATTTAGGACTTGTTATTTTCAGTAATAAAAATGGATTTTTTTTTAATAAAGAAACTCGTTTTTTTTTCGTTTGGTTGGTATTCAAATTCCAATTGAATTATATTTTGTTTAAACGTTTATATATTTTTATTATATTAATTATTTTTATTTGAAATTTTGCTTTCTCACAACCATTCCACTTAAAAAAAACATGGCTTTTATTTACCTTTTTGGAAATTTTCAAATTTCTTATTAAACTAACTTTTCAGTGTGTAATTTTTAATGATTTATATTAACATGCTTAAAATAACTAGCAAGGTTAGGACAGTGTTTTGAAAAAAGCTTTTTTTTTTGTGACTTGCAATTTGTTTTAACATTAAGTTTTGGTTTTTTAATGTTTATATATTTTATACATTATTTTTTTTTTGTTTGAATGCAACATGCTTAAAGTAAGTAGTACAGTTGGTTTTCCATTAAATTATCATTCTTCAATAAATGTAAAGTTTGTGTGAAAAAAATTAAGTAATATCATTTCCCATAGACAGTAGCATCCTTCTTAATTGATTTCATGCACAACATATGCAAAATTGCAACACTGATTTGGTTAGTGTACAAAACACATTTCACTGGGAAAAAAATCCACATATTTTTGTTAAGTATATATTGAAAATATATATATATATATAAATTCAATAATTAAGAACTCATTTTCGTTAAATATTTTCAACTGCCTTTAAATAGTCTCATTTAAAGCATATGCCTTTTAAGTTTATTTAGTCAGCTAATAACCTTATTCACAGCAAATAAATTCTTAATTAGGTCGAAAATCGACATTTTGGGGTCTTAATTTCTTTAATTTTCAAAAATGAAAATTTGAAATTTCTAGGGATTTTGCATAAGTTAGTTGGTAAAATTAGTTAAACCTTCAAAGAACTTTATATCTGATTATCAGAATCTAATATCCTATACAAGCTTGGCAAAATAATGGGCATTTTAGAATCGGAAATTTCTTTGCTTTTGTGAATGTTAGGTCCCTGTTTTAAATTGACACCTCAGCATTTCGTCTGTTTGTAAATTTGCTTGTTACTCATTTATGACCAAATGTGTTGTTTGATTTTTTTCAAATTTGGCATGAATGTTGCTTGAAGTCATTAAGCTCAATATATATATGTGTTTTGTTGTTGTGGGGCCTATGTATTTAAGTTAACATAGAAATCGAATCATGCATTTGTTCAACAAAAAGTTTCATAATTAGAAGTATTTGATGCAACCCTCAATTGTTCCCAGAAATATTTGTGTAAACTTTGATGGAATTAAGTAGATATCTTTATAAAACTTAATAAATTATTCAGAGTTTAAGGAAAGATTTGTATTTTTAGATTTGTGATTACGTAGACAAAAGTTTTGGGTGTATTTTTTTGGTTGAGAATTTTACTCCTATTTTTAATATGAATGCAATTAGCAAGTTTCGGGATATAAACTACTTATCATTACTGCTAAATTTGGTTAAAAGACTGCAATTATAAAAGTGATTTGTTTCAATTTTGAAGGGTTTTTTTTATTCCTTTTCAAAATTTTTGAAAATTGTCTTTATTTTCCGTATTTTATTAAACTATTGTTTGGTTTAGGAAGCTATTTGTTATAAACTGATATTTATTAATAACAAGCTCAGCAAAAAAAATCTGGCAATATGCTGACAATTTTTGTGAATGCGGTATTTTTATAACCATTGCCTTCAGTCATATTCGGTTATGTTTCTTTAAAAGTTGGCATATGTATTTTTATATACGTTAATTTTTTTAAAAAGCAAATATTGGTGCAAAAATGCACTTTTACAAAACAGTACTATTGTTGTACGCTTTAAAAATAGAATTTGTTCATATCTAGTGAATATATACATTTTTAATTTATGCAGTCTATTTAAGAAAATGAGTATAAAGTACATATTTAGAATTGTCTAAAAACAGTGACAATAATAAAAAATAATATAAATTTGTAATATTACTTGCATTTAATAAAATGCCTTTGTTTCAATTTGTTTAACGTTTGTCGCAATTTACTGCTTTTAGTCATCTTTGCTAAATATAGGAGACTATTTAGGCTACTATTTTTTATCTCTGAGGAGACTATTTAGGCTACTATTTTTGATGTCTGAGGATACTAAAGCTACTATTTTCAAAGGTACAACTCAGTGGCAGCCCTGATATTTTTTTTTATATATTAACCATTTAATTTAGAAGTAAATTATTTTGAAATTTTTTTACAAGAATCATTGAATCTTTTGTTCATGTTTTAAATTTTCTGTGACATTTCACATGAAATGTAATTTGGAAGACTTTTTTAATCCCATGAAATGAGAGAAAAATACTTTAACTGAAAATAATTAAATGTAATAAGTATATTAGAACTTTTATCAGTCATTGGTTTACTGTAAAAAATTAGAAAAGTGAATTTAGGAACTATAAAAATGTTTCACAGATCAGTAAACAATCATCTTTTCTCGATAACAAAAATAACTATGGAAACGAAAATATATAACATTGTAGCTATTTAAAATTGGACAACACATTCATTAAAATATTAAATTTTATTAAAATTTGATTATCATTTAATTTTGTTATATTTTATTATTCTAATATATATATATATATATATATATATATATATATATATATATATATATATATATATATATATATATATATATATATATATATATATATATATATATATATATATATTTAATTTTTCAAACGTATCCTATACAATAACATTTTAAAAACAAGCGCCAAAGTTTGAAATAATTGTAATTTCAAATAATTTTGTTAAATTTTATTAAGTATGCGTTACCATCCATCTCAAGAAATTAATATGAGTGTTATTAATATAAATGTCTAATTTATCTTATTTGTCTTACTCAAGAAAAGACAATTTCTTTAGCTTAAATATTCACTTGTTAATTATACGATGTTTTATGATTATAATCTTGATTCTTCTCTAGCGCATTGACCACATAATTAACAATGATACACTTTTATTTAAGGTTTCTGCATAATAAATTAACAGGTTTTCTGTTGTCATAACTGCCCTTTATACTAATTATATTTTTTATGTTTCAATCTATATATTTCTTAACATGCAAAAATTTATACAATATTTTTTTTAAATAAATTTTGGAGGTATAACTAGTAGTGAAAGTACCGATTAACTGAAAAGTTTCTTCAATGCCATATTTCTTTAGAAAATTCACCCAGTTGATGAATTTTCAAACTTCATCTGTCTATTTTAGAATTATGCTGTGATAAAAATAAGTTAAATATAATTATTTTTCACATGTCTCCACATTTTTCTTCGAGTTGGTAGTTCAATTGGTTGTTTGGAAAAACGTTTCTCTATAGCAGCGGTTCTCAACCTGTGATACACGTACCCCTCAACCTGTGATACACGGGGTACGTGGTAATCCGGTTGGGGATACGCGAAAATAATTATAGTTATTGCGGAAAATACTTAAAATAAAAAAATTAATGTAAGAAGTAAAATAAAAGCTCATCAATTTGAGTCGTTTGATTAATCTGCCTGCTAACCTAAGAACATTACTGCCTTAACTGAAACAAAAATTGTTTGAGTAGAAGAATGGGTGAAAAGTCCTATGTGAGGAAGGGGTACTCATAAATGAAAAGTTTAAACAAGGGGTACGTGGGAGAAAAAAGGTCGAGAAACCACTGATCTAAAACTACACAATAATTATGACCAATAACCAAGCCTATAGTTAATTATTTGCTATTGGCGCAGGGCGATTCGGGATCTAGAAGGGAAATCGTGGGAACGCTCACTGCCTTGTTATTTTGAAGTATGGTCAGACGACAAGAACATCACTTGAGCTACCAACTCACTCTACAAACTTCCATGCCATTACCAACATGTGGGCATTTGGACTGCGACAGATTTAGCGTGCACTTGTTCTCTCTACATGGCGATGTTCGGCCACGCGCATCGAACTCGCAACCCTCAGCTCACTACTCTTCCAACCAGGCCGCGCGAGTCACTTTCGGATTGCAATGAAAATAAGTGTTATCTAAGTAAGTCGAAGAGAGAAAAAAACAACAATTAAGAGATCGCTTTTTGACCTTATTTTCAGATCCACTCCCTTTTATAAATTTATCTTCGCACTTCTGAACTAACTATTCCGGTTGTGTTGTTTGTGTCAGGACATTTTTCATACTTTCCCCCCTTTTTTTTTATCTGTTATTGGTTGACCCACGCACTCGACTAATGCAGCGTGACATTTCGGTTGGTTGGTTAATTAACGTCGCACTAGAGCTGCACAGTGGGCTATTGACGACGGTTCGGGGCCTATCTCGAAGGAAAGACCCGGGAACGATGCCTCGTATTTTTGAACCATGGTCAGATGACGAGGACAACACCTGACCCAACGCCTTCAATAGACGCCGGGACTTTGGACCCCGATCAGATGTATCGTGCACCAGTCCCGTATACACGCCGTTAATTTTTGTGGATGTTCTGGACGACATTCTAGTATTTTGGTAGCGAAGTTGGCAACCCTCCAATCGTAATATCACGTGACATTTCGGACACAACACTAAATGGTTGGTATTTGAATGAACAGGATGCTCGAATTGCAATGCCTGACATGTGCTCGACTCATTTGTGCCCTGTGTTGGGTGAGTGTGATGTGAATCCGTGATCTTGAGTTATATTTCTCTTCCTGAGATCTAAAGTACCCGTTCTTCGCACGAGGTTAAAACGACGCCTAATATAAATACACTATTATCTAGTTAAATGAGGTCCCCCGTGGCCTAGTTGGTGCAATGGCGACCCCGTAATTTTAGGGTTTCGAATTCGATTCTTGTCGCCCAACTGAACATTGCCGAGGAGAGGGTGCTTATGGACGTTAAGTTAGTAGTGATACATATGACTTTACGTTGATCGCCGTGGTCTTAAATGCCCTTGCGTTGGTAGGGGTGTGGAGAGAGGAGAGTCAGCTCAGATGTTGTCCTCGTCATCTAAACTCTTTGTACCACCTTACGAACCACCGCTAAACGCACTTTGTGTAGCTGTAAAATAACGTTAATTCAATCAATCAACTAACTCTTTATATAAATGGAAAAAGACCCAATAGTAGTTGTTTATCAAATTTGCGAAAAACTGAATGTTCATGGAAAAACTATGAGAAAATGAAATACCATCATTTCAATAAAATGTTACATTTATTCATATTCAGACAAACGTAAAAAGATGTGCCAAAGAATGAGATAATAGATATATAAGTTGTAATAACTCGGTTACTTTTTAACATATCTACACCGAAAACAAATAGGACACTTCATTCACTGAACGAATTTTAATGGAAGTTTCACATATGATTTTATTATATTTAAGAATATCTTAATATTTTCTTTAAATATATTAAAGACCTACGAGTAATAAATGCAACAAATAAAATATCTTTTTGCAAACTTATTTATTAACAAACTTATTTAAAAGAAACAACCTATAGCTATTTTGTTAATGTCTCTTTTATGAGCCTATTCAATATTGATTATTTTTTTTTAAAAAATATTCCTAATACAAAATGAAAGAATTCGTAACTATATTCACTTTGCTGTGGTATTCAAATCACATGTTAACCTCACTGAAAAACACTGATATTTCGATTAATGAAATAAGTACAATGTACAGTGTGGTCACACATTGTTGGGCGATGGTCACTGTTTTACTGCTTGACTACACATAATTACAGTGTTCATTCTAGGGTTTTTTTGAAGGGCGGTCCGCCCTGCCCGCCCTTTTTTCATCACGATAGCGCCCTTATGCCCCTTTTTTCAAAAATGCCGCCTTCTTTTGAAAACATTCCGCCCCTCTTGCCCTTTTCAATCAAGCTCAAGCGTCCTAGCTGTTTTTAAAAACAGGCATCGATTTAAAAAAATGTGGGTCTAAATTGGAATTAAGTGAAATATGACAGTAGAAAAAAAACCTCCTTTTAACTACGCGTTTTGTGCAATCTCGATGATTCCGCGGTTATTTCGAGGACGGGGCATAACACAAATCCTATTTATTGGTTTGGTTACGATATTACGCCTTTTAATTTTAGATTTAAGTAGCCTTTTCATCAGTTTTGTAAGAGGTCTTAGGGCTATTTACAGATTTGTTTTTTAGCGAAAACATTAATTTTTAAGTGTCAAATTTTGGATTTTAAGAAGTATCTTCATAAAGGGACATCAATTTTGCACGGGTCGTTCCTTCAAAATAAGCCCCGAATCGTCACCAGTAGCCCAATATGCAACTCTAGCGCAATATCAATCAACAAATCGGAACTTTTTTTGTTTGGTCACGGGTCCGATATATCAACGTTTGGCCACGCCCACCTCAACCTTTTTTTAAAAAAAGTGCCCATTTAAAAACAAGAAGTGCCTTTTCAAAAACAGGGTGTCCTTTTACCGCCAACAGCGCCCTGCCCTATTATTTTATTTCTAGAGTGAACAATGCATAATAAACCATTATTTTTACTATGTTTTAACTACTTTGTTGCTATTAAAACTAAGCGACTTGTTTACAATATGTGGCTGGGAAATGTTTCATTATCCCAATACAGCTGAATGTGATACAGCCGAACCATCTCCCAACAATTTGTGGACCACTCTGTACTTATCCGAGCTCTCTTCAATTTACGTTAGTAAACGAGTAATGAACTGTAATCACGTGCTCAAAGGATGGAGCGAAGGAAAATAGGAAGAGGTCGATTCCGATAACCTAGATATTTTCGAAAGTGTATTTCCTGTGTCATTAACGGTTGTTTTCAAATATTCGGTGCTTATTGTTCCCCTTGGGTGCTAAGGATATAGTTATGCACTCATAATTTGGAAACAGTCCTTTATTTACAAATTCGCAGTATTTTATGCCGCTGATTTTAAAAAGTAAGTGATTTAATGCAATTAACGCTTTTGTTACTAATTACCTTTAAATTTAAGCAATAAGTTTTTAAATATATTTTTTATTCCCAAATATTTCATTTTGCTGGAATATGAAGAGATTAGCCTATTCCACTTCTCGGTGATTCGACAATTCATACCACATGGTATGAATTCTCGAATCACCGAGAAGCTTACGCTCATTTTCTCGCACTTGTAAAATGAGTCTTAAAGTCTAGAAAATATTGAAACTCTTTTATTTACATTTGAAAGTTTTTCATAATGATTGCGTTTTTTTTTATTGATTTTTGTGAAGTTTGATAATTTGTTTGAAAATGTAGCGTATACAAATATAGACTGATATAGTTGACGCGAAGTTTATATTAAAATTGTAACATAAAAATATGGTTCTTACAAAAAAAAATATTAGATCGTATATTAACTTAATTTATAGCAATTTTTTAAAAACTTTTTCAATTAAAATGTCCAATATTCTAAATACCTTTTTTGTATCAATGTTCTAAGTTAATGAGGTTTCTAAGTGAATTCGAAGTTAATAATTAACTTATAGTAACAGGTGGCGATTCGCCAAGTTTGATATTTTGGTTTGCAATAAATATGTTAATCTGAGTACGCTCATCTATTTTGAATTTTTATTCACGTTTTTAAGTAATTGTAGTAGTTTTATATAGAAAAAGCTAAAGTTTGAACTATCGACACTGTGCATGAACTGGTGCGAGATTAAAATACTTTTGGATAAACAAAAGCACGTGCTTCAGAGATGCCTTTGTGATTGGTGAATAAAACCCATGGCGTTTTCATTCATAAATCACAAGCTAAAAAGTTTACTAAAGCATTTTAATCTGGACACCAGATCGTGCATATATAACGTCTATTGTTTTTTTAAAACTAAATTCAAAATCGTCTGATTAATCGCTGTGAAAAGACAAACATTCATTGCTTTCAGTAACTCGAATAACGGTTGCGCATAGCCCTATTTTTATCAAACTTGCAGATTAACCTGTTCTAATCAGAATTTAGTCGATGAATCGAACAAAAAATCCGAAGGAATGGAAGAAAGTGAAATAAAAAAAGAATCTGTTATCGACATCCCTGTGGATAAATCCCTCCAATTAATCACCTCCTCCTTCCCCCCTTGTCAGCGTGTTGGATAAGTGAGCGATCACGAAAACCACTCACGGCAGTTGATCACGGACGTCACGACATACGTGGGAATTTCTTCCAGCGATCAGTTTTGCCAGCCTCGGCGAAACATAGCTCTATTGGCTGTCTTTTAGTCATCCATAAGTAATCATTTTTGTGTATTTTAACCCCTTGCACTCTCGGATGGTCGGTTACTTGAAATAACGTTGCATTAGAACTAAACAATGGGCTGTTGGTGACGGTTCGGGATCTATCCTTAAGGAAAGACACGAGATTACTGCATCGTAGTTTTGAACCATGCTCAGATAACAAGGAGAACATTTGAAGTATGGTACTCCACTCTTCAAACTTTCGTTGCACGACCAAGGCATTTGGACTGCGATAGGTGTAATGTTCATAAATCCTCCTCTACATGGTGATTGTTTTCGCACAACGAGAATCAAACTCTCAATCCTCCTATTACGAGGTCGGCCTTCTTCCGATCAGGTTCATCACTCCAAAAAAAGTTTTTGTCATTTACGTTTATTTTACAAATCTGTTACCCGTTTCTGTTCTTTTTCACAAAATCTTTGGTGCTAGTAGATTCAGAATTATAATAAAAATAATTAAAACGTAATCTGTTTTGGAGTTATTTTGAGAATAATATAACGAAATAACGTTTTTTTTTAATTATGATTTCAGGGACAAGTAACTTTTGTTCATTTTGAAGAATTTGCATAAAATGGTAATATTTTGGAACAAATTCTACTATTTTGGGATTTATAAAGGTTTTTGAATTCGCGTGTTCTGTGATGCAATAGGAAATATAAATAATTAAATCGTTTGCCAACGAATTATAGTTTTTTTCCAAGAATATTTTTTAACGGCATTCAATAATTTGGCGATAAAAAAGAAATTTGGCGATTTCTTTGCTCTAATTTGTCGATTTTTAATTTTCGGAGTCTGCTCCAATCTGATCCCCTTCTTATGGAAGGAAGTAAGGTGGGAAGAAAAGAAACAGGGTCAAGGCTCTTTTTTTTTCACTCTCACTCTCTCTTTTCTATTTACTTTCTCTTCTTGATTCGAAGCAACACGTCTTTTTCTCTCTTATTGAAAGAGCTACTGTTTTAAAATATTCTGTTTATGTTGTTTGTAACGAAAGAAGGGTGAAAACATCCAGTTTTTATGCTTTTTTTTTAGTGTAAGTGAAGGATTTTTCCCACGATCGAGTTGAGTTTTTTAAGTGTCGTGTGACTTGCTTTCTCTGGACAATGCGGTTAATTGAGTGTTACAATCTGAGATTTCCGAAACACGACGAGGCCATTGTATGACACTGCGCATAAAAAATAAATAACCGAGTGGTGAAGTTAATTTGCTGATTTTGTGAGGGTCTCGAGTTCGAGCCCCGGCCCAGCCAACCGAAGACTGACGATCTAAAGGTCCTCATGTTGATTTTGGTGTGAAACAATGGAAAGTGGATTGCTAAGTTTTTTTTTTAAAATTTATTAAATTTCTTCATATTTTACTCTATTTTTTATCAGCAAAATCCCATTTCAACTTTGAATAATCTTCTAGGATTTCATTTAATGTTGGAATCTGAATTTGGAATCCTCTTTTAAAATATAAATGAAATGGAGTTGTGTTTAATAGACACTGGAATAGTTTATGTCCCATGTATTTCAGAACATTATTTCACTTGACTAACTTCAACTTGTTAAATTTCCCGACTATTTATTTCAAATTTACGACAGCCCATTTTTAGTTTACGACTGCAGTGTATAATTAATTGTAGTAAATTAATTGTAGTATAAATAAAAGCGTTTTTACTTTTTAAAAGCAACTACCAAAAAAATAATTATGCTTTCTTAAAATTGTTGGATAACCCCTTACTTAAGTTAAATGTATATTTTAAAATAACACATATTTTAATAACACTTTCAAACATATTTTTCTTTCATAAAAGACATACCCATACGAACAAATAGCAACAACTTAATGCTATTCAATTGCATCTTGGCCGCGCTGGATAACATTAACTTCTCATTATAACATGAAAGGTTGACAATGATCCCATTGACACTGTTTTCAGCACTCAACTCAAACAATAGATTCCAGGAAGCTGGCGAATAGTGCATTATCAAGTGAAATTATCACCATATCCACCTTAGGAAGGGGTAGATCCGAGTTCAATTTATTCAAAGAAATTTCCAGCTTTTCTATTCAAGTCGATTCATTTGAATTTCTTTCAGCCCATTCATTTGAAAGGCGGACAGTTTTGGGTCGATGGCTATTTGCATGTGTTTTCTTTTCTCTCGTTCGTTCTTGAAAGTGCGTGAAAGCGTGTGAAGAGAGCCTTCAGGGGCAAGAGCAGCTTTCTTAAGTACATTCTTTATGCGTCGGTTTCTCTTAAATAGTTTCATTTTGAGATTATTCTCGAAATGCTTTTAGTTTTATTCATGCTTCACATCGTGTTTGCGAGAATCTGAGGTGTGTATTACACAAATGTATGTAGTGAAAAATGCATTAAATATTTTAGAAAATTTTTGTGGAATTGAATGTAAAGTAAAAGTACATAAAGATATTAGATTTATAATGTATAAAAGAGATGATTTATACCCATTTACAAGAAGTTTATATGGTTTACTGGGACTATGCCAGAATTTTGTTTACAGGAATGGTTTTTGACTGCATAAAAATGTACTATTAAATGTCATGGTTATCTCGGAACCACCCCACCACAAAATCATTAGAACTATAACTATATTTAATTACAAATATGTTGTATTTATCTGATTTTTTTATGGAAGAGAGAAGAAATTGTGACCCTTTTACTTTTCATAAGGGGGTTTAGACTTTGAAAATCCTATAAAGAACCAGATGCTTTATCGGCTATTATGCTTTAATTTTACGTTTATGTATGCTTCTATTTTACAGGGTGATCACAACTCACTAATCCTAGCTTCTGTGCAAGCCATCTTAACAAAGCGACCTGGCAAACTTAAAATATTTGTTCAGAGAATGGTTTTCCACATTATTTGATGTCGATTGCTGAAATAGAAACTGAGTTATTTCAACCCAATTATGTTACTTCCCATTTTGGTACACCTTTTTAATTTTTTTTTCTGTTAATACAAGTCGCCCTGGTAGTTTAATGGATAAGGCTCTGGTCTGCGGTGTCTGAGAATCTGGGTTCGATTTCCGGTAAGTCTTGGTTGTAATTGTCGATATTTATTAAAAGTGATTTATTAAAGCACTCTATGTAAGCTAGCATCTGCTCTTTTTACTCATTGTACTCATTTTTGAGTACTTGTCTTTTTTAAAATTGAAACTTATGTATTCGGAGCCATGATAAGCATCGAATGTACTCAAAATTGAGTATATTTGACTTACTTTTGAGTACCAATTTTAACAGTGTACACATCAACATAAATCATCAACGTCTCTTTTCTATCCATTCTTTAAAAAAAAAAAAAAAACGTGATCAAAACTGTTTTATATATCTATCTAATTACAAACCCCACAGGACCCCATCCATCTTCCGCACACACTCTCTCCTATCTCCCTGACACAAACACCCAACTCCCACATATTTTCTTTACTTCCACGTACCCCATCACCAAAAAACGATATAAGATCCACACAAAGACCCCCCTTCCGTAGCCCCATGGGCGTTCCCGAATTAAGAGAACCCATCGAGAAGCAGCATCTTATCTCAACGCGAGGGATGGGTACCCCGCACAGCATCGGAGTGAGTAGGCGGTGTAGGTAGCTTCTTCTCGGAAAAGAAATATAAAAGTTTGCACGCAGGGCCACGACATGCCCATCCATTTGGAAGGGCCCTCTTCTCTCCCCCCATTAAACTGCCGGTGGCCGTTGAGTCAGCTGCCTGCAGAGTTTTGGCAGCACGCCCTTAGCTTTCTTTTGTGGGGATTGGCAGGGCTGCCCTATGTCGAGTTCGCCAAGTGGCTGGAAATCGCCAATTTGCTGAGTGTTGTTCAACGTTTAGTAAATTTAAACATTATGTTTAGTGGAAGAAATTTAATTAAACTGGCTCTGGGACACAAAGAAGTTTCTTCCTAAGTGGAACAAACAAAAAAACAATGTAAAAACTAGTTTCTTCCATCTAATGGTCTAATGGACAAACTGTTCCTTCCATTTCTGTTTTTCCGAAATAGTTTTTCTTTAAGAATTTAGCATACAAGTTGCAAATTTGTGAAATTCAATAAATTCGTTTTTTAGATAACCTTAAGTAAATTTAAGTAGACATATAAAAATTTAATTAAATTTTAAGTATATATGTTATATTAATAATTGCATCGCTTTTTAGCCTAGATCAGATCACACACCTGACTAAAGCTTTTCATTGGGCATCTGAACAAAACAATTTTTATCCAAAATACATTCAAAATTACCCATTTCCATGTAAAACCAGCAAATTTTTATTACTTAAACTTATTTAATTGATAGTAAATAGTATGGGTCACTTACCTACTGTAGGGTGATACTTATTTTACAGATTATTTAAATAAAATACTTAATTTGTTTTTATTTAATGAGTTGCGAAATTAGTCTTTAACTTTAAAATTACGCATTTTTATATAAAAAAAATAAAGAATTGGTACGTAATTGTTTTGCAGAGAAGGCATGAACAGTGAGCTCCCCCAACCCCTCCCCACCCCTTAAAGTTGTAAAAGCCATCACCTGTAAATATCTCAAGTTTGTTATTAAAAAAACTTTTTTTCCAAGAAGTAATATTTTAATTTTAGTTTAGTTATGCATTTTAGATTTGCTATAATATTATTCTTTGAGTAATTATTTTACATAGTTAATGTATTTTAATTTTAAGCAGCTTTTGTTTTCTGTTGTTTCTTCCGATGGTTGAGCTTGACGTTACACGCCTCTTTAAACCCTTTTCTGTCCCGATAGACACAGCCTACCTATTTTTTTTATTGCATTGACGTAATACACATATTACGGAAGCAAAATGTAGACATTTTCGGTAAATGACGTTCTTGTTCACTCCAATATTGTGTATCCTTCCTTTGTTATAAAGAAAGTGGGAATTTTTTAATTATATTTTACTAACCGCATGCCTTTATGACGTTTGTCTATAAAAAAAATATATTTAATTTTTAGTTAAAAAATCACATTATCTAGTGAATAGAACACGCAGCTCGCACACCAAGGGTCTGGGTTCGAATCCCATTTAAGACATGTTAAAAGCGTCGGTCATTCGATTATCAAACGCTCCTCCATAAAAAGGCTTATAACTTCTCTCCTAACTTGTATGACCAAATGCTACCAATTGGCAACATCGTCGATCGAGTGTCTGCTGTTTTTTAATTATAAAGTTGAATTACACAACATTTAAATTGTATTAAATTTGGCATACACAAAATCGCTTGGGAAAATAACTTTTGCCGATTTTCCGCCAAACCTAGCACCACACTGATGAAACGACAATGCTGTTGTTGGCTGGTGTTTCCACTCTAACGTGCAATGGCCCCCTTTTTCTCTCATTCAAGGATCTTCTTGTTTTAGTTTCTCCTTTGTGTGTGGCGTGTTCCACACAACACAGCGACTGATTGTGTTCCTTCAGCGTGAGATATCCGTGGCCAATTTAATTTCTCCTCTTTTCATTTGAATCTGCAAGGCTTGTTTGGAAGTTTGATCGTGATAGTGGATCGACGATTTGTTTTTAACTTTGAGCCTGCACTGCAAAATAACAAATGTTAAGAATGTGCCCTTGCATAAATTTTGTCCTTCTTTGTTCACCGATCAAAAGATAAATTAAGGTGGAATAATGTATTTTATGGAAATAGCAAATAAGGGCATAGCCGCCATGTGCATTCCTATGAACTCTTTTGTACAACGTAAAATCAATTCGTGTGCAAATTGGCCCATCTTTTTCTTTTTAAAAGCATTTCGTTTTCTGCATTGAAATAAAACATAACCTTCTGAGTTGTCAAAAGTACAAAACTGCGCATTTTTAAAAAAATATTTTCCCACCATCTACGATGTTTATTTTTATACAAATAAGACTACAAGACTGGTTCCGTACAATACTATAAAACTGTATAAAAATTGCAAGTTTTTTTTTTTGTTCTAAATTCTATTCCTTTCTTTTTTCCACTAGTCATTCAAATGTCTTACCTTTTTCATCAGACAAGCCACAAAAGAAATTCAATGTGAAATGACTTTTGTCAGGTTTACATTAATAATGCAGTATTTGTAGAGAATTGTAATGAAAATGCATCATATATATGAAAGACACCACATCTGTTTTATATGGCAAAATATATCTCATTATAAATCAAAACAGAGCGCAGAATATATAATTGTTAAAAAATATTTGAATATTAAAAGTCCATATCTCATTTGTAGATTTATGTTACTTAAAGTCGTGAGCTTTTTTTTTTCACATGAAGGCCATCGCTTTTACCTGCGATTTTAAATAAATTGCTCAAGGGCTGAAACACATTACCTACTTATGCAGAGTATTGGCGCATCAAAAAGTTGTTTACCCTAAGATATGACGTTAAGATATTCTAACAGCGTTTATATTTGTTCTTCACTTTCTTTCAACCTTTTTTTTTTGTGACAGTCCTTGCAAGAAAAGAAGCAGATACACATCATTTTGTTTTCATAAAATACATAGGCTAGACGTTTTTGCGAAGGGCATGTGATCAGAGATTTCTCTGTTACTTTGTGGCGCCTTTCACAAATAAAAAAAGAGATGATGGCGGAACTACGACTACTTCGGAGAATCGCACAAGACTCTCTTTTATTCGCATATGTTTAAGAAAACATATCTTAACCATCAGCTACTCTACGTGTTTTACCTCTACACGTTATTTTTCAGGAAGTATGACTGAAAGCATCATATTAGGCGGAAAAACCAAACAAAAAAAACCCGGAAAAATAACAAACGCAACAGTATATATTTTTAATTGTAACATAAATAAACATGCAAAAAGTATTTTTTTTTGTGTTGTTAAAAAAGAAGTATTTTTACCTACTGAAAACCTTAATTAGTGAAATCTTCTTAAAAAATATTTACACAAAGCAAGAAAATGTCCTTATTTAGACCTTACCACGAAGTGTGGAGTTACTTTCACAATACTCAGTCTGACTTTGCAGTTTGACTTTGCATTCTAAATAATATATTCCAACTAGAGGTATTCTGAGAAAAAGTAAACCATTTCGAGGAAGAAGTCAAAGAAAAATATTTTGACATGTTTTACTTTAAAATACTGAAGGAGAGAGACTATTTCTTTTGTGAAGAGATCGCTTCAAAAAATTCTATTCTCTAACGACACATTTCCTCAAAAAGGGTAAAAAAAATATTTTCAAAAACCCTAATCCCCTCATGAATCATAATAAATTATTCTTTTGTGTCCCACAAACCACCAAAGTTTGAAAACAATTGGATTGCCCGCAGAATCGTACCGCAAGCCAAGAAACAAAGCTGTTGGCAGTTATTGCCCACTATTCGCAGTTCCGATGTCATTAATAACGCAGCGAACCTCCCTTCCAAGAGCTGTTCCTTGTGTTCCTCTGGGGGTTATTATATCTCAATAAACCAACTGCCGCTAATAACCGAGAGACAGGGTCTCTGCCGATAAACCAGGGGCTTGTAGGCCATTAAACCTTAATTTATTGGTTCTCCAGGGGGTTTCGAAGGAATGGATTGGATCTTTTTCTTTTCATTTCTCTCTGGTCGTGATTTCGGTTTTCGCAAGTGAAGGTTTTATGGTTCAATTTTGCAGAGGATGTCAGCGAGTCTTAAACTGCTGTTGCAGAAACAGATTGATGTTGGGTGTTTTTTTAGGTTGGTTGTAAATAAACGTTTGGTGGGATGTCTGCAATAAAATTGACACGTTTCCTTTTGTGATGGTTCTTATTAGGAGCTTGTTTCTGCAACAATCGACATGCGACTCGAAGATAAAAATGCGCAATTGGTAAATCCTAAATCACAATTTATAAAGAAGTTATTTTTTAATATGCCTCTACCCAATTGCGCAACTGGGAATGTTAGAGGTGCTGTTGTGACATGTTACAATCCATTTTTTAAAAGTAGAACAGTGGTTCCTAACCTTTAGATGGCCAAGGACCACCGACTCGGAAAATTCGACAAGTCACGGACCACGACCTTCTAATAACTTTAAAGTAATATTTAGGTAGTAAATTTAATTTAGACATGTAATATATGTCGTTTTTCTAACAGTGTACACATTTTGTAATATTTTTTTTAACGTTATACGTCTTATTAAGATAACATTTCAGCATCAAAACAATCAATAAGATATTTTAACTTGCCCCTTGTTTACCAACTAGGATATATTTGGGCAAATATGTGTATTTAATGACAGATTTTTAACAGTATCTAATAATAGTAATAGAAAGTAGCACTCCTTCATAACTGCAAATTGGAGGATTCTATTTAATATAAAAATATTCTTAAAACACAAAATATATCAATAGATTGACATTTAACTAGCGAAGAAAAAACTATGTTATCTAACAAAAATATTTATCGTATCCATTTCTAGTTGTTAAATAATCAAAGGAAGCACATACATTTTAATTTTCAATTGAGATATTTTTAGTTTTAAATGGAAAACATGTCAGGCACCATACCTGCTTTTAAAAAGGTAAAAGGAAAATATCTGTGGTTATTGAAAATATGGTTCCACGGACCATTTAGAAACATCTTGCGGATCACCAGTAGTCCGCGGACTACCATTTGTGAACCACTGTTTTATAAGGAGCTCGTTTTAATTGTTATTAATTATGAAAGCTAAATCTCTGAAAAATTTTAGTGATAATCTTTGTATGTTTACTGGACTGTAATATTTGCTATTCAGCTTCATAATTTCCATATAATTATTTTTATTAAGTGGTAAAAATCATATTTAAAGGGGCAATATATTTGAAGATGCAAGGTATAATTTAAAATGTAGAAACAATTTTAAAATTAGTAATGGTATTAAAATATTTTACTTGCAATGGCTAAAGCGTTTGAATTAATATTTGTATATAAATCTAAAGTCATCCCCCCCCCCTCCATTTTTTTGTTCAAATCATCAGACACTTGTCCATGCATAATGCATATGCCGAAACGTGTTGTGGCTCTAGAGGGAGCTTGATAAAGGGTTCACCGTCGCTCCTAAAATCAACACAAAAACACCCATTTCGTATCTATAATTTGAACTAGGGTGATTTCTATTCACTAGATAACGTAAGCGTCTATATAAAAATATTTTCATAAATTTATTTCAAGCGCGGATCATCGTTTTAATAAGCCTCATATAAAAGTGACAGAATACCAAGCAGAAACTGTGTAAATCGTGAAGAACATTTTGTCCAAAACTGTTTCGTTTCCGATTATATTCAATTTAAGTACATTAAAGAACATTATTTTCATATTTTATTTATTTCCTGTGTTTCAAATAAGGGTCAATGAAAAGAAAAGTATAAGGGTCCATTTTTTTATTGATATCGCGATTACTTACGAGACTTATATTGCAACAAGTTGTAAAACGGTAAGAAAAATGATAATACGTAAAAAAAATTAAAAGATCATTACGCTATGTATGTATATAACACATGAAACTTTATTTTGAGTTTTTTGAAAAATGAATGGACCGTCATGGTTTTTCCCCAAGACCAGTGGTCCTCAACCCGTTGCGTGTGGACCACTGGCGGTCCGGTCCGTGAGTGGGTTTAAAATGATCCGTGGAAATATTTTCCAAATATAGAGTTTTTTACCAAGACTATCAAAAACCTCATGAAATATAATGCAAACTCAAATATCGTCGCCTTAAAGCAACAGTAAGACATCTAAAAAAAAAAAATAAAAAAAAAAAAAAAAAATTAAAATGAGTTTTCGATCTTGCTAATATTACCAAATGTGCCTTTATTTAGTGGAACACTCGGACATTTTTATGTCTTCTTTGAAATCCCTGAGCTACAGCCTTAGATATTCAGCATTGAAAAAACAGCAAATTTTAAAATCAATTTTATAGGCAACTCTGTTTTTGCTCATATCCTGCTGTTGCTCTGAGGCGACGATATTACCACTTTATTATTTAAAGCAAGAGATACACAGAACTTTCTTAGTTTGAAGTATTTTCTTAAAAATAATTTAAGTTAAATACTGTAATACTTATTTAGTTAAAACATTTATTTACGCATTAAAAACCTCAATTTTATTTAGAATATTATTTTTAGTGCAATTGTAAGATGTGGTGGTCCGCTCTTTGTCGAACTTTCGATATGTTGGTGTTCGTTACATCTAAAATTTGCGAACCACTGCCCTAAACCCTTCAAATGTTAATTATACGTGAATTTTACGTAATTTATACATGATTAACACGTGATTTATGTTCATGTTAGGTCTTCGTGCAGCACTCTGGATGACAGCACGTACAGTAGCACCAGCGAGGGAGAGGACACGGACAGGGAGACCCCGGCGGTCGACGACGAAGACGACCCCGACAAGCTGCTGGGCACGTGGCTGGGACAGCTGCAACAGCTGGAGAGGGTGAGTAGCGACGCTTCATTATTGTTATTATTCCGCACACTTTGACTCTCTCTCTCCCCCCCCCCCCCTTGTGTGTTCACACCCTGTGTGTTTTTGTAAAAGATGTTCTAGACTGTGATTATTAGGATTTAACAATTGCTTTTGTTGGGTGCTCTTAGGAGCAAACATCATATTTGAAATCAGTTATGGTTCTTTGCATCACCGATTTTTTTTACGTTTGGAAGTAAAGGGGATATGTCTGTGTTTATTCAGGTTAAAAATATGTAATAATTTTATAGGTAGAGAAGACCGTTTTCTGGTTTCATAGTATTTTGTGCTTTTGCGTAGATATTTGCATCGTCTTTTTTTGTTTTGTTTATTTTATTATGGTTATTAACACATTTAACCACCATTTGATGAAATTCAGAATAAAAATAAAATAAAGTTATATACTAAAATTAAAATAGTATATGAAGTCATTTACCTAAAAGTAAATTGTCCTGGTTTTTCATCTGAATCGTCTAGTGTTTGGCGCAGCTTGGCCACATTGGGCCCTTGCGCCATTAAAACCCATACAACCAACCAACCAACCAAACAACCTGGTTTTTCACTTTTAAAGACGAAAGTTTACCGTAAAACGCGCTTTTCTGCTTGCATACCATAAGCGTAGTGAAAACAACTTACAAGAAAAGTGGAACATTAAAGATTCTTGTAAATTTTTCGGCTTTGCGTGTATTACTGTGTTTGCTGTGAAAATTTCTTGAAGGTAATGAATTTTTTTTTATTTAGTTACAAATATTATGTAGTAGTTTTTTCATTGAACGAGCTCTTTGTTGTTAGCTTTTATACATATAACTTAACGAAAATTTTATCCACTAACATATTAGCATTTATATTATTAGCTTTAGTATATTAATTTTTTTGGGTGAATCATGCCATTTTTGTTAAAGCAGAAATTCAATGCGTTTAAAATGTAATAGATAAAAATTGATTCTTTTGGCTGAGAAAACCCATTCTATATATTTTAAAAGTAAAATATCGTTTTAGGAAGTGAGTGAAATCCCGAGTGGGCTTAATATCAAATAAAAAAAAAAGAGTTGCCCGATTCGAGGCGTTTCGTTGGCGCAATCATGAATTAAAAAGTCCCACGCCTTTTTTGAGTCCTCTCTCTCGAATAAATCACCCTGGTAAAGTGGCGCCACAAGTTGGGTTAAGTCAGCCCTAGCTATTATTTAATCGTCGGGCCCCAAAATAGAACTGCGTGACATCAATGAAACTCATCACTTCTATAAATGACTCCTACTTCTTCTCCTCTTGGAAGTGTATCCGGAACCTGTGACGTCACACCCTTGTTGACGTAACTATTTCATTCATGAAATCAAGAACACTGGAGACTCTCGCAAATGAGTTCGTTTAGGCCCACCATGCTTCAACAAGGTTGTTTTTGTTGGCGTGCTAGTTTCCGCTCTCGTTTCCCCCCCCCCCCCCCCCCGAAAGTGATTTTTTAAAGCGAGGAAGGGTATGTTTGGTTTAAAAGCTTGGAAAGAAAAAGAAATTTGTGTACTTATTCCCTTCCCGTGTGTTGTTTATTTCACTCACGTTTTGAAAAATGGCGTTCTCACCTTGGAACTTTTCCATTAGCCATTTTTAATTTTGTTTTATTACATGTGGCCACTTTCCTTTTTATAATTTAATTTCAGCGTTAATTGGATTTTGAGCTATCACAGTCTAGAGCAATTTAATTTTTTTAATATAAGAATGTAGAACTGATTCTATAGAGAATGCACATGAAGTTCTCCAGGCTAATTCCAGAGAAAACAACTTTACTTCTTTTTGCAGATTAGAGTTATTTTAATCTGTTTTTTCACCATTTAAATGGCTGTTAGCATCAACATAACGAATTCGAAACTCGATAACTACACTTGGCGAAAAACGACCCAAAACTTCTGATGCCATAAATATTTTTTTAAACCGTACAGTTTACGGAACTTACAAATGTAAATTCATTTTTAAATTAAAAAATCGCATTACAAAATCATTAAACATGATCCTATTATCATCCACCAAATTCACGGTCATAAAGTGTTGTATTGGATTTTGATATTAGAGCAACAACATTCTATTTCAATTCTACTATGTTTTTTTCAAACTATTGCACTGATTTCAGTAAAAAATTATATATATATGAAAGATAATTTCAACCCCCTTTAACTTTCCACCTCCTTTTACAAAACCACCCCTTTTAACTTCCTTCATTTAATTTGTATACTGCCCCCGTCTTTAACAGTCCTTTTAATTCTTGCTGACATTGCTGTTTCATTGCTAACAATCTGCATTCTCTATGTGCTTTTTCTCAACCGTTCCCACGACCAAAGTTCCCTATCACCCGCGCTTTAAATTCCCTTTTGGCACCCCTCCTAAAACTTCAAGTGTGTGTGCTCCGCCTTGACAAATCCCTACACATTATACTTTTCCCTATGTTAGCTGAGGTTCTCCCTATTGGGGGAAATCTCGCTCTCTTCTGACTTCGACTCTCAAACTGTAAGGACGTGTGCTTCACGGGCTCCTGGTGTGATCACTAATAAAGAATATAAATACAACCTTTGGCCCTCTTTTTATGAAATCAATCTTAATATTTCAAAAGTCGACAGCGATATGCCTATGTCGGAATTCCCCTAACAATTAATTAAAGTTAAAAAATTTAATTGAGATCACCGGGAGCCCAACCAGCGAACCATCCGCCCAGCCAGCCAATTATCCACCAGCCGAACCGAAAGTTGATGTCCGCAAACACCAGTATACTTTCAAGCTCCGACAGAACAGAAGCCCGTCTACCTTTTAGAAGATGCGACGACCGAACGTGCAACGGCAGCGACTCTCGTCAACCACGTCTCCTTCAGAAACGAAAGCTGACGGAACACGGCGCCATGACGTACGAAGCCAGACTCCCGGCCTACCCTCACCCACTCACCGCCGACTCTCCTTGTGTGTTGTGTTCTCCCGACTTGCTGAGAAATTAAAGTTCCGTTCAAAATTAAAGTGCCTTGAAACTAGTGAGTACTCCATCGCGAAATCAAAGTTCTACAAGTTACCTAGTGATCAGTGAAACACGAAGAATTAATGAATGGGCACCACGAAAACTAGTTTCGATTCTCCTTTTGTGTTCATTTCTACGATTTGTGTGCCGCTTCGATTCGAATCAAAACATTCGCCAGTACCAATGTTCGCGAAAGCAAAGTTCTTCAAGCTATATAAATCTTAAGTGATCAGAATAAAAAAATTCAAGAAACGTTTAACTATGATTATTTTGCATTCAGCGTCGCCTCAATAGTTCTACTTTGAAAAAGAAAGTTCTACTTTGAAAAGTTGTTAATTGTCAATATGATTTAATTATTTTTATTTTCATAAATGAAAAGTGTTATAATATTTTAATTTTAAAATTCTGAAATTTAGTTTTGTTTACATTTTTTATGAGATAGTTTGGTTTTCTATTGAGATAGTTTGGTTTTCTATTACAGTGCTTTTCATCACAATTTAGACATTTTTTATGAGATAGTTTGGTTTTCTATTACAGTGCTTTTCATCACAATTTAGTAGTGAAATGAGATTAACTTTTCAATTATAATAATTATTAAATTAATTATTGTTTAGTGCATAATAAATTTTGATTTTAGTATTAATTTTATTACAGATTTTGATAAAGTTTGGAGATGTCATTAAATTTAATATTGTCAAATATAATCAGTAGTGATATCTTTTGGAGAAGATAATTGTTTTAAATTTTAATGGAATAGTTTGATTTGGCATAATAATTTATCTATGTTAAATTTTAGGAATCTTTGCAAATAATTGTGTTAACTTAAAATTGATATTTTGTGAACTAGGATGTACAATTTTTATAATTCATGTTCGAGAGAAGTTTTTCTAAATTAATGGTACTTAGAATATAATATACTGAAATTCGTCCTTTTTGAAAAATGTCATGTTATACGACCAGAATGGATAGAGTGCTCTGAACCCTTCATTGGCTCTATTACGTGAAACCCTGTAGATCTTCATTTGAATTGCGTACCCTGTTTGTTTTGGAAAATATAGGTGTATTTGCTTTTGAAGGATGAAATTTGAGTAAATTGTTTTAATGGTAAAGATAATTATAATGGTGATATTGATATTACATTAAGGTTTTTATTTTATATTGTTGTAGCCAAAATTTTAACGAAAGGTTTTTCACTGATTTCTTGGAACACATTTAACCCTCTCTGAGTCTGTTAATAACTTTTTCCAATTTATTATTATATGTTCTTCTGGCTTAACAACATGTAAACTCTAGATAAGTTTCCCACAAATTTATTTGGACACACACTTTACTATGAGCAAGTTGCAGGTGAACTCGACATCACACATGTTTAACCATGTGCTTACCTTTTTCTTTAATCAAAAGAAATTTATTTCAATCAATCACATATTTTCCTTCAATTTCAACAGCTTCACTTTGTTCTTTTTATTCACCCCAGTATACCTATATGTCAACTGTACATTTTCATTTTATACTTTGATAATTGTATTGTTTCTTGTTTATAATCAAAAAGTGCATTTTGAATACTTCATAATTTAATAACTTATATTAATTATTTCATATTGTTTGTCAAACAACCTTACTGGTTCATCACTGTTCCTTAGTCAAATATTTTGTTTTTCTAAAACCCAATCAAATTATGTCAACATAGTAATATAATCAAACTAAGAGGATATTACATTGTATAATTGAGATTAATGAGTTCATGTGCCATCGACCTCTGAGAAATCGTAATCTGCAGATTGTCCAACCTGACCATGATTACTTGTTTGTTGAAAGAGTATAATTGTATATTTTCAAAGAACAAACCAGCTTGATCAAAATTTAACTACCACCAATTCAATTTTAGTATTTGTGACTATTTTCTTTGTGCAACATTCCACCATGGTCGACCATTTTACCATTTTTACATCAATCAAATCGAGGATCCTCCCATGTCAACAAATCACTCGAGCATGCTCCAACCATTTTTGGTTCAATCACATGGAGGTTTGACTTCGTCTTCTAAGAAAATGCTATTTTGATATCAAATGTATTAAAATTAGTTGATTTTGTTTTCAGAAATACTAACCGTAGGTTCATGAAGTATAGCTGAATTACATTTCAAGGATTATGTTTGTCAATACCTGCCATCCCACCTTAGTCAGGCTGTAACCAGTCATTTTTTTTCACCAGTGACTTGCGTCACTCGAGTCTCTTTAGACTCCCATTTACAAAATTTCATTTTTTTTTTTTTGCGTTGCACTAAAGAGTTGTAGTAGTTACATATATTTTCTGACCGTCATATGTCTTGAATAGATCAGAACAGTTTTATATTTCATTGTTTACAACATATGTTTATGTTTAATTTTCACTATGTACAATATTGATTTTTATATTGGTATACTTATTTTGGTATTGTAATTTAATTAGTTTCATAACTATTTGTAGAGCATGTGTTAAGGCGAGCACATACAGCAGTAATTTCAAAATTTTAATTGTACCTCTGTCAATAATATTTCTTCTCTCCAATCACTTACAAACTCTTCATGTTGCTCAGATGGTCTGATCAACCATTTGGCTGACATTACCTTCTTCTCTTACTTTTATCTTTTTCTCGCATTTGTGCTCATCGCTGGCCGATGTGTATGATTTTGCGGGAGGGAGATGAAAGATAATTTCAACCCCCTTTAACTTTCCACCTCCTTTTACAAAACCACCCCTTTTAACTTCCTTCATTTAATTTGTATACTGCCCCCGTCTTTAACAGTCCTTTTAATTCTTGCTGACATTGCTGTTTCATTGCTAACAATCTGCATTCTCTATGTGCTTTTTCTCAACCGTTCCCACGACCAAAGTTCCCTATCACCCGCGCTTTAAATTCCCTTTTGGCACCCCTCCTAAAACTTCAAGTGTGTGTGCTCCGCCTTGACAAATCCCTACACATTATACTTTTCCCTATGTTAGCTGAGGTTCTCCCTATTGGGGGAAATCTCGCTCTCTTCTGACTTCGACTCTCAAACTGTAAGGACGTGTGCTTCACGGGCTCCTGGTGTGATCACTAATAAAGAATATAAATACAACCTTTGGCCCTCTTTTTATGAAATCAATCTTAATATTTCATATATATATATATATATATATATATATATATATATATATGCTTATTTGCATGGCATTAAGCTGGTTTAGATGACGAATTATAAAGATTTGCTTGCATAGGAATAAAATCGACTTGCTAACGTTTGAATGAAGAATTTTAAAATATCGTCTAAATTGGCGTCTTATTTGAAAAACATGTACCTATATTTCGAATAAAAAATAAAATACTAAGGATACTCAATAAGAATTTATCTTTTTAGTTAAAAACAATAACAAAATAAATTTTGCACATCAGTCGCAGCTTTAAATCAATTTACTCTCAAGCTCTAATAATTCCTTCAATATAAAATGTCACTGAACGCTTTCCGTCAAGGTATAAAAGAACAGCAAACAAAGTAGAATTTCCAACAAATTAAAATTGACAGCTACAAAGCCCGGGGCTTGAAATCCAATATCGCTCTAATGCCGATCTGAATCCCTTCATGAGATGTTGTTTCTCCCGCCTTTCCTGCGTTTAGTTTCGTTTCGATTGCTCGCTGATATTTATCGAATTCGATGATTTTAGATTTCCTTTGGATTTATTTTATGCGAAATTGATTTATCTGTTTAGGAAGTGTAACTTCTGGACGATATTAGTTTTTGCATGGATTCGCACTGGAAATTTATTCTTGAACGTAGATTGTCCATTGATTTAAAGGCCGACAATTTAATTGGATAGAGGAAAAACAAATTTAAACAAAATGTGTTGAAAATATTAAATGTATTGACCTTATTTTCGATGTATGACGCTTTTTGAAGTGATTGTTATTATCGTGTTTTAATTTTTTTCTGATAAGATTTATTTTTAGTTATAAAGGAGATTTTTCAGATAGATTATCATTATTTGATTAAATTAAAAGTAATTTGATCTTTTTTTGAAGTTTTATTCTTTACTATCATTAATTCATAATGAAGTGAAATGCGTATCCACTTTCCAGGACATTGGAAATAGTTATAGTGACTCAGCAGGAAAAATAATAATAATCAAAACATGACTGATACACAAACATCCTTTTACATTAGGAACATTTCTATCAGTAAACTCCAAGATTATATTCTCATTATAAATGTTTTCGTTTATTATTATTTGCTTAAATGAAAAATTGATAATTAATGTCTTTTATTTGAACTATTCATGTTATTATCCATTGATGGCGACTGGGAAATTAGCGATTATTTAAGATTCCCACGCACCTGGAAAACAGGGAAGCTCTGGAATTGTCAGTGAAAATGAAAATGGCCTAAAATGTCAAGGAATTGTTAGGGAAAATTAATTTTTTTAAAAAAAATTCTGGAAAAGTCAGGGATATTTTCTAAAAATGTTAGCCATAAGTGCCGGTCATATTCTTTTTATTGTCATTGATGAAAAATCATAAATATAAAAATGCAATTTTTTTTTATTTTGGATACTTTGCTAGGTTATTATTAACAAGCATTTTATTTTTCAAGCACTTTATTTATTTTAATTCTTTATCAGGAATTTTTTGAAAAATCCTGATTTTGAGAATTTTGATCTAAATATTGAGTGGGAACCCTATATATCTTGTGTCGTTTTATGTTTTTTTATTCTAAATACAATTTCATGTATTTTGTAAATGCGTAATGTTTTAAAATCCAAATAAGGTCATAATACAAAAGGTATATAATTATAGATAAATTTGGGTATTCAGGAGATGGAATTCAAGATTTGTATCTCCTATTAAACCACACTAAATGTTATGCAGCCTCAAATATGCTTAAAGGTTAAAATAAACTTTGTCACAATAGGCTACTCACTAAGATGAATATTATTCCGCACAAAATTGAATATCTCCTTTCATCACCACGTTTTGTTAAAGACGAGATAGGCATACAAATGTGACAGAAAACAAGGTTTCTTCAATGAAGGTCATTAATTACCACCTGAACAAGAAAAAAAAATAATTCGATAAGAATAACGTCCCTAATCACCAAATGAATATGTTACACTTCTGTAATTAAATGGCCATGTTTCCACTCTTCTAAAGGAACATATGGTCCAGCAATATCCCACCTGTCTCATTTCCCAAAAGAAAAAAAGAATAGAAAAGAGGTCGCATAACACCAATAACTTACCTGCCTCACAATTAACACGTGAATGAGTCTGCTCGCATAAATTAGCACGCGGTTCATTAAAGGAATCTAACATTATCAAACTGGTCTTTGTAATGGATCCTATCTGTTAAACCGCCTTATGCGTCTTTGTACATGATAAACTCTCCATAGGAGATAAATGGAATTGATAGGGGACCATTAAATTCATGGACGATGTGGGCAGATAAAGGGTTGGATTTGCCAATGCGGGTGGTGTAAGATAGTGTAGCAGTACACGTAAAGAATGGTTTTTGGGTTAGAGAAATGGATTTAGATTTCTTTTAAGTTTATTTTTTGACAGTATGTTTAAAAAGTTATACCGGAATTATCTTGAACCAGCTGTTACCCGCGGTTTCACACGCGTTTAAAGAATTTTCCCCATTGGTTCGTTCTCCCCGTTAATTCCTACTCTTTTAGTTTCTCGTAGGGAAAATAGCTGGTCTATTGTTCAGGCGAACACATTTCCGAATGTTAGCTTTCTGTTAGTTTTCCCGTTGAAGCATAATTATCAGGAAGAGTCATTTCGCCAAAGCAATTTTTGATATATATATATATAATATATATATATATAATATATATATATATAATATATATATATATATATATATATATATATATTATATATATATATATATTATATATATATATATATATATATATATATATATATATATATATATATAATATATATATATATATATATATATATATATATATATTATATATATATATATATTATATATATATATATATATATATATATATATATATATATATATATATATATATATATGAAATGTTCCACTGGGTGGTCATTTCATTAGTTTAATTGCAGTCGTGACTATATTAATCCATGATTGGGCCGAGTAGATTTCACAGAAACATGTTTATTCAGAGAATTAGCTTACATCCTTTCGTGTCGGCAGCCGAACACCAAGTGTCGTGAGATGGGGATTTTTCATATTACCAAGAGGGAAAATGGGGAATTCGTATCGGTTCGGAAGCACAGTCGTTGATTGGTAGGGATAATCTTTTAGGGAAAAAGTGAGTTCTTGGAATAAGAGAGAAAAGGCACAGATTGTGCTTAGTTAATTTAAGGGATAGATGTTAAGGGATTTTAAGAGGGGTTTTACAAGGGGTCAGGATTAGAAAAGGGGGTGGTTATAGGAATTTTCTTTCATCTCCCTCCCGCAAAATCATACACATCGGCCAGCGATGAGCACAAATGCGAGAAAAGACATGCAAAGAAATGAAGAGAATGTTAACCAAATGGTTGATCAGACCACAAGCTCAACATGAAGAATCTGAAAGTGGAAAAGGAGAAAAGACATATTAATGACGGAGGTGGAGTGAAAATTTTGAATATTCATGGACATACGGTGTGTAAACGACGGTGCCCCGGTTCGATTCACAAGAACATAAAAATTGTTATCAAAAACAAACATTGACTGCTGGAGACACAAAACACAGAGAAAAAATTATATCATCAAACATTTCAAAACATCAAAAGTATTTCCATACACAATATTTCAAAAGAAATGCACGCGCAATAGATATGATATACAAAATGACATGTCGACAAAAATAAAATCGAAGGAAACATTTGCGTGATGTTTCACACATGTTGAAAAAAGAAAAAAAATGAAAATGGTAGGCTTCAACAAACATCTTCATGTATAACGTTATTCAAAATACCCTTCTTTTTGAAAATTCAATTTTTGTCTTGAACTTTAAATGAAAGACTAACTCAACTTCATCAGTTCGAGTTGTCGCCAAAAGTACCTGAAAACGAAAAAACAAATTTTTTTTTTACAAATTTTAATACGAGTTTTGTATTAAAATTGAATGTTTTATGAAAGATGTTGTTTTGGCCGCCATTTGTTGAAGGACCTTTTACATGAAAAAGGTGTTGAAAAATAAAGATGGCCATTGAAGAAAGTTTGAACTTTCTGAAAACAGTTCACTTTTAGTGAGTGAATGTTGAGTGATGAGGATCCTCGTGAACCTATGTTAGGTTGATTGTTCCAAAGTTCTGTATTATTCCATGGAATAGTGGAAAATAAGTGTACTGACATACTATAACACTTTGGGTACATTTGAAAATAATTATACAAATAAAATGAACAACTTAAAATAATAAAATACATGGTAATAAAAAATCTAAGTACTATTAACAATTATTCATGCCTTAAACGCAATTGATCAGGGGGGTAGTATGGTCTTAATTTGGAGATGTGAACTATTTCAGGTAATTTTGTTACATTGTTGATAAAATCAATTTCATAGTTCACATCTGATCTTTTCTTTAATATTGTATAAGGGCCAGAAAAGGGGGAAGTAAGCTTTCGAGTGTTAGGATATTGGAACTCTTCATAAATTACTGTATCTCCCTCACTAAAAGTTTTATACACAAATCGAGCATCATAATATCTTTTATTGCGGGCATGATATGCAACGGTTCTTTGTTTTGCTAACTTTCGGGCTTCGTCTATTGGAGGGTAAATATTGTTTTGATTCAAGGGAGATTCAAAAGGCGGTATGCCAAAGAGGAGGTAGTTTGGAGGGAATTTTGTCACAGTGTGAGGAGAATTGTTATATTCGTTTACAACTTGATCTAATAACTTGGTCCAAGGAATTTTGGATGAGGAGGAATTGACTTTGCACTTTAGCATGGTTACCAGAGATTGTTGGCAACGTTCGGAGGTTCCATTAGTTTCCGGTCTATGGGATGATGTGAATAAATGCTTGACATTATAATTTCTGAGAAAATGCTTAAGTTTAGTAGAGGTGAAAGCAGGATTTCTATCACTCAACAAGCTTACAGGTTGTTGAATTTGAAATATCTGTTGTAAACAGTTAACATAGGTTTCTGCGGTTTCGTTTTTGGAAGGAAAAGCCCAAATGTAACGTGTTGCATGATCAATGACCACATGCAAGAATTTTTTTGTCGAATTGTAATAGTTAAAACCACCTACAGTATCAATGGAAACTAGCTCAAAAGGTTGCTCTGGTTGAGGCAAAGTTTGAAGTAATCCAAATTTTTTCTGTCGGGGTTTTTTGTTTATTTGACAGGTGTGACAGTGTTTGAGAAATTTTGCAATATCCTCATTAATATAAGGCCAATAGTAATGAGGTGTTATCAGATTGATCATCTTTTGTATACCAGGGTGACCAAATTTAGAATGAGCTTCCTCTAACAGCTTTCGTCTTAATGAAAAAGGAATAACTACTTTATACAAATGTTTCTTTTTGACTACAATTACATCATTAATATTTTTAAACTTATTGCCAGAAAGATTGTCATTTAATTGTTGAGTTTTAATTTCGTCTAAGTCTAATAGGAGGGTTTGATGCTGATTATGATGTACAACAGGAATTCTTGAAAGCATGTCTGCTTCAAAGTTGAGAGAACCCCTATCATAAACAATATCATAATCAAACATTGAAAGTTTAAGAGACCATCTAAATAGTCTACCTATCGGATTTTTGATTTTCTTAAGCCAAACCAAAGCAGCATGATCAGTATGAATAGTAAATTTTTGTCCATGAAGGTAATAATGAAATTTGTCAATGGAATCTATTATGGCGAGACATTCTAATTCAGTTATGGCATAATTTTTTTCATAACTTCTCAAAGTACGGGAATGAAAGGCTATTGGATGCAAAACATTATTTTCATCTGGCTGTTTAAGTACAGCTCCAACAGAAGTGAGGGAAGCATCAACAAAAACATGGCAAGGCAAATTTGGATTAAACAATCTTAAGATAGGTTTAGAAATTAACAAAGATTTTAAGAGTTCAAAGTTTTTCTGGCAATCCTCTGTCCAAACCCAAGGGGTGTCTTTCTTTAACAATTTATTGAGAGGATATCTGATGTGGGCATAATTATTAATGAACTTATTATAGACATTTATGGCTCCCAGAAATCTTTGTAATTCTTTAACGTTGGTTGGAGGCCTAAGTTTCTTAATACTTTCAATATTTAAATTAGCTGGGGTAATAGTGCCATTTTGGATTTCATAGCCTAAAAAGTTAATCTTTTCTTTTGCAAAAACACATTTTTTGAAATTAAGTTTAATATTTTCTTGAGCAAATATGCTAAAAATTTCTTCTAAGTGTTGCATGTGCTCAGCTTCAGATTTGGAATACACGACTAAATCGTCAAAATATTGAGCTACAAAGTTAATTTTATATTTATTTAGGATTTGTTTGAGTATGCGGTTGAAAATAGCTGGGGCATTTTTTAGACCAAATGGTAATCTTGTCCACTCATAAAGGCCAAAATTAGTTGTAAAAGCTAATTTCTCAGTATCCTGTGGGTGAATGGGAATATGCCAATAACCTGAAGTCAAATCTAAAGTTGAAAAAAGTTTTGCATGTCCTAACTTATCTAAAAGGGAATCAATTCTGGGAAGGGGCATACTATCTGTCACGCAAAAATCATTAAGCTTACGATAATCTATACAAAAACGCGTTCGAGCATTCTCGCCTTTCTTAGCAACGAGCGTGACAGGGGCAGCATAGGGGCCACAAGATTCTTTAATAATTCCATGATTTAAAAGTTCTTCTATTTGTTTTTTGATCTCTTGTTCATCAGCAGGGGAAGCTCTATACGGTCTTAAACTTATGGGCAAATCTGACGATAACCTAATGCGCTGGGGTTCAATGTTAATTTTACCGATATCATATTTATGCGCAGAAAAAACATTACTATATCCTGCCAACAGACACTTGATTTCATGGTTCTCGTGGACAATCTGCAGAGTATCTGCGCCTTCTGCAGAGGTCGAAGGAACTTGACAGTAATCAACAGTCCTGACAACATACAATGATTGTTTACTACGACATTTTGGCTGCATTAATTTAAGGTTGTTACCTAATTGGGATACTGTATGTTCATAACAATTAATAATAAGTTGAAATTTGGAGCATTCATGGAGTCCCAAAATAATGTAATCCAACTTATTATCTACAATATGCAATTTAACTGTTTTGGTAATTTTTCCGATTTGCAAAGGTACATGAGCAAGCTGTGTGATTTGAAAGTGTCCATCTGCTTGCTGTACTTTGATAGGAATGGTGGGTAAAATTTTTACATTTAAACGCTTAGCTATGTACAGGGGAATTATCGATAAAGTTGATGCCGTGTCAATGACGCATTCCACATGTTTGGTTTTTATGCGTCCGGATACTGAAAATAGTCATAAATCGGGGTCATCTTCTTGCATATCATCGGGATCTTCCCTTTTTGCGACATTTTGTGGATGTCGCACATGTTCAGTGTTTGATGGAGTTTTGACATGTCTAAATTGACATGTGGACATCCAGTGATAAGCATTATATATCCCATTTTGTTCACATAACCTACAAGGAGTAGGAGGAAGGCTTTTTTGGTAATGAGAGGTGTTGGTATGATTTTGGTTAACTGGGCGTTTAATATCCTGCGAGGGGACAACTGAGGGCCGATTATTTTGGAACGCCTGAGGGCGGTGATTAGAATAATATGGCTCTCGAGGTTGAAAAGGGCGAAAATTTTGTTGATATCGATTACCTTGGGGATATTGGAAATGTCCAAAAGGTCTGTTGCCAATATTGCGAGGTTCATAAGAAGTTTGGTGTGAAGGGGGTGGATTGATTTTGTGTACTTTATTTGCTAAATTTAGCCAATCACTGGTGGAAGGTATGGTATGTCCAACAAGAGCAGTTTGCATAAAATTTGGACAACCATCCGTCAATCCTTGAATAATCAACTCGGTCGAAAGACCTAAATGCCTACCTGCTTGAACTTTACGATGGAAGTACAAAGAAATATCATCTCTCGCATAGAATCTTAGATTTGTGAAAGTATTAAACGAAATTGATTTGGGTTCGAGGAAAGTCTCAATAAGTAATTCTTGCAAAGAGTTCCAATCATTTAAGTGTAATCCATCATTGATATAGGTCTTAAGAGCATTTCCTTTTAAGAAGGAACTAATATTTTCCAACTTCCATTGTTCATCTTTAGGTGCATGAGTATTAAAATAACACAACCAAGAAGTGATGGACATACCTTCATCAAAACATACTAAAGACGGAAGATAATTGGGGAAAATTAAATTCGTAGCCTGAGTTAAATTCGATGAACTAGCTTCAGTTTCATTTACAGAGGATTGTTGGTTCATGGCAGAATTAGAGTTAGTATTGTCAGTTGAAATTAAAGTAGCTTGACTACTCGGTGTGTCTTTGTTTACTGTTATTTTAACTTGACGTTGTACCAATATAGCAAATTAGATAATGTATAATAATAATTAGAATAATTAAAATTCAAAATCAATTTCCTGATCACAAAATTTTACACAATAGCTCATTAATGATCATATTCAAAACAGTTTTTGAAATAAACTATCAAGTTTAATTAATTCTTTGAAACTATTCAACATTACAAACTGCTAACTCTTGTATAAAAAAAAATCTTTGTTTACAAAAAATAAATTTAATTGGAAACACTTAAAAATAATTAATATGAAAAACTAACATCAGTTAATTAGTAAGCATTTAAAATTAATTAATTAAACAGTGAATTATTCAAATAAAATTCAATTTAAACTTCTACAATTTAAATTTAAAAAAAATCAATATTGCTTAAATTTGAAAACTATTAAGTTTTAAAAATATTTCAAACATTATCAAAAATACACATGGTTTCGTTTCGAAGCATTGGCACTGGTCAATGTTTTGACCGTAATCGACGCAGCACACACATCGTAGAAATGCACACAAAAGGAAAATCGAAACTAACTTTCGTCGAGAACATTCATTTCTTGGTCTTTCACACTGATCACGGAGATTTATGTAACTTGCAGAACTTTGATTTCACGAACATTGATACTGGTGAATATTTTGATTCGTATCGAAACAGCACACAAATTGTAGAAATGAACACAACATGAGAATCGAAACTAACGAGCACATTCGTTTCTTGGTGTTTCAGTTTCACTGATCACTTTGATTTCGCGATGGGCAGAGTACTCACTGTTTCGAAGACACTTTATTTTGAAGATGAGGAGTTTAATTTCTCAGCAGGTTGAAAAACACACGAGTCGGCGGTTCAGGGCAAGCCGGGAGCTGGCTCCGTACGTCATGGCGCCGCAGGTACCGGTCGCTTTCGTTTCTGTAGGGCGCTTCTGGAGTCGCTGCCGTTGCAAGTTCGAATCGCCCATGTTTGTCGAAGCGGTCGTCGCATCTTCTAAAAGGTAGACGGGCTTCTGTTCTTTCGGAGCTTGAACGTGTACTGGTGTTTGCGGACATCAACTTTCGGTTCGGCTTTCTATGTGCCAGGAACTACGCAGTAGGACTCATTCTCGGCAACCGGCTTACAAATCCGTCGGGATCGGTAATGAACGATAGTTTTTCACGGCAGGAAACCTCCTAGGATGGATGCGTTTCAGTTCCAGAATGGTATTCCGGTTGGCCGCTTATCGCTGTACGTTGGCTCGGACATCTGCTGGATTAGTGTTCGGCTAGCATGGCTATGGGAAGCTATTTGCGCTAAAATTCGCCGTAACAGGACTTCAATCGCTGTCGACTTTTTGAAATGTTCCACTGGGTGGTCATTTCATTAGTTTAATTGCAGTCGTGACTATATTAATCCATGATTGGGCCGAGTAGATTTCACAGAAACATGTTTATTCAGAGAATTAGCTTACATCCTTTCGTGTCGGCAGCCGAACACCAAGTGTCGTGAGATGGGGATTTTTCATATTACCAAGAGGGAAAATGGGGAATTCGTATCGGTTCGGAAGCACAGTCGTTGATTGGTAGGGATAATCTTTTAGGGAAAAAGTGAGTTCTTGGAATAAGAGAGAAAAGGCACAGATTGTGCTTAGTTAATTTAAGGGATAGATGTTAAGGGATTTTAAGAGGGGTTTTACAAGGGGTCAGGATTAGAAAAGGGGGTGGTTATAGGAATTTTCTTTCATATATATATATATATATATATATATATATATATATATATATATATATATATATATATATATATATAAAGTATTTAATTGTTGTTAAGATCTTACAATTTTATAACGATGTAGAAACTATATTTTTAAAATGGACATTAAAAAAAAAATACATAATAGTTGAATTGATAACCTCTCTCCTTGGCGCGCAATTTGGCGGTTTTAATTTAAAGTTTCTGGCGGTTTTATTTTAGAGTTTTGGTTTGGCGCGCTGTTCAGTCGATTAAAATTTTTTTCTTCTAAAACCGTTATAAACGGAAAAGTAAGGGAATTTTAAAATTTCAAGCCTCAGGTGTACAATGATAGGTTGAATAGTATCTATATATAAATTTTCATACGTGTCCGAGTAGTGGAAGGTAGTGTTTTGCGTGCCACAGACAGACTCTTTTATTATTATAGATTTATATTTTTTGTTGTGTGTAAATTAAGATATTTTTATTATCTCTTTTCATTGAATAGTTCAGTAAAAAAATAAATAATTTTTCATTTATCAAGTTACTGAATCATCGATTCAATTTCTATTTAAGTTACTCGAACTTGAATAAATTTAAAATTTGCATAATGCGTGAATGAATGAAAAAATCCGAACTTATAAAACGTATTTAAAAGTATAATCATTTTAATATAAAATTAAATTTTTATTAGCGTTTCTTAAATAGTTGCTGTAATTACCCATTTAACAGAAAATCAAAACTTAAAATTAAATACAATACTCTTATTGTTTATGGGTTTTGGATTAAAGCCCGTATGTTTTTTTGAATAAGAAGTTTATAGCTTTATATAAAATTTGGGTATGTTTTCAACGTTAAAAGTTCCAAAACTCAGTGGAATAAATTATAAAGGAAAAAAAATCGCCTCTATTGTGATTGCGGATAATTTTCGAAAAGGCAATTCTATTTTTGGCTCGGTGTGTTGTTTCGAAAACTTTCAGTCTCAAGTCCACTTCACTTTGAGAATCTCAGCCCTCAAAGCTTAGGAGTTACTCGATACCCTTTAAACACCGACAGCCTGACTGGTGCAATCACAACTTATTTCAGAAACTTGAAGGTAACTTCTGCGTATAAATATCGTGTTTCATTTGTTCACTCTTAATTTTGTTATTGCGATTTTGAAGTCCTTTATGTCGTTCACTTTAATACATGGTGTAATTTCATACCGACGAACCACCTACTTATCAAAATACAATGTTATTTCCATTTATTTCTTATGCGATCTCTGTACTGCATTGAAGTATTTATATCGGTTCTTTTTATTTATGTTCCAACAGTACATATCATTTAAGTTTAAAAGTATATATATAATGCAACAAAAATTCTTAATGAAACTTGTACCCTTTTAAAACTTTTTACCTCATCTTTTGTAAAAAAAAATATTGTTGATGATTATTGTTAGTTTGTATTATTAGAAGTTAAGAACACTTTAATACAATTTAATGAGCGTTCAATTTAGAACGATTATTATTGTTGAGGAGTATAAATGTGTTTTTAATGTAAATATGTATTAATATTTTAATAAACATAAAAATAATTTTTTTTATGGTTTTTTTTTTAATAAATATTTAAGAAAACAATTAGTAGTATTTTTAAACTTCTTAATATATTATTAAACAACTAAGTAAATACGCTTTTTTTTTTCATTAGTTTATTGAATATAGAACAATTTTGAAAAAAAAAGAGAAGAAAATAAAAACAGTTTGCTTAAATATAACTTAGTAATCTACAACCTTCTAAAAGATTCCAGACCCTTAATAAATATATTTTCTAGCCATTTTTTCTCGAGTTTTACTCAAACAACTATTGTAGCATGTAAAAGAAAGAAAAAAAAAATTTTAAAGACACCAGCAATGCCAAAAATTTGCAGAAACCCTCTTGTAGGTCTGAAAGTGAAAAGAATGCACACAGTGTTACTTGATCACCAATGCGGACAAAATTTATTCTTTTGTAGGTACGACCAGCCGACCGCCCGTCGTTTTAGCATCCATAAACTGCACCACGAGACAGCAGAAAGAGAATTTCCTGTAACACAATATGACAGGAATGAACAATTTTACAGTTCCGTTTGGAAGTTCAGTTTTGTCTCTTTCTTGGGTGGTCGTTTAACTAATTTTAATTGCAGGGTTCAAAATAGGGGAGCATATATTTTTTTTACGTAAGATATATAGAATTTTACGCGCATTGTTATTTGCGTGTATCAGTTTTTATATTTGAATGTAGTTTCGATTCGGTTGTATTCGGCAACCCGAGTCTAACTTGTTGACAGAAGTACGCAATGGGAGAGGATAGTTTTATACTTTTAATAGTTATTTCATTTGAATTTCTTCAAAGGATCTAATTTTTTTTAAATTCTTGTTTACATTTTATCAATTAATGAAATAATTTATATATTGTATAGTGTTCAACATTTTTATTTAATTTCTCTCCATTTATTCGCTTTAATTTTTTTAAAACTTTCTTTAACACGTTGCCTGCCAACTACGATGTATCTTGTAGTATCAGCATGGATTTCACATATACCGTTGCAGTCAACGTGTTAAATGTCACGCATAGATAGGACAATTGTATGTTCATTATTTTTTAAATAAGTGTTGTGGAAGCATTGTAGACATGGCATCGGGTTCGAAATTAAAATTTTACGAGTTTGATTCCCGGTAGAGCCCGAACTGGTTCACGTTAAACGTTAAAACCCATGTTGTTTGCGATTTAAAAGTTAGGAGAGTAAGTTTATAGTTTGTTGTATTTTTCACCTGACTGGAATTTAAAATTACGAGGTTCCCGTGTCCTTTGGGATAGTTCATTGTGTAGATTTATTGCGACGTAAATTCAACAAACCAAATCTTTTTAAAATATGAAAATAACTCTCAAATTTTCAGTTGTAAAACATCCTGGGCGGCGAAAAGTCCAAAATTTTATACCGGATTATCAGATAGGCGTTTCAACTCCTATTCCTTACCAAATCTATTGCCGCATCATTTGCATGTCGGACCTGTAGGTGCGAAAGCGTGCTCGACCATCTGCCCCGTCAAAGCAGGTGCGTCAAGTGTCAAGGGAGTGGGGCCAGGTGAACAGGTCGCTCTGTTTTTAACTCTTTCGCTTCACGTCTTCGCCGGCAGAAAGCACCTGCTGCCGAGGGAAAAGCCCGGAGGTCACTTCGGAAGGTCCGTCTGGATTGGATGGCTATTGAGATTGAGGAGTTATTAATGATGTTTTTATGACGTTTTAACTGTGTCGTTACTATTGTTTTTTGTGATGGAGTTACTTTATAACACTGTGAATTGATTTTATTTGCATTTGATGGTTAGGGATGGCATTTGCGTAAATGAATCTCATTTGAAAATTTGTTATAGTATCCATTCGATTATTATTTTTTTTTTTAATTATTTATTTTCTTTTCAATTTCACTTGTAAATGGTTATAAAAATTGTATTTTTTTTTGTCTTATTTATAATGATATAGAAATGTTTGCGTGCGGCGAAAGTAGTATTGAGAGGTAATAAAATGGTATTACTATTTTTATTGCCTCCCATCGAGCATATTTTATATATGTGTTTTTGCGTTTGATTATAAATAAAGCAGTATATTTTCAGTTTAATTTTCTTAACTAAATTTTAGTCTAATGTGTGAGGTAAGTTTAAAAAACTTTATATATGTTGCAATACCGTGTTAGTGCTTTTTAAAATGATAATTTTGTTACAATAAAACTATAAGATATTAAAACGCGAAATTGAACAAATTATATTAATTTAATAATTTTGTTTTGTGGCAAACTTGTGCATCTTCTAGGCAATTTTAAACAATGTTACATTGGATTTCCTTGTAAAACATATAAAATTACCCTAATTTATGGGCTGTACAGTGTACAGCCAATGATGTTACTATAGTAATTAAACGCCAAGTTATTCTACAATATCACTCTTTAATTTAATTAAGCAATCTCTTAAAAAGTAGAACAAAATTATAAAATAAATCAAAAACCTATTTATTATCTAAAAAAAGTAGCAGCTTATCATTTTTTTTTTTTTTAATTTTATAGAATATTGTTTTGCTGTAGGTTTTTATGCCATAGTGTATAGATAATTTTATAGTGAAATGTTTCTTTTCATTCAAATCCGTGGACATTGAAGGTAATCGAATTATTTGCTAATTTTTCAATAACTTAAAATTATTTAGGAAAAAAAATTCAGATTCTAATTAAATGGAGTTGATTCCTTGTTACATTAGGAATTTTTTAATTATATAAATATAATTTTCCGACACTTCTTTATGCTTCAAGTAAGAAATAATCTCGTTAGCTTTTTTTTATGTTGTCGCAAGAAACAAATTTTATCTTCGAAATTTCTCGAAATCTGATTCCTGCTTTTACTGACAGGCTTTACATTTTTAGTACTATTTGATGCTTAGAAATACTAATTTAAATGCACTTTTTTTTTTGCTGATTGCTAAAAAAACAATATTATTCAGATGTCAAGAACAAGTCTGGACGTGCTCCATGGATTATCTGGGAAACACTTCGAGCATGAATGGACTGTAATAGAACGAATATGACGTCATAATCGTGAAACCAACATGTCAGACCGAATGGCCTCAAACACGTGACTTCTTTTCAAAATTATGAATTAAAAAATACTCGCGATTGGCTGATGAATTGGGAAATGTGTAACAGTGAAAATTTATGAATGGAATGACGTAATTAACCACGTGTCTGAGGCCATACATGTTGGCCTCACTGTGATGTTAGCGAGATTAAAACGTTGTTTTCTCTACTATGAAGGATCCATGCTCGAAGGAGAAACATGACAGAACGAGCTCTTAACTATTTCATTTCAGTTATAAAATGAAATATTTTTCTGATTATACTATATTCAAATTGTGATAAAGATGAAAAATATGATTTAATGGACTCTATGCACAGCCCATGGACTTTATCAAATTTATAAACAAAAGCACGTATCTAGATTTGCGCATCGTTTCGTGTGTAAGAAAATACTGTTTGGTAATTTGCGAAGCAAGTGGATTTTTCAATCAATGCAAAATGGATTGTTTACATTTAATCTCTACGACACTAGGTCGTATATAGTGTCCATTAGTTACAAAGTAGTTTATTCGTTATAAAATAATCTTTTCGACTTTTTAATTATATAACCTCAAAGTATCAAAAAGTCAAAACAACATTTGCAACCTATATTTATCCCCTGCCCCACATTACACATAAAAAAATCCAATTCAAATTTGCTCATATTTTCTAAACAAGCTCCACTTATGATTAACGAGACTTCTCTTTCCCCTAAAAAAAAAAACTTCCCGTAATTATCACTCATCGATTTTAAAATTTTTGCGAAGTTAATTTGAATGAAAAATAGCTCCATGTCCAAGCCTTTCATTACTAGATTCTAATAAATGGTTTTGCGAACCGCATCCTCCAAGCTGTGTAAATACCACCCGGTAGTAAAACAGCCGAGGTAATTGGGTTCTCTTTTTCATGCACGGCCACCTTGTTTGGTGGATGGATGACGGGTCGGCCACTAAAAACTTTTATCTTAATTTTTTGGGGACGATCGTTTGCAGTAAATGGGTGAGGAGGCAGGTGATTTGGGAGGTTTTATGTGTGTATTTCTTTTGATGGAGCAGGTGGTTTGTACCTGATGCAAAAGGGGAGGAGACGATTCGAAGGTGAAGATTATGACTTTTTGTTCTTTGGTGGCTTGATGATGGTTGTTTGGAACTCAATGTATTAATTTTGTCGTTTTGAGTAGATTGATGGAGTTGTGCGCTGAAACGTCGTCTTGTGGACAACAGCCGAAAAAAGAACAGTCCAAGGTCTGCTGCTTGAAGTGGATTCTGAACCACAACGAACTCGTATCTCTATTCAGGATTGGAATCCGTCATTTTAGATATAAAGCGCGATTTGGACGTGAAAGTTATTTACTGTCTTAAGAGCTGATAAATTATCCGAAGAAACACGCAGAATGTTCAAACCAAAGGAGATTTTGTTATCGGGAAGCTTTATATGATTTTCGCTCTTTCAAATGCACAACTATCGGATAGTTGTTTACACGATAAGAATAACTTCCAATACCATCTGAGAGTGGAAACTTCTCACGTGTAAACGAGCTTCAAGAGTGCTAATATTTGTCAAGTTCCCCTAAAAAGATTTTAAAATCTCATCTGAAGTTATCTGGACTGAAGAAAATTCCTTAATCGCTAATACTGAAGTTCTTTTATCCTTAAGTCATACGCTGAATATTGACTGGATTTTTAACTTGACTGACCTTAGTTGAATACTTATTTGATTGTATTTAACTTTTACAACTTATTTAAGAATTTTTTTCTTATGGTTTTCTGATTGCTAACCTGTTGGGATATTTTCGAAATGGAACTAAAAATTCTTTCGCCTCTACTTACTCTCTCAATACACTTAAAACAACCGTTTTATGAAATTTTTCTGTATTTTCGGGAAGGAAATTCTACTAAAAATATGTTAACCAATTTGCGGTTTTTTTTTAGAAAAATGATATCGAAAGGTAATTAATTAACTTTAAATATAAACAATGTTCTGTTTTAATGAATGTTCTACTTCATATCCGACAAAAATTTATTATTATTCATAAGAAACAAAAAGGTTATTATATCCTAAGGTTAAATATATCCTAAAGCACACATATTTCAGCTAAGCATATAAGTATTTTAAAATGAATGTACTGTATATTATACTGTATACTTTGGTGTCAATACTCGAAAAATTGTAAGTTTAATTTTAAATCTGCACCACACTATAAACAATACAAAGTTACCACTTCTTCTAGTAGATTATCAATGGAAATGACAAAAAAGTGTACTAATACATTGCTATAATATCTAAGACATCTCTCCATTCTATATTTGGAACTTATCAATCCTTTTACGAATATTTTCTGTTGACGCGTTTATCTCACAATAAAAAAAAATGCCAAACGACAGAGAAAAAGCCAGTTCATAAATCAATCTTTTAATTCCCGAAATGGCAACGTCAAAAAAAAAATCTTCCTTCATCATAACGGCACAGAAGAATTTGCTAAGTGCATTCATCGGTTGTCCATTTTTTTGTTCCATATTTCTAAGAAAAGGAGGTGTTTATTAAGTTTTTTCTTCTATTCCTCGATTACATTCTTCTAAAAAAAGAGTCTGCGAATGTTATCTGGGCGCCTTTTAAGGACTTGAAAATCCATTACTCATGTGGACCGCACCCGATTCTGTTCCATTTTCGCCATTTTTTATATATAATAAACCCCTATTAACCTTTGTACCGCAGTCTACCAAATTTCAGACATAAGTCTTTCTGTACTCAATTGTAAGTATATAGGGAGTTATCTTTTCGCCTTTTCCGTGTGAAATCTAAATTACTTTACTTTTCTGTCAGTTTCAGGTGCTTTCTCATTATGGAAGTTCGGGTTGGGGGATCCTAGCTTAGGTGTTATCCTCACACACACATCAGGGCCTGATTTAGAAAGTTCAGTATCTATAGGTACAACATTACTCCCCTTATGTTGTGAGGTTGTTGTCTAAAAAAATACAATGAACAGAAAAACCTTTTGTAGTGGAATGGAAAATGCGCCTAGAGACATTTCTTGCCAACATTTTCTGTCCTCGCAATGATATGTAGAATTGAACTTTAAGTTAATTAGTTGCGGAGATATCGCTTTTCAAAGTTGCGCTTTTTCTGTAGAATCGATCTAAAAAAATTGTCGGAATTTTTTTTTAAATAAGACTAAATATAGTAAATATTAATCAGCTGGTACTTTAAAAGTGGATTTTTTAAGAATTTTATATCATGCGTATTAATTTAAAAAAAAATTGTAAGCATTTCTCCTTTTTTAAAAAATGGTTCTTACCATTATATCAGAAAAACATGCTTACAGAAAGATACTCGGAAGTAACTTTAAAATATATATATATTTTCTTGTATCAATATACATTCCATAAAGCTGAAATAATGTTCTTTTTGATGCTCTTCTTCCCGTCCCATTTAACCTGGCTTATTTCCAAAACATCTTTCCAAAGTATGTCGTGCTTTTTATTGAAATTGTATTCGCTTTAGAACATTTTAAAGTACTATTTTATGTATTGTTATTTATTAGTAGGTCACTTGTTCAATTTAATTCGTATCTTTGAACAGAAAACGGTAATGTGCCCAAATGACGATTTCGAGAGTCCTACCAAGTAACTTTTAGAGCTATAGAACGCGCTCTATTTGTACTACTATTTTCATAACTGTATTCTTCTGTTCCGTCAATGCCGGTGGTCGGTTGAATGGTTCGACAGCAAAGGACTCAGCACCAGAGGGAGTTAGTTTGATTGTGTAGCCATGTCGCAATTGAAAGGATGCCAGCTTCGTTCCGGTCGCCCGACAAAAACAATTCGCCGTGTACATGTGACTGATGTACGTTAAATCTGTCGTGAACCAAACATTCTCACGTCTATATTAGGTTGCGTGGGAGTTTCAGGTGTTGTTCTCGTCATCTGACCGATTCTCCAAAATACGAGGCCCCAGTTTTCCAATACCCCCTTTTGCAGCTCTAGTGCGACGTTCATTCTACCAACCAACCAGCCATCTGTTTCGCCTATCTAGGTGCCAATACTCCATATGCCCAAGCAAAGAATGTCCTATCTACTCCAGTTCGTTCTTATCTCAGTAGGGTGCTAATGCCTTCGCATTATCTCGATCCACTGTAATGATTATTGATTAGTCGATGTCCGATAGTTCTTGGGAGAAAAGGATGTGCTGCAAATGATCCGGATCTTTCCTTCAGTGCGGGGGAGACATTACGAAACTTGCACATTCGGCAAGATTCCGTGGATATTTCGAACAACAGCACTCAGTACAATTACCGGCAGATGCCAAAACAAATGAATAGATAGGCGATAGCTCCTTAGAAATTTCGAAGTGTGGTTGGTCAACCATTTCCTAGGATTTTCTGAACAAGCATTATTAGAATTGGCGGAATTATTTTAGTCGGAAATTGCTAGATTAATATGCTGATTCATGCATATTAGGTTTGTTCAATAATTATACTGTAAACGCGAAGCATGTATATTTAGTTATACTGTAAGTTTTAAATGTACAGGGTGTTTAAGAGTTATCTTTACAACTTTGACATACAATAAAATCTAAATATAAATAAATAATGAGTTTGTTAAGTTATATTGCGTGCGCATGTAATAGCAACAAATGAATTTTTATTTGTGCGCAGTTCAAGAAGAAAAACGCTAAAAAAAGATTTTATGATAAATAAAGATTTTATTGTATGTCGATATTGTAAAGATAATTTTCCTACACACATTCTCAGGAGAAAGTTTAGTACTTTGAGGGTTTATTGGTGCGTTAATGGTTTTGGAATGGTGCGTTGAATGGTTCGTTAGTGGTTTCCGAAAAAAAAAATGCTAATAAATAAAACTTCATGTGTTGCTATTACATGTACATGTACACACAATATAACTTAGCTATCTCATTTCTTTTAAATTTTATTGCGTGTCAAAGTTGTAAAGACAATTCTTAAATACCTTGTATATGCAGTGCATCTACATTTTTTTATTTGGGAATACAGTACACTTAATTTTTAGAAGAAAAAAAAACTAAGAATTTATTTATCTTAAAACAGGTTTTTTCTTACACGTACTGTTCTCATCGCGTTTTGGTTGAATTTATCTTTGTTGTAATTTATTTACATCAGCGTTTTAATTAAAAGATAAGCAATGTCCCAAACGAAAAATGAAAGGTTTCATTGCCAGCTTTTTTTGTTCATAAATAACTTGTAAATTTTATTTTCTGCTCCGTGAATGTTTTGTACACCCAAATAATATTCAGTGCACCGAAGTTAGAATATTATTTGGGTGTACAAAACATTCACTTGCAGAACTTGTGTGCACTGGTGTATCTGCTTTGAAAAGTTAATTTCGACCACTGCCTTATGAATAAGAGGGAGGAAGAGGATGAATTCATTAAAATTCAGTTGTATTTAATAGGTTTGAAAATTAAGGGTTTCACGCAATGTTTAAAGAAATCCTAGTTGTTCCTGAAAGGAAAATTTGTCTTTAAATTATTAAAGACTAGCTGAAGTGCCCGGCGTTGCAAAAACTTGAATATATGTTTACATATATGACCATATTTTAGTTTTGTTGGCGATATATTTATTAATTTGGCGAAGTATTTTATTCGTTTGGCGACATTTTATTGATTTGGTAATATTTTTATTCATTTGACGATATTTTATCCATTTGGCGATATTTCGGCGGTATATTGGTGATATTTATTCATCAGCCAATCAGAATGCATTGTTTATGCATCCTCATAGCATTATTATTATCATTCAGTTTTAGTAAGAAGTCAAAGGGGTTAAGCGAGGTAAGGAGTAGGAAAGAGGGATGGGGGTAGTTGTTCGAATTTCATGTACACCTTCCCCTTGCTTTGAATGTCAAATATGCAAAATATTATCAAGATCCGAATAAAACTGTAGATTTGTATAATAAACAAACATAGAAACACTCTCTCTATATATATTTCTTAAATCAAAATACAGAGAATTTTCGTCTTGAGACGGTGACTGATATCCGGACACTGTCCGTGACAAGCGAGTACGTGTGAACATGTTAGTCAAGATCTTTAGTCATCTTTTCTAAAACCTCAAAACAAATTTGCACATTATTCCATAATGAGTCTCTCAACTAAAATGTCAGGTGCGTCATACGCCGCCATATTCGCAATCTGGAAGATTTTTCCGCCAGCGTTTCACGCAATTGTCGATTCCAAGGTCATCAGTGTGCGGGTGTAGTAATTTCTGTGGCTGTCAAGAAGAAATGAATGAAAAATGTGCTCTTGAATGAGACATTTGGATGAGGTTACACATCTACGACGGCGTTTTGTCGTCAATGATCCCTTTGTTTCGCGACACCGTTCCTCGAACATAAGTGTATATGGTTTCCTTCCTTTCTCAAGAAGGGACAGTTCATTGCTCTTCCAATCGACCAGTTTCTTACTGAGGAGAATTTTTTTAGGTTGGATTTTTTTGTAAATTCACATCATTAGCAGTAAAAAAATAGTTTGCGTGTTTAAAAAAATATTTTTTTAACTATTACTATTTCCTTACAAATATGAGATATTTTCTATGAATAAATTAAATTTATAATCGTTGAAAATTAAAAAAAAAATCTGTCGTAATTATAGTTTGCAATATAGATACTGGTACTTGTAGACACTATATTATAACCCTAAAACATAACATTATTCATGGTCGTCGGAAAGTGCAACTTACTTATATGTAATACTTTATGGTCAAGGATTAAAAAAAAAAATAATATACCATATCAATTTCGAAATATCACGTAACATTTTAATACATCGATAATATAGTAATGATATCTTATGATAATTTACCCATAACATTTTAACTTACTTCTTCTATTTTGTTTTAGGCAATTAGAAAGCAGACATCTAATTTTAAAATATATACGAGAAATAATATTCCATTAGAAAAATATATTTTAAAAGTAAAAACTTATAATTATATTATTTTTGTAGTACGTTATAATTTTTCATTCTAAATTATTTTATTTTATTAATATTCCTGGTTTGTCTTTATTATATCTAACTATGTGGAAGTTTAAAAAAATTTCGCTGTTTTCTTTGCTGGAAAACTAAGTAACGGCAAAAGAATACATTTATTTAAAAAAAAATAGTGCGTTTTTGAGATGCTTCATATTTTTATTCGTGCAGTCTGAAAAATGCGGATATTATTAATATTGTAGATGATTAGTTTGCAATTTTAATTTGAAAAGCAACTGCAAGAATAAAAGTAGAAAAAAAATAATGATATGGAAAATATAAAGTTCCACTTCAATTATATTTCTCAAGTGAAGTGAAGTAGCTTAATTGCATTATATATAAATTCCTATTCAAGTTAATTTATCTTCTTTTATTCTGCGTAATGACGTACTTTATAATTCAAATATCACAAATGAATATTCGGAAGTAAATTACTTTTTTTTTTTATATCTTCTATTGAATTATCTGTATATTCTATTAATTTTTGTACGAAATTTCTAATGATAGCTGCTATTTTCAATCAATTCTTATAACAAAGTTTTGCATAATATAAATGCAAATTGAAGCAATATTTTTTGTGCACTCTGCGTAAATTATAATCCTGCAAACTAAATTAATATACAGGTAAATGAGTTCGTGTCTTTTTTATGAATTAAAAATTGTAATTAAATTGATAAAGACTTTATTCCGATATAATGATGATAACCTATACTTCATTGAAATTTCGTTGCTGTTTGCCTGATTAGCACACTATCTCTTAACCATGTTCTTTTTTATTCTCGGAAGGAAATTCGTCTTCATTTTTAATAAGAAACACCGTCTTTGAACATATTCAACGCAACACATTAAAGAATAAATTAATCGCGAAAGATAATATAAAAAAATCCCACCCCTACCACTCCATTAAAACACCTAATTAATTTTTCTTTAAAAAGAAAAAACCTCCATTCAAATCTCAAAGCTCCTCGTCCAACATGAAAACGATACCCTCCATCCCATCCTCTTCTTCATCCCAACACCATCTTCCGCAGCGCCCTCTATCGGCAGTCCATCTCGCACCATCATCATGCACTTCCCCGCAGTCCGTAGCAGATCTTCCTCTCTACCCGTCAGCAGCAGATCCTCTCGTCTCCTGCAGATATACACACCGGTGGATTTTTTCTCCGTCCTTGTTGTCTCAATCTCTTTCTCTTGGACTTCGTTTGTTCTGTGCGTTGAGCGATGTCGGCGAAGACCGTGTGGTCTCCGTCGTGCCGGCGGACTCGTCGCTGGGTGGCGGACGAGGGGGCGACGAGTGACGAGGACCTGCTCTCGGATGCGGGCATCGATGTCGACGAGGACGAGGTGAGTAACGATTGTTTCGGCTCGTCTTTGAGGGTGTCCCCGGATGGTCGTGCGCCTGCAGGATGAGGGGTGCTTTTGTTCGGAGGGTGGGGGCTCCGATGAGACGGGTCGGAGGGTGCCATTGAGCATTGAGGGGGCTTTTTAACTTGATAGTATAATAGGTGAATTGCGCTTTTATGAAAATTTGATTTTTTTTACAATGCATTGTATAGTTATCATATGCTTACTTATTTATTAAAAACCTGTTCTCATGGAATTTTCATATTATGGGACGAAGTTTGTTTCGGGCCGCGGATATAAATGTTATTGGAAAGACATGCACGGAAATGCATCATTTTTGCAATGATGTATTAAAAAGGAGGTAGAAGTAGAATGTTAAGGTCAGTTAAGGGTCGTAAAAAGTCAATTCATTTATTTGCAGAGGGTGAGTTAGTCGTTCCAATTGATCTAGGCCTGCAATTTTTAGGGAGCCTGCATTTTGCTGGAAAAGCAGAATTTGCATTAAAAAAAACATAATTTTTTTTTTTTTGTCGGTGAGGAATGTAAAGAAATTGCAACCATTACCTGATACTTAGTAATAAAATTAATAGTCATTATTGTATTTTTAAAAAAAAATATTTCTTTGAATATATAGTGTGTATTATTTTATTTTCTAAACACTACATCTATAAATTGGTACTTAAATCATTCGTATTTGTCAATGATAATGCAGTTTACATGGGGGACCTAAATATTTATTTTAATTTTGACTATATAGCCTTCTATGGCAATATAATTAAAATGCATTCACTTATTTCTCTTCCTTGTCAAACCTTTCAATAATGCATGCTGATGTGCCGTTGTAAAAGTCCCATTCATACTTTTTTTTTTATCTACTTATTGTTTTATACCACATTCGTGAATGCAGCAAAGCAAATTATATTTTTGTAAGCGCATTTTACTCTTTGTATCAAATATAATACTTCTGTATGCTTCATGCCTATCTTAATTTGTATTTTTTCCTCAGTATTAGCTTGGTATATGTATGTATACGTTGTGATAATCCCTGTATTTGATTTTTAATGATTGAAAATGAAGTTACGAATTTGTGTATTATGTAACATATTAAGTATCTAAAAAAAAGTATACTTTTAAAATTAATATAGAAATAAATATATTTTTACTGCTTTAACATTGGCTAAAACGGAAATTGTTTGAATATGATAATAGGTTCTCACTAAAACCGTTTACCTTTTTGCACATATTTAAAGAACACATAATAGTATAATAAAATGTTCGAAGTTTTTCTTTTAAATTAAATTTTTATCAGGGTTGTTAAAGGATAATAAAAATTGATTTTTTTTTATTTTTAAATTAAATTTTTATCAGGGTTGTTAAAGGATAATAAAAATTGATTTTTTTTTATTTTTAAATAATACAAGATCATGAAAATTTTCCTCTACCTTTTAATAAACCTCCATAATTAAATACCATAACATCAATCTGAAACCGCATTGACGATCGAGGTATTTTTTTATGATGGTATTGAACGATATAGGAAGATCCAAAAGCTCTTTTTTCAGGGGGGTGGGTGGTCTTTGTAACCTAACAATGGTGTCAGGGACTTTACAATAAGTTATTTATCACTCTAATCACCCCATTTTGGCATAAATTTCATCGCACCCCTGTTATCGATCTCTTTACCTTTTCATAGGCCCCATTATGACTGCCACATTCTATTTCATGTGACCCCATAACTATGACGTCATGTAATTTGGGCCTTGATATTTTATGGGTTTATTTGATTTTGGGGGTTGATTGGTTATGATAAAGTTATGTGAGGGGAAAGGGGGGGGGGGTTAAAAAGTAATTTGATTTATTTAAAAGTTAATTTAAAGGTATTTTAATGTTCAATTGTTATGATAAGATAAATCTTGTAAAATGATATTTAGGAGTTGACAATTAAATATTAATTACAGGCATTTAATTAATTTCAATTTAAAAAAAAATCCTTTTGTGCATATGTGATTTTAAACAAAAATTCTGATTGTTTTTTATAAAATTTAACTTTGCTTGTCCTAAATCCACAATACATTTATAATTTTTTTTTCAATAACTGTTAATTGAAAATAAGAAACAAAAAAATTAAAAATTTGCATTAATATAAATTTTGTAGCCATACATTTTCGAAGTAGAATTTATCGATTAAGCATTATGCTAAATTTGTGTCCGTAAACCTCAAATAAAAGTTTAAATATAGATATTATTGCATTTTAAATATAACTGTTCCATTTAGAGTGCATGTTAAACAAGTTGTTTATGTACCCCATAATATTTATAGAGAAATATTACACATACATATTAAATGTATTCAATATATCTGTTAAATTTATAACATATGTCGACACTTGATTTATGTGTTTCATAAAAGTATTTAAATATTATTTTTCGATATAAGATCAAGATGAAATGTGTCCTTAATTGCCACAACAACATTTATAAAATTCACTTTTTCCGATTGAGAAATTCAAACATTTATATATTTACTGATTCGGAAGCCATCATGTGAGTCACTTTATATTTAGTACTTTTATTATCTTAACCCTTTCTGATCTGTTGTTGTTGTTCAAAGCGGCGATGAAAGTTTAAACATTTTATCGAATCCGTGTTGTTTGAAAAGTTCTCAACTCGTGGTCTATGGAATTAAATGTCTATGTAATTAAATGTAAAATGTTCTTTGAGGTATTTTTTTTAAACAAGGTATTGCTGGAATTTTATTCTTTTTATACAAAAAAAATAATCTAAATACAAAAAGAACAATTATTTGCTTATGATGGGTTGTAATACCATTTGTCAACTTCATTATGCTTGCTTTTATTGGTATAGTACGGACTTGGTAATGAAGCATTAGTATTTTGTTGGAAAAGGATTTTTTATGGCGATATTTTCAGTCTGCTGATATATTTTATGAGTTTCGCTTGTGGGTTTGAAAAGAAAAAATAGTAAGTGGAATCCTTCTATTAGATTAGTTTTGAAAATGTGTTATATTCATTTATTCTTTTATATATATATATACACGTACTTTTGTACTTCTACTGAAATATCGAAGTTGTCGAAGCAAATACAAGCTCAAATATCACATTTACTACTTACGGACAGACATGAAATTTCACTAACATTAAAACATTAAGAAATTAGTATAATTTGATTGATTGTTTATTAATTTTATTGAATTGATCCCATCGTTATGAATAAAACCATTTGATTTGCGAAATTTTAATTTTACGACTCAAAAGAAAAACTTAACTGTTTTCAGATTTTTTTAAAAAACCATTTCTATGGATATCTGAGTTATAAAGAAAATTAGCTTAATTTTATTCTAATACTCTAGTTTTATATAAAACAAAGTATTCACGTTTCCAACCATTGAAATGCATCGGTAAAATATACGTGCTGCTATTTTATTTTAATACCCAAGCTTTTAATTGAATATATATCAAATACTCTGCAGAATAAATTCCAATTAGTACTTAACAATTTTCTAAAAGTTTATTTATATGTAAATATATTCTAATTGTAAAGTTAATATTCCTTCTACTCTGAATTCCTTCTTGTTTTCGTTGGAAACTTTAACAATAATTCATTATCGAACACTCCAATTCCTCATTCTCTCCCAATTAAAGACTTGGCTCCTTTTCAATCGATACATTACTCCCCATTCCCGCAGAGACAGACCCGGAATAATTCTCACAATCCAACAATTACATCCAATACAAACAACACCATTCCCCTCCCCCCTTGACCCTGCAAACCCTCGTAAATGAATCAATCGAAGACACGCTCTTAACTCCAATTAAACGGCGACACGAACGCAAAGCCGTCGTCGTCATCATCTCACAAGATGGAAGAAGAAGCCATCCCCATCTTCCAAATCGAATGACAGATTTAATCCGAAGAAAGTGAGGTCGTCTTTCTCCTTCTCTCGATCAGGGATGGATGCTGGTTGGGAAGGGATGGGCATATTTGTCTTGAGCTTCTTCTTTTCTTTGAGTTAGTGGGATTGGAGGATAGAGTAAGGGGATGAGGAAGACTGTGGGATATTCTTTTACGTGCTTCATCTATTTATTTCTTCGTGGATTTTAAGGGTAATGATGGGACTCTTTAATGGTCTCTTGATCATTATCTTCTGTGAGATTAAAAGGTTTTATTAGAGGTTTTATGGTTGAATGTATATTCAGGTGAATGTGGGCTATAGTTTAAATCGATCTATGAATAACTTTTTTTCTTTCTTCAATTTTTTAATGATGTGATTCATCCTACCGACTGGTTGGAAAAATGAATGCTGAAACTTTTTTTGTTAGAAATATTAAAACTAATTTTTTTTCATCTTGGAGATTTAAATAATTGTCATTTACAGTGTTCTTGGTAATAGTGATGTTTTTTAGTTAAAGTGGCAAATATTATTTGGAAGTTTTAGAATTAATTCAATCTTTTTTTTTTAAATAACGGGAGGAGGGGATATTAAAAAGAATCAATTTTTTATTACCTATTACACTACACAACGTTTGATTTTTTTCTGTTCATAGTGCTTATTATTTAAAAAAATAAATTTGAATCACACTAAACTTAAATTTTTCAGCAACCCTCTTCAGAAATGCAGAACTTATCCAATATATTATCTTCATGCACACCGAAATGCACATAAGTATTCCTGCAAGAATTCCAATACAAATGTCGTCATACACAAGAAAGTAGTTCGAAATTCTAATCATTCGATCAACACTATCAAACTTTAAAAAAAGTTTGGCTCCGATTAATTGGTGGTTGGGCGACGATCTGATATTATCAAATCAAAAAACTAGTTAACCAATATGCTTATCTAAACTATGTAAACATTGTGACACCCAGAAACCATTTAGCCAAATCCGAGCATTTTTTTAATACACCGAGCTTTTCGAAACAAAACCACTCAGACAATGGAAGAACAGGATGGCATACGCAACGGCTTCATCGCCATCTGGCCATCGTTCCATTTTCCAGCTCGGGACATTTTCCCAACCCAACGCCTTTGTCATCCTGCCGCCATTTTATAGAAATCGAAATGCTTCGCATTTCCAGTTGTTTTCCTACACTAAATGAATGAGATAAGCCTAATCGGAACCGTCAACAACATCGATCCGCTTGCATTTCATGGAAAGTCTCTGATTAGGAAGAACTCCTGCAATGTTTCACAAGCAGAACACTTTTTTCCCCTCTCCCCACAAACATTCCATCCATCTTCCACGCCCCCACCCCCTCATTCGAACATCAGGCCTTGACTTCGACCAACTTGGGAAACTCCATCCAAAGCAATTCTTTGTTTTCCCTGATTGTCCTATTTTTCGTGCTCTGTCTTCTTTGTGGATAGAATAAGACCCCTCTTGGTGGGTCATTTGTTCCAGATCTAACACTGTTTGCCTTGGGAAAGTGCATACATTGTGATACTTATTAGAAGATAATGGATTCTTTCAGTGCTGGAGTGATATTCGACTCGGTGTCATGGCTGTGCATAATTTTGATTGATGTTCATTTATTACTTTTCAGAACTTCGTATAAGATAAATCACTTTCCTAATTTTTTTTAATCTTTTTATTTATTAATCGTCTTTGTAACTGGGTAAATGTAGATTTAGATTAAAACACACATTTTTTTTTTTAAAGAGGTTGAAAACTATCGAAGTTAAACACCCAATGAACGCATTTGAATGTCATAAATCATTGATCTAAAACCACACCAGTAAGTCATTTCTCTGTATACATTGAATTGAATGCAGAAAGAAATCGTTTATTGATATAAATAATTGAAATTTTTCTAACCTCTTTAAGGATTTTGTTTAGAAATTTTACTTAAAAATAATTAAGATTTCAAATTATTCTTTTCTTCCTGCTTCGTTTTGTGAGAACAACAACAAAAAAATTGCTTTCTGTCAACAAAAATTATGTTTTTTACGGTTCCATTTCCGCTTTCCATATTCCATTATAATTAACCCAAAGTAAAATCCGATAAAAATTCTGACCGAACACAAACAAATATTTCACAACCTTAATTAGATTCTAACGACTTTTCGGAAAGCGATCCGACGTTCCAATTCCTGATCGCTAATAATAATTCCATAATGTCTGAGCTAACTGTAACCTGCACTGCGTTTATGCGTTATTTTATATATATAAAAAAAAGGAGTGGAAAGTTTGCCCCGAAGGTCGAATGCTAATGTAAGTTTTCTGATTTTACATCAGATTAAAAAGCGAAAAAGTTTTAATGAAACAACTCTGTACTTCTGGAAGCGAAGTCATTAACTACCATCTGATTTTGCTTTTTCTTTCTGCAGCAGCAATAAGCGTATTTCTGACTTCAGCTCAGCTAATAACGAGGCAAAACAGAGAGCTAGAGAAAAGACTTCGGGGACCTTATTTTTTTTTTTTTTTTTTTTTTTTTTGTCGAGTCGACTCATTAATTTTTTCCTCTTTGTATTTACAGGCATTTTGCCAACACATTTCTTTGGTTTTTGCGAACTTCTGTCCTCAGGCTTCTCCTATGCAATCTTAGTTCCATTTATTGTTTGGATGAATTGTTAGAGAATTGATAGGAGGTTTGATCGAGCAATCAATTTTTTTATGTGGAATTAATATCGTTGAAATACAGTTATTACTCTTGTTAATGTCTTTAGAAATCTACTCTTCAAAGACGTTTTTATAATTTTATTTCTTAAATTTCAATTGAAAAAATTAGTATAAATTTTGTATCATCCGCATTTATCTCTAGTAAATAGCTTTCTTGGTTTCTGTTGGACAACGCTTTTATATACAGAACATTTCTACAATTTACATATTTTATTTTTGGTGAATTAAATTTAATAATTAACATACAGTTTAGTTTTAAATAGTTTTTAGTTAATTGTTTGTTATTTTAACGAATTAGTATAATGTTGAGTATTAAGACCTGTGTGCATTGATTGGTAATGGAGTAAAAACTTTATTTGATTTCTTGAGAAAAATAAAAACGTAGAAACAATGTACTAAGTCAATGTAGAGTGAGTTTTGTATAGATAGCTTTTGAGACTTCCCTGACTATTTTCGAATATTAATATTTCCTCCGTTCGCAGTAAGGTTCGCTTTATTTAATGTTCGACAAGAAAATACAGATGTAAACGAATGTGCTTACATATTTATATCAGGACCACACTGCGGTTTTAGGTGTATTCTGAATAACACCAAGAAAGGGCATAATATTAATTTGTGTTGGAAAGTTTTAACGATTTACAAACATACTTATAAAAATTACTTGTTGAAAAAGCTCTAACCGGAATTGCCCCACGTAAAGACAATTTACTCGTAATGCAATTTTCTTTTCATGAATAATAACTGAAGATGAACTCTAGTTGCCCCCTTATTGCTATCCCATTTCAATTTCCATCGCCAAGTCTTTTTTCCCTCTGTACCCCCCCCCCCCCCCCCCCCCCCACTAAGACCTTAAGCGAAAATACATGAATAAATAAATCTTATCATTTCACTTCCCGTCCCCTTCTTAGAAGCCTTCCGTAATAAATCCCGCCTCATATCAATTCAATTGGGGCTGTGTGAGTGTTGCCCAATGTGTCCCCCGAGGTTTGGCGAGATTGACTGCGGCCCTGCAATGGCACTTGAATGTTTTATCCCTTTGCTCTGAACCAGCGGTCAAAGGATTTATGGTGGCGAGGAATTTCGGACGGAATCATTACCAAAATGAGCGACAATTTCTCGCCAAGGACCTCTTAGGAATCAAGGTCTTGATTTCGGAAGGTGGGTGGTGATGGAGACTTTCAAAGATAAAAATGGAATTTCTGTGTCAGGGGGACTGTCTGTGACGGAATATGCTGATTTAGATAAAGCTTTGTGTGTCATGGCTGTGCATCTTTCTCTCATAAAAGATTTTTTTTAATTAATGTACATTTTTGTCCTTATTTTAACATTAATGGACTATTACTGTTCTTAGCATTCCACAGTTTGGTAAATTGAAAGTTCAACCCTGTAACCCCAATCAATTTCAACATAAAGACAACCCTTATTGTTTTTTACCCAGACTCTTCATTCGTAATGTATTTATTAAGTTTCCAACAAAAAAGCCACAGAAATAGTAATGGAATTTTCCAACAATATTCCTAAGCTTTGTCTAATGGCTTTAATGTATAAAATTTACAAAAACCATCATACCCGTGTTGAAAAAACCAGAGGTTTATGCTAACGATATAATTTATATTTTTTTATTTCTTTATTAATAGCTATGAGTGATAATGTTAATTTGAAATATTACTGAGATTATCTGAATTCCATTCATTCGTAATAGCTTTTCATAATAAAACACATTAAACAGCTTTGCTAAAAAAAATATATTTCTCTCTCCTCCACTTTGTTTTTAAAATTTTACCCATGAGTAATAATAATAATAATAGTGATGAAATTTCGAAGAAATTCCTTTGTTTATAGTCTAAATCCCTTCTCACTTTAAGCAAATTTCTGCGAATTAAATATAATTCCCGTGCAATCCCGCCTGTCACGTCCTCCTCTTCTCACCCCAGCCGCATTCTTCCGCGATGCGAGATACTGATCCCGACATCTTAATCTCCCGATTTCACGCAGCCAGCAGCCCCCAACACGGAATGGACTCCGAAAACCTCAAAGAATGCGCCCTCCCCGCGAAGTACCCTGCGAGATTTATGCTTTGGGAAACATATTTTTTGCCACTTCTCTTTAACTGCGATAAAGGGCCCTCTAAGTTCCACAGTAGTGCACTTGGCCCTAGCGGTTTAAGATACCATACCTTCACCAGGAGAGATGCGGGTCTTGAAGTGGTGACCGTAAAAAGATCGGATCGCAGTGAAGTATTTTTATGGAGTTAAAAAGCTTTTGTGCTGCTTGGGTTTATTTTATGTGTATTTATATCGTGCGGCCGTACTACCTTGATATCGAATTTATAAAAAAATATTTTTCTATATGTTTTTTATAATTTTGTTTTGGATCTATGTAGTAAGAGTGATAATTTAATAGAATGTTCTATTAGTTACTGGCGAATGAGTAGAAGATTGGTTATTTACGTATTATCGCAACCACCTTGAATCTTGAGGTAAAATATTATACTCTTAAAGTAATTTTATGTTTGCCCTCTTGAAGTTGGAAGCACTGGCGTTAGCCAAATTTGGCTCACTACTTAACTTTGGCGATAACACTTAAGTACCAAGCACTGCACATGGTATTGAAATAAAGTGAAAAATTCAAAACTGGAGACTGAAATAATGTAGAATTTAATCAAAATTAGTTTAATTTTTGAATATGTACTTGTAGTATAGATGTTTTTTAAGGTTAATATAATCGAATACAACGAATAGTAAATTTAGTTTGAATACCTAATGGGATTTCGAACTACAGTTATCTGCAACACTGAATCCTGATTGAGTATAACATTGAATCGAGATCGGATAATAAAATGGAATCAAATACAACGGATTTCGAATATAACTTTAAATTTCGTACGTAATTTATGACCGAATCTATGTATAAAAAAATCTAAAAAATAGTTTCTAAAACTTAATCGGCAACTTTTTTTTAAAAACGTCATTTGTAATGAAGAAGAATATTTTTGCCAAAGTATTTAAAATGCATACTGCGCGAAGAAAGACGCCGAAAAAAAAAATGGCAAAATGTTTTCACGCTATTCTAGATCTCATACCGCTTATCCGGGATCGGTAAGCTTCTCCGTAACATTACTTTAATATTTTTATTCGCGTGATAGTAGTAAGGAAAATACAAACAAAATTGTATTTCATGCCTTCAGAAAAGTCCGTTAAGTACAATGAATTATTTTTATTTAAATTTGCTTACCGAAGTCATTTTTAGAAATCGGTAAGCTCTAGGTAATGGAAAACAAAAAGCAGCCAAAGCAGTCAAGGATTTACCCTCTTTTCGCTAACTCATAAAAGCTATTTCTTCCGATTGAATTGCCATTGTTTGAGTATATTTGGTGAACTTCATATGATGTATGGTTTGTGTTATTCATTCGACTGACTCTTTTAGCATTTCTTTTGAATTTTTTTTTTGTAATGTAAAAGAAAATATAAATTATTCAAAGGGTATTTTCTTCAAAAAATCTATTAAATTCTGAATAAAAAACATTCTTCATTTAAAATCTTTTCTTTTGTATCAAACAAAGTTTTACACCAAAACATACTTCAAAGTCTTATTGAAACTGATTTTTAAGACTTTATTTCGAGTACTATAGTACGAATACTTTTAAATAGTTATTTTCTACTTGTAAGTTACTTGATTTTATACCGTGTGTTTACTACATCTATACAAAAACATTTGTTCTTAAAAAGGAAATGTGCTTGAGAAAAATAGAATGCTTGAGAGTTGTGTTTTTTACAACATTTCTGCATATTACGTCATCTAGAGTCTTAAAGATAATAAAAGTCCCCAAAAGTATTCTTTAAAAACTTTTTTACCGTTGTTTGCATTAATATATTCACTTGTTTTGCAACAAATTTCAACGGGGTGTTAATCAGCAATTAATATGTACACAAGGCGGGTGATGCAACTTTGCTCTGAACAATAAGATCCGGAAAACAACGTACATTTAGGCGCAGTTAAATTGTAAAAAAAGACCAACTATATTTTAAAAAATCAATGACTTTTCTTCATCCGAGTAGACGACGGAATGATGCACTCCTTCGTTAAGATGAAACATTCCGTCGTCTACCCTGATGAAGAAAACCCGCTGATTTTTGAAAATACAGTTAGTCTTTTTTTCCAATTTAATTGCGCCTAAATGTACGTTGTTTTCCGGATCTTATAATTAATATGTAGTTCAGCGAACCTATAAGATAAAGTTGCGCAACAACATGTCCAATTCAAATAATACAATCGAACTTTTTAGGTCTTTCTGCACAGTATCAAAGCGGTTTTAGAATACCGACACAATATATTTCATAAATGTCGCCAATATTTCATTCGGAGACTTCACCTACGCCAAAAATGAATTATGAAACAAGCCAAAAGAATATAAATCGCTACAGGAAGCACCTTTCCTACGATATTTCTTCCTCCTACTTCTTTCAGAAAAGCATTTCTTTGGTTTTAGAAACGATACGGCTATCTATTCCCGCCATATTCCTTTTTATATGACCGTTATAAAGCCATTAGGATGAATGATAACCTGGAAATAGCCCTATATGGGAAATCCGTGGGTCTCGTCAAACTCACTTTATACACTCTCTTTTATTTATTTTTTTATATGCCTAATCCCATTCCTAGAATATTTCCGACGATATTTTTCTTTTGTCCTGAGTCCCCCCCCCCCACCCCCGTCTGCGTCGAACCCTCTAAAAAAAATAAAGGATCTGAGCTTTTCGTTTGGATTATAAATATTGATTTTTCAGAGGGGAATAGAATATGAGTTTTGTTTCTTTTAATCCATGGCACAAAAAATACAATTTAAAATGGGTTGAAAGCTTATTACATTGAAATTCGGATTTTGTTTCTCCGAATGATTCGGAAATTAATGGAAAAAGGAAATTAATTTTTTTGTGCGTTATATTTAAATACATTTTCCAGAAATTCTTTCCTTTCAATGCGCATTATAAGAAATAATTATGAGACATTTTTACAAAAAATTGACAAATGGATATAATTATAACAGAAAATGAAAATAATCATCTGCCGAGAAGATTCTGCTTTATTTTTAAAATAATGTTTTTTGAAAGTTGGTTAACAATATCTCTCCAGAGCACCAATACTTTTCTTTGCTCTTCAAGTCAGGATTTTAATTTATGCGTTTCTATAACTTTTTATGTGGCATGGGATTGGGATTAAAAATTCGCTATAAACTCGTAAAAGGTCTATTAAATAGGGAAAAACCCTTTTACTCCTTTTGGTCGCCTTGGAGAATTCGAAATGAAATTGCTGTAATGGACGTTGAAATTGGATTCCCCATACATTTCCCTGGCTTAGGGAATATAATGTATGGAAAATTCGTCTTTTAACCCAGTTCTCTTTAAGAAATGCAATAAAATATATTTAAAAAAAAGGATTCAGATTTCTCCAATTTAATTGCTACCAACTTATAAACTTCATGGATTCTCATTTTTAATTTACAACTGTCCAATTAAGACACGACTGCATATTAGAATACATTAGGCGCTGTTATGTGATAGCTCCTGATAAAATTATTTCAAAAATCGAAAATTCAATTAAATTTTAAGGTGTTTTTATTATATCAATTAATTGGAAATTAGTTCTTCGTATTTTGTTGAAGAAAGTGTTGCAGTCAGATTTTCTTTTGAATGGTGATATTGTCATTGTGCTGATAATCTGAAATGGAATCATTCCGACGACACTTTAATGAGATATACTATCTTTAGTAATTGAAATAATTTATGATAAATAAGATAGTTAAATTATTTTTAGTTAATAAATTATTATTTCAAATTATATGCCTTATTTAATAAATGTAATATATTTTCCTTAAATTACCATGTTTAAAATGTCCTTAACCTACCACCCTTTCTCTTTCTTATAATTTAATTCACTCGTAATAATCTTTCCTCGTGTCTAAACAATTCTTTTTACAATCCTACATAACTTCTCAATCAGATTCGTGTTAATTTCTCTAATGCAATAGCGTTCCTATAAACTTCGAAGACGACTTCAAGTCCAAGCTCAGTTTAGTCATAACCAACTTTGGCAATAAGTTTCACACAATAGCAATTTATAGTTTTTTTTTTATGTCTCTCCAGACGAAAAATTCCTAAATCAAACCATTTGTGACCGATAAGCTGATTCCCTGATTCAATTTGATTGATAATAATCTCTAAAAGTCCCTGTCTATATAAATGAAAAGTCCGTACAAGAGAACAATCTATCATTCATCATGCAACCGTGAACCGGTAACGCGTCGTGCTCTGGAGGGATCTTTTGAACCTAACTTATCGACCCTTATTTCTATGATTTTTCGACAGACCCCCTCTAAAAATTGTAACGACTGCCGCCTAACTACAGAAACACTATATCAGTTATATTTTATAACTGCATATTACGTTATTAGCAGTTGGTAGTCCGCGCTTTGTCCAAATTTTAAGTAGGTTGTCCGTCGCCATCTAAAGGCTGGGAAGCACTGACGTAAAGAGAATCCCAATCTCACACAACATATATCCTTTACCAAGTCCTCATTCTCATTTCTTAATTCAATCCACATTGCACAACCCTGAAAAAAAAATCCTTTTTTACCCTGGCCTCGCAGGGTCAAGTGAACGAGGGTTGTTGCGACCAAGTCTGGACCCAGATTACAAGGCGTCGTGTGTCGAGGGGCGAGACGCGTTTCCGAGTCTTCCTTCCTTCTTTTTATATGAAGAGATATGAGCAGATTAACATCTGGTGACCTCCAGCCGAGAGAAAATGAGGATTATTAATAGCACAAGAGAGAGAGAGAGATGCCGTCCTCATCGAGGACCAACTCCTACCCTATGCTAAGACAAGAAAAAAAAAGGTTAGATCGGAAAAAAGAAGATAAATAATTGTTAATAATAATGTTCTGGTGGCTAAGAATTATTTTTGAGAAGAGCATTCATGTGTTTCTCACTTTCTAAACCAAAAAAATATATTTTTGAATCGGTAACAGCACTTTTATAAAACTTTTATAAATGTTAAATCAATATTTTTTTCGTTTTCTGCAATTGACTAGAAAAAGGGGATAAACGAATTAAAAATGCCTTTTTTTTAATTATCTTTTTCGCATAAGCACAAAATCGAAAACCATTACTTCAACTTTTTGAATGGGCAATTTGATATAACTACTTCCACTTCTGTATGCTCTCTTTGTAGGTCACTGATTTCGCGTCAACTATCGAACTATGAATCATAAAATGGAATTTCATATGCAAGTTTTGCGTAAAAATACGCAATATTATATAAGGGATTTAATTGTAATTCATTCACTTTGGGGGGCGGGGGGAAATGTCGAGTATATATAAGCAATGAACTGAACAATAACATTATTTTATATTTCTCTACCCCACGCGACCCGACACGGAGACATTAAAATAATTTAATAGCACAATGGACACAAAATTTAATCATACGTATTTATAACGAATTTCATTCGTTTGCGAGCAATTTGAATATCATCCATTTCAGCATCGATTTATATTTAAAGCCGTTCATTTATGGCCAAAGATGGCGTTCATAAATGGCCAAAGATGGCGTTCGTAAAATCTCAGCATTTGATTACATACCCAGTCACTCGACAACCGTCATCCTCCAAGTTCCACCCCCACCTCGAATGACAGTTTCTGGCGCCACAATCATCATCCCAAGCTCTACTTTTTTTCTTCCTTTTTTTCTTTTCTACACTCGCGTATATATTTATTCACTTTTTTCCCTCTACGCCCGCGCGAATAGCTAACATGGCAACGCCCTGTATACCCCCCAGTCCCCCCCCCCCTCCCCATGTTTTGTTGTCGGTTTGTTACAGTCAGTTTTTGTGGTTTACAGATGTGACCTCTGGAGTCATCTTGAACATCCGAGATGTATTTGCATAAACCTAACGTTTCTATCTCTTTCCACCATTTGTGTACTTTTTCTAGAGTTTCGGATGGTTTAAAATTTTTGAACGTGTGGTTTTATAAAGTTTATCACTAGTTCGAAGAATTAATTTACTTTAAATTGAGTCGCCGTTGGTTTATGGATGATACCTCTACGTCAGAGCCTTAGCTAGCTGGTTACTTTTAAACAACTAAAATGTTTTCTGAAAATTGCATTGCTTTTATTCGTTTTTGCTGTTACTGGTGCTTTTTAAAAAAAAATATTGCAGGATGGTTTAGCATTTTTGAACGTGTGGATTTATAAAGTTTACCACTAATTCAAAGAATAAATTTACTCTAAATTGAGTCGCCGTTGGTTTATGGATGATACCAATACGTCAGAGCCTTAGCTGGTTACTTTTAAACAACTAAAATGTTTTCTGAAAATTGCAATGGTTTTATTCGTTTTTGCTGTTATGGTGCTTTAAAAAAAATATTCTAGGACATTTTCATTATCGTGTTTAAAATATTAAGATAGTATGTGAGTTTTAGGAGTTTGAACATAATACTGTTTAAAAATTCTCCATTTGAAAAATAAAACTTGCACTGGAAACACGGACACTATTGCACATTCCTGTCTCACCGGAAACATTCCTTGTCACAGTTCCTATACTAAGACTTGTATAATAAACAATACACTTTAACTGTGTGCGTTTATTTTTGGAAATACTGAGTAATTCCTTTTGATGGAAACGGAATTTCCTCGTTGAAAATTCCCAGAAAATGTTTCATAATAAAACCAGTATTTTTATCAGTGTTGGATGACAGATGATAACGTGATAAATTTGCAATAAATAGTTTAGACAATTCACTCTAAATAGACCAAAACTATCTTCCAATTTTAAATTCCAAACACTGATTAAGAAACACTTCCCTTTAAAACTACCTATCTTTCAACTAAATGGAGCTCATTACAAGTGTATAAGTGAACTCGTCGGTTGCAGTCTTATCGCAGCCAAACAGTAGCTTATTTCATATTCACAGAGTTTCAAGCACATTAATCTCAATATGAAAGGCCGAAGATTCGGAGCCATTGTGTTGTCATGGGAACGCAAAAGTTCATCCGCACGGTTACTCTTAGATATCATTAAAGTCTAATTAAATCCGCACATACAGCCACTAATCCATTATTAGGTGGCCGGGATTTCCACCCGAACATTTTCACTGTTAGTTTATAATCAAATCAAAATCATTCAGCATCCGTGAATCATAACGATTTGCAAATTCAGCCACATTACTATGACTAAAAGCTATAAATTGAAACTGTTCTCTGTTTATATGTGCTATAATAAGCTTTAGAATGTTTTTAGATTACTTTCATAAGAATAAATGTATGAATAGACGAGTGAAAATATAAGTTCCTTTCGCATTGTGTTTGGCTTAGGATGAAGTGCAGATATCCTAGTTTTAAACTACATTTCTGGTTTTCAGAAATATATTAAAATTTTTACATATTTAATGTATTGCTACTCTTGCTTTCTTATTAACAAGAAAAAAGAATAAGAAAAAAATAATTAATCAAATACTCAAGATCGACGCAACACGACTAGTGCAAAAGCCAAGGTAGAATGTTTTCTCAACCTTGTCTTCCGAACAGCATTCGTCCGCGCTTCACGGTAAAGTCCCCCCCGATGGGAATCATTACTCCTGTTCTTATTTTAGCTCAGTGGTAATTTCGATCGTAGTATATGTTTTTACACTAAGCTCTTAACGTTGATGCTGTTGTACGTTAAATCTGCCGTGTTTCGAATGTTCTCACGTTTATCCTAATGTAAAAGTTTGGAGAGGGGGGTGCTATATCAACTTTTGTCTTTATCCTCAGAATATGGCTCAAATTTAGTATGCAGTGTATCGGAGGCTTTATTTGTGATAGATCAGTAATCGGTTCTAACCGTCCATTGGTTAGTTTTAGTGTGACGTTAATTGAACCAACCAACTAGTGCGATGTAAACCAACCAAAGCTCTTTATATGTGACTGTAAAGTGAAAACGGTAAAAAGGCAACACAATATTTATACAATTCGCATTCCCTGTAAGTAGAATAAATGTAAGTTTTATAATGTAATTTCCTGTGTTTTTAAAGTTGCAGTATACTCCGCTCTATTCACGCTACAACAAAACTATTCACCTTCGACATAAAAACAATTATGGAAAAAGAAAACTTTCACAAGTTATCAAGCTTGAATCGATTAATCGACCTTAGAATTTATTTTCCATGGCACATGTCGGTCACAAAGAAATAAAACTCGGTGTCGTGATTGAAAAAAAAAAACGGAATCCTTATAGTGAGTGCACTGGATTCAACTGCGCTCAATCGATGCGTATAATATTCGCTCAATTTCGTCTTTGACGCTAGGAACTTTTTTACCTAACGCCTCCCACCTCCCTCCTCCCAGCCCTCTTTTATAAACGAATTTGTGAAGATGCCTGCGCCCTGAAGCGGAAGAAATAGTGATTGAAAAAATCCGGCTTGCTGTTATATAATTTTTTTTAAGGTCCTGCCTTTCAATTTTGATTTATTTTTTGGCTGTGCCTTCCCGATTTTTTCTTTTTCACGTGTATAAAGAGATAGCGCGAGTTCAAGACCAGCCTTGCCTCGTACGATAAATATTTTGCACTCAATATTAAAGCTCTGGTTAAATTAAAGAATTAAAAAAAATCGCAATAATCTGTTTAAAATAAAAGAAAAATATTTATCTGACGAAGTAGTATAGCAGAATTAACAGTATGGTCTAGATAATTGGCTGTCAAGCACGGAAAATTCCAAGTGCGGCCCATGACAACCTTTGGGTGGGCGATAAACAATTGTTTTCTTCTTTGAGAATATAGTAACCCGGCTCCCTTCGGCCGCAATTGGACTATTGCCGTCAAGCGGACAAGAGTATAAATAAAACTATTGCTATAGTAAATGGGTTCTTATCACTCGTGACTGTGGCGGGAAATAGGGGAGAGGTAGGTGACTCAGTGGTTGCGTGCCATTATAAAACATTGTTGAAATTTTTTTAAAATTTTTTTTCTCTCACAAACTTTGATATTAGTCACTTTTTAAATCCCATCTTTGTAATGTTTAGTAAAATATACAGAAAGGAAGTTTTAAGGACTGTTTTTCAACTGGAAAAAGTTATCGTCATGTAACATGGGAGAGTGTGAGGAGGTAAGGCTAGTGTTCAAAATTTAGCTCAGTGATTTTGCTACAAAAATATAGTTTTAAGTGGATAGAAAATTAAGTCACATTACATACAAAAATAAAATCTAGTTTCGTGAAGTGTTAGAATGTGTTATATAATATAAAAAATATATAGTATATGTTTTTTCATTAAGCTTGACGTTGATGCAAGCTCTTGATGTTGATGCTGGTGTACGTTAAATCTACCGTGACTCACATGTTTTAATTCAGCAGCGTAATAAATGAACACTCCCTATTAATGCAAAAAACAAAAACAAAATGTTTTAAAACTTGTTATTTCCCTTTGTAAAAACGAGTACGAACCCCGTTATAGACCTTACCATTTAGGAATAACCGTTCAATATCCGGTCCTTAAATAGCCACCCCACCCCCCCCCCCCTTCCTCAAATATCTGCAGAGTTGGCAGTTGTCGAATATCACACGTTCCAGATTGTCCCTCGATACGGCATTGCCATAGTAACTTGATGACTTCGGCGTCCATCCCTGAAACAAGCCATCGTTTTATGGCCCTGTGCTACATGGATGCGCTCAAATTGCTGCAGCGCAGTTACGAGCCATAAACTGTGAGAAAAGTGGGGAATTGTCGTTTGACACCCATTTTAACAGGGAATCCATGTTTCCGGGGATACCGACCTCGATAGTTTGTTGTTCGAGCTGTCGACTTGATAGGTTTGTAAAAGGTTCTTGTGAAATTCTTCTTGATTTTTTTTAATATTTATTTACTATAATACTAAGTTATTCATCTATGTTATATTTATAGTCTCTTTTAAGCATTTAATTTCAGATAATTATCTAAAATCAAGTTTTATTCTCTTCCTTTATCAATAAAGTAATCGCCATTTTCTTAGAGGTTTTCCGATTTATAGGAAGTGTCGAAATTGTAAATACCGATAAGTTGAGTAGTTATTTAAAATATGAATAAAACATATTTTTTCGTTTAAGCGATATTTTATTATTAGACATTTAAGCCAAAATATTATTAATATAACAAAACGTCCGTTTTTTTAATAAACCCGCATGTTCTGCAAAAATAAAACTTGATATTTTAAAAGTTTGAAAATTTAAATATCACTCCTTCTAAACTTTTAAAAATTTACAAACAAGCCATTTCTCTTTTTAGTAATAATATAAAGTTTTATTGAATTACGATTTGTAATGTAAGTTAACGTTTGTGTATACAACTGATTACTTCGAACGTATTAGCTTAAGAAGATCTGGAATATTTTAATCTCTAAATCACCTTATATTTTTTTATTTTATTATTACTTTATCACTATACTAAGATAAATAACCAGACACACAATCGAATAACTTAAATTCATTTATACTCGTTTTCTCCTGTAAACCTGAACTCTTATACTATGATAAGATAAAAACTCGTCTTATAGAACATTGCGTTAAGAATTTTAAAATACAAATTCAACGTTAAAATACGCAATAAAAATCCATCAAATCTGTTTCGGGAGATACATCTCCCTTCATCAGCAGAATTTTTTTTCATTCTTCTGCTGATGAAGGGAGATGTATCTCCCGAAACATGTCCAGATTTGATGGATTTTTATTGCGTATTTTAACGTTGTATTTGTATTTAAAAAAAAAATATACAATGAACTGTGACACAGTTATTTAGATTTTTAAAATCCATTACAAAAGTAAGTGCCTTAAAAGATACACCTATTAAACCAATCGGAAATATTATCCAGTAGAAAATTACACTCATTTCCCCCAAGTCATTCTTCTAATTAGGGATTCAAATCTAAAGTCTCCATTTTGAATGTTCTTTATAAAACAAAGGTAAACAACATCAACCTCAAACTTTTCTTTTCTTAATTCAAATACCTTAAATGAGCGTTTCATTGCAGCTTCCGCATCAATCCAATCATCCCATCTGTTCACCGAAGAACAAATTTGTTTGAAGTGTAGATTACAGTACTTAACTTACACACTTCCTCCAAACCTTTCGTGACACAATATCATTAAACTCTCTACCCCCTCAATTCATTTACCCCCCCCCCCCCCAAAAAAAAAAGATAAGGAAAAAAAATCGCCCATTCATCGATGCCTTTCTATTAGTCGGACATTTTAGTGATCAGTCTAGCACAACCCTGGGGGATCAAGTAGGGATCTATTATTAATCCCAGCCAGAAAGCCCGGCCCCTTCACTCGTCTTGTGCCCGGGCAAATAATTGGGGAAAAGCTCTGCCCGGCTCTGTTTGTGTTCTTGGATGGACCTAAGTTCTGGTAAAAGATGGCTGAATATGCATTGTGCATACAGATAAAGGACGGGCTCCAGTGGGAGTTCATTGTTATTTGGGGCTGCGGGGAAGATTATTGCTGGGCTCGGAATGGATTTGGAGAAAGATTTTGATGGGATGTTTGGAAGGGAACGAGGGGATGTTGTTTTCACGAAATGGATTATTTTTGGTGTTGTTTCAGTTTAATGCGCTTTAATTCCTGGATGCTTAAGGCAAAATTCCAATCAAGCAGTGTTGTTGGATGACATTCGAATATTTGTTCGAATGTTACAAAGGAAGTGCGAAATGTTGTTGAACAGTTTGGGAATGGCATTTGTTGTTTTTAATAGCTGGAAGACAGTTTGCGATTTTTAGTTTGGTAGAAAATTACGTGTTCGAGTTGAAAATTCAATTACTCCATAAGCATAATTGTATAAGCTTCCAAGTTGTTGTTTTTTATATGAGTATAATTCATTCAGATTAGCCGAAAGAATTGTTTATTTTAAGTTATGATTATATTAAAAGTATAATGTTTCGTGTAGGTTTTCATACTCATTGTTTGGTGTACGAGATAATGTTTTGCGTTAGATTTCGATTATACTATTTAAATAAAACACAATATTGTAGTTAGTGCATTTCTAAATGGAATATGTGAGACCACTATTGCAAATCAAAAAGTTAAGTCAGATCCTGTTTATACAACATAATTTGTTTGTTCTTTAATCCCACGACAATAAAAAACACAGTTTTCAAAATTCTAAAAGTAAAAGTTAGATGAAGAAAAATAATTTTTATAAGTTGAATAAACGTTGGTTTACTTCTTGCTCATTAAAAATCCCTAATTCACTTTCGATGCAATTAATTGGCGAATTGCGTTTTATCTTTTATAAAAAAAAATATTGATCTACGACTTCTAATTTCAAGAATTATAACGCTTCTGACTTTTCTTATGTTCTCCCGTAAAATAAAAATTGCACAATTCTTCTGCTACTTTGATTTATTCTATGATTAAGTGTAATTAGTTTATAATTTATTTAAATTTATTTAAAAAAATATGCTTAATCTAGATACCGTCTACATTAATTTACAGGTAATGAGCCTATTTTTCATTCCTCTGTACTAAATTTTAAACAAGCTTCTCCGTTTCTAATTTTCTCTAGAGCATTTAGAAACTTCTAAATGTGCTCCTTATCGATCTAACTTTCCCATTTAGATGGTAATTACTGGTAATTAATTTCAGTGAAATTCCTGCTATATTTCACATCTCCTATAAGTTCTGTAATATATTCATTCTTTTTAATTTCGGTTACTAACTAGAATTTTAATCGGGTATAACTAATGATATACGTATTCAAAAATTACTCACACATTTCCTAATTACTTTTAACTATCAGGAATCAATTTTCCACTTGCCCGCTACAATTGTATTTTGTAAGTTTTATTTTTAAAAACCGCCGGAACAATCAATAAGCGACTGTTTAAAATTAGCGAAGCCATTAATCAAATCAGAACACGGGAGAGCTGCTGCATTTCGTTTATTAGTTTTAGAAGAATGCCCATTCCAGAGCACATTCCTCGGGAAAAGAACACTTTGACCCAAACAGGCAGGCGATAAGGGTATTTTCGGCTGCAAACTTTGTTTTTCCCCCCATACCCACGCTTCCTGTATCGGAAAAATTCGATCATAACAGAGTTCCTCGAACATGCACGGGAAAAATAGAACCGTTAGCAACACTTGCAACATAGTAGCGGGGGAGGGCGGAAGCTGAAATGACGTCACCTGCCCGGGGTCCGGCACGCGTCAGGCGCGTGTCTACCTCACTTTCCCTCCACGTTTATTTTATTTTTCTGGTTAGTTTCTCGGGTCTTTCCTTCTCTGTCTCGATATGACATCTTCCCCGGGCGTTGGAGAGATCTCCAGGATAGATTGCGACTTCCTCTTGGGTACCCTAATTGCTTCTGGACGAATCTCGTTCCCCCTTGTCGTGGGATGAGATGTCTTTCCCGTCATGGCGGGCAGTTCCATTTTTGTTTTTGTTTGTCCCCCCGTCTCTCGAAATCTCGCCATTCATCTTATGTGGAGATTCTGACGATCGATTTTGTTGTTGACGTAGATTGATTCGTGGACTTTGAAATGCTGGAGGAATAGGATTTGAATGTATTATGTGGATGTTCTTGTGGTGGACTTTTTGTTTTCTTGGCGATGTATTCGTCCGTGGGTGTGTTGACTTTCGTTACTTACATTTGGTTTGGAATATTTCTATAAAATGAAAGGTATTGGACTATTTTCCTGTTTTATTGAACATAAATGTAATCGCGAATCATATTGTTAATATTGTTGTTAATATAAAGTCCTTGTGTTAAGTACCTTTGAATGTTTTTCTTTGCCTTCATATTATTTTTATTAGATTAGGTATTTAATTATTTTTGGTTGATAGGTCTACTGGGAAATGGGAGATGTTTTTGTGTTTTGGATGGCCCATATTTATTCGATTGACACATTTATAGAAAAACATTTTGGGATTTTTTTTGAAATTTATTTTGATTTTATACGTAGATATCATCTTGGAATACATTTGTGTGTTTTTTTGTTGAGGAAGGGTGATATGTGATAAGATGTCCATTGTATTACTTATCTATTTGTCCCTTTTCAGTGAAAACATCGAAATATTTATTCCTTTAATTAATTTTTTTATACATATAAATGCGATTTTAGAAAGATGTGTTGATAGAGAACTTGTTTTTAAATCGTTTTTCCGTAATAATAATGGGAATTCAAATATTATTTACATCACAAATGTGTTATTAAGATGATTTATTCCACTTTATGGAATAATTGGACCGTAATATGCAAGAACCGTTCAACCCACACACATTGTTCATTTTGAGAAAACTTGTTTTAAAGGAAACCACCACCCGATAAGAAAATCCATGCTGCGGCAATTCGCTACATGCCCATAGTCGGCTTTATATGTCCAGTGTTTATAATTTTTTTTTAGCATGCAGTGTGAAACCATAGATTTATATTTACGTTGAATTTATGGGTCAACCGGTTGTTGTATAAATGGCCTACTTTGTTCTACATTGTATCCCCTACATTGTTCTTATACTAACCGAATAATATTGTTCAGCTAATTAAAAAAATATTTTATGACATATTTTAAACATAGTTTCTTCTCAATCCCGAAACAATACACAAAAATGACTTTCAAATCACAATAAACTCATATTTCACACTTCAAGCAAATACTCAGTTGGATACAATTTCACCCTGTCCCGTAACATCATTCAGTAAACACATTTTTACCCCATTTCACGCTTTATTGGGCCTGGGAGAGGCCCTTTTCAAGGGGCCTCTGTGGGTTGCGGGGGCTATTTTTGTTTGGCCCCGAATGTGGGGACATTTTATGGACGTTCCCGTAAAAGCGGTGCTTGTTAGGGGGAAGGGAAGAGACAGAAATAGGGACCTTTTAGTAAAGGAATAACATCCCGACATAGTATTCATAACTTTCTTTTGACTGTTTAAAACGTCACTAACAGTGGTACCGTTTCTCTAACACAGGATGCTCGACTTCAAAGAGCAGTTTCTTTATCGCTGCATAGGGTTGTTTCTTCCGGTTATTGTTGTTTGTTCGTTTTGGTATATTGTCAACGACGAAAAATAAGTTTTCCATTTTAACGTTATTTTAAAATTGGTTATATATATATATATATAGGTGCGATTTGTAGTTAATTATTTGTTTTTTAGTTGTATAATAGCGTGTAAAAACTCGTTTGTACTCTTTTTTTTTTTTAAAGAATGCCTTCTTCCTTGTTTGTTAAAATTGGAGATAAATTATATTGGTTACGATTCGTCAAACGAAACTGGTTGAAAATAGTTTTTGGCTGATTACTGATTTTATATTTATTTATTATTCAAATTCGCAAACGAAATTTCTAATAAGATCATTTCGTTTTTCTACAGAAAAATATTAGCTTATTTTATTTACATGTAGTTTTTCTTTATACATGGGAATAAATGACAGTTCCATATATTTGCAACTCTTTTCAGAAATGTCATAACAAGAAAAACTTATAATATACGAAAAATATTTTTATTTGTCTATCAATTTGATTGAGTTCAAAATATTATTTTTTACAATAAAAATAAATCGTATCTTTTCTTATAATGCCTTATGAATTAACATGCTTTTATTTTGAGGGAACTAAAAAGTATTTAATAGGGAACCATACTTAAAACTTTATATCTGCATTGGAATGGGGCATAAATTTTAAATTGTAGATTCACTGCAATAATTCTTTCTAGTGGTCTTTTTTCTAACTAATCTTAGTATTTTTAATTTGCCATTGTGCTTTCACTTTTTTGGTAAGACCTTATCTTATAAATACCCTAACTCTTATCAGCTCTATATTCTTATGCACTCTACATTATTAAAAAAAAATGAACACATTTTCCATGTTATGAATAATGCATTTCAAGGTAGATTCGTGTTCTTATAAAAATATTTGCCCACCTGGTATCGTCTGCCACCCGTGTTTATCGTCTGATCCCTAGAGATGGGGTGGCTCGACACGTCATCCCATAGGTTGCCATGGTGACCGTAGCTTCTATCAAGTGCACATGATTCACTGTATGCGCCCCCCCCCCCCCTTCGGGTTGTATTTTCAGCTTTTGCAGTTTCAGCATTTTAGCGAAAACTAATACATGGCTTCCCCTGCAGGGAGATGTCTGTCACTTTCAAAATGTCCAATCTTCCATTTTTCCTTTCAACCTGGAAAAAAAAAGACTTCCGTCTTTTGGTGTTTGCTTTGCCCTCAAACATTGTTGTTGGCAGTTGAAATGGTCGCATTATGTGGAAATGTTTATTTTTTCGATTACAAACATTGAAAGCTCAATTTTATAGAGTAAAATATTGATTATCATTGTTGCATTTCTGATAAAATGTAATGTGGGTACAGTGAAACTCGAGTACAGTGAAAAACCGACCTTAAAAACGTGACCAAACCGGTCGTATAACGCTTATTTTAAAGCAAGCTTATTCAAGGATAGTGGAGACTATATATAAAAGGTGTGCTGGTACTCGCTCTTGCTGATGGAGGGCGGGGAAAAGGATTCTTTTGACGTCATAGTGACGCCTTCCTCCGCCTTCAACTGTCTGTGGGCGTGTCTAATGCTCTCGACAGTCGTTTTAAGAGTAATTGTCGCTATTGTCAAGGAGTACTTAATTTAACAAGAATTCTTGTTTTTAACTAATCATGAATTTATTTAAAAGAAAACAGTTAAAATTTGCTTCAAAAAACAATTTGAATCGATTTCCAAAGTCGTTTCGTAATTAAAATATTCAGAAACCATTTGAACCAATGGTTCTTGACGTGCTGCCATCTATTTGTTTTTTTGTGAACTATATAAAAGTGATAATCGTTAATTTTATTTAGAATTCGCTAAATTTTAAGAATTTAAATTATATTTTAAGGATTGTATTTAGTATGTAAAAAGTGCAAAAAAGTTGCTTAATAAATTAAGCGTATTAAAATAATATTAGCTGCCACGAGAGCATGTCCATGAATTTTGAAAAAGTAAAATGAGGTTAGGAACCATCAGGTCAATGCATTTGTATTGGACATATTAAATGAGTTACAATTTCAATCAAGTAAAATACGGGGACATAACTAAACAAGGACGGATTAGCAGTGAAGCTACCCGAACACAATTATTTACAGATATTTACATTATTTTGCTAATTAAAAATTAAATCACCAGTCATTACCCACGGGGATTGAACCTAAGTAGCAATGCTTGAAACATACAGCCAATGAGAATGATCAAAAACTCATAGTAAGGCGGAGCTAAAATGACGTCAGAAGAATTCTTTCCTTGCCCCTTTCAAAAAGCGAAACACGAGCACACCTTATATATATATATATATATGGTCTTCACTATCCTTGAAGCTTATTAAAAAAAATCCGGTCTTATTGTTTTTCCCAACGGTTCTTAATTGCATTCTTGAATTAATGGTAAATTTTACTTTCCATTCATTATTTATTTTTCAAATATAAAAGTATAGTAATAAAATAGACCTAATGTTCTCCATTTAATGCATTGCAATGAAACATTTTTGTATTTACAACTGTTTTTACTTCGAAAAAGTTGAAGATATCGCAAAATTGAACTATTTTAAACCTTATTCCTTTTCTTTTAAAACTTGTATATGTATTTAATAATTTCACGAATTCCATTCTCTAATTTAAGTTGTTTAATTTCAATTATCATTGATAGTAAATTAAACTATCATTGATAGTAAATTAAATTATCATTGATAGTACATTGTAGTAATAATAGTACATTGTACAATTATCTTTGTAGCTATCATTTTAAAGTTATCCTTTAAAGTATGATTGATATTGCATAAATAACATAATCTGCTTTAAACAAATTATTTCTTAAACAATCTAAATAGTGAATATGTCTGGTCTAACGCTAAATTTGTTACACACAAAGAGAAAAATTTGTTTTTTAATAACTGATTTCAAGTTCGATGATATATGTTCCAATGGCAACCATTTTTCACACTTTAAATCCATATTCAAAACATTTTCCCGCTTTTTTTGATAGCAACCGATTTTCCCTTTCGCATTGGGTTCAATGTTCTTTCAGCGCTTGAAACATCTCGACTCGATTCATCCGTTCCCATAGTAACGTTCTTCTTTTGCTCTCGTATCCCACAAAAGCGATATCTCACGATAGGGTATCAAATGACAGAACTCCACCGCAACTCCCATTTTCTTTGATCGAAATTGATACATTTCTACCAGAGAAATGAGTAAATAAAAGCGGCGGCGCGTTCCAATTTCTCGCTGTCTCTTTTGTTGTAGTTCTACGAGAACTGTCTTTTAAGCAGTTTATATAGAATTTCTTTTTATATTGAGTCGTCATATTTCCGTCCTTGTTTGTTTATGTTTTAATGCGAAAAAGATATCTGAAGATTCTTCTTTGTTGTAGGGTACATACGGTATTGAATTCAGTGCTTTTAGAACGGAGATATCGATTTTTGTTCGATTTGCAGTTATGTTTAGTTCATTGTTTGTTCTATGTACTTGTATATTGCAAGTTATTTTCTTATATACCTTTCGCCGATACTTTAATGTTTGTTTTGGTATTGAGGTTCAGTCTGGGAAATTTTTTTTATCATGTTTCTTTTCTCCAAATTTTGTTATTAACGTTTTGAAATATAATTTTACGTTTACACAGGGGCGACTTAATGCTGAAATAGCAGCCGCTTGTGGCGCCAGACTAAGGAGGGCTCCGAATTTTAATGAAAAAGGGAAAATATTTTGGGTTGGAAATTTGTGCGCAATGTTAGACGTTTTTCTAGGTTTATGTTTTTAATAAAATTATTTATTACAATTAAATTACTTTGGGATTCATTTATTATTTTTTACATGCATATTATTTTATAGAGGTTGTAGCTTATATTTTATTTTATTATCTGAAAACTGACCCTTCAGAGCAATGATTTCTCCCATAATTTCCCCTTTGTGAAACCAATATAAGTTAGTTGATATAGTTAGAAAAATTCAAATATTAAAAAAATATCACCCAAATTGCAAAATTGACTTAAACAATTATTCATAAATAAGGACGCTTAAACAATTATTCATAAATAAGGACGCCAAAATCGCGTTCTCTTGCCTTACAAAAATCCATGCGTTTACATAACTAAAAAAAACAGGCCAAGTTATATTGTTGTTGGTGTACATTTATTTCGAACTTGCTTGTTATAACCATAGATGTAATAACAATATTTATAAAATTAAGCATAATGCAAACTCCAGTACATTCAAATATACTTAGTCCTAAATGTATAACAACGTTATATAATTTTATTGAAGAATAATGTTGCAAAGTTGTATCCATCATTTGGCAGGAATACCTTGATAGCGTATATGATAGGAGTTTTTTAACATTATTTTATAATTTATTTTGATATTACTAACGCTCCGATAAAAAAAAATTGGAAAACACAATCTATATTAATAATTATAAAATAATTCTTCCTCCATTTTGCTGTCTGCGTAGTATTAAAGTTTCATTAGTAAATTTAAGAATTAAAAAATATTTTCTTTCAATTTAGAACATTTCTCGTTATAAATTTTTTTCTTTGATTCTGAAATCGTTTTTTTTTTAAACAATTAACTACACAATTTCAATAACAAGCTAATTTAGATGTTGGAACCAATTACCCTAGTTACACAAATCTTTATTACAACTAACTATGTTTCTAAACTTATAAACGTTTTGCCTTTTAAAGACAGTACTGGAGTGAAGTCGGGCATTAAATGAGAAAACTTCGCACCCTCTTTTACTTTGGAATGTATCCCATTACTCGAGTCCCCACTCTCTTATTTTACATCTTTATTATTTATTTTTTTACGAAACTTGGAATGTTCTCTGGTCATAAAACTTAGAACTTGGATTATTAAACGCCATCAAGTGGACTTTTACTTTAAGGGTCATTTGCTCCCCTTTCTTTGTTGCTATACACTCGAAGTGAAATTCTTGGGCAATTGGCAGGAACTGTGAATTGCAAATATCTTTTAAATGATCATCTCTTTTTCTTCTTAATTAGGTAAATGATTATAAAAGAACAGTTTTGCGAGGGTTTGATTATTCGACCAAATGTATATACATTCATTTAATAGGTAGTTGAATGCATTTAAAGCGCGTTCAACAAGAACAGTGAGCTTTTATTGTAGATGCTTGGTGCAATATTTGCGAATTGTTTAACGTTCATTGCAAGATTGATATAGATTAGCGTTCTGATGTAACAGCACTTAAATGTGCCTAAAAATTGCTTTACTTTTATACGTAACTGTTGTAGAAATCAGTATACCGGAGATAAGAATTATTTAAATATTTATGGATTATATAGACGATGTTAAATTATTTATGCACAATTCTATATAAAGTATAAAAAGTGCATTTATATACATTGCGTTAATTGAGATATTGACAGATAAACACAAGACCAAGTATCTACTGTTTAAAAATGATAAACCTTTAAAAAATCCTCGATGATCTATCTATTTTTGCATGTTGACTTATGTTAATAAATTTTAAAAATATTTCTTCCAAGGTATTTTAATGAATAAAACGCCACATAATTAATTCATTATGAATGTCTTTAGTCAATAAGGTGTTAAACGAAATCTAAATTGTGAAAAATTTTGTATTACTTCATAGCGTCGAAACATTGTTTAAATACAACCTCGCAAGGTATTTTTTGGAAGCTTGGCATGTTTATTGAAGTTGCTTGGCGACAACGACATATTTACGGGTTCTTTCTTGTGTCGCCGTTCGTAAGCATTGATTTAGTACAAGTGTCACTGTCAACGCCGAGGCAGCGTTGACGTGGGCGTTTCCAGCTAGTCTCGAGCAGGCGATAAAAATCCCGAGAGACATTGAGGAGTCGCCTGCTTCTATTCCAAAAGAAAATAAAGAACTTTAAAAAGAAATCTCAGGAACAGAAACCATGTCGAGGAAATATGTAGGAAATTTGTCGCCTTCAGAAGTTTTTTCCCCCCAAGAGTTTGAAGAAATGAGAAGTAAAATAGTGTATGTGGATGTTGGAATAGGCATCTGTTTGCTTCAAGGTTCATTTAACTTTGAAAAGTTCTGGAAGTTTTATTAGAAAACAGATTGCTGCTCGTGGAACTGGAAGTCGTGTTTTTCGAGTTAATGTGTTCTCGTTTAATTCAGATTTCATGGGAAGGTTTTGATCGATGATATTTTTATCAGTTATATTCTAAACTTCATTCAAGATGTTTCTTCTTCTGTTTTGTCAGTATATATAGTTTTTAAATAATGTAGATGTCAAAATAATTTTTTGTTCGCGATTAATTTCGGAAATGAATCGTACATTTTAAAAACATAGCTTTTTAATATTTTACTGCTATTTAAATTTCCAATTACTTACAAATATATAGTTTATGTATGTGTTACGTTTTTCAAATTAAGTTATGCCATTAATTCCACAACAATTTAATTACATTCTGAATTCACTTGGGTTAAGCATTATAATTAACAGTAGATTTCGGATTTTTTTTAATTTACAACTAAATTTAAGTAACATTTGAAATTATTAAGTAAAAATGGTTGATTAATTGAATTAACGTCAAACTAGGGAACAATACAATATTCACGTGGGTTCAGAATAAAATCACGCGAACATTGTATCATAAATTTTGTACCACTTTCAAAAGTTTCACTCTATTATCAACGGGAGCACATTTGAGAAACGTCAGTTTTAACGTTTGCCAGTGTAACTACACAGTGAGACTTAGTTTGGCCTAAGTTTGGAATTGTTAAATTAGGATTTGTTTAATAAAAGCGGAATGTCTAAAAGGTTACAAAACCCTTATTTGAACCTTTTAGTCTTTTAGAAATAGCTGTTAAGGAGACTCGGTACCCTTGGAATAATTTTTTTTATTAAATAATTTACATAGATATTTTACACATATTATTGAAGGTTATTATCATATAACAGGATTTTAGCAACAAAAAAAATGTTTTTATGAGTATATTTTTCAAAATTTAATTTTTTTCTTAAAAATTTAACTTTTTTAAAAAAGGTTTTTCTTTTTCAGTTTTTAATATTTTGTAAAGATTTTTTTTTCTTACATTCAATATACTATACTTTATAACTTTAAGGATTGAATTTTGAAATTACTGATTTAGTTCTTGAGGAAAAAAAAATGTCGATGTATATGCAAAAACATGGAAAAAAACATGATTTAGTCTACTTTTTAATTTTTAATTTTTTTTCTTTTCATTATTTTGCAAAACCCATCCTTGATTGTTTTAAATAGGTTATACAGGAATTTCAGAAAAAAAAATCAAGTCATTTGAATAATATTTGAGAAAGTATTCTTATTTTAAATACCGTGGCATATGCAAAAAACACAAACTGAGATAAATCAGTTTAAACATTTCAAATCCAAATAACTCGATAAATACATTTGAGATTTTCTTCACACATAATTAATTTTATAACTACTTGCATACATATAACATTCCGGTTTCTATTATTTAATTGGAGTACATTAAATCACTATTATGTACTCGGTTTTAAAATGATAACAAAACTAATTTTTTTAGAAAAATCTGTTAAAATCAAAATAATAAAGTTTAAAATATTGTTTTACACTAATTTTGTGTTAGAAACCATACTAATACAACTGAATTCATTGAATATACATATTCCATACCATAAAACACTTTAGAATGGGCTTTGATAATAGAAAAAACATGTATTACATTTGTTAAATATGTCGCCTTTGGCAAATACGTCTCCTTGTACCTTCAAATTTAAAATTATATCAAACCACGGTAAAAAAAAAAGTAAACAAACACTTGATGTGATAGATACAGTCACAGATAAACACGTTCAACTTGTTCTTAGCTGATTTTTCTTTAAATAAATGACCAAAAGCTGTTGTGTCAAATATTTAAACATCGAAATGGACGTGCTGTGAAAGTAATGAAACGCATTTTTATTACATTTATAATTATCAGATCGTTTCAAAACTTTGTAATAATGAACTTTAGGTATAAGAGCATATTTTAAGCAAAAAAAAAAAAAGAAAAATTGATATTTTCATCGATTTTCTCAAATCAAAGGGTACCAAGTCCCCTTAAAACTCAAATTTATCAAGTTTTAAATGAAACTCTTTCCCCGCCTTAATATTTCATTTCTCCTTGCTCAACATGGACCACTTTAAAGTTCGACTGGAAATGAATTCCCTCTTTGAGAACGGTGTGTGCCCGAAGTCGGGAGTTTTATTTGAGTTTGACCTACATCTCCTCTTCAGCGCACACAATCAATAAACGGGAGAATTCTGCCGGATCAACGAGGGAATGTGCAAAGGACCCTGCAGTAATCATTGTCCGGCTTCCTCGTTTTCGGTAGGATTGGAATTGGATTAACCCCTGAACGGTCGGGGTCCGTTTTTTATGTATCCAAAAAAAATCCTATTTCTTTTTTTTGCGTGTGTCACCTTCGCGCCTAATATTGTTAAGCTTTTCCCTATTATGTTACTATTAGTTACAGTGGATAAATATTTTGGTATATATTTTTTACAAGTTGATAAGTAAGTGGTAAAAATGTATAATGGTATCCATTGTAAAATAATTTTAAATAAAGCTATTTTTCATTATTGTAGTAAATTTTTTATAAAAATTCGAATGAATTTCATATCCTACAAAAAATATGATGTACAATGATGGTACTTGAAATATATTTTAAAATTATAAACTAAAGAATTATCTATTTCCGAAATTGTGCCCAACAAACTATTTTAATTACTTTTTACTTTATACACACAATATTATTAAAATGTTTATCTTTTTTGTTTTTTTAAATATTTTTTTTTTTTTATGTGGTTTATCTTAATTGTTAAATTATACGTTATACATCCCAAAAGTTTTGCCTATTCAAAATCAAATAATTTTTAAAAAGTGTGGTAATTGGTATTATTTAATATTTAAGAAGGTAATAAAAACAAGCAAGCTCTAAAGATTCAACTGAAATAGGGTTTTACTAACATTGCTTTGCACAGCGATTCTTATCAGCTATTTAAAAGTGGATGATTTATTATTTTATTTTTTAGAATTTTAACATAGTCATTTAACATATTCATAAAAATGCTTATAAGGATCTAAAAAGTTTCCTATTTTAATTACATAGAATTAGGTAAGTTTTAAATATTTTTTCTTCAACTATAGGAAACGGTAGAAAAAACATTACTGTAAAACGGCTTTCTCCTTTACCTAACATACTGTTAGGCGAAACTGACGTTTGTATTAGAAAATGTTTATCGTTCTAAATTACACAGGAATATAATTATCTGTTATTTAAAGAAATTGATAATAAATTATATCATTAAGTGGAATCATCGTCAGTTTTCATCATCGTTAATTCAAAATACTGTTAATTAAATTCGATTGAAAAATATTAAAAAGTCTAACTATTTTACTGCTAATTGGCTGAAATTTAAGTTTTTTTCTTCTTTTCTGAAGATTATAAAATGCTTAATAAAAAGCGTAAAAAAATAATTAATTTAGTCTAACATAATTACATTTTATAAATTCTCGAAATTACAAATAATTTTTATACAAAATGCTATTTGCTTATCTTTTGTGATTTGATGGTGAAGTTTATAGTTATTTTTATTTTTTTGCAATTACAGATGAATTTAAATATTAATTAGGCCGTATTTCTTGCGCTTAGAACTCAATGATAAATTGTAGCTCTCGTCTTATTGGTCACTGCTACGCCCACCGAGCTACAATTTAATATAACAATGTACCTTACCATGCCGCGCGGATGTATACAATTTGTAAGAAAGATTGTGAAACGTTCGTCCCTGGCTATGCGGGAGTTTCACGTGACGTCAGAGAAATGTTTAAAACTTGGTTTTTCGGTGCCTTTTGTCTTCTTCTTTTTGCCAGTAAGTATTGAAAATCACTAAATGTGTAACATTTAATGTATATTTGAAAGCCAGAAAGGCGTTTTTAAATCTGCACAAACTTATGCGAAAGGACTATTTTTCCTACCTTCGCTCAAAAAGGAGTAAAGTGGTCGGCCACGCTTAGTCCTTGCTCCAGTGCTTATAGTTATGTTATTCTAGTTCAGCGACTATGCCTAATAGTATCATATACCGCAAATAATATTTAAATGTATTAGACTATTAGAAAAACTTTCTGTGTATCTCTTCAGCTTTCAACTATTCTTTCATCAGTTTATTTTATTCGTATATAAAATACATTTTCCCGTTTGTATCTTCCTCTTTTAAACATATCATTCTTTTTATTTCTGCATCTTCTCTTGTAGCGTATTTCCATGATATTATTTTTAAGTGGTTTGCGAGTTTTTTTCTTTCAACCTTTTATCAATTACAAAATGTATAATTTTTTCCCTCAAGACCTTAGTTTTTTTTACATTGATATCGCATTCATACATTTTAATGAGATTTGGAACATTCTAATTGATTTTTTTTACAAAGATATTTTTTAACACTGTCTCTTTATTATCTTAACCGTTGTTATTTTTAGAAGATAATTTGTTACTTTTTTTCTGTCACCGAGTCGAATTTTTCTCTTTGTCGTTAATAAAAAAAAATACAACAGAAAGAAGAAAGGAAACAACACAACTCGCGTATCCAAACACTCAATACCAAAACCTTTCTAAAATCTCGTCTGCTTTATTTTTTTTTCTTCTCTTTCTATTTTCGATCAATAGTGAAGAGAGTAAAGGAAACTCAAATGGATCGGACTTGGAACATCCCGAAATCCGGATGTAATGCTTTTTCTCGGAAAATGGATTTTAGATAGAAATAGTGCAAAAGAGTGAAAAATATATATAAAAGAATTAAAGAACAGAAAAAATCCCGCGAAATCCATTTACCAGCAGTTTTCCATCATTGGTATTGAGCACGATAAAGCGCTCTCCCCTAATCGCAGATCTGACAAAAGATTTCTAATAGCAACGTTTTTATGCCTACTTTCTATTTCTATTTAGAATATGTGATTTATAATGTTGGAAGAGAAAGTTTACTTACAAAACGCCTTGAAGTGTTAATGTTTTTTTGAGGGGTGGTGAAATACCGATGAAATGTTAAAGCATTTATTAATTTTATTTGATGGGAAAGTATGCGAATTAAAAAAGCTTTATCATTTATTCATTCTGTCTTTTCTCGATATTGCATTTGGGATTGAAATAAAAACCTTGTAAATTTTTTATTGAAATAAATTTGGTATGTCATCTTTTCCAAAAAGGGATTATTTAATATGAGATTTAAAAAGTTTCATGTGATTATTACAGTTTTTATTATGTTCTTGATGACTTGCTTTTAGTTATTGATTGTGTGCATTAAAAATCTGAAACGATTATTTATTAAGCGAATTTAATCATTTAAATGCTGCAAGATATAAAAAAAAAGTATGATTTCCACAAAGTAGAAGAACGTTCTAAACATAATTTTGTTATTTTCTGTTGATTGATCATTATTATTTTTAGATATTTATTAAAAGTAAAACTATTATTATAATCCTTTTAATAGATACTTCAGAGATTTAAAAATGTAATTATTTTATCCGATTTGTGTTCATTTTCCCCATTTGTATTAAAATGTTTTATTTTAGTTATTAATTTTAGCAGTTCTAATTAGGGAGAGCGGGGGGGGATGGGAATTTAATTTCAAGTTTTAAAAATTCCCGAGTTGGGAAAATTTATGCCTGAAGAAAATTAATTATATTATTATCAAATGAAAGCTAGGGAAGATTAGAAATTAACTAACTTGTAAGATTACATTTAAATAAAAAAAATATATAAAAAATGGTGATAAATTGAAACTGGGTATTTTCAGTACTGTTGAGTTGGGAATTTCGAATTGTTAATTAGGAAATTTCTTGTTTCACCCCCTCCCCATAAGAAAATTTTGTGACGGTACTGCACGCCTTGGCGAAGTGCCCCCCCCCCCCTCCATACTTAAGTTTAACTCATTTTATATATAGTCTTTATTTCTATACCATTTACTGAATTCATTGTTTTTTGTTTTAGGGTTTGGAAAATGTTCCAACTGGTAATAAACTATGCTTATCCAGCAAATTAACCGTTCACACTCCAAGAATGGACACATACAGATTCTCCATGGCAAATATGGAAGGTAGGCAAAAATAAGCATCCATTAGCAACATCCTACATTTTCATGTATCTTTATTCGTCAAATAAAACTTAATTTGCAATATTACCACTTCATAGATAACGTCGTTTTTTATGTTTGTTTTCTTACAAGGTTTATTTATACTGTTCTGAGAAGTGAACTCCTCATTTTCGTTTGATGTTCTCAGTGACGCTTATAAAGAACTCTTTGTTTGCGTTCTAAACGTCCTTACAAACTCAAGTTCCATCTTTATAATATATTTTTCTTTTGTTTTCTGTACTTGAGTTTTATCTTGTAAAACACTTATGATTGACTTTAAAGGTTGAAAATTTTATTGAGGTAGAACATAATAATAATAATAAAAAAACGATTGACTTTCATTAAACTTTGTACGAATAAAAGCACACTATTTTAACATAGAAATGAATCAGGTTTTAGTAAAAATATACAAGACACAAATCCAAAATTGTTAAGAAGAGAACATTTTAGGAATATATATATATATATATATAAGAAAAAATATTGATATTTTAAATATATTAAATAACAAAAAGTGTATTCTATAGTGAATAGAAGTAACATCATTGCTATAACTCTGCGAAATGTCAAACACATGGAAATAGACGTTTCTGAGAATTTACCATGAAAAAATTGTTTAGAATTATTCAAACGTTAAACCTCTTCATATAACTAACTATACAAAGTAACAAGATTTTGATTTAATATATTTGTGAATTGCAGATAGTCAAGACATCGAACTCGATGCGATTCTGGGCGAGTTATGCGCCCTCGAAGACAAGCTGGACCGCGAGATCATGCCTAAGAGCCAGTCTGCCAACCAGGCATTGGGCAACGCGTGGATGAATTCCCGGTCTCCGAACGCACCTGTTCAAAGCAATGGCAAGAGTCAGCTGGAACCCAAACTCAGTTCCGGCCACAGTCGGTCTAATTCAGGTGGAAGTGGCACCAGACCAAAATTCGAAATTGGTGGCCTTCAGGTAAATTTGGGACATTTTTGGATTTTATACTTGAATATGATTATGGAGTTTATATTCAAATTTGTCCATTACTTGTGTGTGCTGTGGTTTGCAACATACCGAAAATTAAAAAAAATATCTTTATAATAGAAAATTTCTATATAAAAAAAATGGGCATTAAGATAAGGGTCTTTGTTATTTTACTCTTCGAAACTTGTACAAGTCAAAGTATGAAACAAAATATTAAGTAGGGGAATTTAAAATACTTTTCTTTAAATAATTTAATTGGAATTTTAATAGATTATTTTTAAACGTATAATAGGCATTAAAAAGAATATGGCAAATTTGAGCCAGCTCTTTTAATATGGAGAGTGTAATGCTGAAAACAGCCGATTAACACACACACACACACATGAAGGTTTTAAAGTATAGAAGTCCATTCGCATAACCCTCGAAAAAGTTAATAAAATATCACAATTAGTAATTCTTTTTTTTAATGCAAGAAGGATAATTTAAATTTACAATACCTACCTTTTAAAAAAAATATTACAATATTTTTTAGATATAGTTTTTAAACTATTCCTCATTGCAATAATTTGCCAAAAATAAATGTAAAGGGTATTTTTATGAATTTGAAAATTTTGAATACATACGAACGGAACTTTGAGAAGAATCAAAATTTTACACTAATAATCCAGATGTGGTTTCTGCTCGGACTCTGCACTGATGCGGTCGCAGCTTCGATCCCCAGCAGATGTGTAGCGATCTGGTAATAAATCGAAGGGTCGTCAGATTTGTTCCTTTCGCTTACTGCAAATAATCCTCCACGTAGAGGGGACTTGTCCACATTAAATTCGTCGTGGTTCATTGTCCTCACGTCTATATCGGATTTCGTGGGCTGCCAGCTCAGGTGTTGTCCTCGTCATCGCTCATAATTACGAGGCAGTGTTCCCGAGGTTTTCCTTCGGGATAGACCTCTAACCGTCGCCAATGGCCCACCAGCTTCTCTAGTGCGATGTTAGTTCAACCAACCTTAATAACGTGGCCTTGTTGATGGGTTAGTTTTATATACAAAATTCGCATTTCCATAAATTAAAAACAAAATCATTAATAATTTAAAAATATTATTTTATAACTATTTTTTTTTTGTTTAGGAATAAAGTATGGTTATTATATCTCCTTCGTTAATTCACCATGTAACTACAGTAGAACCTCATAATAACGAAGTAATTGGGGCTAAAAGGTTGTGCGTTTTATAACAAATATCAACAGGGTGTACATCAATGAAAATACAATAGTTAGCTATAAAATATGTTTTATTATATATCGAAAACATCCTTCAAAATAGGTTGAATTAGAAAAGATGTGTATGTATAAACTGAATTAATGTTTAGAATCGGAAGGCCCTGGTTCATGTTGATTGCTTACATTCAAGCTTGAAAAAACATTTAATTTCCTGCTGGGTCTATTTGGTGATTATTTCTTCAATTAATAACTGAAAAAGGTGAAATAAGTGCTTATAATATGCAAACACATTTTCATTTGTGGATTATTCAACATGTTGGCTAACAACATTTAAATGGCCTTCAACCATAGGGTCGCATGGCTCTTCAACCTCTAGGATTTTAATTTTGACAATTTTTTTTAATTGTCCTTTATAATGGAATCCGTTATAATGAGGTTCTACTCTTCCTGTTTATCAGTTAATATCTAAAGAATGTGTTTTCTGTCACAGGTGGACATGTATTCGGACGACTTTCTCCGCACCCAGAAGAGTGACCTGAGCCTGCGTACCGAAAGCCCCGATAATGACTCCGCCTTCTCGGACAACGTGTCGATGCTCTCGTCCGAGTCGTCTGCGTCTTCTGGGGGCGTCAGAGGGGAGGGAGGACACTCCAGCAGGAGCATGTCATCCCAGAGCAGCTGCATGTCCCTCGCCTCATCGCCTACGCAGGTAGGGTGTACACCTGAGCGATGTTGACATATTCACCGTCGCCAGTTGAAACATCGATATTTCCCAATATGTTGATATTTTTACTAAGCAATTACAAAAATCTTATATTTAGGGATGATAATTTTTCAACATTTTGTACCCATTTTCACTCCATGTCACGACTAGCCTTACTCCTTTCCTCCCCCCACGTCATTTCACAATAATTTTTTACAGTTAAAAAAATAGTAATTAAAACTTCCACTCTGTGTTTTATACCAAACATCGCATTAAAGATCAGTGACGGTCCTATGAACATTTTCTAGATATTTGCGAGCTCTCCTAGTTGCGCGCCCCACAAACACATTAATTTTCAGAGCACCTTCTACGCAGTCGATTAATCGAATAATTAGATTAGGCGACTATATTTTGTTTTTAGTAAGAATTATGTTAAGAAACCTTTATTCGATAACAAGGTTTTGTATTAAACAGCAGATCTCAATATATAAAAAAAAAATCAGTATACTATACTACCTTTCTCGATTTAGCAATGACAAATTTCTATATTAAATCGGAATAATATATTCTTTGTACAATATCGTTTTCTATGGATACAATTGCAAGATCCGAAAGCATTTCCTAATACATAGTTTAACGTAAATAAGTTTTAATTTACTAAAATTTATTTCGGTGTCCCCCAACCCCAAAGATAGCGCAACGGAGCGGTTATACCGCCCCAGGGCCGCCGCTGAAAAGATTGCGAGTTCCATAAAAAATAACTCATATTAAAGTTTGTAAAACAAATTTCGGCATTTTATTTCTACGAAGTTTTTCTACGTCACATGACTTAGGACTCCCCCTCCGTCTAGTCACGCGTGATAAATCCTCTCCCCCCCCCCCCCCCCCAGGCGTGACCTAACAAAAGAACGGCCCCTTATATATAAACTTAATTTGTAAGAAAATTGTATTGTAATTACAATGATGCAAGCAAATACTAAAACTCTCCCACAATTACTTGATCCAATGGACGGTCATTTCGAAAAGTCCGAGAATGCAACGCTTCCGTGATGTTCGAGCTAATTCTGGCAGAATTATCCGACATAACCGATGCATCTGTATTTCACGATATATCGTCGACATAAAAATTACGAAATCGGTATCAAGATGTCGTCAAGAAGGGGTTAACTAACATTTTTGAAAAAAAAAAAAAAAAAAAAAAAAGCTGATTATGTATATGACAGCTTTAAAGACATATGCGCCTTCCCCTAAAATTGTATGGCTCTGCTTGATTTCTTTAGGCAGATACAAAGCAGTGAAAAGTATGTTTCACGTATACTGATTCGATTGTATTAAACGAACCTAAATGCCAAATGTGGAAAACGCGCCAATTTTGTTAACCTAACACCACTCGTCACGCAAAGAAAATGTATCGTGCTAATGTTTTTCTTGGCGAAAAATAATGGATGCACAACGGCAAGCGACACTTTTTCTTCAAGATTGTTTGTTGTCAGTGAAAAAACTGTTTATCTTGGAAAGTGATTTTTGTCAATTAACAACTTCAATGGCTTTTGGAGCTTTATGCAGATAGTTTCTATGCCATTGCATAAACAACTGCAGCAAAAAGCACACTTAATTTATTTTTTTTTACGTTTTGATTAAAAATAAAGTAAACACAATTAAGCGTTTTGGGATCTTGTAATTGTCCAAATTAAGACGTTTTAAAAATCGCAGAAACATAATTCTTACTGCCTGGGAAAAAAATTAAATTAATTTTTCTAATTGGGATTCCTTTTTTTAAGTGTAAAAAATTTATGTTTAAATAATAATTATATATATAAGAAAATCATTACCTGTGAAAGGAAATACAACATTGCATTAAATTTAGTTTTAATGATGTTAAAAAATATCTTAAACTAACACAGTGCTATTGAGATTTATTATTAGATTTATTAAAATTTATTATTAGTTTTTGGCATACTCAAGTCATTAGTCAACAGATTTTTTTTTTTTTGTGAAAGACATTGGTTACCTAAAAAATAGAATGTACTTTCTGCATACGGCAGGGAATTGATATTTATGTTTAGTGAATTTTTTTTAATTTGGGGAATTAAAAAAAGTAACTTGTTCAATTAAGTTTTCAAATACAATAAAATAGAAGTTAGTATAAACATTCAGTTACTATTAAATAATTTATTCTGATAGTGAATATTGAATTTTAAAAAGACTTAAATGAATTAAAATATTTTACATTTTAAAAACCAAAATAATATTCTAATTTATTTCTTAAAGTACTTATTTGAAAGTTAAAGCCCCTATATATTTTCTCAATAAAATATTAAAACTTATTTCAGTACCTTACATAAAAATATACTTTTTATTTTAATTATTACCACAATTACTTGTTTCTATAAAAATGACCAGTTAACATTTTCTTAACAGGTAGAACAAGCTGCTCGCTTAAAAGCTGAAAAGATTAAAATTGCTCTTGAAAAAATGAAAGAAGCAAGTATAAAAAAGGTAAGTAAACTAAAACGAATATTGTTTTAATTATTAAAATTATGATACGTAATAACTGTAAGGATTTTAAATAGTACTTGTATGTAAAGTGAAAATATTTTTGTATATCTAAAGTTGAATATATTTTGTATATAAGTTCATGGGACTTTTTGTTAATTTATGTATCATATATGCATTATTTGCAATTGAATTTTTTTTATATGTTAATAAAATATTAAAATTAAATATTTTATAATAATTTTAATGAGTTAAAAAAATTATAAGATAATGTAACAACATGTTTGTTTTATCTAAAATTAATTATCTTTATTTTTTAGCTCTTTATAAAGGCTTTTAGTGCGGACAACAGTGCAAAGAGCCTGCTAATAGATGAACGTATGACAGTGGGTCATATTTGTAAACTTCTGGCAGAAAAGAATCATGTTACCATGGATCCTAAATGGGCTTTAGTTGAGCATATTCCTGAACTTTATATAAGTAAGTATAGAGTAAATACTTTTTTGTTATAGTTTAATCCATATTTGAATTGTTAGAAACCTGATTGCAGATAAAACATTTTAACGTTAGATAATATTATGCAGTGTACAAGTTTTGTGTATAAAAATCAAGGTAGTTAAATGACATCTAAAAAAATAATTAAGAAGAAATCATATGCTGAACACATACAATGTAGTATAATAAAGTTTTAATATTGTTGATTTAAACATCAGTTTTGATAATTTGCTTCAATGCCTACAATTTTGTAAAAAAAAAAAATGCACTTCTTATTTCTAGAACATTTACTATATGTGTGTGTGTATGTTTTACAAAGTATAATTTTTTTGTTGCTATTATGCATATAAAATAGGTGTAAACCTTGTTTAATTACTATTTATCCTTTTCTCAATTAGAGCGTGTGTACGAAGATCACGAACATGTCGTTGAAAATTTATTACTTTGGACAAGAGATTCCTGTAATCGTCTTTTCTTTTTGGAAAAGGAAGAAAAATATGATCTTTTCATGAATCCACAGGTTAGTGTTATGATTGCTATAACTAGAATATAAAAATAAATCATAAAATACTTTATTAAAATTTTGAAATTAATTTTAAACAAAAAATATGAGATGGTTTATACTTTTTTAAATACTATTTTACAATATTATATTGACATATTTATATAATAGCAATTTTTTGTTGTTGATATTATGCGTTGAAACTTTAGAAATGTAGTTCAAATGTATGAATACTAAAAGTAACAAATAATATATTACTTATTAGTTTAAAGCGATTTTCCTTGAAAAATCAGATTTTATTTTTTATTTTTGTCTATTTGAAATGAAAATGTTTAAATTTATATTAAAACATAAATGTTTAAATTTATATTAAAACATAAATGTTTAAATTTATATTAAAACATAAATGTTTAAATTTATATTAAAACATAAATGTTTAAATTTATATTAAAACATAAATGTTTAAATTTATATTAAAACATAAATGTTTAAATTTATATTAAAACATAAATGTTTAAATTTATATTAAAACATAAACGTTTAAATTTATATTAAAACATAAATGTTTAAATTTATATTAAAACATAAATGTTCACTATATAATTAAATTCTAAGTAGCAAAGTTTAAAACTTCTTTTTATTAAAAAAAAACCTTTTAAAATAAGACTTTTGAGATAAAAAAAAATAAGATATATCTTATTCATCAAACTTAGTACAACTGTTTATGTATTTTTTTAATATATGGTTTTATTCTCATTTGTAGAACTACTTGCTTGGTGGTACTTCTTCAGAAAAGCATGCAGATTTAGATGATGATGCCAAAACAAATTTATTAGACGTAAGTATTTAGTTATTTTATAAATCTAGTAAGTATTTAATTATTTTATAAATCTAGTAAGTATTTAATTATTTTATAAATCTAGTAAGTATTTAATTATTTTATAAATCTATCGTACAGAAACTAACATATTAGCAGTGGATATCTGTATCCAAACATAAATTATTAGGCAATCTTTTTATGCTTAAAATATATGTTTAATTTGTAAATTCCTTATCTTTTAGGAGTTTTTTTCATCTAATGTTGGTGTTCCTGAAGTTGAAGGCTCTTTATATCTTAAAAGTGAAGGCAAGAAAGCATGGAAGAAACATTTTTTTGTTTTGCGCGCATCAGGATTGTATTATTGTCCAAAAGGAAAATCAAAGGTAGCTAGATTCATCTTGGGTTTGTTATTTAGTAATAATTCTATTTTTTTTTTAAATTGTTTTTAAATACAAGAATATGTGATGGTTTAGATAATTAAGTTTAGTAAGTAAAACCTTGATTTTCCCCTTCATTTAGTTGTCGAAAGACCTACTTTGCTTGACAACCTTTGATATGAACAACGTTTACCTTGGATTTGGATGGAAGAAGAAGTTCAAATCCCCGACAGAGTTTGGATTCGCAATAAAGGTACCTTAATAGTTTTGTGCATTTTATTTTTGGAATTGCAGAACATGTAGGAGAATTAAGTTAAAAAGTTTCATTTGTTACGATATTTTAAAAAATAACTTTGATTTATTCACACAAAGTCAAACAGATTACAAATCCAATTACATGACACTGCAACCACATCTTATCCAAGATTCGAATCCGGATTTATGTTGTGCAGCCCTCTACATTACCACTATATTGTTTCTTAGTTATTAATACATAAATTTGTACTAATTTATATACAATTGAATATTATTTATTTGAGTTAATGTTTAGTTGTGCATGTCATTATTATTCTAAATTAAATAATGTTTTTCAATCGCCTTTAGAAATTAAAAATGTTATTTAAAAAAAATTATATACCAAAAATGAATTGCATATATCTAACAGAATAAATAAATAAATCAAAATAAGCAATAATCATTGATATATTTATCAAAACTAATATTTGTTAACATTAAATCATTAACATTTAATTCCAAATAATTAGTTGTATAATAAAGTTTCTATTTTTGATGTTTTAATATCTTTCTGATAATGAATATCTTATATTTTAGCATCCACAGATACAGACCAAGTCTTCTAAGTATATCAAGTACCTATGTGCAGAAGATGAAAAAACTTTAAAACATTGGATGATGGGGATTCGACTAGCAAAAGTAAGATATTTTGTAAACTACTTCCAACATACATTTTGTCTTTTTTGTTACAGGTTATTTTTGTATTTAATACTTTATTTGTAATAACTCTCCTATCCCATCATTCTTTCTTTGGATTTTTTAAAAATTCAAATTCCAACATATATTTTTACTTGATTTAACAGTTTAGTGCCACAACTGCAATGTCTATTTGCAAAGTTTTTCAATAGAAGAAAAAGTTAATTGTTTCTAAATCGCATGTGTGAGGTATTTAACTTATCTGGGCATCCCAAAAGTTGTGTTTAAACCTTTTAGTTTTAAAATATTTTGCCCAAATGTACTACTTGATAGAGCACACTTTTTAAATCCATGTATCAAAAATAAGACTTATGCAATTTAAGTACTACTAAACTTTTCTATTAATACTCATAGATTTTATATTTACTAAAAAATTACAAATTAATGTAATCATTCATTACGAACTACAAAATTATACTACATGAAGTGTCCTGGAGAAAAATGATGAAGCGTCCACCTTTTTGTTGAAATGGCGATCTCAATTATTTATATTAGCTACAGACTGTATACTATTCATTGTACCAAGTTGCGAAAATTTAACAACAACGGCAATCAAATAAATGTTAAACAAATAGAATGTTGTGCATGTCTATGAGACATGAAACTGCTCATTTTATTCACAAAATATCTTCCCCTAAACCAAATCAAATAATACCTGTCAGCTTTTTAAAGTAAAACATAAACATATCTGAAATATTACTTTTTATGCAGTATGGCACTCAACTGAAAGAAAACTACGACAACCTCTTGAGAGACATTGCCGAGGAGGACTTGGAGAACCTGGCCAACGCTCGAAGCTTCTCCATCTCGTCCATGGCCAAGCACGCCAACAACTCTTCCTGCCCGAGTTACAGTTCAAAACCAGCAGACAAGGTCCTGGACTTGGACCAGCTGGAGAATGAGCCTCCTACTACCCTGGAGAAGCTGCACAAGCTGCGGGTGATCAGCCGTCAGGATTCCATCAAGTCCAGCAAATCCAACACGAGTGGCAGCAGTGGGTGTCCGTCGGAGAGGTCCAGTAGTGGAACTCCTACCACAGATCATTTAGTGTTTGACACAGACTTTCCTATGGGTAAGAGAAAGTGTACTGTAGAATGTCAATAGTTCATTAGTCGGAAATGTCCAAATGTTTCAGAAGTTGTATTTGTACACAATATCATTTTTTTGGAGAACCAATTCTGAAATTGTTGATCAGATTTTCTACAGTAAATAACTTGAGGAACATTCTAAGATGACTCTGAACTTGCGATATAATTTAAAAAAAATTGTTTTTACAGTTTCGATACTAACTTCTATTTTATTTGTTGTTCGCAGTTTATTATGTATACATTTTAAATTCATTGATTATTTTCTTTTCCTTTGAATGATCAACATTTGTTAAAGTATCTAATTATTTTCTTTTCATTATTTTGCTATTGAGCAAAATGTTTTCTTGTAAAATTGTTGAAAATCTAACTGAATTTTTCCTTTTAATCGCTTTCCCTTAACAATTAACTTGGAATAACATGTATTTGCCATATACACCAATACAAGTTATCTTGGGTTAGTCAGGAAAGTGGTTAAGCCATTATATATACTTATATTTCTTTAAGATATAGTTTTAACAATTATTTATGGTTTATTGCTGTTAATATATTTTATATCATAAATAAAATTGTATATTCCCATAAAAAGTTTTGAAAGTTTAAATTTCTTTACAATTTTAAAATGTTTACCTTATATTAACAATGATTGTTCTTTCTAATTGAAAGTTATCGAGATCAAGTGAAATATTATAGTTTAAAAAACTATATAACATTATTCCAAATTAAAAGATTTAATTGAGGTACTTCTGAAAGCATAAGCTGCATAAACATAGCTTTTTTTTTTAAAGTAGGGAATAAAAAAAATAAAAACTAGACCACAAGAAAATGCAGAAACAATTTAATATGAAAGTATTTTATAAACTAAATAACTTGGAATAATGCCTTCTTTTCCAAAATATATTTTTTACATTTAATAAAGTATCACCCAAAACTAATTTGAGTATAATTAACCAAGTTGTATTAAATTATGTGTGCCGAATGTTAAAAAAATTAGACATCTTGGTAGTTTCTATAACATATAACTCTAAATAAACAACTGTTGTTGTTATGATATGAAATGATCAAAAACAGAAAAATATTTTCTTATGTAATTTATGTAAGAAGTACTGTTTTATGTTAACCGATCATTAATTGAAAGAGTTTTTTTGTTTTATAGGTACCATCAAAAGAAAGCCCAGCATGACCCCCAAAATCCCTCTCACGAGTACAACTCGCAATCTCGCCAAGCAGTCAGGCGAGGAAGGGTCTCACTTGGACATAATGAGCAATGGAAGCGGGAGTGGTGGCAGCTGCAATGGAAGTCTGAATGGCAGCCTCGGAAGATCTACTTGTGGACGCTTCAGTCTACGAAGATCAAAGACAGATGAGAGGATATCGTTTGGCAGCTTATCCAGAAGATCTTCAAAACAGAGTGCACAAGTATGTATTTTGTAAAATTAAAAGTATAAAATATTTAAAATAAAGAAAACATCCTCCTTAAAATATAAATGAGATATTTATTAGCATTTGTTTTAAATTACTTATTTATATATTAGCAATGAATACAAGAAGTTGTTATAATTTTTTTTCAAATTTATCGTTGTTCAATTTTATAATTGCTTGATATTTTAAAGTTTAATGTATTTAAAAAAAAGGACTACAGAAAAAAATTATCTGACGTCAAATAGTAAAAACATCAGTGTTTTTCCTGCCATACCTCATTGAAATAAATTCTAGTGCCACTGCATTGGAAAGGATTTTTCGAAGTGACTAAAATAGCTTTTCATAGTCTTGTCTTTATAAATGATTGTAATCAACTCTATGATTGTTAGATTTACAAATCTTTTAACAATTGTTATGTTTGGCCATTACAATTTCAAATAAAATATTTTTGTAAATCAATTAGTATTTGGGTGTGGTTTTGTTCATTAGTTAATTACACATACTATTTTCTTTAAGGAGACTCCTCCATCCACTCTGCTTCGAGAGGACCTGCCCTTGCCCCCTCCGCCACCAGAAATCTCTAGCATATCGGAGTGCATGAATTTCGACACCTTACCTCCTCCTCCTCCTGAGGCATTCAGGAACAGGACTCTAACCCTGGAAACCTTCCCTCCACCTCCAGAGGGCAACGAGGATTCCACTTGGTTGACGGAGTCCAACATCACAGCACTGCCCCCACCCGCATCTCTGAACGACCCATCCCTGAGTCCAGAGAAAATCTCCAAAGTCCGGGTGTCCCCCGCAGTGCCACCAAAGCCCAGAAAAGGGGTCAGGCGCAGGCAGTCTGAGAGCGACGCCAGGGCCACCCCACCCAGACTGTCGGAGCACCACAACAGGCTCATCGTTGTCAAGCCAAAACCCACAAAGCAAAATTTGAACTTGGAACTATCCTATGCGACGCCCTGTGATGAAACTAATGGACATGACTCTGCACAGACGCCGGCATCTCCTCCAGCGAGAAGATGCCATAGGAATTCGTCCCACGCAAATGAGTCGAAACAGCACAGGAGCAGGAGAACAAGTGCTCCGTGCGTCCCTAATGGACAGTTACAATTGCATGATGTAACCTCGCCGACCGAACCATCCAAGGCATCAGATAGGAAGTCTAGATCTCAGTTCAAACCGTCTCCTCCGAAGAGGAGTGAGAACACAAAGTTGTCCTCCGCATTCACTGCCCCCCAAAGGAGGTCGGCTTCAGCCTCCGCCGCTCCCTATGACCAGGAAGACAGTCCTCCGGAGTCATTTTTACTTAACCTTCAGAAGGTCATGGTAAAGAAGTGGAAGGTGGCTCAACAGTTGTCAAATGACAACATGTCTTCACACCAGATTCTTGGGTTCAGAGATCCTAATTGTTTACCTGTTGCGGAAGGATCTTCACCGCTGCAAAGGTCTCCATCTTCTCCACCACCGTTGCCAATCCATGTAGATAAAAAGCACCACCGGTCCTCTTCGCAGTCGGGAGCAGCCAAATCCAAAAAGCACCCTCCCCCACCTCCACCTAAGAAACCAGACAATAATAAGGCATCCATGTGGTGAAGCAGGAAAGACCTTTATAAGGCAAAAGACGTGCTCAATTTGGTGCTGTGAATAGGCTTTTGCAAAGAGATGGTTATTGAAATTTATAAGAACTTTGTGCTTCAATACATTCTGCAAAAAGAATTACCTTACATAATTCTTAAAAGAGAAGCATTTGTTTGAAGTTTTTCATTCGCTTTATATCTGCTTGGATTCTAGGCTCGGAGATATATAGAATGAGGCTTCAGATTGGAACGAACTAGAAATATTTTTACATATTCGTATTTAATGTGTTGGCACACATAGTAATCAATGATTTAATGGTGCAGACATTTTTATTATTAAAAATAGCTCAATCTTTTTGATTTCATAATTAGTTTTTACATTCGAATATTCATTGTTCTGAACTTTCATATGTTTAGTATAGAAATAATTTGACTATTGAAATCAACTAGTTGTTCCTAACAAAAATTACTACTTACAATGGTAATTTTGTTTAGTTTTACTGTAAATTTACTTGATTTTAGAAAATGACAGGCTAAAATTCTAGCATTTAATTTTTATGGCAGATTTGTTTTCTACTAGATAAGAATGAATTAATTAGTTTCATCAAATTTATTTTAAGAGAAACTAATGAAAAACTAAATAAGTGAAGGTACTCAAGTGATTTTTTTTCTTACTACAAACCTTTTTTAAGTATTTGCGACAGTTTTACCTAATATTTAACTCATTTCAAAACCTATATCAGTGGTTCTCAACCTTTAGATATCCATGGAACACAATTTCTAATAACACTAAATTAAAATCAAAGTTATCTAATATTATTTTTGTGCTAAATATAATTCAAGTATTAAAAATTGTATTTTGGGGAAATAAAATTAATGGCACAAAAATAATACTGTATTTAACCTAAATATTTAAAAAAAAAAATAAGGTAACACATTTCATATTAATGATATGGTTCTATTTTCAAATAATATATATATATATACGAGTGCATTTCTTGCACCTGTTTCGGGATCTTTGATAATCTTTTTTGCTAGGGCAAGAGTAGAAATGAAAGTTTACGCCCTTACAAATCTGCAATTGAAAAAATTCCATTTAAATTTTTCTATACGAAGACTTCCATGGACCACTTTAGAACCCTCTTGCGGACCACCGGTTGAGAATCACTGACTTATTTAACTTTTTATGATCCATAATCTTCATAAAAGAAAGCTTTAAGATTTTAATTTATAGTGTCAAATTATGTAAATACAGTTATAGCCCTGAAAGCTAATATAACTCGATTCTTTTTGATCCCTTGATAAAAGAATATTTTACAAATTAGAATATCAAAAGCATATTTTTATGTCTTTGATTTTCCTACATTGAAAATATTTTCTTGAGATAATGAGGAATGTTTGTAACCATGTTTATATATTATTAGCAATGGTATATTCCAACTCAATTGTTTGCATAAAAATAACTTTAATATTTTTCTTTTTTTAAGATATAAAAAGCTAGGTGCAATCCTTGTTGAATTTATGTAATCTCTTTTTTTTGTATAGTGTATTGTAGGAAGCCTTATAGCTATGAGCTTACAACTTCATGCACCAAAATGAAATTCAGATGGAAAATTGTTTTCCCAAGTATCTACTCTTTGATTTCTTGGCGTAATCTGTAATTGTTATTAGCGCACAATTAGTGTATGCCCTGTACTTATTTATGTTAAATTATTTGTGTGCCAATATTAATCTAATCTAGTAACATGTATAAGAAATTGGCTGGCCCAATTACGTCGTGAATACAAAGTTTTTCTATTATAATTCATAAAGACTTCAGTTAAAATATTTCTGGTCTATAACAGGATTTAGTCAATCAACATATTTAATATCAATTCTTCATTATCTGAGATCTAACAATATTAAGCACAGGCCTAAAGAATGAGCTTATTGTATAAAAAAAATATATAACCAAGGTTTTTCAAATTTTTGAAAGAGAGAAATGTTAAAGTATGATTAAAAGATATAACATAAAACCTCATTGGATACAATTAAAAAAAAAGTCTAAAATATCAGAATAAATTTTGAGCACATTATATAATAGCATTGACAATCTGTCAAACTTAAAAAATATTTTAAAATATCTCAATTAAATGTATTAAAAATATATACAATCTTATACAAATCATGCATAAATTGTTATATTACTGATTTGATTTTGATTGTAATACATAAATCTTTAACATGTGTATTTCATTGCAATAAAGCTACATTCATTTTCAAAACTGAGTTTATATCAATTTTTTTTGCTGTGAAGTTTCTTTAATGTGGAATAACCAGCGACAGCCCTAGAAAATTTTCTAGGTGGTGTAAGATTTCCTAGTTGCGCCCTCCCTCCCCCATAACTTTTGAAACAACTTCTTTGAAAGTCGGTTAACCAATTAATTAAGCGATGTACAGGCTACATTTTGTTTATTAATAGGAATTAGGATAAGCGTTTCGAAAAAAAAAACCTTTATTCTATAAGTAGATATTTATTAAATGTCTGATCTCATAAAAAAAATCATTAAACTCTATGGACACTTTTCTAGATTTAACACTGAAAAATTCTGGGAATAACAACTAAGTCTGGTGAGATAAAAAAGTGCAGATTTAATGAAATGCAATCATTATTAAATTTAATTACTGGATTTCAATAAAGATATTCTGAATGAAATTTAATATTTCTTATTTTTTGCAATTCATTTCAAAATAAAGCTAAGTTTTAAGTTAGATCAAATTCTAAACATGCATAATTTTTAAAAGTGTAAGCTATAAATTATTCAATGTTCATATGAACTTGACTTTATGCATCAAATACTAATTATATATATCATATATGAATATTAAGCTTTTGTGGGATTAGGAAACTTAAAAATTCAATGAAATTAGATCATTCTTTCATACTAGACAAAGAATATATTAAGTTTTTTTTAATTGGACCCCCTTGTTAGTCGTCGCATGATGGTGTGTGTGTGTGTATAGTCTCCAAAAGACTAACCATTAAACCTGCAAGCCCGACAATAATTAGAATTCAAGATCGAACATACAAAAAGTAATTCTTAAAAATAAATGTAATGGAAATTCGAAAAAACAACCTAAGAATGGGTTTAAATAAATAAGCAAATAAAAAAATTCAACAGACAATTAGAACAAAACGGCTATTTATTCTTCAAAACAATACTAAAATATGCCAAAAATATTTGGTTAAGATATCTCTGAATATATCAAATGAAAAAGTCAAGTTTTATCACATACAATCTAAAACTATGAAAATACTTAGTTGATATACTTTCAAAAAATGTCACAGGTAAATTATATTTTTATATTGATATGAACAAAAAATACAGTGAGAAAAAATCTTGATTAAGCATACTAAAATATTCTGTTACTCTTCTCAGGAAAAAGAAATTATTTATACTTCCTCAGATTATCTCTAATGAGGTTTTGTCCCCATAGTTTTAAAATAAAATGTACTTCTGCTTACATAAACTACATAGTATACAAAAAAGTGTACAGATGTTGACAAGTGAGTTAATTGTTTATTAATATAAAGAAACACATACATTTTTTTTATAGATTACAACATCTGGTTTCTGGTCAATAACAATTTCATTAAGATCTCATCATATATATGAAGAAATTTTAGTTCACTTTAAATTACTTTTTCTAAATTTTAAAATACATGAATACCATATTAGTGATGATTCAGATTGCTATAAATTATTAACTTCGGCACATTTGAATATGGAACAGAAGCAAAAAGGACACTATAAAACAATTCTTTGAATTTTTTTTTTTAAAGATGTGTAAATGCCTACTATTAGTTCAAATACAAGTAGAAAAAATTGTCGTGGATAAATAAGTGTAAAAGAATATTTACAGTAAAAATATTTTTTTTGCAGAATTTTATTGCAAAAGAAAAATCTTTGATAATTTTCAACATGCGAGTATTTGAAGTATGTTTGAACAAGTAGAACTCTTAGACAGTTACAAAAAATAAGAAAACTTAAAAATATAGAAACCTGTTTTATCTAATTATATTTGAAATGTTATGTCACTTTCTATGCCATAACAAAATAAATGAAAGTAAATATTTCATATTAATGTTACTAAAAAGCAATAAGTGTAAAAAATCTTTTTGAAGTTTATATTAAAATAAAATCACACAATTTTGTTGCTACATACATGACTAACTGCATTCACACAAAAGTAGAAGTCAAACAAAGGATTTTTTTTAAGATATATAATTTTTTTTTTTTATATAACAAGTGTTAGGGTAAACACAGGAAATATTATCATTGATACAGGAAAATAATGTATTTTGTAAAAAATATACATAAAATGCTATAAAAGTTACACAAGTTTTTACGCTTTCTTTAGTTTTTAAATGCAGATATAAAATAATACTTTAAAATATCTGTCTGTAAATCTGGCATTATGATACTGCAATAACTTTATTTTAATTATGTTCATAAATAAATAATATGTTTTTAAAAATAATTTTAATAAAATTGAATTTTTTTTTAAATGAAATTTGCATGCAGAATTTAATAAGTAGGAGTTCAAATTAAAGGTAGCACTACTATTTATGTTTATTTAAAAATTAGACTGTGAGCAAATGATAAATTTAGAAAAATTCACCAAGTCTTGCCTTATGAAGATTTGTTGTTTTGAGATACAGTTCCAAGTCGTTCGGTCTTTTTTAACATTAAACAAATGAAATTGCATTTAAATTTTGGTACTGTTACTGCAAACTTGTTGCTCCAGTGCATTTTAACAGCAATTTATGTAACTGCTGAACAAAACTTAAAAAATTCATACTTTCATGTTCCGACAAATTACCGATTGATATAAATTTTACTGTACTAGCAGCATGCAAAATTTAAATCTTATTATTAAAAATTACAGTTCTTAAATCTTAAACTTTGCAAAAATATTAAAATAAAAATAGATGTACAGCTATGATATTAGTAAGGGTAAATAAAATTTTAACTATCTGATCACAAGATGATCAATATAAAATACATTGACTACTGACTAATTTCAGGCGTTATGGCGTCAATCAGATAAAAAAAAGTAATGTAGTAGGTCTATTTAAAAAATTTTGAAAAATAATTTATTTTATTGCATTGGGCGATATTGCCCATTTCACATGTACACCCTGTCTTGTTGTATCACAATATTAACTATGCACAGTGTTCATTCTAGGCGTTTTTTGAAGGGCGGGCCGCCCTGCCCGCCCTTTTTTAATCTCGATAGCGCCCTCCTGCCCTTTTTTTGAAAAATGCCGCCCTCTTCTGCAAAAATGCCGCCCTCTTTTGCCCTTTTCATTCAAGTACAACCATCCTTGCTGCCTCATCTGACTTTAAAAAAAAGCAACGATTTCAAAATTTTAAGTGAAACATGACAGCAGAAAAACAAACTTATTTGTATACGCTTGTTGCGCAATATCAATGATTTCGCGGTAATTTCAAGCGCGGGACATTCCATACATTTTATTGGTTGGTTGTGCCCGCATGTGAAAAAACTTAAGTTTTTTGTAGAGGAGAAGATGGTTTGGAACGAGGTTACTAAAGTAGGCATTTTAGCACCGCATTTTGAATTTAAGTAGAATTTTCATCACTTTTTTAATGTACTTTTTTTGCGTCAGTTTGGATAAGTAAAAAAATAATTTTTAATCATCAAGTTTCGGATTTTAAGTAGCATCTTCATAAATAGACATCTGTTTTGTACGTTCGTGTTGAACGTTCTTGAGAGTGGTTGCACACACGCAGGATTTTTTGCCCTATGTACAAATAATTTTATATAGTCGCCGCTCACAGATATCTAGCGTCTACACACAGGGCGCTAAAATCTCCTCCGTCGACGTACGTCGAGAGCTGACTGTTGGGCTATTGGCGACGGTTCGTCGCCAATAGCCCAACAGTCAGCTCCAGGCGACGGTTCGGGGCCTATATCGAAGAAAGACCCGGGAAAGATGCCTCGTATGTTTGAACCATGGTTGACGAGGAAACACCTCAACTGATACCCAACGCCTTCAATAGACGTCGGGACTTTGGACCCCGATCAGATGTATCGTACACCAGTCCCGTACACGCCGAAAATTTTTGTGGATGTTTTGGACGACATTCCTAGTATTTGTAGTGAAGCTGGCAATCCTCCGATCACAAGATCACTACTTTTCTTAGTCAATTCCGTCGCATAGGATCGAACCAAGAACCCTTTGATTGGGCTATTAGCTGACGCCTTTATCCACTCGGCCACGGAAGCCTTGAATCGAATGGGAGGCACGAATTAAAAAAAATTCTTACTGGATTGTTTGTGTTAATTAACGTCGCACTAGAGCTGTACAGTAGGCTATTGGCGATGGTTCGGGGTCTACCTCGAAGGAAAAACCTGGGAACGATGCCTCGTATTTTTGAACCATGGTCAGATGACGAAATTCTTACTGGAATAACATAGCTTATTATTAGGGACCGTCACTTATTACGAATGAGAGGTTCGCAAGACTTAACAATTGATCGAATTGACCAAATGATTTCACACATATGGAAATAAGGGTGATCAAAGGTTCGAATGGTTGTTGGTTTATTTTCTTTAATGTGTTTGTACCGCTCGGGAAGTAAGAAAAAAAAAATTCACATCGAGTGAAAAATTTATGAAAATTAAATGCAATATGAAAATATATATGTTAAGTTAATCGTTTATAATTATACTTTAAGTCAGATGCGTCTGTGGCAGGGTTTAATGACAAAACCAAAGATACGAGTCAAATCACGATGCGTGGATCTAATCCCAGTCCTTATTTTTTCAGCTCACACTGAGAAAAACAACTTTAAGGCCCATTCTACACGAACGCGCGTAAGCTTTTCGGTTATTCGAGAATTCATATGACTTGGTATGAATTCTCGAATCACAGAGAAGCTCACGCGCATTTTATTTGTTCGTGTAGAATGAGCCCAAACGGTAAGCTGTGTTTATAAACGTGTATTTGGTTACGTATATCAATATAAAATGGCGGCTGCATAGCTATCGCTAACAACAAATTAACAACCCTTTTATTTTCTCGTTTAATGTATAAGCTCTAATTTACTTCAGAGCGCTACTTTTGGAACGGCAGCGATGACCAATTCTCCTTCGTGGCTGACCACGTCCACTCCAACTGTGTTTTTTTTAAAGTGCCCTTTAAAAAACCAAAAGTGCCCTTTCAAAAACAAAAGTGCCCTTTCAAAAACGGGAAGTGCCCTTTTTCTGCCAGTAGCGCCCTGCCCCTTTTTATTTCTAGAGTGAACACTGACTATGCATATTAAAAAATTATGTGCTATTCAAACAGAAATATTTTGGATAAATTGTACAATCACTGACGTTCTAACACCTATTTATGTTTATTGAAATTGACATGTTGGTTTTATTTACTAACCAAATATTCAGTTATGAAAGTTCTTGAGGACAATATTGCTCATAAAGCCTTTGTATCACTAAAAAGTATAGCTATAGAAAGGATTTTCAGCACAGGAGAAGTCTTTGAGAGAGTTCCAACTTATTAATACTTTGATATCCAAATTGTTTTTAGAGATTGTTAATAAACTACTTAGTTCAAAATATCACAATGAATTTGCTTTAACCATGAAATATTAATCAATGTTTCACAGACATTAATTGCACTTTCAAAATATCATTGCACTTCTGATATGGTAACAAGAATACACATTTTTTACAGAGAGATTCTACAAATAAGCTAGAAAAGTTGTTGTTTAATTAGACCAGCAAATTAACTTAAAACTACTATCACAGTGCACCAAAAAATATATATCACATTTTATATACTTTAGAATACACAACATATATGTCACACTACCCTTCCACCTTCTCTCAATAAAAAAAATCACAGTTAATATACTTTCTACATTCTTCTCCGATGTTTCACCAAATCTAGCAATCTCCACTCAAAAACCAGGAAACCTAAAAACAGAATTTTTTAAAACCTAGTTTTTGGTGTCAGTTTGATGTGTGATCGCCATTGGCAACATAAAATATCAAATGCATGTTATACAAGCATAAAATCAGCACAGAGAAGCTTTTTTGTCAAAGAATTCAAAAATATTGCAGTCAATTGTAACACAAAAACAAGTTGTTACTTTTTAAACATTTACTGTGAATGTTACATAAAATTACAGTTGCTTCTTAATTTGGTAAATCTGTTTTATATGGTCGCCCTCGGCGACTTTTCTGAAAATCCTATATTTGCAACGATAAAACATTGCTTGGCAACAAAAACTGGTTTGGTTGCCAATCAAAGAATTCCTCCATTTTCTCCCTGCATCACGTTTGTCGCCGGGTTGCCAGATTTGGTGAAAAATCAGGACAACCGTGAAAGACAGATTGATCCTTAATTTTAAAGAATTGCAGATTGATCTAATTTTTATAGTTCCCCAAGATTTTTTAACAAATCTGATGAATTAGAACCAATGGCTGCAACTTATAACTTCTTGTGGCAATTCTATAGAATCCAAACCAACATAATTTAAAAAAGAAAAACATTGTAAGGAGCCATTTGTTCTTAGTAACATTAAAAAATGTTGTTAAATATGGCCATTTGCAGCAAATTAACCAATTTGCACACAACATAAAAAAATCATAATAATAAAAAGAATTGACAGTTAAAAACGTGTTCTGCTTCAATTTCACGTGCTATATTTCAAAAATTTCTTGATTATGTATTACAAGTTAGATTCAGAAACCAAGTAAAAATACTAAATTAAAATATAGATCAACAAAGAGAAAATCAGCAACTTGTTGATATGTTACATATAAAATCACAGCATTACGTAGTTTCCTATTTCATATTTGCAGTCGACTTTACCTTCTTAGTGCTTTGGACACTGACGGACTTACGTTTTTCGTTAGGTGAATCAGTTCGATTTTCATTCGGAACTTTTGCCAATAGTTCACTCATTTTTACTTTCATAGCACCACCCAAACGAAAGGATCCCGCTGCTCCTTTACCTTTGGTTCGAATAAGAGTACCTGCTTCCACGGCCATGATCAGGTACTTTTTAATGTTCCGTGGTAGTTTCTTTGGTTCTACATTAAAAGAATTTGTGATGTATTTCTTGATAGCCTGCATTGACGAACCATTGCGGTCGTTTAACATCGTAATAGCGATTAACACCATTTCTGAGACTTTTGGAGGCTTGATTGGATTGATCGACGTCATGGTTATATCGGAAATGATCCTCTTTTTATTTTCATCTAATTTAAAATGTTAAATCTAGTGAAATATCAGTAAATTTAATTACACTATGAAGACGTATGTTTAAAACACAAATTTAAAAGTGGTTTGTTTTGGTTAAATTGAACCATGTGAATATGTTGAGTTATTCGGGTGCTGAATCAAATATTGATGTGGCAACTTTAAGCCTCTTCAAAAACGTTGAACAATAAAATAACTAGAAAATTTTACGAGTATTTAAAGTACAAAATACATAACTTTAAAAAATTTAACTTTTGATTTTGTAGTGTTGTGTTAAGGTCGAACCAAATTGTGCTGATAACTACACCAAAAAAACACAATTCATTATTACTAGTATGGCAACATCTAAAGAAGCGCCATCCCTGCTCCATAACAAAACAAAACAAATATTAGAATGTGCATGAAAAATGTTTTTTTTACTAGAATTTTTGTAGACTTTAAAAAAATTTTCTTTTTCATAATGAGGCCTTAAATTTGATACTATATATTAAAATTTTTATGTAAAAATTGGCATCTACAAAAGGTATTTCTTTGCGGTATTCTATTTTAAACCTTGATTTTTCAAATGGAACATTAAAAAGAATGCATAACTCTCTGAAAGAAATGCAAATAATTTATAATGATGTAGACATTGATTAGGGTTAAGACACCCCCATCCCCTACAAATTTATAAAATTATCATGTGGGTAACGAATTACTGTCAAAAAAAAATCTTAAAGGATCTTTAATAATCGGGTAACAGACAATTTTAGTTTTATTATCTTTAAATCTAGAATATCCTAAAAGAATGAGAAATTCTTAAACATTCAGAAATATGTATATGTAATATATTTTTCCGTTTTATCATAAAAAATCTGTGGAGATGCAGAATTGCACTTGAAGAACAATAATTAATTAAAGTGGTTAAAAGAATGTAGGGACTGTAGGACAAGGCTTAAAAATCAATGTTGCCAAATATGATTTCACCTCAAATTGTCAACCCTGTGCAAGTTTAATATGTTTTACACCTATGCACAAATAATTGTATAATATGTATATATAACAAGCATGCAAAAATTCTAATCAAATTTGTAACTTTGTTAATTTTCCAGTTGTCATTTTGTGATTAGTTATTATGCTATAGTCGGGGACAACCTAAGTTGGACATGAACGTTTATGCTGTAAGAGTTGATCCTTCCGCAGAGAAATATAGTTCCAAAACAATATAGTAATTACGCTCAAACGACAGTACAATGAACAAAACTTTCAGTGGAATTTGAAAGTTCTTCATATAATTCTCTAATTGAAATGTTTTTAGTTTCATATTTATTAGGGATGAAACGGATATTCGGTGACTATCCGGTATCCAGCGGATTTTTAATTATCCGGTGCCGGATATCCGGATGAATAAAACGTAGCAGATTTTTTTTTTTTGAAACTCAATTATCTTTTGTCTTGCTTTAAGTATTTTCCTGAAAATGCTACCCCACTGTATTCTGCAGAGTGCAGATTCTCCCTCGAATTTTTCATGAGAAATTTAGGTGGGTAAGGTGAGAAGTGATAACTTACTCATTAAAGCCTGACCAGGTGCGTTCCAAACACGGTGGGTCGCAGAGAATAGATAGCAGGAAAAGATATGCTGCAGACTTTCGGAACGTTGTATGTTAGAAATTGTTTTATTCTTTAGTCTAGTAGAAGCTATTTTTAGCATTTAGATCAGCAATTTGAAATTATCTCAAAATTACATTTTCAAAGGCATTGTACCTTACATCTCTGGCCGTTTTGAAATCGGTATAAATATGAACAGTTTATTAAAGAACTTTTAAGGTGTACATAAACACTTGAAATTTAAATTATAAATTTAAAACTCTAGTTTTTTCATGTATGAAAACACTTTAAAAATCATGATTCATTATAAAAAAAAACTGAATAAAATCAAATACTAATTAGCGTTTTATAGGCTAATTAGCATGTTTTTTTTAATACATGGTTATGCAAGTTGCAATTAATATAGAAGCATAATTTTTGTTGGAAATTACTCGAAGTATCTTTCTTAAAGTTATAAACCTCCAAAAAGTTTATAGCATTAAATTTTTTTTTTTTAAATAATTTTATACCTCGAGGTTTTCTTTTCTTCAAATTTTCAATTTCAAATTTCTTTTACAATGGAGGGTTATAATATCTCACAACTAATATAAAGTGGAATTAAAAAATAATTTTCTCAAAAGTTTAAGCAAACTTTAGTTATTTTAAAATACAAATACAACGTTAAAATACGCAATAAAAAATCCATTAAATCTGGACATGTTTCGGGAGATACGTCTCCCTTCATCAGCAGAGAATGAAAAGTCTGTGTAAAAAATATAAATAAATAAACCCAGAAATTGAAAGTGTTGCCAAAGAAAAAACACAACGAAAAAACAACAAAAAGACTATTTCAATCCGTTGGAGTTAACTATTGTGTGCCATCAAGCGGGAAATACTGGGACTGCAAATGTTTCGTTGACAATCGAATCAATATTGCTAAAAATATGAAACGCTTCCAGGAAGTCAAGTTCAACTGGAGATTTGGGTTTACAAATTAAATGTCAGTTAGAAAAATTAAATATATGACCATGTTCCCAAGAGTGCTTTGCAATGGAGGACTTCTTTATTTCTTGTTTAACAGTATGTGCTTGGTGCTCCTTAATACGAAATCTCAATGCTCTCTTTGTTTGACCGATATATGACATGCCACATTGACATGAAATCCTGTATATGCCCCAGTTATTCAGATCGTCAATAGGGTCTTTAAGTTGCGTGAAGGTGATCTTATTAATAGGTGAAAAAATTGTCTTATTGATATGGGGAAAAACTTCCTGGAGGCGTTTCATATTTTTAGCAATATTGATTCTATTGTCAACGAAACATTTGCAGTCCCAGTATTTCCCGCTTGTTGGTACACAATAGTTAACTCCAACCGATTGAAATAGTCTTTTTGTTTTTTCTTTGGCAACACTTTCAATTTCTGGGTTTATTTATTTATATTTTTTACACAGACTTTTTCATTCTATGCTGATGAAGGGAGACGTATCTCCCAAAACATGTCCAGATTTAATGGATTTTTTATTGCATATTTTAACGTTGTATTTGTATTTTAAAATTCTATAACGCAATGTTTCTATAAGACGAGTTTTTATCTTAAACTTTAGTTATGTTAGGAATGAAGGGATATACAGTAAAAATACAATTCTTAAGAAATTAAATGTTAAGTTTATAAAACATACGCCCATTGCAAGCGGTATCCTAGAATAACCCTTTATAAATAAAAGTTTTTGGAATATTTATTCAAGCTTGGTATCATCTAATAAATTATAAATTGGGGAATATTTTAGAATTTTTTTTTTCCGATTTCCGTTTTTCCTAGTGTGTAGAGAAAATATTTTCATAAAAAAGAAGCTACTGGATATCCGGTTTGTAATGTGCGCCAGATATCCGGCAAAACCACTACTTGGTTCATCCCTAATATTTATATATGTACTTTCATATTTATTTAACAGCCTACATAATTCCAGTTTCAACGAATAAAAAGCTCTGTATCGTCCGAGTCCAGTAACCCTTGAATTTGGCGAGCTAAATATGTTTTACTCGCATTTGATTTATTTTTACTTTTTCTTCTGGGCTTTTTTTTTCTCTTTTGGATATTGTAATTTTTTTTTTGATTATATGCTTTACGTTTTTTCAAATCTTTTTCAATAGGAAACTTGACTGTTAAACTGAAACCTATACTTAGATACAGTGAATGTAAGGGTGCCAAAATCGGTTCCCGTCCTAGGTGAAATATTATTTAGTTCCTGATATACATAGAAACTGTTTCAAATGTGCAATAAACATGCCACAAGCAAGATGTGGTGGATTTTTTTGGATCAAAGTCATGTATGCTTTGTAAAATATCTGCTTAAACACAATGCAGTTTACAAAATAAATTATATCAATAACTGTTTTGTTTCTAGGATGGACAATCCGTTGAGTCTAAAGAAAGAGGTCTCTGAACTTGAAATTAGCTTTAAAAAGGCCTTTGAAGTTTTAAAGAAGTTTCAAGAAAATAATGAAATATTTAGTACTTTAAAACGAAATATTGAAGTTGCTAAAACTGCTCTAAATGCCATATGTAATGTACAAGAACATTCAAAGGTAAACTCTTAACTTTTATATGATTGAATTCATAATATTTTCTTCATGTGCACATAATTGGTAAACTAATCTGAATTATGTGTTGTTAACGAAAATCTCTTTTTATATTTTTTTAATACAATATGTAACATTAATTTTAATAAAAAAATAACAATTTGGTATGCCTGATTGAAAGCTTGAAAAACTGTGATAAATCTGCAGAACAGAACACTGCACAGAAATTTGTAAATGGGTCATTCCATGTCAAATTAACACAAGAAATGGCATTTTTTTTCATCACCATCTTTGATTTTTATGAAATTTGGTGAACTTGTTATACCTACTAAAAATGTAAAAAATGCAAAATTTTAACCTCCTCGCCCTATTAGTTTTTTAGTTTGCATTTCAAAATGGCTAAAAACGTAAATCTGCCCTCCGATGGCTGCATTTAAATTACCATAACTCCTGCTCTAATTAACATATAGAAATAATATTGGTATCGTTTTAAAGCTCTTTAAATGAATTTTAAAATGATATGAAACACATGAAGGTTTGGTGAAAAACATTTCAAGGTCATATTATTTGACCTTTGACCTTGAATTCCCAAAAAATGAATTTCTTAATTTTCACTATATTTTTTCCCTGAATAATACAACATTTGAACTACATGTATACCAATTTTCAAAGTGGGACAACAATGGGATCATATAAAAAAAAATTAGAAACAAAAATATACACAGGGTCATTCCATGTCAAATCAAAAAAAGTGTGGGAAAAAAATGCACAAGAAAATGCATTTTTTTTTCGCACCATCTCCGATTTTTATGAAATTTGGTGAACTTGTTATACATACTAATAATATAAAAAATGCAAATTTTTAACCTCCTTGGCCTATTAGTTTTTTAGTTATTTGCATTTCAAAATGGCTAATATTTGAAATTTTTTTTTAGTGTATGATCCCATTGTCATCCCACTCTGAAAATTGGTATACATGTAGTTCAAATGTTGTAGTATTCAGGGAAAAATATAGTGAAAATTAAGAAATTCGTTTTTTGGAAATTCAAGGTCAAATGATATGACCTTGAAATGTTTTTCACCAAACCTGCATATGTTTCATATTATTTTAAAAGTCATTTAAAGAGCTTTAAAACGATACCAATTTTATTTCTATATGTTAATTAGAACAGGAGTTATGGTAGTTTAAATGCAGCCATCGGAGGGCAGATTTTTAGCCATTTTGAAATGCAAATAACTAAAAAAACTAATAGGCCGAGGAGGTTAAAATTTTGCATTTTTTACATTCTTAGTAAGTATAAAAAGTTCACCAAATTTCATAAAAATCGGAGATGGTGAGGAAAATGATTGTGTTGATTTGACATGGCCCAAATGCTAAATTTTTAACAGCAATAGTCTCTGTTGATAAAATATCTATAACAGGGAAATAATATATCTAAGAGCTTCAATTAAAGTTGAAAAGAAACACTTAGCTAAGTTAAACAAATTGATCATCACATATTCCTTATTTTAAAAGAATTGTTTATCTACCTAATTGTGTTAGACTGTTTTGATAAGAAAACAAAATGTCTTTTAATGCAGCAAAATTATTTCCAATATCTAAATTTTAAAAAATCCTAGTCAGTATTGAAAGCAAACTCTATATGTGCTATATGTTTCTGAATTAATTCCTTAGTTTTTTTAAAAAAGCTATTTTTGGAGTATTAATGAAATTTTTTATTAAATTGTTTGGTCTTGAAAATCAATATATTCACTGTCACAAATAAAACATTTGTAAATAAACCTCTTTGTTACCGAATTTTGCAGTAAAACACTCTCATTAAACAGCCATTTCACACCTAAATTCTAATGTCTTACAAGTGGTCAAAAATAAAGCTTTCTATATTTAACCTAGCTGTATATTACGTAAAAAACATCTGTAAGATCATAACTAAATTTGAGGAACAAACATTCAAGATTTTTTTTTTGTCACATTTAAATGATTCATGGGAAAACTCAAATAACTTTTCCGCAATACATTGAATCCTATAAATATTCCATGTTTGTAAATTGCTAATTTTGTTGTGAATGTTTGCTCCTCATTTTCACTGCAGCTCCAGATTTATTCATATCTAATATAGTTTAATTCTAATCATTATTATCTTTTATTTATAATAGGAAGATATCAGTGTCACTATTGACGAGTTTAGCGATAATGAGCAGTGCCCAAGTGATGATGACTGGGACTGTAATGCTGATGATTTTGATGACATGGTTAAGGTATATTTTTATTTACTACATTTTTTTTTGGCATTAAACTATATTATTTTCCCAATGAAAGATCTCTATTGCGTTAATCACGGCACTGTTTCACAATAAATTGATGTGCTTATTATTAAATTTTTTTATTAAATTATAAAAGTTTGCTAAAAAGCTTTAATAACTATCAAGAGAGAAGATAATGCATTGCTTTGATTAAGGTCCTTCGACAATGGTAAATAATTGTTCAAAAGTTTTTTAATGGGACCAAAGCAAAACTTTAACTCTGATTAATTAGCATATTGTTAGAATGAATTTTCTAATGTTTAATCACTTTCGAGTATTTTTGTGCGCAACTACTCGTCATCTTGGGTTATCAAGTAATATGCGTTCTTTAATATCCAAATTCTAATTACTATTATTAATCTAATTAACGTTAATACCTTTTGCAGTTACTGTGGGTTTATATATTGATTTTTCCTTATATTTTAATATGAGAGTGTCTTAAGAGAGATTAGATTTTTTTTCTGCAGTGTCTTAAACTTTTATCTAGTTATTTTAATATCACTAACTAAAATATAGGGTAGACGCAAATCCTTGGCGATGGTCATTGCTTGGCTGCGTCACATTTAGTTGTATTACAAATAAAACATTATTTTGCACAACTACTTTGCTTATATTTTAAATGAGTCGCTTAGCTTTAGTAGCAACAAACTAAGTAGTTATAAACATAGCAAAAAAGAATGGTTTATTATGCATAGTTAAACTGCCAAAGAATGACCTTTGCTCAATAATTTTTACTTGTAATAATTAAACAAATAATTGTTTAAATGCAATGAAGTTGCACTTTATACATTATTTATCTTTTTCCAGGCTTGCGAAGATGCTGAAGTTAGTTATAATTCTATTGAAGATGGCTCAGATCCACCAACTGAAAATGAACAAAGTTTTGCTTCACAAAATGATGAGCAAGAGATTGAAAATGTGAAACCTTCTGAACAAGAGGAATTCGGTTGGTTCTAGCATGTATTAATAAACATCATATTGCATATTAAAAGTAGAAGTAGTTTATAAAATTAGAAACTAAACTTCTGTTTTATAAGAAAATTTATCATGTTGTATAAAAGAAAATAAATTGAAAATAATTCAAGAAATTTAACTTTAATAACAATAAGTTTGATAATAGAATATACCATTGAATAAGAAATATACTTTAAAATTGTTTTAATGCCTATTTTTTTTTTGTATGTTTAAGATTGTGAACCACCAACCGATGAACATTTACGAATTCTGAAGCAACTCTTTGGCCATGCATCTTTTAGACCGTAAGAAACATTTGAAAATTTCTGCATTTGATATAATAACTAAACATTTATGTCAATTATATTTTACATGATAAAAGAAATGCAAATATGTATATTATTTATAAATTACTTGTTCCATATTTTGGGTTAATGCAGTTTGTTTCTATATGCTATAATTTGTATGTAATAAAATACGACAAATAATTAAAAGTATTAAATTGACATTAAGGAAGATATTGTAGAACGTTTAGTGAATATTTATTGCTAATCGTGTCATACTGATTAATAATTATTGTCAAACTTTATTATTCTTTAGTTTTTGTGAAGTTTCTGTGAGATGTACTATTTTTAAACCACTTTCAGATTTTTTTTATTGTTAAATTTTTTTAAATATTGGTCAACAAAAATTTATCTAAACTGGGTTTAATATTATGACTACAGTCCTAAATTATATTTACGTGTCAATATTTATTAGGCAAGTGGGCAATTTGAAATTTTTTTTAATTTATAGATTTTTACTAAAAAAGATTTTTGAAGGGTTGTTTACCTGTATAAAGAATTTTAAAGGAAGTTGTTACTCGGCTGCCGAATATTTGATATGTGGTCCACAAAGTAAACTGAATGTTTGTCCAAATCACTATTTGTTACATCCCTAGTTTTTACAATTTTGGTATTTTATATTTTTAAGGATGCAGTGGAAAATCATTCAAACAGTGCTGGTTGAACATAAAGATGTGAGTGCTGTGATGGCAACAGGTAAGCATATTGATAAAGATATACAATTTGCTGGTGTTTAAATTTATTTTTAAAGTATTTAAATGATTTTAAGAATCTGAATATTTTAGTACACTGATGTTAAATCTAAAAAATTCCAAATGTTATCGTAACTATTGTTTCTGATATTGCACTTAAAATATTATGAAATTAAATATACACAAATATGTTATGATATAAAAAATATAAATGGAATAAAAAATCTCTTTATTTATATCGAAAATAATTATTTGGTTATTGGTACTTATTATTTTTATATAATCTCGATATTAAACTTCTGGGAATTTAGGGATTCCTGTTCTTTAAAAATTTATATTTTATTTATAAAATATTGATTTTGTTATTTAAACTTTAATATGTTAAAAAATATTTGTTTACAAATCAAAAGTCCTTAAAATTTAAATTTGAGACTTCAGTTGTCTAATTTTATACTTTATAATACTCAGAGGGCTGAAGTGCAAATTGAGAAATCTTTTTATTAATTGGTCTGTCTGTTCTTTGGTAAGAAAAATTCACAAATGAATAGTATAAAATATCTGCATAATTTACATCTTGCCATGAACTTTGGGGTATTGGACATATTAGCCATTACTAAGAAGGGTTTGCGCAAGCATGAAAATATTAAAAAGTGTCCAAAATAGAATATTTGACATTTCAATTAAAAAATAACATAGATTTTCAATCAGTTAAATTTTGATTTTCAAAATAGATAGTTGCTCTTTAATCTACCTATTCTAGTGTATTTTCTTTCATTTTGAGGATTGATATATATTTCCTTATTCTTTGAAACAGCATAATACTTGCATAAATTTCTGTATTTTCAAATTTTATTATTTCCTCATGCACTGTGCAAAATGACTTTTATGTTTCTTTAAATGTATAAAGTATATAATTGAAGAAACTCTTTGATAATATTTTACATATAGTTAGATAAAAAGTAATTAACCCTGCTACTAGTAATAATAATGATGTTAACAAGGAGATCCCTATTTACTATAATAATAAACTAATTTTAGGTTTTAACTGTATTTAGATACATTTTTATAGAGTTGAAATCAGAACAGAAAGTAAGAGTTTGCAGCACTGTATATAAAACAATATTGGTTTTTAAATATTCCATAAATCTTAACATTTAAATAAAAATAAACATATTACATTTAATATATTTTTTTTTATTTAAATAAGTTATTCCTGTGACTATTAGAACTCAATTTATATAAAGAAATAATATTTTTTTAAAGGTTATGGAAAAAGCTTGTGTTACCAGTATCCTGCAGTTTACACGAACAAACCTGTTATTGTCGTGTCTCCATTAATTTCATTAATGGAAGATCAAGTGATGGCTTTAAAGTAATTATTTAAGTACCAATATGCTGCATTAATTTTTTTTTTAAATAGTTAAGTGCATTGTAAATTGTGTTTGTATAATAATACACTATTATTATTTAAACGTTTTAGTAAATTAATAAACAAATAATTAAGCAAGATCTACTAAATATACTACAGTTGTGCTTAGTTTTTTTTTTTTAAACTTTGTCCTTTAATTGTCTAATATATTTTATTGCTATATACTTATCTTAAATGAAACTAAACAAAAGTTTATTAGTTTAATATTTTAGACATGCAAAAAGTAATTTTTTTAAAAAAAATATGCTTTAAAAGATCTGAACAACACAAGTATATTTTACAACCATCATTTCAATCAGTTCAGTTCATTATTCTTATAGGATGTTAGGATCAACAATTTCATCTTAATCAGTTAGGAAACAACTTTAAAAAAAGTTATACTAGTTTATTGTAAATAAGTTATTAATTTTTTTTTTAGTTTGAGTCATATCTCAAGTTTGTCCTTCAGTATTTTGTAAATAAATTGGCTTCTAATTTTTCTTACAATAAGTTTTTTTGCAGAAAATAATTTGTAATTTGTAAAATTATACTCTTTCAAATTTCAATAACTTACTACAATTTTGAATGACTTATATAATTTACACACACATATCTAGATATTTTTTTGCCTATCTTTCTAAAAACATTAGCTTTGTAAGACCACTTAAAAGAAAAAAAAATTTCTAAATTTTAAAGGACAAAAGTCAAAATAATTTTTTTAAAAATTACTTTTTTAAACTAAATAAATCAATCAGCGAAATTTTTGTTTATTACAAATGCTTTTTTAGTATGTTCATTAATGTACATAAACTGAAAAATTTTTAGGCATCATTTAGGAAAAGACATTTATTTATTAAATTGTATTACTTAGTTCACAATTTAATAAATAAATGTTTTTTAGGAATTATATATATGTGCGTGCGTGTGGTAAAGAAAATTCTTCTAATTCCCAAAAGAAATCTCTGTGTTCTCTTTATTTCTGCTGAATCTGCAAACCTTTCTACCCACGCTCATATTTTCTCATTCCCCATCACTCCGGGACTTCTAAGTTCAATTGCACCCTTTTTCCCTAAAGGATTGCCCTATCCGAAAAACGACTGTGTTTCTGACACGATATAATTCCCTTTTTCTCTCTTCACATCATGTAATCATCCCTATGTGATGTCACTTCGTTTTTGGCTTCCGTCATGTGAAGATGTGTGCTGGCTCTTATCTCTGTGAATAAACTTGTTTTTGTGTGAAGTACTACTCCACCCAACCATTAATTAATATTCACGACTGCAAACTAACCTAATGGGATGACCACCCTGTGGTTCATTTCACGAATCGGGGCACAGTCGTTTACACACCGTATGTCCATGAGTTTTCAAAATTTGCATTGTACTTCTGTCATTAATATTTCCTTTCTCCTTTTCCACTTTCAGGTTCTGCATGTTGATCTGATAAATCATTTGGTTCATTTCTTTGCGTGTCTTTTTCTCGCTTGGTACTCATCGCGGGTGATGTGTACGATTTGGCGGGAGGGATATGAAAGAAAATTCCTATAACCACCCTCTTATCAAATCCTGAACCCCTTTGTAAAACCCTTCTTAATAGTCCGTAACATCTATGCTTTAAAATAATTAAGTACAATTTGCGCCTTTTCCCTCTTGTTCCTAAAATTCTCTTTTTCTCAAAACAAATCTCTTCGTTCTCATTATTTCTGCTGAATTTGTAAACCTTTCTACCCACACGCATATTTTCTCATTCCCCATCACTCCGGGACTTCTAAGTTCAATTGCACAGAACAATGACTGTGTTTCCGACACGATAATTCCCTTTTTCCCTCTTCGCATCATGTTATCATCCCTATGTGATGTCACTTCGTTTTTGGCTTTCGTCATGTAAAGATGTGTGCTGGCTCTTAGCTGTGTGAATAAACTTGTGTTTGTGTGAAGTACTACTCCACCCAACCATGAATTAATATTCACGACTGCAAACTAACCTAATGGGATGACCACCCTGTGGTTCATTTCATATATATATATACACAACATTTTTAATATGTAAAAATGCAATTTTTATACCTTAAATATTATAAATTTTTTTTATGAAATAATAAAATTAATGAATTGAAATATTTATTGCATAAGTTTCAGTATTGAAATTAATTTAAAAGCATATTTCTGTAGGTAAAAAATACTGATTAAAAATTTTTTTATATAAAAAAAAATAGTTTTTAATAATTTTTAAAATTTGTGAGAAATTAAGGTAATGCAGCTTTAGTTTTATGTGTATGTTATGATGCTGACATGATGTAGATTAACTTCTGAGCAATTATTATTAATTGCTTTATACATACAGAATCTAATGTGTAGAAGTAATGAACCCAAGAAAGAATTTTTTTTTCAGAAGACTAGTTTGTCAGAGTAGAGCCGGATTTAGAGTTAGTTGTTTAGAGTTAGCCTAGGCTGTATATGTTGTGTTCCTCCTCTCCCATATATATAGGGGGGGGGGGGGGGGGGTCGGAATTTTTTAGAAAATATATATTTCAGAAATGTAAATGAAATTATTTTAAGTATATAAATGAATTCTATGAAAATTATAATAAATAATATAAATAATAAGCAAAATAAAAATTTAAGAAAAACTAAAACAACTGATTTCCAAAAAACAACAACTTAATTTTCATAAATGAAACATATTTTTTTTTAAAGAGCATGTAAGTATTAGAGTATATTTACATTATACAAATTTGTTAAGACAAATAAAATTTTCTTCCATCATAAAAAGATTGTAGTATACTATTTTCATTAGAATTTAGATAATCATCCTTCCAAATAATTTTCTGAAATTTGATAGTTTTTCGGGGGAGGGTTTGTATGATGTGTTTCCCTAGGCTGCAGCTTATACCTAAATCTGGCCCTGTGTCGGACTATGGTCAATTGATAGGCGATGTCATATATATATATTTTTTGCAGTGTTGCTAATATTGGGGCATGCTATCTAGGATCATCTCAAAAAAACATGGGCAATGTAAAAGAGGAACTGTTGCAGTAAGTATTATTTAATATATATATTAATTTGGAAATTTATAATCCACCTGCTATCCTAAAATGTCAAATTTATTAGTTAATTATAAAAACTATTAAAGTTATGGTTACACATTAAAGAATTATCTAACTAATATAATTTTTTAGTTGTTATTAAAATAACTTATGGTGTCTATTAGCTAAACACAAAACTTAAAAGTTGATTGCCAAGACTAGTGATGTAAACCTTTCTAAATAAGTTAAGATATTTTTTTCTCAACTTAAGTGTCAAGAGAAGACCAGAATTGCTTTGCGTGAATCTAATTGTCCAAACACTAGTTTTTTTCTTGAAATACAACTGGCTAATCATAACCATTTTCGTAAAAAAAATTAAATGTATCAAAATTTATTTGCTTTATTAAATACTTGTATGTATTGGCCCATTTGTATACTTTGGTTTTCTTTTCCTAATGAACTTTTTTGATAAACATGTTAAGATACAATGTTGGAAAAGTAAATTTTTAATTAAATTATTAATACTCACATGATTCATACTAATAAAATGTAAATAAGAAAACGAAATCACAGGTTTTTAAATGTATGTAGGAAGTAGCCAAATGAATTGTTGTAATTTTTTTTTTTGTGAGAGTTATTTAACCTTATAAGTATTTAATGTGAAGGCATTTTCAGAGGGATTCACAAAGTCATTTATCTAACTCCTGAATTTGCAGAAGGTGCAATGCAGCTGCTAAAAACTTTGGATAGTAGGATTGGTATGTTTTTTTAATTTTATATTAATTATTATTTTTGAAGGTTTTACATGAATGTTAATGAAAAAAAAACTATTTTTATCATAACTTAATGTTCTACTTTAATGCTTATTATTTAAATATATATAATTTAAATGTAAATTCCAATATTTTTGAACACCTATTAGAAATGTGCCTAGTGAAGTTAGACATTTCATGCGATTCCAATTAGTCAATAAAACAATGGATACATGTGATTCTTGTGTTAATGGAATATATAATGATAAAAATAATCTTAGATTAAATGAATTTAAGGCTTCCTTGCATAAAACATGCAAAATCACTTCAATACATTTATAACATATTTGAACAAATTATCATAGTGTTTTACTTTCAAATTTTTTTTCTTTTATAAATATTACTTGTGATTAAAAATTTAGTTTTTAAGACATATATAATCACGTTAATTTAAAATGCATTTTAATCAAATTTGAAACACTAAATTCTAAATTAATTTGCAGTGTATATTTTATGGTAGTTTAAATTTTAAGTTCTTCATTTTTACAGGGATTGTGCTATTTGCTATTGATGAAGCTCACTGTGTTTCCCATTGGGGGCATGACTTCAGAAGTAGTTATAGAAACCTTGGAAATCTCCGTAAAAGTTTTAGCCATGTGAGTTTTTAATTAGATTTCTTTATTACTGTGTGTAATTAAATTAAATAAAAAAAATGATTTTCATTGTTATACCAAGGCCTTACTTTTTTCCCCCAACTAATTATCTTGATCCAGTGTTCAGATTCAATGTTTAAAATTATTTATTAGAATAGAAAGCAAAAATTTTGCTTAATAAGTAAATAGATACACAGTTTAATATTTTAAGAGTCATTAAAAAAATTGACCAGTATATAATATAAAACCATCCAACTTCTGAAATGTTTATATGGTCTAAAATTTACAAAATAGTGTCAGTCAATTAAATAGGTAAAACTTTATTATTCAGAATAAAGATTAATCGGAATATTTTTTTGTTTAAGAAGTTGAATAAGAGATGTGCTCATGATATTTAGTGGGTATTTTATTATAATTTGGATGCAATAACAGAACAAATTGAATCAGAATTATAATTTAACTTAAGAAATATAACGTTTAATTATTTTTTAGCCAAAGAAGCTTATCAAAAAATCAGAAATTCTGCAATTCCTTTTATTTTATCTATTTTTTTAGATCCCTTTTATGGCTGTCACTGCAACTGCAACTCCTGCTGTTTTAAATGATATTTGCAGTTCCTTGCATCTTAAAAGTCCCATCAGAGTGTGTTCTAATTTTGATAGGTAAATTATTTTTACTTTTTTTTTCTTTCGATTTTTCTATGCGTTTTTGTATTAAACTCATATTTTTTATTATTCATACAGGCCAAATTTGTTTCTTGAAGTCTGCTTGAAAAGTGGTTCGGCTGATAATGATTTGTTAAGAGTTATGTCTAAGAAAAATGGCAAACCCGGATTTTCTGGTCCTACAATTATTTACTGTCCCACAAGAAATGCAACTGAAGATGTTTTTAAAAAGCTTAATGGTATGCGTTTTCTTGAATTTATTAATTGTGCAACAGTTATGTAAAGATACTTTTTTATTACTCAATTTAACAATTCTTTAAATAACATATATGGGTCATTCCATGTCAAATCAACACACCCATTTGACCTCACCATCTCGGATTTTGTTCAAATTTGGCAAATGGGTAGCCCCCATATAGACTAAGAAAAATACCAAATTTTATTCAAATATATCAATCCGTTTGGAAAATACGGCTATGCAAAGTTTAAAAAAAACACCAAAAATCACAAGACTTGCATGTGTTTAACTTGCCATAGCAGCTTTCCTAATTATGCTAGAAAGGTGGGTGAGGTGTCATTTTTCAACATTTTGTATGGCCTTTCTTATGATATGCAACACCATAGTGGTTTGAAAAGTAAAAATATTAAAATTTTTAAATGAAAATTTAAATTTTAAATTTTGAAAAAAGCGTATTTTTAAAAAAATTAAAATTTTTTTAGAAAATAGTTTATACTAATGTTAAATGATATGCCAAGTTTCAGAGTGGGCAGATAAAGGGTTCATAGTTAAAATAATTGAAAACCAAAGCAGTTTTTCATCAAAATTCTGACCATATGATAAAGAAATAGCAACAGAAAGCATAATACATGAATTTAAAAAAAAAAAAAAATTGAAATAAGGAAAATAAATCAAACATACTTGATATTGTATTGTTCAATTGTAGTTGATTAATGGTTCATTTGTTTCCAATGTGTCATTTTCAGATAACACATAAATTCTTCCATTGTACAGGATTTACTATACATAATATGTCAGAGGCATCCCAAACACATTTGGCTTCCGTGGATATGAAAGTGATTGGAATGGTCCAGCTGGATGAAGAAATGTTACTTTTAGTTCATCAAGTTCTTCATTTATCTCAAGAACATAAGCTAGCCACCAGTTCTTGTGTTATATAGTACAACAGTGATATAACTATTAACGTCTATTAATTTAAGTTTCTATGGTGATCTTACAATTACTTGTGATGATTGTGTAGCTTCAGAAAATGTTTTCACAATTAATTTTGATGTGTTTAAGTCAATGGGTATAAAGTCATGATATCGTTAAGTCCCTTGGATGGTAATTGCCTGGTTGAAACGATCGTTTAAGAATGTTTCCGACTGTACTTAATCCTCCTGTGTTGTAAAAGTGAAGTTAATAGCAGAAATATTTTCTACTGCTCATTCATAAAGCTGGAGAGTGCATAAGATTAGTTTTCGTTGGGTCGCTGCAATCTAGTTCCAGCTGCTGATTTCTTAAACACAAACTCCATCACAAGGCCTTTTTCCATGTGATGTTGCTGAAAAATGCCATTTGCCCTCAATATTGAAGTCTTGCTTGTGAAAACACAAGTTGGTGAAATTTTTCTTATTTTTATATTGTGAAGCATGCCCATAAGAAAAGTGAAAGATCTCATGGTGAATGTTTTGAAACTTTGCATTCAAAAAGGAAATAAGTTTTCTTTGAAAGGTGTAAACTACAACTGTGTTGAGTTCTAGGCAATCAGAAATTGCAATATAATATATCACAAAAGGGTAAATTGTGACTTGTCCACTATCCCAGTAGTAACACTGGGACTCATCTTGAACAACCATACTATAGTTTTCTGAAAAGTCGAGGGTAACTGCAAATTTAGATTCTTTTAAATTTTCCTTTATGAGGTCCATGAAAGATGTCTGTTGTTTAATCTATAAATCTTTTGATGATTTCTGAAGAGTCCCTAAATTACAACAGTCGACGGAAATCCACTGCCGAAATGTGATTTTTTTGTATTATGTTTTCTTCAAATGACGTTTCAAGGATGGTCCATATTGCAGTATCACCTGGACAAGATGTGCTATTACCCATAGCGCAATCTATTATTGACAGATTGCATATCATTTTTGATAGGTAATGTTTGTAGATTTTTAATGCACCATTTGTCAGTACTTCCCTTTTCAATCATCAATTTTACATTTAGATGTAGTATACATACGTACACACAGTGTGTATACCACTTGATCTTGCTAAAATACAATGCTAGAGTCTTATATTTGGAAAAGCCAATTTTAAAATCCAAATTTGGAAATTTGTCTTTGAATAATAAGTATGCTGCTTTCAGGTTGCACAAAATAAGTTTTTTTGAAATTTTTATATTGTTTCCTTTGGTTTAATAACTGTTAAGATATCTTTAGAGCCTGGCATCGCTCTACTAATTTTGTCATTTTTGTAAAACAAATTAACAGCTTCAACTACTTTTTCCGAGAGGCTTTTCCCCAGTTTTGGATTGGGACTTTCTGAAATTTCTCTTCCTCTAAGTTACCATGTAGTTTGTAGCTTTAAACTTGCACAGGATTTTTATTATTCCCTAGTTTTCTTGTATGCAGGATAAAGTCATCCATGAAGTAAAAGTCACATTTATTCACAAGTAATTGTAAGATCACCATAGAAACTTAAATTAATAGAAGTCATTAGCTATTTCACTGTTGTACTATATAACAAGAACTGGTGGCTAGCTCATGTTCTTGAGAGAACTGAAGAACTAAAAGTAACATTTCTTCATCCAGCTGGACCATTCCAATCACTTTCATATCCACGGAAGCCAAATGTGTTTTGGATGCCTCTGACATATTATGTATAGTAAATCCTGTACAATGGAAGAATTTATGTGTTATCTGAAAATGACACCTTGGAAACAAATGAACCATTAATCAACTACAATTGAACAATACAATATCAAGTATGTTTGATTTATTTTCCTTATTTCAATTTTTTTTTTTTTTTTAAATTCATGTATTATGCTTTCTGTTGCTATTTCTTTATCATATGGTCAGAATTTTGATGAAAAACTGCTTTGGTTTTCAATTATTTTAACTATGAACCCTTTATCTGCCCACTCTGAAACTTGGCATATCATTTAACATTAGTATAAACTATTTTCTAAAAAAATTTTAATTTTTTTAAAAATACGCTTTTTTCAAAATTTAAAATTTAAATTTTCATTTAAAAATTTTAATATTTTTACTTTTCAAACCACTATGGTGTTGCATATCATAAGAAAGGCCATACAAAATGTTGAAAAATGACACCTCACCCACCTTTCTAGCATAATTAGGAAAGCTGCTATGGCAAGTTAAACACATGCAAGTCTTGCGATTTTTGGTGTTTTTTTTAAACTTTGCATAGCCGTATTTTCCAAACTGGTTGATATATTTGAATAAAATTTGGTATTTTTCTTAATCTATGTGGGGGCTATCCATGTGCCAAATTTGATCAAATTCCGAGATGGTGAGGTCAAATTTTTATTAAAAGTGTGTTGATTTGACATGGAATGACCCATATAGTTTATTATAATTAGTTATAGTGCTTGTCTAATAGCAGATATTGTTTACAATATATTTTAATTTTTTTTCATTCAAAATAAAATTTTTAAGTGACAAAAAAAAAAAGTTTTCTTTACAAATAATTCTTAATTTTATATTAGTGGTTTCAGAATTAGCTTTATTCTGAATGATGTAAAAAAAAATATTTATTACTCAATTTTATTACATACAATAAATATGTCTGCATGATCATGTTTGTTAAATGATTTTAAATTTACCATAAGAAACATATTACAAATGAAATGATTTTATATAACAATATTTGTAACGTAAATGTACTAATTTGCAAAGAATTATTTTGTAGCATTTGTTTAACATAAAAGTTTAAAAATAAAAGTAAAAACAGTAGAATGTTTAAACTCTAGTCATATAATCAATAAAAACCATATTTGAATAATATGAATACCATATTTGAATAATATGAATACCATATTTGAATATAGTTGTACCATAATGCCATTCAGTTAACATTACACTTACGTGGTTTCTGAAATAAACGTTTAATTTGTAAATTATTACTAAATCACATAATTAAACATTTATAAAGCTATTTCAACAACTATTCAGATAAATTTAATTGTATTATTTTACAAATATTTAACAAAAATTAATTTCTCATATTAGTACAAAAATGGATATCATATGTTCCTAACAAAAATTAGAATAATTTAATTTTGTAGTGTGTCATATTTAATATAATGGTTACTACTCTCTTAAAAAAAATTATACACCTATTACATTTTCAAGCTAAAATTTTCCTCTAAAGTTTTTTGTTATTAAATAAAATAAATTGAAAAGTTTGTTTAAAGTGTCGTTTCATTTCTTCAAAATTGTTTGCCTTTGAGTCGTGCAATAAATAACTTAATACTTTCTGCAACTGTTTCAGATATGAGAGTTTCTTGTCAGATGTACCATGCTGGAATGACCCCAGAACAACGAAAGAGAGCACATCGGGAATTCGTCCATGATAAAGTTGAGGTAAATTAAAAATACATTTTAAAAATTATACATGAATTTTTCTTCTATATTCAGTTTAATTGTAAATCATATGTTTGACTTTGACTTGTTTAATTTTCAAATTCTCATTTAAGCTATAGTGTATAGTAAATCTTTTTTCTTTATGCCTCATGCAGAACCTTGACATAAAACCTTCTGAAAATCAATATAAACAACACCTACAATTCCTAATATCCAAATCTTACTTTACAACAATCTATACTGTTTACTTTAGAACAATCCTCCGTCTTTAGAAAGTCCATTACATGATACAAGTACATGAATCTTTGATGAAAAATCAAAGTTTCAAATGAAAAAGTACATGAAGCACCATGCATCGAACCTGCTATCTCTTGTATACTAAGCGATTAAGTCATACTTTCCATTTTAAATAAGTTATATGTATAATGTTCCCGGTTTAAGTGTTTTGTATAGTTGGTGCCTTATTATAAGCCAATTTACCAATTTTAAGAGACTTTATTAAAAAATTTCCTTTTGATAGAAACATTGATATTTATAAAACATCTCCTAGCTAAATTTTAAAATTCGGATTTGTTGAAAATACTTTTGAAACTTTTTCTGTTTAGATATGTGTTTACATTGCTAAAATTAGAATTTTTTTATTGTATTTCCTAAATCAGAATTTTGAGTGTCCTATTTAATTGTAGGTTGTAGTTGCTACAGTCGCCTTTGGAATGGGTATCGATAAACCTGATGTTCGACGTGTTATTCATTATGGAGGTATGCATAATTTCAATTCTTTTTGCAACAATGGTAAATGGTATAATTTCATTGGTAAGGCGTTTATAAAGAGTTAGTGAAATATGAAGAGTGCATTTGAAACTTGTTTTATCCAGAACTATATAATTTTTTTTACTTTCTTAATACAAATGGGAATTGAGTAAAATAAAGTTTACTTCAATAACATGTCGTATCCCATTTGAATTTAAGTGAAAATATTAGTGGTCAGTGTTCACTCTAGAAATAAAAATGGGCAGGGCACTGTTAGCTGTAAAAGGGCACTCCGTTTTTGAAAAGGCACTTGTGTTTAAAAGGGCACTTTTAAAAAAAAAGTTTGAGATGGACGTGGCCATCCGTTGATATATTGGACACGTGACCAAACAAAAAAAAGTTCCGATTTGTTTATTGGTATTGCGCTAGAGCTGCATATTGGGCTATTGGTGACGATTCGGGGCTTATTTTGAAAGAAAGACCCGTTCAAAATTGATATCTATCTATGAAGATATTACTTAAAGACAACAAAATTTGACACTTAAAAATTAATGTTTTCGCTAAAAAACCAAATCTGTAAGTAGCCCTAATCAGACCCCTTACAAAACTGATGAAAAAGCTACTTAAATCTAAAATTTGGTAATAAAAGGCCTAATATTGTAATCACACAAACCCAAAAAAACAGCATTTCATATGCTGGTACAGGCAAACAATGCCCCGTGCTCGAAATAACCACGGAATCATCGCGATTGTACAACTCGCGTAGTTAAAAGGAGTTTGTTTTTCTAATGTCATAATTCATTTAATTCCAATTTACACACACATTGTTTTTAATCGATGCCTATTTTGAAAGTTATCTAGGGAAGCAAGGGCGCTTGACTGAAAAGGGCAAGAGGGGCAGAATTTTTTCAAAAGAGGGCGGCAATTTTGAAAAAAGGGGCATGAGGGCGCTATCAAGAAGAAAAAAGGGCAGACAGGGCGCACCACCCTTCAAAAAACGCCTAGAGTGAACACTGTTAGTGGTCATTTCAAATCTTGTCTTATCGAAATGCATTATTTCTTTTTAAAAACGGTGTATTCCGCAGCTATAGTATACTATCAATGTTTATAGAATTAAGTATATAACCATTATAAAAAGTAGTTGTATTTTCAAATTTATCAATTCCAAAAAAAAAAAAAACTATATAGGATTTTTTTTTAATCATTTGAAAGCATTGTACGCTCATTTCTAGTATTTGAATTTAGTGTTTCAATGAAATGTATTTTAGTCCAATTTATTTCTAATGTTTTTCTTGAACGGTAAACAAAACTATTGCCTTTTCTTTATTTTAATAGCACCCAAAGACATTGAATCTTATTATCAAGAAATTGGAAGAGCTGGTCGAGATGGTTCTCCAAGTATTTGCCAAGTGTTTTATGCTAATGGAGATTTTGTTACATCAAAGTAGGTTTGTGTTTATGCATCAAAATAAAAGAAAGTGCTACTGTAATTCTATTTTCGACTAGATGCTGTATTTAAAACTTTTCTATTACAGGTTTTTCTTAAAAGACATCAAAAGTGAGAAATTCTTCGCCCACAGAGCAGACATGATCTCGAAAATGCAGCAGTATCTCAATTCGACGCGGTGTCGCAGACAAATGCTTTTATCTCACTTCCAAGGAGAAGAGGTGAAGAGTGTTGGCCAAACAGAAAAATGCTGTGATAATTGCAAGAAGAGGTTAGTATTATCTATATGTTATTTATCTAAAATCAAATAAATTTGTTTCTTTTTGCAAATAAGTAGCTGTTGGAATTTTAAAAAGATGTAGATTTTTAAATATTTTTTTTATTCCATTCTAATGTTTCTCACACGCTTTACAGAAGTATAAAATACTATATTCTATATGGATTACTTATGAAGATATTACTTTATAAAGAACTATATGCATAGAAACCTCCTGGAATATAAAACTATGATCTTCTGAAATGGGAGAAAAAATACCATATATATTTTAGGCACAGATACATATAGTAATTTTTCTTACAATTACAAAGTTAGTATCTATTTTAATTTAAAGAATTTGTATATTTGTTTAAAGAATATATAAGTAGTTTAAATAAAAATAGGCTCATTTTCTTCATAACTTGATAATTTGTTTTAGAAAATTCATTAGCAATTATTCTCATTGAATGAAAAATAATGAAAAGATAATTTCAAATATGAGGTTTTAACATTGACAATTTAGATTAAAGGTAAAACAGACATAATTAAATAATTGTTTCTTACAATAGTGAAATGTTAACAAAATAAATCAAAAGTGTTTAGATTATAGCTGCTTTTAAGCATAATAATCTAAAATAATTTTATTTTACAATGCAAGTTTGTAATCTTTAATACAGTAACAAATGTGATTATTCATAATTTTTTTTTGTTTATTTAAAAAAATGGAGTATAATATGTATCCACGAGTGAAATTTCTTTTTCTGACTTCCTATGTTAAATGAGATAAATAAATTTAAACTTTTACATTGATTAAACAATCCACCATTTTTGTACTGTTAAGTGCTATCTTAGAGTAAAATTTTAAACAATATATAGTGACGGATAAATATATAGGATTTTCATTCACAACATATTTTTTTCCTACACAAATATTAAATTTATAAATGAATTAAATGCGTCAATTACAATTTAAAATTTATTGAAAAAGCCAAAGTTATATTGGATTATATTCTGGAATATGATCCAAAATTTCAAATAAATATAAAGTAAGTATTCATCAAAATTGAAAAGTGTAATTCAAAGTTTAGGACTTGATACAGTTTTAATAAATTGTAAAAAATCTATATTCCATAGGTTTTGAAAACTTATAATCAGTTACATGAAACTTACTATATGTTTACTAATATGTATTTTTTGAGACAAATGTACATTAATGATGCACTTTTTAAACAAAAAATACCAAATCACAAGTTAAAACTACTTTTTAAAAGGCATTTATTGTAATAATATATCTATGTGTAAAGATCATATCAGTATAAAATGTGTAGATACATCTCTTATTTCATATCCATGTTTTCATTGTGATTGCCTGCTTATGTAATTTTATTAATCTGTAAATTAGCTAAAAATTTCATGAAGCTTCTTCTTTTTTTTTTTTGTAAGTATTTATTCTGTAACGTTTTGAATTTTTTAAGATTAAAAAGAAATCAACAAGTTCAGAATGGTGGGTCATCACAGAAAAGTTTAGATGACAAAAAAGATTTTGCTGAAGAAGCAAAAATTATATTTGGTGCTATAGAGGTTAGTCAATTTTTAGACTTTGGATTCATTTGACTTTATTATACTTTGTTAAGTCATGTTTTTATTAAATAAAAAAAAATCAATATATATTTTTTTAATGTATTTTAAAGCATTCATCAATGTAGTTCAGCAACAAAATTTCGCAAAACCTTAAGAAAATTTATTCTTTTTTTTTGTTTTTTAAACTTTTTTAATTATATTTTATTTGAAAATAAGTTTTTGAATAACATATTTGTATCTTCTTATAACCATAAATTAAGTTTCTTTTTTATTGTATATTACATTATATATGTAAATTTTCTTACATGTTATTTTGAAAATTTAGATCTATGATTGCCTACCCTTTATAGTTTTTCTAAATCCACTACATATAACTTTAACACTTTTTGAAAATTTTTATTAAGATTTTGAGTAAAATTAATAAGTTATAAGATTGTAATTTTTTTTTTTTTTTCATATCTAATAATCTAATTTTAATTATTAGTCTACAGGTGGAGCATTTGGTCTTGCTACTCCAATTTTAATTGTGAGAGGATCAGTAAGTATATAATATGTTATTTCCCATTTTTTGGAAAATTTTAAATAAAAATACTTTTATGAATATACAATATTTTGGATTAGAAATTCTACTGAAATACTTTGTTTCATTTCATATCTCTGATAACATTTATAAAACTAGTTGTATTCCAAATATTTTCTAAGCAACTTTTACATCAAGTTAATTATATATTTTTAGTCAAACCAAAAAATTAATGAACAAATGAAAAGGTGTCCACAGTATGGAAAAGGAAAGTAAGTTAGACTTTATTTAATCAGTATATGTCTTTGCTAAATAAAAATGTAGTTATACTCCTACTTCAAGAATGGTTATTTTATTTCAATTATTTATAAACTGTTTTTTTTTTGTATAACCATTAAAATAATTTTTAAAGAAGATAAACTTAATTCTAAACTGGGTTTCAAACATTGAGAATTTGCTGGGAATTTTCTGTTTTAATTAACAAAAACCACAAATAAACATAAGAAATAAAAAAAAAAATACTTAATGAGAAAATCTGCACAGTGTGATAAATTTGTGCATACAATGTGTCATAAACATTTTTTTCCCCTAAATATCTCGATCAATGCTAGCAATTATTTTTTAAGGTAGGTTTTTATATATGCAAATTATATTAAATTTCAAGCAATTAAAAAGTAGCTCTTGATTGGCTTTCCCTAAGATAAATTATTTTGCAAGTAAAAGTAAATTTTTGATTACTGAACACTTAAATACATTTCAGATGTATTTTAATTTAATATGTTATAGTTATATTAATATTATTGTAATAATGTTATGTAATTAACCTTTTACAAATTTACTTAAAAATAACTTAGGATTCCTTTAACCATTAAAAATATTTGTCATAAAAATGATTTAAAAAAAATTAAATTTGAATTGTTTTTGATTAATTATGGTATTATTTAAAAGACTAAAAACTGCATTTCTTATTTAGGCATTTGGCAGAAAATTGGTGGAAGGCTTTTGGTATGTAAACTCCTCCCACACTTTTTTAATTAATAAAATTTATTTTCCTTTACTCATTCACTAATTCCATTAATACTATCTTTGACACTATTCCTTCATCTGGCCTTCCTTCATTTTCTAGCTAATGTGCTTCCTTTTTTAACAGGCCGTTTGCTAATGTGCGAAAAGTACTTGCAAGAAAACAGAATAAAATCAGGATTTGGAAAAGCAAATTTTGGTGGATGTACTGTAGGCATCAGTTCCAAGGCAAAGATTTGGCTAGAAAAGGCAAAACGTACTCCAGGTCATCCATTAGTTTTGGAAATGAGTGCTGAAATGCTTAACCTTGAAGAAGCCAAAGCCTTTGTTGCTGAAAGGAAAATCATCATCTCAGCTCCTGTTGTGCCAGTAGTGAAAAAGTATACATTTCCCTTTCATTTTTTTTTAATTATAAAAATATCTGCAATCATATGAATTTTTTTAAAAATTGTTTACCCATTTTAAATTACAAGTGCTTAATATACATGTTTTGTTGTATAATTTAATAACTATACAGTTATTTAAATGAACAAATGTTTACTGATTTTGAATAAAATTATGTTAATGGAACGTTTAGACTATTATTACAAAAGCTGCATTTTATGTATGAGAGTTTCTAAATTGTAAATATATAAAACTGAATGTTATTGATATATTATCATGTTTTCTAAAATTAGTAATAAATATTAGAGCACATTTAAATGCAAATACTGCATTATAGGATTCTGAGCATTCCACCAAATAAAATAAATGGAGAATCTCAAGGAGTTGAAGAAATGTTCGAAGAAACCCAAGAAGATGAAGAACCATTGGACCCACATGAAGAAAAATTAAAGGTACATTAAAATTTTTGTATTTTTGTCAGCAATTTATGTTACTTTTTCTGGCATGCTTAGTCAGTCTATACTTATTAATAGAAAACTAATGTGTCCATTGTATGTGTGTGGGGGCGGAGAGAGGATGGCACCGCATTTGGGATTTCTCGTTATTGGAAACCTGTTTGAATGGTGCGGAGACCTTCAGTTTGGCGCTCGTATCGGGAAACTTTCTCTTTGAATTTCGCAGAGTAAATCTTGATCTACCACTTGGTTGGCCAAATATTGCAAAAACTAAAAATGAGTATTTGCAAAACTGAAATTTGTATTAAATTAAGGTTTCTTTATTATAAACATTATAGAAAAGGTTCTGTTTTAAGCAACTTTTGGTATGTTTTTTTTTATATATTATGTATGTAGACTACATACATCTAAGCTATTTTTTATTCTTACATATAATTTTCACAAACATATTTAAACATTGGAAATTTTCCACGAAATTAAATTCAGAATTCCCCCCAAAAAATAACTTTTTAAGAAATTCACAAGAAACGGATCCTGTTAAAAAACCTGTATAGATCCCTGATATGACTATGTGAATGATTTACTAACTACCTGTGGTCAAAAGATGGCTAAAACTTTAACATAGTTACGTTATTGTCTTTGATTGTTAATTTCCTTCAGCTACATTAATACTATTTTCATTTTTTAAATTGAATCTATAGAGTCAACTCTTCAAGCAAGTGATGGCCTTGCGAAACACAATTGCTGATGAAGAAGGGATCGCTCCTTATATGGTGTTCAGCAACAAAAATCTTCTGGACATAGCAGTGCATCGTCCGGTCTCCATTGAATCTTTGGGACAGATTGAAGGAATCCCGTCTGCACGTGTTTCAAAATTCGGAAAGTCCATCATCAAGCTTGTCAGTACATTTTGTAAAGAAAATGGACTGAAAGAAGATGTTTTCCCAAATTCAAAACCAGATTCCAAACTTCAGGTAGCTCAGGTAAGATGCATGATAGATTTGTTTAATTTAATTTCATTCATAAATTTGTTGATTCAAAGTTATTTAGAAGTTTAATGTTTGTAAAGTTCATTATTATTTTTTTTATAATTAAAAAAGTTGTATTTTTAGTCTGTAGTTCTTTCAGAAGTGGCTGTAACCCTCTGAGCAGCTAAAAAGAATATCACAATTGTAAATTTGTTTTCATTATATGCAAGCATAAGAATCTTCTGAGTTTCCACTTTTTTTTCCTTAATTTTTTTTCTAAATTTCTTTTTTATAACATTTTTATTTGAAATGAAATTTGGGGAACTTGACATGATTTTCAAGCAACAAAGAATTTTTCTATTGTTTGTTTGAAATTGGCCTGTTTTAATCATTAATTCTGATGGAGAGGTTTTAAGCATTTAATTCCAAGTAAAAGGGGAATAGAGGGTTTAAAAGAGACCAGAACAGATTGAGTGAAACATGCTTTTACACATGTTTTGGGGAATGTTTTTTTCACGTGTCTATGCTTTTTTTATAAGTTCATTTAAAATTAAATTATTAAACTTTCTAAAGCCTATTTGTTGAGTTAAATTAAAATTTACCATGTATAAAAATTATAAAGTGATTTCTATGCAAGTTTTTGACGGAAAGTTCTTAAAATTTAAGTTTCTCAATGCTCCAGTGAGTGACACCCCAAGTGCTCAAATATATGAGAACAAACTGTGACACATTCACAAAGAATATGGACAACAGTTTCATAATTATCTCCTACGTTAAGAGTCGCCTGTAGTCTTCGTGATAGTTAGATGCCTCCTAACAGTACTATACCCAATCAGTAATCCAATGACCCTTCAAATACTATTTCAATTGAACTTTAGCAACTCCTTATGACATGAGGTAGGGCACTCACTATTTAGCTTCCTGGCCAGCCTCTGGTTCATTGCACTGCACCAGTCACTGTACTGTAGGTCCCTAAAAATAGAGAATACAGAACCTTTGATCATCTCACTAGAGATGTCCAATGCTGGTTGTGGTCCAGTAAAGGGAGTGCTAGAGCCCAGTCTGGCTATTTCAGCACCTTGAAAGCCTGACTGTCCGTATTATACTTTCTTGTTCACTCATTTTGCAAGGCCATTAAATTTTGATATTTCTCTTCTTTTTTTGTTGTTGAAATTTTGCATTCTCATGCCTGATATTTCCAGTGTATTTTATTTATATTTTTACATTTTAAATATTGTAAAAGAAATGGCTTTCAAGTTTTGCCCGAACGCTTTAGACTTGGAAGAATATTTAAAAATAGGAAATTTTATGCATTTTTATGTGGGTATTGTGCAAAATTATGTGAGGAAAACTAAAGAACCTCAGGTGACTGACAATAAACATCCAAACCGTTTAGAGGGTTAAACACAAGTTAATATGAAAGTGTGAGCACAATCTCAAAATGCAATAAATGTTTAAATGGTTGATATTAGCCATGTGTGGACCTAAGCATTAATGAGTGTGGAGGTACAAGATTTCTTCACCACTGCAATTGATTAGGTGTTGAGAGCCGTTCTCAGTCATTGATATGTGACTGAGTAGGCTCCAGTTGCCTGTAAGCCATTACAGAGAATATAGCATAGCTGTTGATGTAGGAAGTCACTTCTCTGTCCCGTAATCTTTGTTTATATTCTCAGCATGCTCATGTTTCTACAGTTTATTTTTTAATCTAGAAATTATTTAACAAAACAAATGAAAGGATTTATTCTAAATATGCCACTTGAAAATGCTGAAGAAGGTTTCTTTGTTTCAGTACTAAGTGATTCTGAAAGTTGTAATTCTTGGCTTGTTGGACTACCCCCTATTTATCTGCTTTGTTATTCTGTTTATTCAATATTGTATTTTTAATATGACTTGACTCTTATTACATTAGGGGGCCCCCAGTCGCCCAGTGGATAAAGACGTTCGGCTAGTAATCGGAGGATTGCGAGTTTGAGCCCGACTGATGGACTTGGCAAAGAAAAGTACAAATGTAGTGATTTTGCGATCGGAGGGTTGTTAGCTTCACTACTAAAATACTAGGAAGAAGTCTAAAAATATCCAACCAATTGTACTTGTGTGTATGCAGGACTGGTGCATGATAAATCTGATCAGGGTCCAATGTCTTGACGCCGAGGTTGTGTTGGGTACCAACTCTGGTATTGGCCTCGACATCTGACCATGGTTCAAAAATACGAGGCATTGTGCCTGTGTATGGTAGGTCCCGAACCATCACCAATAGCCCAATGTGCAGTTCTAGTGCGACATTAATTAACAAAACAAAACCAATATTACATTAAAATACATTCTTATTTTGAGTTGAGAAAAATAACTTTTTAATTATATCTTCTACAATTTACTTACTTTTAAAAAAGTTTCTTTGCTTTCATATTTAAAAAATCAATTTTCAATCTATTGAAGTTATTAAAGAAAAAAAATACCATATAAGTTATTAAAAAAAATACACAAAAAGTAATAATTTCTCATCACTTTCTTCTACAGGTAAAGCAAGTAGATAATCCCCTTATAAGGAACTTAAGCACAACCATCCATGAAAGTTACTCCCAATACAAGAAGTGTAATAATATAAACACAGTAGCATCCCAGAGAAGCATGGCATATGGCACTGTCTGTGGTCACTTGATTGAAGCTCTCAAAGCAGGACTTCCTATAACAATGAGTGAGCTCGGTGTGACAAAAGAAATATTTGATATTGTTGCTAATGTTATTAGGTCTCCTCCAATTAATTCAGGTAATTGCTATTTGTACATAGTGCGTTTTTATGTTTCATTTAGCATGAAAGAACGTTGATCACCTTAAGCCAATTCTTTTCTGTAAATTTTTGGTGTTGTGTTACTGTTTTTGATAAGTAAATAATCCTTGTACACATTCGGGATTAGAAATTAAAGGTTGTCATTTCTATTTCATACCTAAATATTTCAGTTTCATGACCGTTATTTTACCCACATTTGTCATTTTTGACGTTTAGGGTGACGGCTGGGCGTAAAATTATGGGCATTAAACTAAAATTTGTAGATGTAAAATACAAATAACGACCACTCATTCCGAATACTGTACATATATTTCTTATATTAAATTATTGAAAAATAATAGTATTAAAAAGTTTACATTTTTATACAGATGATTATCACTTACCAAAAATTGTCATTTATAATTGCTGTTTATTTTCAAAATCAGATAGATCGACATGTTTTGCAAAATTCTTTTTATACTATAGTGATTAAAATTGCAGGACAGTAAGCTATGTATTTAGAAGATTTTTAGATCTATTTATAAAATGAATTGGTAACAGATTTCAGTTAATTTTATTTATCCCATTATTCAAAATGGGATTTCCAGGCAATGTAAGACATACATTTCTTTCATATTTGTGTGTCTTCAATTTAATACAAATACATTTACAAGCGATTACAAGAATAGTAGTCAGTAGAATACAGCTTTCGATTTTGTCGTTTCATCTTATGTAAAATTATTTTGCATTTAAAAGTTATGGTTATAGATAGAACGTTATTTCTAATTTTGAGTAAAATTGCAGATGTTACTAGACTTACTCCAATAAAGCAGCACTGTCCAGAATACATTGAATTTAACCATATCAAAGTTGTCATCGCTGTTTTGCAAAACCAATATGGAGTAGCGGAAACACCTGTTGATGCTGACAATGATCTCAATAAACCAAACTTAGAGGTAAATACTTAATTTTAGACTTAGTATTCCCCTATGTAACAGTTGACTTATTTTTATTGCAATTATCCATTTACTGAAGTTGTTTGGGCTATTATCCCTTTTGATTAAATCTAAATTAAATTACACTTTTCTTTGTGGATTTAAATTCACTCATAATGTTTAAAAAATATTATGAAGTGTCCCAAGCAGTATTTAAAAAGTTTAGCTAAAAAAACCTACTTTAGACTTATTCTAACTTTAAATAAACTCTGATACTAAATAAAAGTTAAAGTAAAATTTATTGTAAAATAAATTATCCAGCGCAAACAAAATTAAATATACATTACAAGAAAAGAAAAACAGCCATTTCATGTGGCTGGGCGTTCATATAAACTGGCTATTAGCTTTAGTAAAAGCAGCCATGTTATGTATGCTAAACACATGGCTCAATCGACACGAGTCAATCCATGGGGAAGTGACACATGAATATGAAGTTCAGAGCACTTGCTTTTATACGAACTTTATTTACATAAACCGGCACAGTTACACCAATATAATTTGCATATAACTAGAAAAATTATACAAGTATTTAATCAAGAAAAGTAAACAAATTAGGTTTACTGCACATAATTTTATAACAAGTCAAAAAGAGGAAAAATAAAATAAATCCATAAAAATAAAATCCGATCTGTGAAGATCGGAATAGGTTTATTTGAACTTGGTGAGTGATGCATGTTGTGTTTTCTTTCAGTCTGCCAGTAATAGTACAGTGAAAGGAAATTCTTCCATTGCACAGGAGAGAACTTACAGAAATGTGAATGAGGAAAACAACTCCAACAAAAGGAAAGAGAGCACAAATGACCCTCCAACTGTGAAAAAAATGAAAAGCAGCAAACTTTTTAAGCTATAACTTTTGAGTTGATATATCAGGGGTTTCCTTGTGTAATTACCTTTTTAAAACTTTCTGTCGAAATTTAGCATTGTCGGATATCTTATTCAAATGCATTTATATTTGACAGATCTTGAACAGTTATATTTATATCATTCTGATAATTTAACAATTTGTTTTTGCTAGGTCGCAATTTTTATGTTTTTCTCAGGTCAGGTTGTCATTCATAGTCCTCTTGTAAATCACAGCATTTGTTTTTCTATATAACTTTTTTTTTTAATGTCACTAAAGTTTACATATTTTCTGCATATTATTTCATTGATTCTATGTGTAATCTTGTACAAATACCTCCTTCCTAATAAGTATTTATTCACTATGCATTATGTTTTTCAGTATATTCTGAAAAAACATTTGTCATAAACCACGAATATTATTTAATGCAGTTCCGTTTGCTTTCCGTTATTTTAAGAAAAATCTTGTATTGTGCTTTGAGAGATCTTCAAAATAAGCCACAAAGCATTACTAAAATTAAAATATATTCAGTTATGGTATTTTGAGTTAAGTCCCTTTTCATTTTATTATTTTATCTTAATGTTAAAATTAAATATTGGATAAAACTAATTCTGTATTGTCATTACATGTATAGTGTAAATATCAAAATGTGTAATTGCTGATCCATTGTTTATTAAATAAGGAATATTTATTTACACAAAGCCTAGTTATTTCTAAAAATTTGAAGTTGTTGTTTAAACGATAATCTTTTTAAAACCAACCGAAAGAAGTTCTAAAAATTAAAAAATATTTTTTCATTTGAACAAATTGAAGAAGTTGAACAAATTTAAATATTTAACATTAATTTTATACTTATTTCAACGTTTTGAAATCGGCGCCAAAATTTAGGGAAAGTTTTTGTAAATTGGCAGCAACTGCAAAAAGTTGCAATAAGTATAATATTAATATTAAATATTTAAGTTTTTTCAACTTGCACATAAAACTAAAAGTTATTTTTTAATTTTTAGCACAATTTTTCTTAGTTGGTCTCTTTTTTTTAAAAAAGATTATTATATTTCCCCCTTTTTAGTTTTTAATTTACCAGGGACTCTTCGTCACCTACTATTCAGCAAGAAATTCAAGTTGTTACTTTTTCCATGTCCCAGATAGTATATTTTGAGATTATCCAGTTCAATAAATGTTGGTTAAACAAAATATTGTGCCAATGTATATTGTTATAACGAAATTCCCCTATCCAAATCCAACAAAACTAAACGAAATTTCATTGTTGGACAATCTTTATCAATCAAAATATTTAAAATTGCAGATTTTTTTTTTTAAGTCAAATTAATCGATATTTCCGGATAAATAAAAGCCAGATAACCGATTTTTTTTCTTCCTTTTTTGCCCTTGTGGATTTTTCTTTATCCAGAAAAAATATATATCAGATTGAAAAAAAAACACTGTTTGGTCAATTGAGAATTCCATATATAGAGAGTGCTGGATAACTGGATATTTTTTTCAAAAGGTGCCCACTATCCAGCAAAAAAATATTTTTTTCCAAATATTTGAATTAGAACAGAAATCTTGCGAGAACATACATAAAAAAATACATGTTGAATTGATCTCTCCTTGGCTCTTTTGGTTGGCTCGCTTTTAAGTCGTATAAAAATGGAAATTATTTGGAAAGGGGTAAGCTAACAAATAAATATTTCACAAATGAAAAGATAAATCTTTCAGATTATAGATAATTGTATTTCCCCCCCTTTCATTATAAGTGAAAAATCGAAGCCAATGTAATAAAGTAATTGCTAATGATGTTAAATGTTTGGATGTAACTTGTCTTGCATCTAGGCTACCAAACTACATTTATATTGTGCAATGTGGGTACTACAAAAAAAAATGTGTAAAAATTTATAAATGTGATACTTGTTATCATACATGATAAGTATACAGGTCTATATAATATAAATATCCAGCAGCAACCTTTTATAAAACTGGTTTTACTAGATATTTTATAAAATAATGTTAAATACACAAGTTTTAAATTGGATAATATTACAGTTATATAAGCTTACTTAAGATTTTTCTTACATATTTTCCACACCCATAATAGATTAAGCAACAATCCTTGCAGAGGTGTTATTCAAAGTAAACACTCTAATTTAAAGTTAACAAAATGTTTTGCATAGAAAACACGCAATGCATTGTTCCTGGGACTTTCCTTCGGGATAGCCCCTGAACCGTGCCCAATGTTCAGCTTTAGTGCGACGTTAATTAATCAAACCAATCGAATACATCTCGTACAAGAGACTTTACAAAAACGTAAAATACAGCGAACTTGTGAATAGAGAGTTACCAGATTCGTTGCGAAATAACAGTACGTAGTTCGAACTTATCTTCCAATTCCTACAGCATGTATGCAGGACTGCCGCACGTTAAATCTGATCAGGGTCCAATGTCCTGAGGTGTTGACCGCGTCGTCTGACCATGGTTCAAAATCCAGATAGGCCCGAACCTTCACCAATAACCCAATCATAGACATCCTAAACTAACCAGACTTGACATGGCAACGGTGCGAGTTTACACAATTTGAAAGATTTGGTAGGACACCATAAACGATTTCAGTCAGTGACGGTAAAATATGCGCGTTTGCAATTAATCGCAATATTTATTGATATAAAAAATATTTTAAATATGACTTGTGCAATAAATTGCCCGTATAAACATTTCCGAAAGAAAACTACAGGAAAGTCAATTCACAAGTACACAATAAATTTTTTTAAATTCGAAGTCACATTTCTTTGCGTAAAAAATTTAAAATTACATATGCTTTATACTAATGTTTTTTTTTTTGTCATAGAAAACACAATCTTTTATTTTTATTTCATTTTGAGGTTCATAAATATTTTTAATAATTGTTTTCTTTTCGTTTCTTCTCCGATTAACAAGTGAAAAAAATTGTTTACTCATGGAGTATTTGTGTTCGGCATTAAAACAAACTATTTAGTCAAATTATTAATTTTAATGAAATAGAACGGAAAACAGCAATCAACTCTTAAAAACCAATGTATTTATAGATTATTAAGGGAATGTTTTTATAAGTCTTTTTAAAAGCAAATTGTAATCCGCCATTGAAAGAAAATGATTTTTTATTTATTATTGTCGAAAAAGAATACTTGGCAATTAGTGTTTTTCATGTTCTATTTATGTTATTTTTAATATTTTTCGCACACTCGTATTTTTTTACCATGGTCATATGGCGGAGTGAACACCTGAGATTGCTACAACTTGTCAAGTCCACTTAGATATTGGATGCCTCGAAGTCAGCATCCAGCTAGCAATCAGATGATTGCGAGATCGAATTGGCATGAGGACTTGACAAAAGAAAATATGTAATGATCGTGATCTACTCAATTACAAAAGTCGTCTACAATTATTGATCTCCACTGGCGTGTATATGAGACTGGTGCACTTTAAATCAATCGTTGTCCAATGACCTAATGTCTCTTGAAATTGCGCCTGTTGCCAGCTCATGTGTAATCATTAAAAAATACGAGGTTCATATATGGTTAAAACCTAGATTTCCCACAGCCAATTGCCCATTGTGTAGCTCTGGTCTAATATGAACTAGCCAACAATTCCAGATTAACCTTTGCAAATATAAGATTAAAAATGCAAACTTTTGCAACGCGCCAAAAAAAATTTCTGGCGGGAATTACGGATGTTTTACTTTCAAGTAGTACCTTCTTTGCAATTTCAATAAAAATTCTTGGTCTTGATTGATTTGGTTAACTAACGCCGCACTAGAGCTGAGCAGGGGGCTATTGGCGACGGTTCGATGCCTATCTCGAACGGAAGACCCGGGAGCGATGCCTCTTATTCTTGACAGCTTCGCTACAAAAATACTAGAAAGTCGTCCAGAACATCCAACAAATTATACTGGCGTTTATACGGGACTGGTGCACGATAAATCTGATCGGGGTCCAAAGTCCTAACGCCTATTGAGGTTGCGTTGGGTGCCAGCTCAGGTGTTGTCCTCGTCATCTGACCATAGTTCAAAAATACGAGGCATCGTTCCCGGGTCTTTCCTTCGAGATAGGCCCCGAACCGTCGCCAATAGCGCACTGTGCAGCTGTAGTGCGACGTTATTTAAACAAACCAAACCAACTTATTCTTGAACCATTGTCAAATGACGAGAACAACATATGAGCTGGCACCCACGACTTGACTTTGGACCCCAATCAGATTTATCATACACCACACGCCCGTATAATTTGTTACGTGTTCTGGACGAACATCTTATTCTTTTATTAACTGAAACTGAGCGTGCTGATATATTATGTAACTTAAAGGTTTGGAATTGCAACAACGTTTGTATACTATATTCTTTCTATTTTCATACCTAGTTTTTCAGTATGGTCATTGAAATTGCGGAATATGTATCAGGGAAAATGATCGAGTGAGAACCCTGTATTGGCATATGCAATTGTAGATTATTACCTTACAATTTTATATTGTCTACTGTATAATCTTAGTCGGCCATTCGGCGAAAGAGGTTAAATCGTGTTTTTTCTACTACTGGAAAAGCAAGTTTCCAATTTTAGATCGATACATTTAATCCCAGACAACAACAAAAAATATGCAAAACCGGAAAACACCGCTAAGAGCAGGCTGTGACGATATACCCAGCAAGCGTTCCGGTCAGGATATATACCTCAGTTCCTACTCTGATAAGTTTTTAAAGGAAATTAAAAAGAATATCTCCAATGTCCTTCAATTTGTTTACCGGTTCCTTCCTTTCCAGTGAAGTGGCTGCTTTTAGAACCTTCGGAATTGCTTTTAAAATAATGTTACAAATTTTAACAGCTCCCCCATATAACTCAAGACCAAGGTCGTATACCTAGGCTTCTTTCGTTTGAGCTTTCCTGTAATATATTGCAAAGCAAAGCGAATTAACTCTAATCCCTCTTGGTGAGTAAACTGTTTCAATGTATTCTTGATTGATGTGTTTTCTTAAGAAACATGTGTCAAGCGAAGTATTTCCAGCTGGCATATGTGGTAAAAGTTTTCAACTAAGTAGTTCAGAATAGAGGTTTCATTTTCTTTAAAAAGTAAAGTTTTTGTGATTGATGTTAAAATGAAAAAGAACATTTTATTGCGTATGTACCGGTTAATTGGTCGAATTAACTCACTTGAGCTACACAATGATATATTGGCTAATGATGATATTTCGGGATACATACCTAAAGTAAGACGACGGGGAAACACTAGAGTTGATACTCCATCCACTATCCGAATTTTCAAACTACGACTAATATGATGACATTTAAAATACGGCAGATTTAAACTTGTACCAATCTCTATAGTCTTCGTTTGTCACCTGGCATCGCATTCGTTATCTTGCAATCACGGGTCCGGTGCAATGCCAACCAGGCTTATCAAAATAAAAATGGTTGTCCCCTCGTACGCTATACAGAGTTTCCTTGATTTCGTAGATTAAAAAATTAAGTTGGCATGCAGATTTAGTACAAGTACATCTTATAATGTTTGAGGGTCCAAATGTCAAATTTTAGAATTTCTTCCTGTTTTACAAAAACTGTTATTTTTAAATACCCTAAAGGCAGGGAACATGCCCTCGAGTTTTTCTTCTGTAGCAGTTGCGTTTTCTTTCCGAGATGCTGGATTGGTCGAATTAACCATCCAACCAATTCAGCGTATCTGAGGAAATCGCAACCCCCCTCAAAGAAAACGCGTGGACACGTTTCGTACCTTTTAATTGTCTTCAGCAAGTATTTAGTTCTTAATAGCCAATCAGCACTGCCAAGTTTAATTTAAGTCAACTTTTTAAACTATGCATTTCGCCGATGAAGATAAACATCTCACGATATCCTTTGTGCATAAGGTTATCTTAGTCAGGGCCGAATTTAGGCATAGGCTGCAGCCTAGAAACCCGCACACCAAAAAAAAAAAAAAAGTAATTTTGCAGAAAAAATTATTTGAGAGAATGAATCTTAATGAAAAAAGTATACTACAATCGTTTTATGAGGGAGAAAAATTCTATTTTTCTTAAAACAGATTTGTACAATTATATATACCCTCATACTTTTACGTGCTTTAAAATATATGTTTAATTTGAGATAAACGCAATGGCATTGTTTTACTTTATTTTTTTAAATCTTCTGTTTTTATTTTCTTAATTTTGCTTAGAGCTACTTGAGGTTAATATAAAGATGAGTGCAATATTTTATTGTCATTTTCATAAATTCCAGAATGCCATTGCACCTGGAGATTCCTTGAAACCGAAGATATTTTGTAACATAGTATTGGAAATTTACAGAAGACAGTGTATCCTAATTTCATATGTACACTTCACTTAAAAATGATTTAATTTGTAGTTCCAACATATCTATATATATAAATGCGAAATCCCCACTCATTCACTCATCACTAATTCTCCAACTTACCGTATACCTATGAAGATGAAATTTGGCAAATTTGTTACTTATACCTTAAATAGGAAAAGTAAGCTATTTTTGTTCAAATCGAACGTATTTAAGGGGTTGTAAAACCCCTTTTTCGATGTTTGTAGCGACGTTAGTTTGGGTATATACAGATCTAAAAGACTTAGAATGCTGAAATTTGGAGCACAGATTCATCTGGGGCCGTAGAGATGCACTACGAAAGGATTTTTAAAAATTCGAACTCAAAATACCAAAATAACGATTTTTTAGAAACCTTCCCATAGCATTAACATGGAGAACATGTAACAATGTAAAATATAAAATTGAAACAATGGAAAATTTTAATATTATGTAATCAGGAGCATTCTGATTGGCTGATGACTAAATATCGCCAAATAAATAAAACCTACGCCAAGTTAATAAAAACATCGCCAAATAAATTAAAATTTCACCGAATGAATAAAAACTTTCGCCAAATGATTCAAATATCGCCAAATGAACTAAAATATGATCATATTTGTAAAAATAACATAAAAATGGCAAAATTAGTGTAAAAAAATTATAAAATATATGTCAAAATGGTGAAAATATGATTGGATAACGGGATATTCCGTACTACAACAACTATGAAAATTAAATTTGGCATGGAGCATGGCATTTTAAGCCAAAATTGCTCACTAAGAAGGGATGTTCATTTTCCAAAATTCAAACTCTAACTGCCAAAAGTAAAAATCCTTGCCACTTATCCACTGACTCATCACTAATTTTCTAACTTTCTGTATACCCAGGAAGATGAATTTTGACAGAGTTGTTACTTATATCTTACACAGAAAAGTAATCTATCTGGTAGGTAGAAGCCATTCCGTACCGTAATAATTTTTTCATGAATACTTTGGACCCCACGTGGTAGGAATGTCAGAGGGAGAGTGTATAAATGGTCAATCTGATTGACGCGACATACCTTCCTCTACTCCATGTTATGTCATTTATCCACGAAGGCTGATTTTCCATAGAATTATTGGAGTAGAAGTGTATACTGCCTGTCATCAAGGGTGACATTTTCCTTCATGCGGTATAAAGATCAGAGGGTAAAATGGGTTAACAAACGACCTGATCGACGCGACTCACTTTCCTATACCATGGTAGGTCATTTATAGCCCATAATAACACGATTCCCCTGGGAGTAATGTGAACGAAATAGCCTGCAGTTAAGGGCGACATTCTCTTCACGGTCAGCGGCGGAATGGGTTAATAATCGGCTTGATCGATGCGGCCTACCTTTCTTTATATGAAGGTATGCCTATTCGAGTAGTTATGTGGCGGAATCGAAAACTGTTGTTATAGACTCTGCCCCCACGTGGTACAAGTGTCAGAGGGGGATTGGGTTTGCGTAAATCTTCTGTAGTAGTGGGTAGGGGATTGATACGATTTTTTTAAAAAATTGATTTGAAGTTCAATGAAGTAAAAAATATGATTTATTTTTTATTTAAAAAAGTTAAATATAAGTACGGGGACAAAATCTAAAAAAAGTGCTGGGGAACCATCCTTCCTCGCATATTGATAAGGTTTACCGTACAAAAGAAAAAATATGAAAATCTTGAATTTGGCAAATGAACCTTTTAAATTTGTGAAACTTAACTTCAAATGTTGACATACCGTATATACTCGCGTATAAGCCGATCCGCGTATAAGCCGACCCCCTAATTTTAGGCCGATTTTTTGTCCAAAATCGGAAACTCGCGTATAAGCCGAGTTGTATTTTCGTACATGAAAAATTCCGATTAAAATCGGCAAATCCTCGACAAATTAGTGAAATTTTAATTAGAAAAATAAATATTTAAGCCTAGAAATTAAAAGTTTAAAGAAAGTGGCTGGAGAAACGGCCTTCCTCGAAGTTCGTGACGATTCATCGGGCTTAAAAGTATGTACCACTCGCGATGTTCTGGTGTCTTTCAAACCAATTAAATATTTATCAAAATATATACTTTTTATTAAGTTAAACTGATTATTTATGTGAGTAGTTAAATTTTGCGTTAAGATTACGCCGCGATGCGCAGAACGGTCTCCAGTTATCACGTGACGCACATTCTCGATCTCGGAAATGTGTCGGCGCGTTTCAGAAGAATCCGCTAATTTCAACTTCTCTCCTTTTCCCATTTTTGGCAAATTATATTAGAAATTTTAATGACCCGCGTATAAGCCGACCCCCCTACTTTTTGATGAAAATTTTGACTTAAATTTCTCGGCTTATACGCGAGTATATACGGTAGGTGTCTAATAAAACTTTTTCAGATAATTTTTATTAACATTTATAAGAGTTCTTCCCGTTTAAATCTTTGGGATGTTACTAAAGGTTAAAATATGGATGGTGATCAACGGGAGTAATGCATATATATCCACGTTGTTATTGTGTAAACAACTTCATATTAGCAATCTTTCCAGTTCTTGCAGGACCTTGCCAATAAAATTTCGTTTCAAATTAGTACTTTTAATACTGTGGTTCCCCCTCATGGGTGACAAATTAAGAATATTGTATTTGTATCAATTTTGTAATTTATTTCCTTCCCGTGCGTAGAACGGGTATTTCAGCTAGTATATATATATATATATATTAAAAATTCGAACTGCCCTCTCCCCCACCATTTAGTTTTGCAGCGGTCGACATTTTCTGGGGACCACACCTCTCTATAGTCGAGGGGGGGGGGGGGGGGGGGTTGTGATCTTAACTCCGGTTGTGATCTTAGTATGAACCATCTTAAGACATTCAGTTTAAATACACATACGCACTTTTTAATTGAACACTTTTTTTAATCAGGGAACATAAAACTGATATAGACGTCTGTAGCCGTTCATGTATCTCAGTTTTCAAGTAATGTACAGCCGGGGGGAAAAAAAACGAACCACCAATGATTATTTCGTTAGTTTTTATAGTAGAGCTAAACTTAATATACCATTTTGTAGGGAATAAAGTCTACTACACATTGATATACAAAAAATTTGCATAGGAGACTATCTTCATATTAAAATCCGCACCAACTTTAAAATTTCCAATAGCAACACCCAATTTTGATTCAATATTTGGAAACTACGACAAAATATATCGTTGAGTATCAATTTGCAAGTCATTTGGTTAAGTAGTTTTTTAATTATGAATATCGAAAGTTTAGAACTCGTAATGTTAAATGAATTTCTTAAACTTTTAATCATATCTTTCGAAATAATAATTTTAGTAAGCTGATATTTTTATCTGTGTTACTTCTAAACAACCCAAATAAAATACACTAACTTTCATTACTTATATGTATATATTTTTATTTTATTTAAATTAGGATATTAATTTTCATAAAATTTAGGAATAGCAACCATGCTATATTTTCATAGTGATGGATTCAGAAAAACGTTTTATATGCGTATCTAAAATTTAATCATTTTCCTCTTTGTAGTTTTTTGGCTATATTAAAATGTGCATCAAATGACCAATTAAGGGGTCATACACAAATATAAAATCTGCAGAACTTAACAGAAATCATCTAATTTTGAGAATTAAAAGCGCTGTGATCGCGTTGGCATAAAATTCTAAATTCTTATATAAAGGCGAGGGGTATACGGGAGTGGGGGAATGAATGACCACGGGAAAAGAAGAACCATGGCTAACGACAAAACATTTTCTACCAGCGTACTTCATTTCGAAGTCTCACTAATACTTTGTCCAATGTGGAAGTAGCCCATCAAATAAGATAGATACATATCGTCTAATATCTCTGCATATAAATGTCGGAAATTAACGAAAATTTATATTTAGATTATTTTGGGAGCGGGGAACATTTCTGCGCTATCAAAAGTAGGTGTTGCTATTGAAAATTTTAAAGTTGGTGCGGATTCGAGTATGAAGATAGTCCCCTATGCAAATTTTTTGTATATCAATGTATAGTAGACTTTATTCCCTACAAAATGGTATATTAAGTTTAGCTCTACTATAAAAACTAACGAAATAATCATCGGTGGTTCGTTTTTTTTTTCCGCGGCTGTACATAAATGTAAAATTCATAAAAATACTCTAAGTTGAAATATTTTTCAAGTAAACTAACTTGCTGTGAAAATAGCTCGAAGAAATTAGTGTATGAATGAAATATGTAACCAATGGCGGCTTAAGGATCAAGCGATTGCTTGATGCGACTGACAAATAAAGGCGCCAAATTGTAGTAATAAAAAAAATCAAATAAGAACAAAAAGTTAAAAAACTTTGAAATTTTCATTTACAATTGTGTATTAAATATTATCGATATGCTGATATTGAAACATATTCTATCAAATGTTCCATGTAATATAATTCTTACTAAATTTAAGTATGTGATAAAATTCCTTTTAAAATTTAAGTAAAATGGTTTTTAAGACGAAAATAGTATTTCAGGTTAAGGGTTCAAATTAATGTACATATCGAGATATAGAGCAGTAGTCTTTATTATTCATTCTCGATTAAATATCTTTTATTCCATTAAAATTTAGCAAGGTCAGTTAAAATAAATATATATTATAACGTTTCATATGATTTTTCAAATAACTTATGAATCTTTGAAACACAAAGACGAAAGGCAAAAATACCCTTCCCTATATATATTTTTTGTAATATAATTCCGAACATTTTGGGGGGAAGGGCGTTAAAATCGAGCTTTACTTGTGTCTAAAGTTTTCTTGCACAGTATCTGTACGCAACAAAAATTAAGTTTTGAAATATTTCATCTTAAAGTTTTAATTTTGTATTGTTTAGTGACTCCTTACCTCCTTCATGACAGTGGCGGCTCGTGCACTACAGCAAGTACAGCCGGGCTGCACCTAATTTTATTTGTGTATTTTAAAACTAAAATTATATATTTTATTAATTTTCTTAAATGAAGATTAGAATTGGAAATGAAGATGACATTTCAACTCTAATTAAAAAAAAATCTCCGATAAATAGCAAACGTGTTTCCGTAATGCACAAATTCAGGAGAAGAAAAACTCCATTCAATCAAAATTGCAGCCAAAAAGCGAAGTTCGAAATCGGCTGCATCGTTGTCATGGCAACCTTACGTAGTATGACTTCCCCAACACGCTAAAATGGAGGATGTGACGACACAAACGTAGCGCAAAAGGATTTTTTCAAATTAGCTGTACTAGGGATTTCGATTAAATGATTGGTTCATTGCTGAATCGGCGAGGCGGGGTGGAGGAAAACGATAATTTCAAAGAATCTCTCCAAACCGAAATAGTTTTCGATAAGTTTACACGTGTGTTGTTGTTTCTTTACTTAAATTAATATTAAAATTGACCGATTCGCAAGTTTGACAGGAGGATTGATTTAATTTTCAAAAAATAAGTAAGTGTTTTCTATTATTTTTACATGTTATCTTTCATAATACCAGGGGGGGGGGGGGGAAGTTACATGTTTTCGGCTGCACTAAAATTTTTGACCACGGGCCGCCACTGCTTCATGACACTAGTATCTCTGTTAATAAGGCTTCTACAATGCTGCTGTCAGTGTCAAAACACAGGCCAACACATACCTCTTTCATTCATGGCATTAACTCAATTTTTTTTTCAGATATGATATATTTCCGTTATCCGCTTACCTCTTCAATTTTGATATTTTCCTTTTCGCTGAGAGAGGTGTAGTAACCGTGAAATCCCGACTGGATGTTTTTTTTTCTGGATGGTATTTTTATTTCTTTATTCCTAATTTCGCCCGAAGGTAAAAGAATTCCATTTTTCAGAGCTAGCTGTTCGGTTCTGTGTTGCTGGAGAACCCGTTGCCAATATACACAGTTACAAAATTTCAGTTCAACGTTGCACCATACCTTGGTGCTCTGCAGCAGCTTACACCATATTATGGTACAATCTAGGTTCAACCAAAAGTCCTTGATCGAAAATAGCGCAGCTTTTACCAAGAAACGGTGCAATCTCCTAAAATGCAACCGAAACATTTGCTGAATCTACAATCCGGCGAATCCCCTCAATAATTTTGAATTAGGGCCCCGGTTGCCCAGTGGATAAAGACGTTCAGCTGGTAATCAGAGGGTCGCTAGTTCGAGCCCGTGCGATGAACTTGACAAAAAGGTTCTTGTGCGATCAGAGGATGGCCAGCTTCGCTACAAAAATACTAGAAAATCGTCGATGACATCCAAAAAATTATACCGGCGTTTTCGCTACCCCATATTATGGTGAAACGCCGGTATAATTTGTTGGATGTCCTGGACGATTTTGAGACTAGTTCGAGCCCGTGCGGTGGACTTGACAAAAAGAAGTAGTGATCTTGCAATCGGAGGATTTCCAGCTTCGCTACAAAAATACTAGAATCGTCCAGGACATCCAATAAATTATACCGGCGTATCACCATAATATGGGGTAGCGAAAACGCGAATTTGAGTTCAACGTTTCACTAGAAAATGGTGAAGCGAAAATATAAGTTTTGGTTGCAACGTTTCACTACTAAATGGAATCCGTGGTGGCACCATAAAATGGTGAAACTAAGCACCAAAATAATGGCTGCAGTACCAAATGGGTACCAAATTTTGGTGCAAGGTTGTACTAAATTTTTAACAGTATAAAGCAATTTAAGCAAGCAGCTATTTCTAAAGAAAGCAGAGTTTATCCAATATCAAATAAAACTTCCTCGATACTTTAAGAATCCAAAATTAGCCGATAATGAATTCGAAGCAAGATGTTTGTGACTGAAAAACAAAATAGAACGTGACTAGACTGTTGATGTGAATAAAATTCGAATAAATTACAAATGGCGTATAAAGTTGCTGATGAAGATTTAAATATTTCTAGTGTGCTATCTGAATAGGTTCTACATATTAAATTGTGTTTACTTCGAAGAATTTTTGTTATTTGACAACGTGAGGAATTTTTCGATTTAAGATTCTTTAAGGAACGTGAGCTGTATAAATATTTATATTTCTGCAAAATACCTTTAAGTGAAATTGAGTTCGTTTGCTTAATTTCTAACATAGACTACAAAAATAATCCCACTTCTATAGGGGTAGTTAGGAATCTTAAATTTGAATCTTATCGGTAATTACATATGAATGCGTATATCACAGAACGTGTTCTTCTCTATCAATATAAATTCTGGAAAAAAAATTGTTTTCGCCACAACCGTTCTAGAGTTCCATGGATACGAAATTCCCTTGGAATTATTGTATTAATGTTCATTTAATAATTAATATGTGTGAACTACTTCTACAGAAAATGAATAGTATTCGTGTTTAATTTAAACTTACAACATTTCTTATATACGTAATATATTTTTTTTTTATCAGAAATGAAAATGATGAGTTTAATTGTTCCCTTATTTTTTGTTTCGTTATTTCATATATAAAAAAAGTCAAACATTTAATAAAGTAAACTTAAATAAAGTAAAATATTTAAAAAAAATTTAGTACAGCATATGTATTTAATAAAATATTCTTAAAAAAAATTAAGAATAAAAATAAAAAATAATTTTTAATGTTACGAATAAGTTGAAAAATTGAATTATTTAATATGAATTTTATACTTATTTCAACGTTTTGAAATCGGCGCCAAAATTTAGGGATGGTTTTTGTAAATTGGCACCAACTTCAAAAAGGTGTAATAAGTAAAAAATTTATATTAAATAATAATTTTTTCAACATGCTCGTAAATTTAAAATTCTTTTTAATTTTTTAGTGCATTTTTCTTAAAGTCATTTTTTTTAAAGAATATTTTATTTTCAACTTTTTAGTTCTTAATTTAGCAGGGCTTTTGCCCCTGCTATTATTCATCTGAAAACTCAATTTGTTGTTAATTTTTTTCCTTCGTCCCAGATAGTATATTTTGAGATTATCCTGTTCAATAAATGCCGGTTGAATGAAATTGCAGTGGCGTACAATAGTTATAGAACAATGAAAATATTTTTTAAATCGGGTAAAATATTTTTTAAAAAGGCCGGCTAATCGATATATTCGGATATATAACAGTCAGATAATCATTTATTTGTTGCATTTTTTTTGCCGAAGTAGATTTTATTCAACAAAAAGAGAATTTTCATAATCGGATAGTCAATTTTTCATACGTTAACTGTATATTTTTTTAAGAGGTGCGCAAGTGGGTACATATTAGGATTTTTGTTTTGCTGGTTATGTTGTTGGCGCGATTTAAGTCGATTTAAAATGAGGATTTGCTGATACGAAGAACAAACTCAACATTGGGGCAATTTAATTTTTTTTTGCATTGCTAGGCTTTAAGACGTCAAATATAAGGTAGTATTTTTGTTGTTACTGTGTTCGACTTTTTAACCCTATAAAAATAAGAATAAAAATAAAGCTTTATATTGAGTTCGCTATAGATACAAACACTTGACACGCATTTCTCTTGAAACCGCCATAGAGTGCGCCTTATCCGCAGCACCTCAAAGAAGATGGCTTCATTTTGTAAACAGCTTTCTTTAGCTACCTTTAAAGTGCATTGTTTGACTAGAAATGTAATTTGTTTTGCGTTGTAAAACGAGTTGAAAGACTTCAAATAAAAATATTTTTTAATCACATTTTTGTTAGTATGGATCAAATTATTTTTATAACGGTAATATAAAATTATATGAAATACAAAACGAAACCTTTTAAAGGATTCTCTAACATTTTAAATTCTCTCTTAAAACCTTTTCACCTCTTTGTAATTTTGTTGCACTGACTAAAAAGAATCTAAGTTCAAGTCTAAATTCAACCATGTACGTTTTAAATCCAATTCCTAAGTTTTTGTTGCTGTTGTCAAAAATGGAAATACAGAGTATCATTGTGTTTAGTTATAAATAAACTATTTCTTTTCAAAGAATTATTTGCATTCCAAAATGTTTCTTAATCAGAAATCTCCGTCGTCATTTTTAGATACAGCTGTTCACATCGTAAAATGATGCAACCCTGGTGTGAGCAAACAGGGAAAAATTCCTATCAAGTTATGCTTCCAGAACAGCTGTCGCGACAAAACTTTGACTTAATCATACAACATAAAAACGAAAAAACATTTTCTTTCTGTGTCGCTTCAACTTCTCACAGCTGGAAGAAAATTGTCTTTCTCTTTATTCCATGGCGTTATCGTTGTTGATGTGGTCTATCAAATCATATTTCCTCATTTATTTTAACAGACAGTGGCTCCCTAAAATGTTTGAACAGTTTAAAAATATGTAGAAAATACACTGTAGTCTGGAATTGCATTCGAATATAAAGTCCAATATTATTTCATATAATCTCCATGTAATTCTGAATAAAACCTAATTTTTTTTTTTTAAATATTGATTTTTTTTTATAAAAATGAAAATGCAAGAAATCAGAGACAAAAAAGGCCACAAAAGTGATCATACACCGAAAAATTTTCGGATAAATTCATAAATAAAATTATCGTCTGATGCTTTTTCTTTTATTTTTGTATTGTAGTCAAGGATAGTGAAGACTATATATAGAAGGTGCGCTCGTTTTTCGCTTTTTGAAAGTGGGCAAGGAAAGCACATTTTTGACGTCATTTTTGCTCCGCCTTACTATCGGTTTTTGATCATTCTCATTGGCTGTGTGTTTCAAGCATTGTTACTTAGGTTCGATCCCTGGTTGGGTAACAACTGGTGATTTAATTTTTAATTAGCAAAATAATGTAAATATTGTAAATACCTGTAAATAATTATGTTCAGGTAGATTCACTACTAATCCGTCCTTGTTTTGTTATGTCCCTGTATTTTACTTGATTGAAATTGTAACTCATTTAATATGTCCAATACAAATGCAATGACCTCATGTTTTCTAACCCCATTTTACTCTTTCAAAATTCATGGAAATGCTCTCGTGGCAGCTAATATTATTTTAATACGCTTAATTTATTGAGCAACTCTTTTGCAATTTTTCCATACTAAATGCAATCCTTAAAATATAATTTAAACTCTTAAAATTCAGCAAATTCTAAATTAAAATAGCGAATATAATTTTTAAATAGTTAAAAAAAAACGAATAGATGGCAGCACCTCACAAACGAGAGCATTAGACACGCCTACAGAAAGCGCGAGGTAGGAATAATTATGACGTCTAAAATGTGCTTTCCCCGCCTTCCGTCAGGCTGCTCGAGAACGAGCACACCTTATATATGGTCTTCACTATCCTTGTATTATAGTGACATTTGAAATTCGCTTGGCTTTAAATTTTGCTTGATTACTTCGTAATATTCTATTTATTATTTAAAAATTGATCGGTGACGTAAGGAAACAAAGAACAGCATTCGAGTATTGATTATTTTTCATCATAATAGTGATAAATCAGTTCGAAGGCTAAATTAGTAAATTTATCTTATTCTACGTGCAGTATGAGATAGAACGATTTAAAAAAGAACATCGGATTAAAAACTAGGTATAAGAAAAAGGTCGCTCGGTAAAGTTAATTCTACATAATCAGAGATTTATAGTTAAAAAAATTTGTGAAAAATCAACTTTTGAGGGTTGTAAAAATGTCTACAGAATTTACTGAAAAATTTCTAATTAAATTTCCTATGAAACGTTCAACGAGTGCTCAGACCATTTGGATTATATTATTGGAAGAAATTCTTTTGTGATTGCGTGTCGGCATCAGGACTGGGTAATTTTGAATTTAATGGTAGAATATTGAATCGGTTTATTTATTTAAATATTATAACACACAATTGAAAATTATAAGCTAAAAATTTAAGAATCAACTTTGTTTCTTATTAAGATAACGATCCTCAGCACTCGGCTCTCAACATTCCTGTTGCCTCTATAATTGTCCACAAGTTTTGAAAACACCACCTCAGTAGCCGGATTTAAACCCAATAAAACACATTTGGAGAGAACTGTGGGTTAGAGTACGAAGACACGAAGTTTGCATTAAAACGAAAAGCTAACTAAAAACAATAATAATCGAAGTATGCAGAAACATTGATCCAGAAATTACAATAATAATAAATAAAAAAAAACTTATGAAATCTATGCCCAGACGTTTAAAAGCTGTTGTGGATGTTACAGGATATCCAACTAAGTACTAATTTATCGAAATATTGCAATATTTATTAATGTGTAGAGATTTTTTTAAAGTGTACGAAAACTTTTGTGAGGTAAATTTTTTGTTACTTTTTGATTTTTGACTATCTAAAAAAAAAAAAAATTCTACTGTGTTTTTAAAATACTTTGTGTAGCTTTATTAAGAACGATTTTATATTATATAAAAATATTCCCATTCAGAAATATTATTTTTATTAATGTATAGACCAGTATTTCATTGGAATTTGTAAGAGTACGAACACTTTTAGGGCCAATGTAGTATTTCGAACTTTAGACAACCCACCAAACAATTCGATGTTGTTTTTTAATTAAAAGATATGATATTGATGAAGTTGCTGTTATTTAAATTGGTTCTTTAAAAATACTCTTAAGGAAATGTCCGTTTCAATACGTACATATAGCTTTTGCATCTGACTATTAAATTATTAAATAGGCTCTATATAATTCCATACATATATAATCAAATAACTAACTAAACTTTAAAAATAGCATATTTAAAAAATAATTTTGTTATTGTAGTTTGTTTAACTTTCGAGGAGTTCTGTCCAATGGACATGTAAATTATTCATTAAAAGTGTTCGGATTGCAAAGTTTTATAATTAAGTAATAAATATAAATTAAAAGATTATTTTTAAGTAATTTTTCATAGCTAAACAATGCGTTTTTTTTATTTTACTTAGTAAAGATTATATAAATATAGATCCACAAGATGAAAAAACAGTTATTATAGTGTGAACAGGATTTATTTTAGGTACACCTTGTTTAAAAAGTTAGAATTTGACACTAAATTTAATTATTAATTCATTTTAAACAGTTACACTGTCTATTATTTAAAAATAATTAATGTAATGTATTAGTTAATTAATGTGATATATTAATGTATTGATCGGTTAATTAATTACTTTAACTCAATTTTTAAAAACTTGAAAATAAAATCTTAAATATTTAACTGAATATAAATTAAAAGACAATAATCTTTCGCTATCATTCTTTTTTATTTAGGATATTTGAGCCGTTTACTTTCAAAACCAGCCCCTTCCGATTAAATGTTCATACTTAGACATCATTTAAGTGAACCCTATTTTCACTACAACATTTATCTCACTTTAAGGGAAACAAATTAAGTTAAGAAGAATTTATACTTAGAATAAACTTTCTCGTTAAGACATCTGCCTCAAAACGGAACAAATTCCCATAATTTAAGATTCATTAACTTCTTCGTGTTTCAAAGCGTTTTACGTTTTTAAATATCAAAACATTCCCTACCATTAATTTGATACAAGTTCTGGTTTGGCTCGGTTCCCATTGTCAAAGAATGTTGGAAGTACTTCGATCTGTATCTCATTTGGACGTTGTGTGCAAATAAAATCTCAAAGATGGTTCCAGTCACAGTTGGGAAGTTCTTGCGCATGTGGTAATATTAATCGTAAAGTTGACCACATTCTTAAAGCAAAACAACAATCACACCAATGGATATTCATTTATTGTTTAAGTCGGAAATTTAATTTATAATATTTTAAGTGAATCTTTTCAAGAGTTAAAGAACCAATTCACATTTTAGTTGCAAACGATATTTAAACAAACTATTCTCATATGTGATAATTTATCTGATAAATATCTACAAATCATTCTCGAATTTTCTTGTATAAAAATACATCATATTTGAAATTTTTTTCTTTTTAGTATGTAAAGACAATGAAATAATCGGAATTTTAAACAAAATATCGTCGTATATTAACTATTAAAAACTTCACATATACTAATTTTTTTTTTCATTTTAAAATCTTAATCGCGAAATTAATCTTACATTCAAAAGTAATTTAGTCACTTTATACAATATACCAACAAGCTGAGATCCAACAAGGTCTTGCCAATCTTTCTTAAAATAAACCAACATGATTTTACAAATTACTTTTGAAACTTGATTATTAACTACTATAATTCAGAAAATCAATCGATTTTTATTTCCAAATGATATTTTATGTAAAAAAATATAGAATAGTTATTATTAAGTTTTTTTTACATGTGTGATAAATAACTTTTTGAATTTGATATTTGTATGCAGATTTTCTTTTATAAAATTTTCTTTTGCTTTAAATCTTATGTTATTACTAGCAAAAGTACCCGTTCTTCGCACGGAGATAAATTAAATAACGACAAAAAACTGAAAATATATACATTTCCTCTCCTCCCTGGAATAATTGCATATACCATTTTAAAATTCCTCTTTTAAAAGTGATAAAGCTTTTTTTTATAATTTAAAATATTTTAATGTTTAAAAAATTATAAGTTAAAAAAGTAAAAATATCTCTTTACTACTTGGTTGCTAATACCGATAAAAATCCTATAATTTCTAGTTTATCTCTCATACGGTATGGAGTTTAAAAAATTAAACATTCCGGCACAAACATATTTTTAGAAATTTAAAGGAATTTTCTTTCGGTATAAGTATACATAATTGCGTGATATCCCATAATAAGAAACGACGTTTTTAAAATCCTTAACTCATGTGGAATCAGCTGATGGGTATAAATAATATACTATCGTGGAGACGAAAGTCAGACATTTCGTACATGCCGATTTTTAACTCATCTTGGCCCTCTTACGCTTGCACCAGGTGAAAATAAGTGTACCGCTGTTATTAATTCAACGCGGAATCAGCCTACATAGATAAATGACATACCATCGTGTAAAAGAAGGAAGGTCGTTTCAACCATTGTAGGCCTTTTATTCTCTCCCCCTCTCAACCTTGTACCGAGTAGAGGCCCAGTACAACGCGGTATGTACATAACCGATTTTTTTAACCCAACGATTTTTTTAACGGATGCCGCAATTTATTAGGGAAATGACTATAATTATTTATTAGTTTTCAGTGCTTCCTTTAATCGATGAAAATTTCATTACTGTCATCATCATTATTGAAAGGTAATGTGCATTATAATAGGAATTTTATAGGAATAAGTATTTATTTAAAACTATGTTTTTTTATTAAAGAAAAAAATATTAAATTAAATAATAAACAAAGCGCTATGATCTTCCTTTTTATATTAGTTTTTTAAATTTTTTTCATCAAGTTGGGTTTAATTAAATTGCAGTTTTAAATCAATAACTTCAAGCGTGAATTTTAATGAAACTTCTGAATCAATTTCGATATTGAAATGTTCTGAAGCCATATGGAAGTGAAAAAGGCAGAAAAAACAGATAGCATAATTTTTTAAAGATGACAATATTAAGAAATTTGATCAAGAACTTTAATGATTTAACTTTCAAAACATTCCGAACTACCCTTTTTCCAGTATTGCAATTTTGATTTGACTATTTCCAAATGCCCGTTCCAAAGTATCGTTTAGGCTACATCTTTGCAATATCTTCGACCAACAACTTGTGTATCTAATTAGTAGTTTGCATTTTTGACCTCAGTAATGCAGAACACAAAAATGTAAATTGCAGCCAGAATAAACCTAAACGTTTTTTGCAAATAAACTGCCTCAAATTCTTTATCAAAGTAAGAATAAAATTAACAGCCCGGCATAAATACTCAACCAAAAATAGTATGTTTTGAAATACTACACAACTTTCTTTTACTACGCCCTGCCCATGTTTTAAAGAATTCCCGTGATTAATATTATTACAAAAGAATAACCACCTATTTTATTTTTGAGTACATTTTTTTTAATTACGGATCAATGTATTAAAAATTCGGCATTTACTCATTTTGTTAAACCATTTTTCCTAAAATTTGGAGTTTGTGATACTATTATTATTGAATTCGCATCGAAAAATACCTGTCATACAAATATTTAGTAAGTTTCCACAGCAAATTACAGCCAAGACGCACTTTATCCAAAGAATACACAGTTATAACTTGCCGATAGTTTAGCGAACGGTGCAGGATACTATAATCTCACCATGTACTTTCAATAATTCTACATTTAATTATTAATGATCGCCATTTAATTATTAATGATCGCCAATGTTTTAAAAGGAAATATTCATTGGCACATTAAATAAAATACTTTCTAAATTATCAGTTGGTATCTGTGAAATTTTAATCTTTAATAACATAAAAAAGTCTAATAGAGCTGAAAATTCACAGTAAAACCAAGCTTCGTACAATAAACAAAAATACTTGCATAAAATATTATTCAAATAAATAAAATGGAAGTTCATGCACAAATTACTTGTATTTTGGATGAATTGTTCTAAAAGTTCAATTTAAGATAATTAAATATAGTTACAATAAACCTGTATACAAAAAAACAAAATAAAAGAGATAAAACGATTATAAAATTTTAATACAATTCTAAACCATTTGCCTAAAATAAAATTCTCGTTGTTTAAATTTTTGAATGGTTCCGTATTGTAGCAGAAAACCCAATGTGCAAACGTTTTTCAATAATTATTAAATCAAATAAAACCAATGACGTAATTTGTATAGTGTCAATAACGAAACATTTTATTTTAAATTGCAAACGACATTTTCATCAATGTTATGTCAATGGAATACATTAAAATATTTATAACATATGAATGGAATATCGTAGAAACTTAAAAATTATCTCAAAAGATGCCTAATTTTTTACGTAAAGTGCTCTGTAAATTTCATAAAGCTACATTTTGTAGTTATGGAGTATTCCTTGTAAATATCGGCATTCTAATTGATTCATATTTTTTTATATTACATTTTCGCTTTTCTCCGTTGATTTTAACTGATTTTACTGTTGCCACTTCGTGAAACTTTGCTGACACACTCTAATAAATGTCATAACATTCGAATGGAACATCGTAGAGACTTGAAAATAGTCACGTTAAAATTCTTATTTTTTGAACTAACTATTCTGTGAATTTCAAAACTCTGCGTTGTGTAGTTACGGAGCCTATAAAGTACTGACAAACAAACAAACAAACAAACCAACATCCGGACGGATTTTGGAGATTTCTGCTTTATATATAAGATTCTGTTTGAAATGTGTAAACAATAATTCGATTACGAAAGTTATGTTTAATTTCTTGTCAAATTTGTGAGTAATATCATTAGAAGTTTGATCACTTTTCTGAGCTACCGTATTTGATTTAATTAAAAATTCATTGACAAGTAATGTTTGCTTATAAATGTCGTTGACACCGGTAATCTGGTATTTTATAAAATAACAAATGAAAACTTAGGATTTTACGAAATGACTAGTCATTTCATGAAATGTCTAACTGTCGTATATGTTTCTGTTGTGAATATATTTTTCACTCATTATTTCGTGATCCAAAATTACTTGAAACGTTAGAATTTTAGATTTTTTTTATCTCCACACTTTGAATTCCGTAAAAGTTGTTTTACAACAATAATTAAATGCTTGCGGGAAAGCAGCATCAAAGGAAAATTGCTTTTTTTGTTCATTTCATTATTCGTAAAACACAATTAAAAAACAACAACATATGCATTGTAATGTAGTATTAACACATTACATAAAAATGCAGTGTCTGATTTTTATTACGAACAACAAACATAACACATTATATAAGAATACAATTTGATTACGAACAACAAAAATAACACATTATATAAGAATGCAGTGTCTAATTTTTTATACGAACAACAAAAATAACACATTATATAAGAAAACAATGTCTGATTTTGATTACGAACAACAAAAATAACACATTATATAAGAATGCAGTGTCCGACAATTACAACAATTTTTTTATTTTTTTTTATTTTGAAATCTTTGGTGGGAGGGCGCCTTTTTATGGTTAATCTTCAAATGGATCTGACCCAATGCTGAATAATAAGGCTTCTTTTAAATCCCAAACACTGGATGATGACTCATCAGCGAGAGCGAGTGCACGAAATTCAGCAGTCACCCCTCATCAGAGTTAATGATCCCAGCCCCCGATATGCAAATAACACGTTGGAAACCTATCCTGTCCATCCGTGTGTCCCGCCCCCACTCTCACTCTCTCGCCAACCCTTTCGAATTCGGTCACGAGGATTTTTCAATGTCAAGGTCAAGGTCACATTGAGAGTAGTCGTTCTACAAGGAACAAAAGACACTTCTCTCTCTCGTGCCTTTTCGGTCTGGTTGCCATCCGCAAATAAGAACATCGGTGTTTATAAACATTGCACGACTCAGCTGTGTTTTAAAGAAGTGAAATGAAATGAAGAGAAGGAGAGAGAGAATTGAAATAAAAGTCGTCTATGAATAGAATTTGAAAAGTTTCGTAAATTTATATATGTTTTAAATGGAGGTAGTGGTTGTGTTCGTTTTATATGTTAAAGTGACCTTGACTGGTCGCAGCTGCTAAAACTGAGGTAATTGGCTGGTAGAGAACAGCGATGGAATGTAGATTTGATATTTTCTTTTGCAAGCAAGCGGTATTCATTTCCCTCCTGCTGGGTATGCTGTTCCACCCAGCTGTTATAGTGTTGGCATGCCTCTAGGGGGAGCCATTTTTGATCAATAACAAAAAATAACTTTTGTCCCTGCCCCAAAATATAACTTTTATAAAATGAAAAAAAAAATTTAAAAAATCATGAAATAAATTTCGATTTGTTTTTGGTTTGTACGGGGTGATCAGTTTTGCGGGAACCAATTTTCTTTTTTCCAATCGCGTTTTAGAAATAATTTTAAATGCCTACTTTCGGGTTTCCAATAGAGAGATAATGAGAGAGGCTTTACCCTTTATACCCATCGTCGGGTTTAAGAATTTTGAGGCCCTAAGCCAAATTTCTAAGCCGCCCCATGTGATTATGCTGTAGTACCAACAAATTTAAAACCAGTAAGTTACTATAAATGAAGCGTGATTTCAATTAGCAAACTTTTTCAAAACATTAAGTGTCATGCAAAAGAATTGAGTAAATTTTCAAGTAAAGTAACTTAACTAACGTAAGCATATTCATAAGTTAAATATATAAAGAAAAAAATAATTTTCTAGATAAATACATAAATTTTTTTTTGTTATAATTTTTAGTACATTAAAAAAATATGTCTCGATATTTTTTATTCTGTGACTAAAAAAAGCAAAAAAAAAAATATATTGTAGCTTGCAACCTTTTTGAACCCGCAGCCCTAGACTGCGGCCTGGTAGTAAATACGACAATGTTTATTATACCTTAAAGTTAAAAAAATAGGAAACAACAAGCGTCAGCGGTTTCTGACGATTGTTAATTGTTTATAATTAATGGTTATGAAATAAATTAATAGCTTTTCACCTGGCACAATTAGGTACTATATAGATGACAATTATGCAGTTTAAAGTTTGTAGATTCCAAATAATCTCTTAACCACAAATTCAGACAAAAGATGCACCATTTGTAAACAAAAGCCTCGATGTCTTATTACAAATTACAAGCGAATTGTTCAATCTAGGACAGTGGTTCTCAACCTTTAGATGGCGCGGACTACTAAATTATGTTTTGACACTGCACGGACCACCACTGTTTGCACTGTAAAAAATAGGTATTCAAAATATGTAAAATGTATTGATTTTTGAGTACATTCAATGCTTATTATGGCTCCGAATACATAAGTTTCAATTTTGAAAAAGGCATGTCTTTAAAATGAGTATAATGGGTAAAAATGAATATAAAGACCAAATGCTAGCCTACATAGGCTGCCTTCATAAATCACTTTCAATAAATATCAACAATTACAACCAAGACTTACCGGGAATCAAACCCAGACCTTCAGGCACTGCTGTCCAGATCCTTATCCGTTAAGCTGCCTGGGCGACGGGAAGAAGTTATAAACAAAAGTAATGTTAAAAAGGTGTGCTAAAAGAATGGGAAGTAAGGTAATTGATTTGTAATAACTCAGTTTCCATTTAAGCAATCGATATCAAATAATGTGAAAAACCATCTTCTGAACAACTATTTTAAGTTTGTCAGGTCGCTTTGCTAAGATGGCTTGTATATAACCTAAATTAGCAATATTAAATCACACTGCTCATTTTTACAAAAGTACGATTAGTTAAATTTGAGCATGTCATCGCTTGATACATTGAACTTAGAAATTTCATTCTCAAAATGCAGGCTGGTCACACATTGTTTGGCTGCTTAACTACACAGAATAAAACTTTCTTTGTACTATACTTTAACTACTTTGTTTGTTGCTACTAAAGCTAAGAAACTTGTTTAAAATATAAGTTAAAGTAGTAGGGGAAAAATGTTGCCAATAAAGCTAAAAATTGCAAATTCCTAAAGTTCACGAAGGACGCAATCGAAGTCTACTTCATTGTCCTTAATCATTAAAAAACTATACTGCAATTACAACGTTATAGTTGTATCAGTTAGATTATGCGTTTTATTTAATTCAAAATTAATTGCTCAAATTGACATTATATGCATCCTATCGCCTCATATATTAAACTAGCTGAAATACCCGTTCTACGCACGGGAAGGAAATAAATTACAAAATTGATACAGATACAATATTTATAGCGAAATAAACAATATTCTTAATTTGTCACCCATGAGGGGAAACCACAGTATTAAAAGTACTAATTTGAAACGAAATTTTATTGGCAAGTTCCTGCAAGAACTGGAAAGATTGCTAATATGAAGTTGTCTACACAATAACGTGGATATATATGCACTACTCCCGTTGATCACCATCCATATTTTAACCTTCAGTAGCATCCCAAAGATTTAAACGGGAAGAACTCTTATAAATATTAATAAAAATTATCTGAAAAAGTTTTATTAGACACCTATGTCAACATTTGTCGTTAAGTTTCACAAATTGGTAAAAATATAAGAAGAAAAAAAACCGAAAAATAATTTTAAAAGGTTCATATGCCAAATTCAAGATTTTCATATTTTTTCTTTTGTACGGTACACCTTATCAACATGCGAGGAGGGATGGTTCCCCGCACTTTTTAAATATTTAACTTTTTTAAATAAAAAATAAATCATATTTTTTACTTCATTGAACTTCAAATCAATTTTTTAAAAAAAATCGTATCAATCCCCTACCCACTACTACAGAAAATTTACGCAAATCCAATCCCCCTCTGACACTAGTACCAGGTGGGGGCAGAGTCTATAACAACAGTTTTCGATTCCGCCACATAACTACTCGTATAGGCATACCTACATATAAAGAAAGGTAGGGCGCATCGATCAAGCCGATTATTAACCCATTCCGCCGCTGACCGTGAAGGGAATGTCGCCCTTAACTGCAGGCTATTTCGTTCACATTACTCCCAGGGGAATCGTGTTATAAATGACCTACCATGGTATAGGAAAGTGAGTCGCGTCGATCAGGTCGTTTGTTAACCCATTTTACCCTCTGATCTGTACACCGCATGAAGGAAAATGTCACCCTTGGTGACAGGCAGTATACACTTCCACTCCAATAATTCTATGGAAAATCAGCCTTCGTGGATAAATGACTTAACATGGAGTAGAGGAAGGTAGGCCGCGTCAATCAGATTGACCATTTATACACTCTCCCTCTGACCTTCCTACCACGTGGGGTTCAAAGTATTCATGAACCAATTATTACGGTACAGAGTGGCTTCTACCTACCAGATAGATTATTTTTCTATGTAAGATATAAGTAACAACTGTGTCAACATTCATCTTCCTGGGTATACAGAAAGTTAGAAAATTAGTGATGAGTCAGTGGATAAGTGGCAAGGGTTTTAATTTTGGCAGTTAGAGTTTGAATTTTTGAAAATGAACATCCTTTCTTAGTGAGCAATTTTGGCTTAAAATGCCATGCTCCGTGCCAAATTTAATTTTCATAGTTGTTGTAGTACGGAATATCCCGTTATCCAATCATATTTTCACCATTTTGACATATATTTTATAATTTTTTGACACTAATTTCGCCATTTATATGTTATTTTTACAAATATGATCATATTTTAGTTCATTTGGCAATATTTGATTCATTTGGCGAAAATTTTTATTCATTCGGTGAAATTTTAATTTATTTGGCGAAGTTTATTAATTTGGCGACAGTTTTTAGTTATTTGGCGACAGTTTTTAGTTATTTGGCGACATTTTGGCGATATTTAGTCATCAGCCAATCAGAATGCTCCTCGTACGTTACATAATATTAAAAATTTCCATTGTTTAAATTTTATATTTTGCATTGTTACATGTTCTCCATGTTAATCCTATGGAGAAGTTTCGAAAAAGGGGTTTTACAACCCCTTAAATCCGTTCGATCGGAACAAAAATAGCTTACTTTTCCTATTTAAGGTATAAGGAACAAATTTGCCAAATTTCATCTTCATAGGTATACGGGAAGTTGGAGAATAAGTGATGAGTGATGAGTGGGTTTTTCGCATTTATATATGTAAGATATAAGTAACAACTCTGTCAAAATTCATCTTCCTGGTTATACAGAAAGTTAGAAAATTAGTGATGAGTCAGTGGATAAGTGGCAAGATTTACTTTTGGCAGTTAGAGTTTGAATTTTTGAAAATGAACATCCTTTCTTAGTGAGCAATTTTGGCTTAAAATGCCATGCTCCATGCCAAATTTAATTTTCATAGTTGTTGTAGTACGGAATATCCCGTTATCCATTCATATTTTCACCATTTTGACATATATTTTATAATTTTTTGACACTAATTTCGCCATTTATATGTTATTTTTACAAATATGATCATATTTTAGTTCATTTGGCAATATTTGATTCATTTGGCGAAAATTTTTATTCATTCGGTGAAATTTTAATTTATTTGGCGAAGTTTATTAATTTGGCGACAGTTTTTAGTTATTTGGCGACAGTTTTTAGTTATTTGGCGACATTTTGGCGATATTTAGTCATCAGCCAATCAGAATGCTCCTCGTACGTTACATAATATTAAAAATTTCCATTGTTTAAATTTTATATTTTGCATTGTTACATGTTCTCCATGTTAATCCTATGGAGAAGTTTCGAAAAAGGGGTTTTACAACCCCTTAAATCCGTTCGATCGGAACAAAAATAGCTTACTTTTCCTATTTAAGGTATAAGGAACAAATTTGCCAAATTTCATCTTCATAGGTATACGGGAAGTTGGAGAATAAGTGATGAGTGATGAGTGGGTTTTTCGCATTTATATATGTAAGATATAAGTAACAACTCTGTCAAAATTCATCTTCCTGGTTATACAGAAAGTTAGAAAATTAGTGATGAGTCAGTGGATAAGTGGCAAGATTTACTTTTGGCAGTTAGAGTTTGAATTTTTGAAAATGAACATCCTTTCTTAGTGAGCAATTTTGGCTTAAAATGCCATGCTCCATGCCAAATTTAATTTTCATAGTTGTTGTAGTACGGAATATCCCGTTATCCATTCATATTTTCACCATTTTGACATATATTTTATAATTTTTTGACACTAATTTCGCCATTTATATGTTATTTTTACAAATATGATCATATTTTAGTTCATTTGGCAATATTTGATTCATTTGGGGAAAATTTTTATTCATTCGGTGAAATTTTAATTTATTTGGCGAAGTTTATTAATTTGGCGACAGTTTTTAGTTATTTGGCGACAGTTTTTAGTTATTTGGCGACATTTTGGCGATATTTAGTCATCAGCCAATCAGAATGCTCCTCGTACGTTACATAATATTAAAAATTTCCATTGTTTAAATTTTATATTTTGCATTGTTACATGTTCTCCATGTTAATCCTATGGAGAAGTTTCGAAAAAGGGGTTTTACAACCCCTTAAATCCGTTTGATCGGAACAAAAATAGCTTACTTTTCCTATTTAAGGTATAAGGAACAAATTTGCCAAATTTCATCTTCATAGGTATACGGGAAGTTGGAGAATTAGTGATGAGTGATGAGTGGGTTTTTCGCATTTATATATATAGATAGGTTCTAATCAGTATGTTCTTCTGTGGAAAAGAATGTTTTTTCAATATTTTTCTTTTAAACAACCTTCAATTTTTTTTTTTGCCATTTGTAGAGCCGTTCTCCGTTATGCTTCAAGGGATGTATTTGCAAACAGTGTGAATTGTCGAAAACAAACGAGAGTTGTTTGGCCGTTTGTTTTTTAAACGAAGTTTGGACGATTTGCTTTGCGTTTCGCTCATTTTAGAGCAGATTAAGTGGAAAATATAAAAAAGTCACACATAAAAACCATCTTTGGAAATTGCGCCAACTTTTTTTTTTTTTTTTTAAAAATACGGGTACCCACTGTACCGTAAGGTTTGATTCGTGAATACTTTACATGTGCGCCTTCTCGACCGGCTCCTTCTGGTCTCTTCGGTGATCACTAGATTTCTTTGCACTTGTTATAAGTTTAAACTTCTTGGTATCATTTTGTTCTTCTTGAAGTGTTATTTCAAACTGTTCAAGTTTCCTATGCCGCAATTGAACTTTAGAGTGAGTGAAATCTTCGACGAATCGTCACTTCCCACTCCACACAATTCTCACACAAATGGTTTAAACTGTCAGATAACGTTGAATAATTCGCTGTTTACTTCAATTTGAGATTTAAGGGAACACTCGCCACTGTTCATCGATTAGAAATAAAGTTGCATAGGTTAAACAAGTCAGAGTGTACCCGAAAACTGATTAATTACCAAGGACGACGGCGGGAGTGGAGTAATAGGCGACCTGGTCGATGAGGTTCAATTTTTGTCTTCTATGCGATGGTAGGTCATTTATCCCTATAGGTTGATTCCCTTTGAAGGCTTTGAAAAATCAACACTTTTCGTGTTGCTTAAGTTTCTGCTGATGACTGCTTGTACTGCTAAAATCAAGAAAACTTTTGAGAATTTTTTTTTTAATTTGTTCAAAAAGAAATGTGTTGGAAATACAAATGAAAACTTCCTGCAGTGAAAATAAAATTACAGATTCGATATTTTGCTCATTTCTCAGAGGGGTTAAAGGAATAGACTATACAAGTTCGTTGTTCATTTAAATTGATTTGAAAATTAATAAATAATATTTCTAAGAAAAATTTCTTGGGAAAAAATGAACTGGGAATATGTAGGCAATTTATTTCATGCACTCCGAAAAAATACTTTTTAATGGATTAATATTTTTCTGAAACCGACTATTAACTTGTTTTTTACTTATGTACAGCAAAAATAATACACACATTTCAAAATTTCAAAGTGGAATGAAAATGGACTTGCAGCTTGAAATGTTTATATCAACCGTTTCACAACACGCAAATAACAATGATTTAAGCAACATATGTAATCTTACGAAGCATTTAACGGGAAAAACAAGCTTTTCCACTTTCTCCACTCGAAGACCAATTTCCTTTTTTAGTTTTGCTTAATGCCTATTTACGGATGCCTGAAGGGCAATGGAGAGTTACGCTTGGCTGAGAAGGAGGCGATATTTTCGTCAATTTTCAAGGTCACCGGCTTCGTTGCTACCGGAATTGCATTGTTATTTAAGACGAGAAAATGCCTCGGGAAGAAATTGCCTTACTAACCCCTAATAGATTTCGAACGCAAATGTGTTTGAATTGACGACATTCCTTGTTCTAAAAAAATAACCCCCACACCATACATTAGAAGACGAAAATAGCCCATTTATTGCGCCAAACGACGTTAAAGGAATAAAGAAGAAAGTTTTTATTGCTAAATTATAAATCAGAAAAAATAAACGGATATATGAGGTTCGGCAGAGAAAAGATTTTTATGAATGTTTGTCTTTAAAAGACAGAACTTAAAGTGATAAATTATAATTAAAATATAAAATGTGTGAAGCATCGCATAGTATTATGTTACATTCCATTAATACCTGCGCGTCAGGAAGCTCTTATCTGGATTTCGATTCCACAGTATCAACCTCGCACTTAATTGTGGGCCGTTTTTATTTTTACCTATCTCATTCTGTTTCACTCTTAGTCGATATTTGGATATATTTACGTATTCTCTTACGTGGTATAAGGTGGTGAATATTTTATTTCTAAATTATAAGTAATAAAATAATCTTTTTTTATAAAAAGAAAACCGATTAAAAAAAATATGCGGTAAAAAAGTAAAAAATTAATTTTTAAAAAAGTTGAATTTTTTTAATATTAATTTTATACTTATTTCAACGTTTTGAAATCGGCGCTAAAATTTAAGTATGTTTTTTGTAAATTGGCACCAAACTTCAAAAAGTTGTAATAAGTATAAAATTGATGTTAAATAATTCAATTTTTTCAACTTGTTCGTGAAATTAATGTGTTTTTTTAAAAACTTTTTAGCGCATTTTTTTTAAAGACGTTTTTTCATTGTTAAAAAATATTATTTTATTTTTCCCTTTTTAGTTTCTAATTTAGCAAGGGGCTTCGCCTCCTGCTATTATTTACCAGGAAAGTCAAGTTGTTACTCACTTTATTCCACGCCATGGTTAGTATTTAAAGTATCGTATTTAATAAATGCTGGATAAACGAAATATTGATGTACATTATACAACCTCTGTCCAACATTAAAAATATTTTGAAATCGGAGAAAATGTTAAAACAAAGTCCTGTTTATCGATATTTAGCTATAAAATAAAGGCAGATAACCAATTAGTTTTGGCAGTTTTTGCCAAAGTGGAATTTTTTCTATTCATCAAAAGAAGCATTTTCGAAATCGAACAATATTTGTTATCATGTTAATTGAAAATTCCGGATAAGTAAATGTCTGATAACTAGATAATTTTTTCGAAAAGTGCCCAAGTAAAACATCCACAATAAAAAAAAAAAAAAAAATCCGACTATCTAAATTAGAACATAAATTTTGCGCGAACATACATAAAAAATAATAACAATCGATTTGATATCCTCACCCCTTTGGAGCTCTTTCTGAAATGGGATGGCGCGCTTTTAAGTCAGTTAAAAATATCCCGTTTCTGAATTTGTGATACCAATAAAGAAAACTGATTTAAATAATGCCAAATATCCTGATAGACTAATAATTCTATCACATCCTATGGTCATTGTAATAATTTATTACAGATTTGATTATCCGTTCTTGTGTTATTTTATGCGCACATACGCACATACATCAATTTTTAAATTCTACTTTTTCTCCATATTTTTGATCCTCTCCTCCCCATGTCACAAACTGTCAAACTTCACCATACCCCTTCCCTCCTCTGTAACATGTCATGTTCTCCTATCAACAACATCAATCCAGCACGTAATAAATTATATATATGTTACCGTTAAAGTATGAAATCCGTTATTTCATAGAATACCTAGTTATTCCATGAAATAACTGATCGTGTCCGTTAAAGTGTAAAACTCTCTTGTATTTCATGGTTTAACTAGTTATTTCATAGAATAACGATCTGCAGCCCGTTAAAGTGTAAAATAATCTATATCATATATCTAATTAATTAAAATCGAAGAAGTACCGGATGTAGAAATATCGCTCCGGTCGGTTGCTACAGCTCAAAGTTTAGGTACTGGTCAGGGATTTAAAAAATGTTTTTGTTTTAGAAATAATGTTCTTTGTAATTCCAAGTGTCATTTTAGTAATCCTTGTTGTAACAAATGATTTTATGGTACGTTTCCATAAATACCATTTATACGCTGCATAAATTAGATAAATTGCTTCTTTTTCATTTTAATTGTCTATCATTAGTTTAATTTCATTTTAGATAAATTGTTTATTTTACACTTTAACTGTCTCTCATTAGTTAATTTATAGAATACCTAGTTATTTCATAGAATAACTAGTTAAAGTGTCAAATTAATAACATATTACACACTTTAACGGACACGATCAGTTATTTCATGGAATAACTAGGTATTCTATGAAATAACTGCATTATATACTTTAACGGTAACATATATACTGGCAGTTCAGAAACATAGCACTAAGTTATAGATGACATTTGAAACTTTATTTTTCAACTGCAATTATAACTCGGTACATTTGTTTACAGCATCACTTTATAATGAAATTCAAACCGGAAACTAAATGGTGTATTTTTCGGAAAAATGTTTTGTTTGTTATTTCGGTTTTCTGTTGATTTGCAATGTTTTTTTTAGGCAACGTGTGTGATATCACACTTTTTGTAAATTCCCCCCCCCCCCCCCCCTTGTCACATAGTAGATTGTTTTTCTCTATTCATGTACGTTATGAACATAATTCATAGTATATTATAGTAAACTACATCTATCGCTTAGTAATCTTTATTCTCCAGGTTATATGTGAAACATGATTATAAAAAAAAACCGGCGTGAAAGTGTTGGTTGTACAATCTGATAAAATGTCATTGTCATGTTTGTTAATGATATGTCATGGAAGAAAAAAAAAGGCGTGTCATGACCTTCCAAAATTATATCATATAAATTATACATCCAGATAAAACACTCGTTAAAACGTATAATCTATTACTCAAGTCATTATGAAAATTACAATTGACTGTCTATAATTATACTTTTTTAGTTGTTTCATATTCTTCCAAAATAACACGTTGTATAATGCTATCTATTGGCAAAGAGAATGACTTATGCTTGTGTATGGGTTTGGTAATTGGGTCACATAGTATTTAACTAATTTATTTGGTAATATTTGACAATTAAAAAAGTTTTCTTAATTGAACAAAAATAAAGTATATACCAAAACGACCTCATTTTAATTCAAAATTTTACGGTTTGTTTATAATGGTTCGAGCAAAATGCGAAATTGTAATGTTGCTTTCATTGCCAGAGTATGGAAATAACCAGATGCCAGAGTATAAAACATGGAAATAATGTTTCCGATATATTCATTATTTTTTCAAACATTTAACAATTTTTTATAGAGTGATATTTTAATTTATTCTTCAATACAATGGATTTTAAAGGTATTATATCAAAAATCAGTTTTATAAATTTAAAAATTGTGTGCATTTTAGAGAAAACTAGATTTGCTATACAAAAACTTCATGTAATCCACTTTTCTCATTAAATAGTTTTGTACAAAGAAGAATACATTTTCAAGTAATGCCTGATTTTTTGAAAAAGCAAAACCCAAACATTTTGATTGGATAAGAGTTCTACGGACCACTTCGGAAACTTTCGTAGACCACTAGTTGGGTAAATTCGAGCAAAATGTTATTGAAGATCGCATCAACCACCCTCAATTGGTACCCATATTTTAAGAAATGCGAAAGAAAAATGTACCGCTCGTGGCAACCTAAAAATTGTCTAGAAAATACGTTTATGCAGCAAAGGAGTTTCTTGAAATTGACTTTATGTGTCAGGAAAATAAAAATATAGGCTTACCCGGATTTACCCAAGAAAAAAAATGGCTGCAGTTAAAGAAAATCGGATTGGTGAATAGTATGGGGGTTCATTTATTGGGCCGAAAATGGTCATTTCAAGGTAGAAATTGCTTGTCACAGGGTCCTATAAATTCTGTTTAGTTTGTGGAAGTTCTGGTAAAAAGGGACATTCCCGGGCTTGAATAGAAAAGTGTCGAAAAAAAATCATATAATACGGTCATCGGTAAATATTTATAATTTAAGTTTGAAATTTAACATCATATTTTAAATATCACATATAAAATATATGAAATGTAGGCTCAAAGAGAAAGAGTTTTAAATGAATGTGTTATAATAATTTTAATTTTCTAATGTATTCCTGTTTAAACATGACTTCGACAAGACGAATTGAAAAAACAAGAAAAACAAAGGTTTTTTGAGTTAATACAGATAATTGACTTTTTTATTGAATAATGTTAAACGCGTATTGTTCAAATAAATTGTTTAATTAGTATTTATTAGTATTGACAATTCGGTTTTCGCATATATGGACTACATTGATATAAATAAGCTTTATTGCAATAGCATGTAGTTAATCTTAACAAAATTACTAAATTTATTACTAAATTTATATTTTAATAGGAATTTCGCATTTTAATTCAGTAACAAATTTAAGTCTGCACTTTGTTTGCATTCTAAAGCCGATTTTTTAAAAATCTGAATACAGCTTATTCCGTAAAATTCTTGCAAGAATTTTGAAATATGTTTTATAATCATTTTGTGAAAAATTTTGCATTTAAAAAAAAAATTCACTTCTTCTATAAGGCGCATTTCCAAAAGATTTCGTTTGTGCTGATAACATAAAATCGAAACTTGCTTCAGACAGTTCAATTTTTCAATAATGTTATAATTCACAATGCTCTTAGTAAAGCTATCCACCGGAGCTTAAAATTGAAATTTAATTTCGAAATTTATTCAATTTTCAAATTGAATTCAGTTTTAATGATGTAACAACAGTAATCAGTTACTTCAAAATGTTTAATAATAAAAAGTAGGGATTTATTCAAAAAGTAATTGACGTACTAATAGTTTATATTTATGTAGAAATGCTCGGGCAACGCCGATTTATATTTGCTAGTTATAATATAAAACTTTAAAAATATGTCGCATGAGAATAGAACGATACTAACAAAGAGGAAATGCAACAGTATAAGCAAACATTAATTTTTTTTCTTCCTATTATTATATTTCCGCAACTGCTTTTTGAAGGTATTATTATCAAGCAAAAATATGTGTTGTATGTTATTATACACAACATATTTCTGTCTACTGTATATATTTACTTCTTTTTCCATTTGACATAAGAAATTATGATATTACTATATGCACGAATACAACTTTTTTTTATAAATAGAAAAATAACTATATATTCCTTTTTAATAGCTTTTAGAGTAGATTTCTTAAACAATTTATAGCAGCGATAAATTATTCTAAAAACAATTATTATATAGTAAATAAACACGTTAATAGCAGAACTAGCTTGTTAATAGCACATTAATAGCTTGAGATTTCAAGTGTTAATACCCTTTGTCCATTTTAATATGCTTTTAAAATATACGACGGGTATTATTCTTATTTTATAATTTTCTTTTAATCGTAATTAATATCATAGCAAAATATATGTTAATATTTATAATGACTAATGCTTATAATTTTAGAATTAAAAACCAGAACAATTTAAGACTATTTTCTTAATTTTTCTTATAGGAACCACTTTTATAAAATATTATTGAAGAATTACAAAAAATAATGTAATTATGTAATGCATTTAATTATTAATACTTCTTAAATTATTAATCTCTTCTTAAAATTAAAATGTTTAAATGTATTGCTTTTTGTTTTAAGTACAACGTGATTACAAAAGAATATTATAAGTTTGAAAAGCTATAACTCTGTAACCAAACAACGTAGAGCGGCGTTCTACATATAATTATGAAGAATAGCATTTCGATTTAAATGCAAATTTCTCTTTGCAAATTCTTCTTTATTTTGCAACAAATTTCTCTGGGAGATGTGACTTTCTGACAATAAATTAATAATACACAATCATATATAGTTATTAGTCGGGCTAAATCAGGGCCGCCCTTGGCAACGCGCCCCCCCCTCCCCCTCCCCCCAAAGGAAGCCACAGTGCTCTTGAAACCAGATTTGAAGGGTTTCTTTTATAGTTAGACTAGTTTTGTCCCATTCTTAGTTGAAAATAGCGCCTCAGTGGATCAAAAAAGCGTTTTGCATAAATTATCTGTAGCAACGGGATAACTTTTTTTTGCTTTTAAATTAATTAAAAAAAAATTTATTTAAAATATTTTTTTGGTTAAAAATCAGTAGCAAAGCAGTCTATTTAAAATATAAATAAAAAACGAAGGTGAAGAGGTCGGAGAAGGGTGTCATTTTAGATGATTGTATTGATTGGTCACCAACAGTAGGAAGATAAACAAGCTGTTTGGTTGACGTCGCGGTCCCCCATCTGCGCCCCGCATGTGCTTTGCTGTATATCATTATTTTACACGCATGGTCTAATTTCCTATTTCACGAAGCCAAATCTATGTCAGTTGTTCTATTCGTCACGAAGTTGTGTCGGAATAGCTATCCTGATATTTCAATCATTATTTCCCATGAAAATGAATTAAAGATATCACGTTAAAAACCGATATTCTAATTTTTTTTAAAGAAATTTTTTCCGTGCCAACGCAGGGCCACCACATTAAACGAGGCGCTCTGTGCGACGGCACCTGTGGCACATCCCTAAGGGCGACCCTGTTCCAAATAATTATATACAGTCTCGAATAACACATTTTAGTTAATTCAGAACCCTGAAAAGAACCAGCGGGATATTTTCCAAAATCAAATGCTGGTGTTGTCCTCGTCATCTGTCCATGGTTAAAAAAAATGAGACATAAAAACATAGACACGAACCGTCGCCAATAACACCCTGTGCAGCTCTAGTGTGACGTTAATTTAACCAACCAACCAAAATCAAACGTAAACAAATCTTAACTGCCTGGGGAACAAATGCTCTGGAGTCACCTCAATTTGCTGTTGAATAATTTTGTTCGCATCCCAGAGAAGAGAACAGAAAAAAGGAAATTGGAATCCGTTTTCGTTCCCAGATCGCTGATTGGTTTGTAAGGAGGCGGGGCAGACCAGCTTCAAGGTGACCTTCCAAGGTTTATAACTTGTACCTTGCGGACACGCGCAGCGCATGTCAAACTGTCGGTTATTTTCGTAGCTTGGAACGGTTATTAATTGCATAATGAAGAGAATGAATGATTCGCCGTTAATTGACTCAACTGATTTTATTTTTCTGTAGATTTCAAAACTTTATTTTTTGTGTGAGAGAAATTAGATAAAGGTTTTGATTTTCGTCGTTTCATTCACCTATTTCATTCACCTGTTTCGTCACCCATTCAAATTATTTTAAAACGTTATTGACATATCTAATTGTTGGTAATAGAAGAATCTGAAAATGTCAATTTTATCTCTGCAAGCAGTTGAAACTCTTATTGTTAATAACCATCTTTATTTCTGAGGCAATTTTGTGGATTAAAAAGTTGTGTACGATATACAATTGATTTTAAAGGCAAATAACTTTATTACTCAATAAAAAAAATTAAGTTTTCGTTTGGTCATGAATTTCCCCATTTCTACCTTTCGAAACGATGGTTAATTGTATAATCAATAGAGTCTTGCGCAAATAATTATAACTATTAGGTAATGTAAAATACTTGCTACTGCTCAGACACTCTTTTATCTTACCTTAAGATTATATTAAAAGTAACAGTTTTTTTTAATTAAAAAATATTTTTTCTTATGTTAAAATAAGTTTTAATAGGAGTTATCGAAAACTGAAAAGGCATGGGTTTCAACATTCACGGCAAAATTTTAACAATTTTTAAATACTTGTTTAATGAAATTAATGGTCCTAATAGCCTGTTGACCTATCGTAAATTTTTCACAGTTTTATTTTAAACTACCTGAAGTACCCGGGAAAAAACAGTAGTCTCTGAACTGTCGATTTGCATAAAAAAAGCACACATACACTCTTATTTTTTTTATATATATATATATAGTTTTACGCAGAGTTACATAGAACTAACTTATTTTATTCGTATACACATTCATTTAAATTAAAATTAATTTGCGAAAATTGTAATCTGTATATGAATCAATGCATTTAGGAAAATATATTTGTGTTTTCTCACGCTTTACCGTAATGGAAAAAAACATATTTTGAATGTTTTTTCCTTAACTTTGCATGACCGAAACAGTATGCCAGTTCCAGAAGGATGACCACGGCCTGTTTGTCACCGTCATGGTTTTATCGAATGTTACCATCTTTAAAAAATTTCAAGTAAAATTAATTGTAAGTTTATTGTCATTTACATTTCTTACATTAGTCATTTCATGCAAATTTCGTATTTGTTCAAATTTGCGCTCCCCTGTTTTACAATTATTTTTTACACGAATCTATTCACTTCTCTGAAAGAGGAAATTAAAACATAAAAGTTGTTTCTAAAAGCCCATTATTCACGATACGGACATGTCAACATAAATATATTATTTTTGCATAAAGTACACAGTTCTGAACACTTTCACTGCCGATGTCTAAAAGGATGCAAGTTGACTATTGCCTTTTACGTGTTATTTTAAAGAATGTATCACGCGCCAGCGCGTCAGTGGCAGCGAACGTGTTAAAGTTGTATTATAAGTCCTATAACCATTGGAATAGTCACTAAAATAAGTTCTTAAACGATTATATACTTATGAATTTTTACTCATAAAAGGAAAACAACACATCGATTTGTTCGCCTATACTTGTGTGTTGCAGTTTATAATAAGGCGTGTTTAAAACATTTTACAGGCTGGCTTTACGAAAATGGGAAAGACATTTAATACGTATTTCTGTAATTTTAATTTGCTTAACCCTTTGAGTACTGAATTATTTGAAGATTTTTATGCCCATGGGACGGATTTAATGGCGGGGGTGCCGCAAACATCAACGCCTGCTGACGAGTGATGACGAGTCAAACTCGTCCACCGTAACTTCGCCCAAGTAAGCAGATGACGAGTCTCACTCGTCAAATGTACCCAAAGGGTTAATAACATTCCAACTTTCAATTGAAGAATTTAAAAATACATCTGGGTTAAAAAGCACACTCTCTCTTCTCTATATGCAGTAATAAAAAATAACTTTTGCTTTGTCATCAGTTTAATTTTGAGTTATAAAAACTGAGCTTTTTCAGAATTATGATTTGTATTTAAAATTTTTGTTGTTGTGATTTTAACTAAATATGACACAATTGATTTATGCAAAAGGACATTACGAAAAAAAAAAAAAATAGTCCGAATCACTGTTTTTGCTGTGCGGAAAAATGTTGTAGAAGTGCACTACAAACGTAAGTTTGGAATGAACTGGGATACAAATATCATTTCAAATAATCAAATGTAAAGACATAAATTTATGTATTTTAATGTTTTTTCTTCTTTTCTGATGCATTTTAAATGAATATAAATATGAAACGTAGTTTTTAATATAATAAAATGAAAACTATATTAAAAATATGCATTTCCTAAGAAAAATGTAACGCTTGTAAGTGGATGTTCAAAGTATTCAAAAGAAAAAAAAACGATAACTTATTGTTCAAGGGCCATTATAAGTTTATAGTACTCACAATATTTTTAAAAAAATTATTTTAATTAAATTTATATTGACCCATGGCGTGTCAATATAAATTTAAATAGTTGTTTATGTCTATCTTGAATTTAATATTTGCGATATCTCGGAAACAATTTGTGGGGAACACTCGTACGGGTGTTCCAAATCGTATTTTAAGGTATAAATTCATCTTGAAATTTGACGATTAGTTTGAGTTTTTTATGTGCTTTTGGATTCCTCTTGTAGTGTTTATTTATTTAGAGTCAATTCATTATGTGCGCTCCTTATCTCTCGACTGTTGGCATTCAAGAAGGTTATCTTGTCGCAGTCCTTCTGATAAGTGCTTTCAAAATAGAAAGATATAAACAATACTCGCGACATGAAGACAGGACAAACGCAACTTGAAATATGAAGTTGGAACGGGCAAGTCGCAAGCAAAGAAACCTTCAAGAAATGTTAGAATATATATTAAAAATTTAAATATTAATTAAGTTTATTAACACTTTTTATGGGATGAAAGGTCTGAAATTCTTAATATCAAACGGAATATCATGTATAAAAAACCGAACATATACCCAAAACAAATATTTAAAAAAATGGCAGAGATAGAGAGAGAAATTTTGATTACAAAATTATTTTTATATCACCACATTATATTGTATGAATAGTTATTATCAAAAATTATCTAAACTAAAGAAAATAACGAAATTTCATTCAATATTCCATACATTTCTTTTATTCAGTGCTGATTTACATAAATATATTTTTATTTAATAAAATTAAAATTTGAATTTTATGCTTCGTTTAATTAGAAAAATAAGTGATCTTCAGCAAATACTCGAATTATCCACTAAAATGTAATATTAAAACATAAGACAACAAAATTTACATGCAATTTAATGATCACTATATTTTTGTTTTTCATTTATACATATTAGTATTTTATTAAGGTGTATATATTATAATATTTATTCTATTTTCATGTGCAACATAAACTTTAGATTGCTTTATAATAGTAATAAAATTACATTGTATTTTTGATCTATTTCGAAAATTGAATTAATTTTTTCTAATTAGATATTTGGTATCGATTTGAATATGAACATCATAAAGTATCAACATGACAATGTCGGATACAAAGTATTGGTACTCAAATCATCATATGATACAGTACCGAATGAATGTATTAAAATTTTTTGAACTATCGACATTTGTGATTGATATTTTCAAAATGTGTACCATTTCCGTTTTCTTCTAAAGATACATTCTCTTAGTATTTTCTACTGAAAATTCCATATTTATAAAAAAATGTTTTTTATTATTTCTGAAATAGATTTCCGTTTTTTTAATTAAAAATTGCCGTTAAAGTGTCTGTTTTATAAATTTTGTTTTTCGCTGAAACTACAAATTTTACAATTTTCAAAAAATTAACGTCTGCTGTTCGAGTAGAACGTTAATCAAAGGCGACAGTCTTGAAAAGAATGTTAGTTTGAATATCATTCTTTGCGTGCCAATTTTATAATATTTAGGATGATAAAATACAAATTACTTGTATTTATTTTACGTTGTCATAATAAAGCAACTAATCCCCGCATTCAATACTTCCAATAAAATATTTCTACATCCTTTCTATACAATTATACCGAATGAATGACTGTATATTACCAATGTTCTTATAATCTGATTAAACGTATATATACGTGTGATGGATAACTATAGTGGCGGCTCTTAATTTGCGAATGCAAGTGCTATCGAAGTATATATAGTTAATATTAAATTAAGCATAGCGACAAAAGTATTAAAAAAAAGTTGTAATCAAAGAAAACCTAAAAAAAATCTTTAGAAATGTAAAACATTATTTTTTTCTTTGACAGTTGAAAGGAAAAAGCAATGCAATTGAACTGTTTGAACCGATGAACGAAATTACAGTTTACACTATACAATATGAAAAACATAATAAGAACAACATAGAAGAAAGCGCGATAGGCCAGCTTTTAACAATCCTCAGTGATTTTTTCTCCCGGTTGTGTCACTATGTTGTAGTTCTACGCATGCTCAGTAATTATCTTTATGGTTTTACTGAACTGAAAATCTCACTGATAGGGGACGTTGGATCGGGTGTGAGTTAGTTTCTCTACACACGCATTTTAGAGTAAAATAAAATAGTATATTTTTTTACCATCGTTAAGGCAATAAGAATTGTCGCTATCACTATCAAACGAATTTAGTATGGACTTGAAATTGTTTGTTTTCCACTGAACAAAAATAAATGTTAGTAAACTGGTGGCAGTGCAGCTGTTTTGCGGCAGTTATTGACGATCCGCCAATATTTAATTAAGTTGATGCTCCTTTCCACTTTTCGAAATTATTTTACTTTCGTTTTAACGACAAATCCCTCACACTCTTTTCGTTTACCTCGTCCAATTTCCACTCCTCCCTTGCGTGTCATGATAGGTAATTTTGAGAGAATTTCTCTTAAATGACTTAGAGTAATTTCTCCCGAGACATCGTCAGGAATTTTCCAAGAATTTCCTGGAAAAGAGGAGTTTTCTTTTGAGGCATTACGCCTCTCTTTTATTATCTCTAACAAGCTTTTGAAAAGTTTGAAGCTGGAACAGTTTAGTTGAATTTATTTCGATGTTTCGCGGTTGGGGTGATAAGAAATGTAAATTTTAAAAAAGTGTATTCTCAAATCAAATTAATTTAGAAACGGATTCGAATTCCTCCCCCCCCCCCCAAAAAAAAAATCCCTGCTTAGAAAAACGATATTGATAAAATAGTCAAAACAAAAGTTGTGGAACAGTGTAAATTTGGTATGAAAATACTCCTTGCGCACATGGATGCTATAGATAGAACGCGTACAACGCTCGTTTGTTTGCTTGACTTACACATTTAAAAGCTTAACGCACTCCATTTATATAATTCTTACATGCGCATAAAACGTATTATATTAAACAGATGACACTCTACAACACTGTTCAAAAGTGCTATTTGAAAATAAGTAAAATATATACTTATTTTTGATTACATTGGATGCTTATCTTGGCTCCGAATACATGTTTCAATTTTCACAAAGACATGTACTCAAAAATGAGTACAATGTATAAAAAATGAGTAAATGCTTACATATGTAGGCTGCTTTACTTCATTTTATGAACTTTTCAATGATACATAATACAACATAAATCAATTTCTATCAAAAGTCTTACAAACATATCTAATGCATTGTACTGTTACAAACACGTGTTATCGGGAATAGAACCTTATCCGTTCCATTAACAGGAATTTTAATCTGAAGAAATGTTAAAAAAAGGTATTCTAAAAGAATGGGAAGTAAGATAACTGAGTTGTAATAACTCAATTTGTATTTAACCAATCGACATCAAATAAAAAGGAAAACCTTTTCCTAAATTTATATTTTAAGTTTTCTAGTTTTATTAAGATCGCTTAAACAGAGCCTGAGATTAATGGTATTTAGATACATTGCTACTTTTTATGAAAATACTATTAGTTGCATTTGAGTACGTCATCGTTCATTTACGAAATAATTATACTCAAAGAAAAACAAGTAGATTTAGATACTCATTTTTAAGTACCTTTTTTCACAGTGTAATTGACTATGTTTATGAATCTCGTATAGTTTTGGAAATAGACACATTACCTCTTTGATGCTTAGGAGTGCTTTAATCATTCTCATACACTTTTAGAAATAACAGTCTTATTTTTGAGAATTCTTCGATCGTCAAGGCTAATTTCGTTATATTTGACAATCGTTTCGTCATCGAATCACGTGACATTTGACAAAACAAGAATCTTCAAATTTTTAACGAAAGATTCCTTTTCGGCTCTTTTATGAGTCATCAACTCATGTTTGGTTCTTATACTTATATTGCCAGAATCCCATCGAATCTTCATTGGCGAATGGATAGAGCGTTGTACTCTGGAAGGGACGTCCGCGGTTCGAGTCAGCTCGTCGATGTTTGAACTGTTATATCAATTAAAATCGTTCTCGTTTTCGATGGAAAAAATTTCATTAAAAAAAACGACAAAATGAATTTTCTCAGTTTGACGAAATGTTTATTCTGAACAAATAGCGGGTGTCTGTTTCGTCAAAAATAAAAAAAAATTCGTCAATAATGAATAAAATTTCGTCAAAAATGAAAAAAATTTCGTAAAAAATGGAAAAAACTTCGTCAGAAATGAAAAAATTTTCGTTAAAAAAGAAAATTTTCGTTAAAAAGGAAAAAAAAATTCGCCAAAAATGAAAAAAATTTCGTCAAAAAGGAAAAAAAAATTCGTCAAAAAAAGAAAAAATTTCGTCAAAAATGAAAAAATTTCATCAAAAAAGGAAAAAAAATTCATCAAAAAAGAAAAAAATTTCGTCAAAAATGAACAAAATTTCGTCAAAAATGAAAAAAAAAATCGTCAAAAATGAAAAAAAAATTCCTCAAAATGAAATTTTTTTCGTCAAATATGATAAAGCATTTTTAACAGTGTAGACACCACTTTTCTGACTATAAGGGTCGGCGTCAGAAGTTAAAGGGGTTAGAAACATAGAGTAGAACTTTAGTGTATAGTTTCTGTATAGTTTCTTCGGCACGGCTCTGCCTTTATGCATGTAACGGCATAATTCACCATACAATCGCCACATGATTGTTAGGATTCATGCATCAGCAAATTTATCCATCAGCTGTCAAAAACTTTCTATTTCATATATTTTGAGGTAAATATTTCTCAATCTTAAAGCTAGGGCCTTTGACCTATGATAAGCTCTTGCTAAATTTTCTGTAGACAATCCCGCAGCACGCTAATTCCTATTATTATTATTGTTTGTCAGTTTTATTGCGCGAAGGATAAAAAAAATCTTGATTAGAATGTCAAGATAGCAAATGAGGATTCTTCTAGACGAAATGAGTGGAGTAATTTATAATTGAGTAAAGCAACTTTTTTTATATACGACGCACACGTTTCGTTAAGGAAAAGGTACCAAATGAAGATGTCAAGTAATATTCACAAATTATTTTAAAGAAAAGATATTTGAAATATTTTTTAATATTTTTTAATTTGAAGTAAACTGGGTGTAAAAACTGTTTTTTAATTAGTCACATATTCATATATTTTAAAACATCTGTCAAGTTCAGGATAAAAATTCTTTTTGGATAATCAAAGTTGCAGAGGATGTCACATATTATTGACTACATCAAAGAGGAATATTGAACTCTAAAATTAAGGTAAGTCATTGCATTTTTGTATTTAGATTGGTTAAAGGAATTTTAAAGGAATTTAGATATATTTTGCATTATGTTTTTAAATTGATTTAATTTTAATTTATAATTTTTTCTACTTATGTTATGACTCCTAGTCCAAAGAAGTGATTTTTAAATATTTATCCGTGTGTGTTTTTCTAATGTAATATCTCGATACCTTTTAATTCTATGATAAAACAAAAATTGGTATTTGATGTATATAGTGTATTTAGTGTCTATAGTGTATTTAGTGTCTATAGTGTATTTAGTGTCTATAGTGTATTTAGTGTATTTAGTGTATATAGTGTATTTAGTGTATATAGTGTATTTAATGTATATAGTGTATTTAGTGTATATAGTGTATTTAGTATGTATTTAGTGTGTATTTAGTGTTACAATCAAACAATTTAGGTTTTAGTTGTTTGAAAACAGTTCCAACAATTTTCTTTGTAATTCTTTTCGTGTTTTTCAACGCTTCTATGATTGATATTAGTGTTGATGATGGTTGGTGGAGAAAAACAGAGAGTAGTCTGATGTTTCATGATAGATATTTTAACTATATTTATTAAAAGTAAAGTTCCAGATGGGTATTATTAACTTTACATTAGTTTATGCGGCTTCTGTTGGGAATAGCAGTTAAAAGCCGAGGACGCCGTGTCCCGTCTTACATCATGGATGGTTGGGTTAGAAATGCAATAAATTCGCAGAACTGCCCAAGATAACATTGTAAAATAAATTTTCGTTTTTCACATTTTCTAATGACTATAAAATGACATAAAACTGGAGTGTTGAAGAACGAAATATATGAATGCTTGGGAATGGTGCTCAGTTGATACCTGAAAAGTAAGCTAGAAGATCATTATTGCAAAAGAGAAGTGATTTAGGAATGGATCAGGAAATAAGAATTGACAGAAACTTATCTAATGTATAAAAATTTTTAAACCTCAAAATCTATCTGGTTGTATGTGTTACAAGAAATACTCCACAATCACAAGAATTTTTTTTAAATTGTCGAGAGTTTTTGTTGTTGAAAAAGTATAAAGTGATTATTTTCAAATCTGTAATTTTCTGTGCACATTCAGTGGGAATAACTGAATAAGTTGGAATAATCGAAGTAACGTAACAATTTTTTTGAAAATATGTCTGGATGTCTATCCATACTACTTTGAAATTCGCACAATATTTTGTTCGATAAATTAGAAGTTTAACATGATGATTTATAACTTTATACAATGTTCCGTTTGAATATTTGAACAGTTTTTAATGTTGTCCATTCATTGACTTAATGACGATTAATTTATTTCAAGAATATCATTTGCAATTTTAATGGAATTTCTTCATTAAAAATATATTTTAAATAAGTGGGAAACTATTTAAGAACAATATTTAACTTCAAGATATGAGTAGTTTGCATATTAAAGCATAATTTATTTTTATTATGTTAATGTTTTAATTTTTAATACCTATTATGTATAAAAAGGTACTTAAAAATGAGTACTTGAACATACTGGTACTCCTGAACAGTTGCATCGTAAATGAGGGATGACGTACTCAAATTTAAGTAATCGTACTTTTTCAGAAATGTGCAATGTGATTTAATATAGTTAATTTGAGCTTCTGTTCAAACCATCCTAACAAAGCAACCTGACAAAGTTAAAATATTTGTTCAGAAGATGGTTTGCCCCATCATTTGATGTCGATTGCCTAAATGGACACTGAATTGTTACAACTCAAGTATCTTACTTCCCGTTCTTTTGGCACCCCTTTTTAACATTTCTTCTGTTTATGATTCTTCACGTCGCCCTGTTAGTACAACGGATAAGGCAATGGACAACGGTGCCTGAGGATCTGAATTCGATTCTCGATAGATTTTGGTTGTAATTGTCGATATTTATTAAAAGTGATGAAGACAGACTATGTAGACAAGCAACTGCTCCTTTTATTAATTTTTACCCATTGTATTCCTTTTTGAGTGCATGTCTTTTTCAAAAATGAAACTTATCTATTCGGAGTTATGATAAGCATCGAATGTACTCAGAAATGAGTACATTTTACTTATTTTTGAGTACTTTTTTTAACGGTGTAATGTATCGGAGTTATGAATACAAGTACTTAGTGAGTACTCGGTGAACTCTGATACATGAATATAAAACTCTGTCTATCAATCAATTCTGCATTACTTTGTGGTGTGCGCCTGTATCGTTCGGGCTCCCTCACTGGGAGGATACTCTGTGGTGTGCGCCGACTGAGCGGTAATTCGCCAAGTCTGTCTTCTTATTGTGTCAGGAATTAATGTTTCTCATAGAATTACCGTGAATCAAACTTCCACGAATATCCACTGAAAACGAGAAATTCATATACTTTATCGCAAAGGAATGTCTCCTTTTAAATGTATGTATAATATCCTGAAATACTAAAAGAATATTTATGGTTATTGAACGTACATTTAGTGAATTAAGTATACATTTATATAAAAGATTTTTATCGCCAACTTGGACGGATTTCAATTTGCGAAAGAATTCGGAATACCTATCACACTAAGTTTGTTTAAAGGCGAGTGGTTGATACTAGTTCATTGTTGAAATTAATTTTATTACTAAATATTATAATGAATTAAATTTCTTATTAATTTAATAAATATTTTAAAGGCATGAAAAAATGTATTTTATTATGTGATTATTTTGTTCCCTTTTAATGTGTTGGAAATAATTCACGAATATAAAAGGTTTTTTTTTAAAGTAATGCAAAAATGGAAATACCGAGTTTTAATTAGATTGTGTCATAATTTCCAAGGAAAATTGCACAAAATTAAATCTGAAGATTGCTATTCTACAAACCAATTCAATGTAGATTTTTTTTTGATGGGATTTTGAGACGGTAAAAGATAAAAAAAAAGTTTAGAGTTGTTGAACATTTAAGTGTTTGGTTTTATAATCTCTTTTAATTTTTGTGTTAAACGTGTTTTTATGTGACGAATTATTGAAAGGATTTATGTATAGGTATTTCGCTGCGAATCCACATTTTTAGTGTTTTATACCCTAAGAGAAAAAAACACAGGAAATGTTCGGAAAATCTAATGTAGTATAATTTACCCATCGGAGGAGACAGCAAAGATGAAGCAAAAATGGTACAACTGGGTAAAGGTTCGTAAAAATTGTCAAACATATTGTAAGAAACTAGTTATCATTCATGAATATATAAAATAAATATCATTACCGTATTGTTAAAATAGTTTCTAAGAAAATAGTGTTTTTCAGTTACGGTTCTAAACTTGAAAACGCATAAAACGCTTCTTTATACGTAGGCTTTTGTTATTGGTAATACACAGTTGAAGGGTATAGATAATCGAGTTGCTAATTTTATTAGATTTTTATTATTTATTTATTCATTAAATAATACAAATATACACAATGAAAATGATAAAACATTTAAATTTTAAATGTAATTTTGAACGTTCGCGTTTGATCAGTGTGATATTAAAAAATGGTAATTTAACGGAAATATGTCAATTCCCTGGTAAAACTTCCTACTTAAAAAAGGGTTAATTTACTATACATTTGTAACATTTACTTCGGATTTTTAGGCACACTTATTTTATTAGTACTGGAAAAAATATAAATCTTATAATGATTTTATCATAATTGGATGTTATTAAAATTTTCCTCTCAATTTTTAAGGCAATGAATACGATTATATGACATAAAAGTTACTAATCCCTGTGTTTAGAGTTGCATTGTTGAAAAAGCATTTACAAAGTTCGAAAACTTCCCGCTAAAATTCTTTGCAACAGAAAAATATAAGAGGAATTTTACCCGTTTCCTCATGCCTATTATATGTCACGATAAAATATTGCAGAGAATTAAGTCATTAAAATTTCCTTCTTTGTATTTTACCAATTTCGAAATATTTTGATATCTATAAAAAATGACCTATTTCAAAGGTTGTGAAAGAAATTACAGATTATTATTTTCGAAATAGTGTGATATCTATAAAAAATGACCTATTTCAAAGTTTGTGAAAGAAATTACAGATTATTTTTTTCGAAATATTGTGATATCTATAAAAAATGACCTATTTCAAAATTTGTGAAAGAAATTACAGATTATTTTTTTTTCGAACTATTGTGATATCTATAAAAAATGACCTATTTCAAAGTTTTTGAAAGAAATTACAGATTATTTTTTTCGAAATATTGTGATATCTATAAAAAATGACCTATTTCAAAGTTTGTGATAGAAATTACAGATTATTTTTTTCGAAATATTGTGATATCTATCAGAAATTACCTATTTCAAAGTTTTTGAAAGACAGATGATTTTTTAAAAGTTTTGTTATGTCACGCAACCACTGAGACCCCTTCTCACTCCACAGTCACGCATAACCCAACCCCCTCACCCAGTGTTCGTGACGTATTAATGTTTAAATGAACAGCCCCTTAGTCGCACGAGTCTTAAGCAGCAGTCCCTGGTATTTGAAGGAATTCATGCATTGGTCACATGTAAATAATTATCCCCCCCCCCCACTACAACTTCATTCGCATATTTCTGTAAATATGTTTTAAACATCATCTGTAACTATTTTCATTCAAGGAACATGTTTGACATTTACGTTATTTTTATGGAACATTTACATCCCCTTCCTGTTCTTTTTAAAGAAGTATTCTTTAGCCAGTTCGTTTAAAGTCTTAGGGTGAATTTATGCGGAAAGCTGAATACTAATATCGGTATACCGAACATACAATTTAGTCGTTTGTCAAATGTTTAAAAAAAATGGACTGTCAGTAATTTTAATCCGAAGACAGTTTTAGATCACCACCGTACTTGGTGCTTGTAGATGACAAAAATAATTTCTTTTAAAGTTTGTAAGAGAATAAATTTTTAAACTCAAGAACATGTTGTTCTTTTTCATTTTAAAGAACACAGAAAAATAACACGTCGTTATTTTGGTGAATCAATGTTGAAACTGTAGTGTAAAAGGTAAATAAAATACATTGATACCCAAGTGTATTTTTAAATAGAATTAGCTAAAGAATGACCTAACGGAAGAAAATATTTTTTTTTTATCTTCAAAAACATGCAGTTCTTGTTCAATTTGAAGACCAAGGAACAAAATAACGGGCTGTTATTTTAGTGACATAGTCACCACTCATCAAATGGCTACTTTGAAATAGATCATTTTTTATAGATATCACAATATTTCGAAAAAAATAATCTGTAATTTCTATCACAAACTTTGAAATAGGTCATTTTTTATAGATATCACAATATTTCGAAAAAAATAATCTGTAATTTCTATCACAAACTTTGAAATAGGTCATTTTTTATAGATATCACAATATTTCGAAAAAAATAATCTGTAATTTCAATCACAAACTTTGAAATAGGTCATGTTTTATAGATATCATATATTTATAGTTCAAATAAAACAAAAAACGCGATAGAAGTTTATTTAAAATAACAGAGAGAAAAGAGAAAAAACCCAAAATTGAATTTCCCCATCGCGGTTGATCGAGCCTTGCCGCCCCGGTTAAGCGAGAACCGATCGCCTCAACCGAAGTGGGTAAAAATCAGCTCGTCCACTTGACTCGCTGGGTTAGAGAGAGAGAGAGAGAGGCTCGACTGCGCATGTGCAGATGTCGGCTGTTTCGGTAGGTGTGTCTTTTCGGAAAGGAAGCTTCTGCCCATGGAAAGCGTTCGATCCCACGTGCGCCTCGAAACAGTTGTTGCCAAGCCGCAATCCGGATTGCATCGTTTGGGCAATCCTCCCATCCCGAACTCCTTGTTTGGAAAAAAAGAAGAATCTGGCAGTTCTGAATCGAAGTGAATAGATCGGCTCTCTCGTGGATTATTAAATGCATTCGAAAGAGGAGTTCGAATTGTAATTTTTCGGCGTTGCTGGTCTCTTGCAAGAGACTGGGATGGTGATGATGTAGCAGCTATCCGATGATGCTTTTTTGACTGTTAGTGCATTCGTAGGGTTTATTAGATAGCATTTTTTTTTTATTTATCTTATTGAATTGAATCTTGTAGATTCCTTTACGAATTAAAAGTGGCGACTCTAGCGGAAATATCGTGCGAATCGTTTTGGTAAGTAGATGAAATTAAATGATATTCCATTTTCAGATGATTTTAATTTTTTTATTTTCCCAAAAAGAAAAAGATGTGTAAATGCTTGATAAAAAACGATAACATATTATTTTTCAGGTTTTTAGTATTAATATTGTTTAATTTTATTATTTTTGATATTGTGGATATAAAACAATTTGTGTTTGAAATTAAATTGACAGTCATACGTTTTGACACTAATTGATCATTTTTTAATAATGGGGATTTTAAATTTTCGTTAATGTATTTTTTTGGTATTGAATTTTATGAATTTACGTGTGAGTGAACACTAAAAATTGCATAGTCTATGCAAAACTTATAAAAAAAATGTATTAATATAGTTACAACTGTGGTATGTTTATTTAAAAGAAAAATGTATAAACACTTATAAATCTTAATCAGTATAAAAATTTAGTTTACTGTTTCATCAGAAAGCAAAAAAAATATAATTAAAACGAAATACTAAAAAATAATTTCGGGTCTAAGTTTATTACTTAAGAAACTAATTAAATAATTTCAAAATAATATTTTTAAAAATACCACCAAAACTTAAAAGTAAATCTTTAACCAATTAATTTAATATTTGCTTGAGATTTTATTTTCTGGAAAAAGTGCTATCTCATGATTACTTTGCAAACTGAACCGTTGACAAAACTGAAAAATAGTACAAAATGGAAGATAACCCCTAAATTATTTTATCATATTTATCATTACATTATAGTTCCTTTGAGGTCAGTTCAATTCATATTTATAAATAGCCAACAGATGGAGCCACTGTTAAAATAACTAACATTAAAACAATTTACAGATTATTATTAATAATTCCTTATAATTTTAATTATGGACTTACCTAATGCGATACACTTGACAACCAAGTTCCCTCTCGCATTTATTATGAACTTCACATAGAAAATTACACACAATCGCAATTGCGCAATGATAGTGCACCATACACATTAAAATTACTTATTCTCCCCTAAAATACGTTTTCATTTAAAAATATATTATTATGTTGCCGCATCGATCCCCCTCCCTTTGTTATATTATCTATATTGCTTCTCTTTTTTTTTCATTGAATGGGGATGAAATGAGGGGAGGGGGGGGGGGGGAAGGGAAGGGGGAGTATATCTTTTTTCAACTCCCACCCCCTCCAATGGAGTTCTCCCTCGTGCAATTACAGCGGAAATATTGACCCGCCGTGAAATATATATGCAGCTTTTTAGCGAGTTTTGAAAGCAAGGGCGTTCACTTCTTTTACTTAAAAGCAGGGGAGGTGCGAGGCACAAGCCCCGGGGCTTGAGGTCTTGTGGCGCTCGACCAAAAGAAACCGGCAAATTGTATTCGAAACAAAAACCCCAAATATAGATTTTAGCGCTGAAATTTTGCATCATTCTTCCTGATAATTTGATTATTGTGATTGATGACGTAAACGTTTTTGAAATCAAGGGGAGTCAGCTGGAATAGGAACACAATATTGCGCTTTTTTACGGTGATTCATTCCGATATTATAACTCCATGCTATATAGCACGATTCACATAAATTTGGTTTTCTTCGATAGAAAATTAGACGAAGAGGTATGTAAGATCTTGAAATATAGCAAAAACGTATATGGTGTAGATGGGCAGCACTTCTTCCTTCTCTTGACATGGTGTTGTACATTTTCGATCAATTCCTATTTAAATAAACGGCTGACTTTTCTCGTAAAAATTGTTTGACTATGTTTCGGCACAGCCAAACTTGATTAAAACTGGAGTATTACATATGAAATTTAAATTTTTTAATCCTTTGCATTAAAAAAAATCGGATGTGGCTTTTGTATGAGAACGACCAAAAGGTTTTGACATGAAATGTTATTTCAGCAAATTATAAAAAAAAGGATGGATTATCATCGAAAAACTTCGCCAACAGAAAGAAGATAAACATGCTCTTTCGTGTGACGTCTCCCCCCTCCCCTCCCCCAATAGCATTAAATCAATCGTGCACTTTGTCACAGAGCTATACAGCATGGTGTTTCTAACCTAATATATATACAGCTGATTTTAAAAATGTGTCACTTTAAAAACTAAATAGTTTTGAAGTTGAATATACTTTTAGTCACTAATACCGCCAAATGCGCCAATGAAGAGGTTATCAATTTGACTGTTATGTATTTTTTTATACATGTTTGCGTATGGATTTTGTTCTAATTAAGATATTTATAATTTTTGTTTGTGTGAGTGTGTTTCAATTGGGGACCATGTGTAAAAAATATCCGGTTATCTGGCATTTAACTATCCAGAATAATAAAATAGGTTAGCTCTATAGAAAATTCGAAAACGAATTAAGTGAAAAAATAATCTAAATTAAGTAAATTTTTGACAAAACACGTTTTGAAGGCTTCTCAAATCGCAAAGGGCCAGCAAATTACCGAAATCGTAAAGTTGTTTTTCTTCAGAAAAGTTTTAAGTTATTTCCTTAGAAAGAAAAATTAACTATTTGAAGGGGGAAAACATTGATTATTTTTTAAAAGATAGCTTATAGTGTTTCAAGAGATAGCTTTTAATGTTTCCCAAAATCAAACAGGTTTGAAAAATATTTAAAAATAAAGTATTTAAGGGGACACTGTACCCCAAAATTTGAAAAATTCTCGATTTTTTTTATTTACTAAAATTATATTTTGGAATCTTCTAAATATTCTTAAAAAATGCTGAATTGGACACCTATGTTTTTAAATGAGTTACTTGAGATTCTATGCTGGATAACAGGTATGCTTTTCTAGGAATGAAAACTTTAAATCGTTTTTTCTCGGTGTATGGTTTTCCTTGACATTAAGTATTTAGAAACGACAATGTTTTTTTATTATTAATAGAGAAATGTATAATTTTTAAGCCAATAAAAAATCTGTGTATATTATAAATTATCATGCAAATTAGCTCTATGGGTAGGTTTTTTTAATACTAAAGTAAAAATATATGAGTTTTAAAGAAAACTGTTGATGTTTAATCTGTTTTATACAAAAAAAAAATCTAAATACGGAATCGTCATTTATTTGCTTTCCAAATCAGCATCGAAATACTTGTATTTTGTTGTAAAAAATATATTTCTGGTAACTTTATCAGCCTTCTTATATATCTTATGAAATTTAACTTGTGTTGTTTAAGAAAGAATAAATACTAAGTTTATTCTCTATCCTTCCGTAACCAGATTTGAAAAAGGTGTTATTTTCATTTCTTTCTTACTGTTGTACTTTTACAAAAATAAAATGTAGAATTGAGGACTAGGAGTGGAAAACGACCTAAGTCCAAAAAAGAAAAAATTTCAGGAGAGCCGAAAAATGAAAAACACTCGAATCTGGTGCATTCAACCAGAGCAATCTTTCGACAAATTTTTGAACTATTACTAGTGGAGTTCGCACTTTGGGCGTTTTCCACTTCGTTTAGGACATTTTTCCGTAAAAAAAAAAATCGATTTTTTTGGTACTTAGGTCATTTTCCATTTCTAGTCCTTATTTTGTTACAACATCAAATATAAGTTTTATTATTAATAGGGTTTGCTTTTAAAAAGTGGTAGACCGTGCTTTATAAATCTTTTAAATTTTGTGGTCCGTAGTCTTATAAAGGTTGATAACCACTGAAGTGGATGAGGGATCAAAATTAATTTTCCAAAAGCAGGTGCACCAATCACCCTATTTCTGTAGGGAAAAAGTGTCATTCATTTGATAAAAGTCTATTTTAAAATTGACTCTGTTCATTCCAAATGAAGTAAATAATGTAAGAAAATGTTTAGGCATTGAATGATTCACTCTCAGAAATGACGTTCTCATTTTTGAGAATTCTGCGATCGTCAAGATAATTTCGTGATAGTTGACAATCGTCTCGTCATTGAATCACGTGACTTTTAACGAAATAAGAATCCTCAAATTTTGAACGAAATTCATTTACTCAGATTACTTTTCGGCCCTTTTCTGGGTCATCAACTCATGTTTGGTTCTTATACTTGTATTGTCAGAATTCAAACGAGCCTTTTCGGATGAGTGGATTGAGAGTTGGACTGTGGAATAAGAGGTCTGTGGTCCAAGTCAACTCGTCGATATAGAATTATTACATTGTTTAAAATCGTCCTCATTTTTGACGAAATAAATTTCGTTAAAAAAACAGACAAAATGAATTTCTTCAGTTTGACGAAATATTTAATCGAAGCGAATAACAGGCGTATATTTCTTCAAAAATGACAACAGTGTCGTCAAATATGGGAATGCATTTTTAACAGTGTTTTGGGATCATTTTTTTTTAAAAGAAGAAATAATATATGCACAGCGGTTTCCTTGTTCCTTGTGTTTTTAGGGACACATAATTAAATTAAAAAAAAATCTATTTATATTCGTTCACAAAATGCTTTAAGTCAAGTTAAGCAAAACAAGGTAACCGATTTTCGTATATAAGTTGTCGTGTTCATTCAATGAACAATGTTAATGCTGAAATCGTTAAAAAATATTTAAAAGTAACCTTAAAGATTAAAAAGAACTTTAATTGGTTTTATTTCTATTTTATGTCCATTGTTTTCGTAATTAGAGTTTATTTTAATATACTGTTTCAATCAACCACTTTAATTTCCTTCAATCTTTTATAATCGCCTTAATTATATTACACCTTTTCCCAAAAGAATATTTTTTCATAGTTATCACGAATTGTTACGATTGAGGACTTGTTAAGGGTTTTCGCCTTCGTAAAACCATTCAAAATGCAAATTGATGTTGCTCTAAAATTCCGAAAAAAGTCAAACTGAGCATTTCCTATGAAATTATTTTATTAAACTTTCATCTTCCTACTTGAAATTAAAAATAAATAAATTATTAAATTGCATTTACGTGCATTTAAAGCTGTTTCCTCAACATAAGGCATCACGTATTTAAATATTTTTTTATGTCATAAGTTTAACTGAAGATTTGTTTTGTGCAATGCATGCAATAAAAAAAACTATTTTTATATTAAGTAAATCAAATAATTTATATGGAAACAATTATTAGCAAATTATTTCATAATTAGTCAGACTTCATACATGGATATCATATTAGTTATTTCACAAATATTAATTTATTTTTTTATTTTATTTCTCGAAGGTTTGAAGAATGCAATAATCTATAAAAAAAAGCCACGCAAAATCTATTGAATTATATTTAAAGATATGCGTATATTTTGCTTTATAGTTGTAATTGTATTACTTGCTGTTAAATAAACACAATATTTAGTGAAAATAATAACTTTAATATTGTGAAGGGCTCTGATGCTTTGTTTGTGATAATACATTGACATAATAATATAACTAATTTACTGATGGAATATAAGTTACTGATGCCTATGATTTAACTATATGGGAATCGAACACATTTCCACGGTATATCGAACATTTTAAATGTTTAGTTTTAAAGAAGCGAGTTAAACAAAAAAATATTTTATTACGTTCTAAGAATAATTATAAAATTGTTTTTTCGATGAAGTATTGAATAATTATTTAATAATGATTTCGTTTCCAAATTTCGATGCCACATTTTTATTGAGGCTACATATTTTCAGGTATATTTTTTGTTTTGTACTTTTTCGCGACCTGATACAAAGTGGTACGTGAAGCTTTTTAATATCATCAAGATTTTACCTTCGTGTTAGTGTTAGCTGTTTTTATGTGCTCAAGAATATTGAAAGTTACTTTAATGAACATATATAAGCTCAAATATTACATTGACAATTCAAAGTTTAAAAAAACTACACGCAATTTCATTAATTTAAATTAAATAATTAAAAGAAAAGAAAACAAAGAATATTTTTATAATTTGCATGTTTATATTGCAAATATATTTATTAGTTAATAATTTAATATTAATATTATATTTAATTTATTATTTGTATATTTAGAAACTTAATTTTATTTAGTGTTATTGACGGTCCTTGCTCTGCGGTCATGTAAAGGTTAAAACTCTGATTTGTAGTTAAATAAATTGGTCTGTGTTTATGTTAATTCAATACCTTAAGAACGGATGGTAGTACGGTTTATTATATAATGTGCTTATGGATTATGTGGTAGTAGGGTTGATATCAATACCAAATACTTAAAGATTAGGGCTGTCATTGTTCGATTTAGTTTTTTTTTAGCAATCGCTTTGAATTTTAGCAGTTTAGGTGTTTTAATTATTGATGTTAGTAAAATTCGGAAGCCCAAATGCGTTTAAAACTTTTTATTATGCAAGCTGTCCATTCGAGTCAATTTTCACATAAGTTTTAGATAAAACCGTGAATGATTGAGGTAGAAATTACAGTAATTTTTATTGATAAAGAATTTCATGTACAATGATAGTCTCACAGCCTACTAGTTTTATAAATCTAATAAATAATGATTTCATTTATAGCAGAGTTTCGAAACATTAAAAAAAAATGCCTTTTCTAGTATTGGATATTTAAAAAATAGTTTTTAACAAGAACTTTAATCTGATACAAACTCTATATATTACGATCAAAATGTTTAAAAAGTTCTTTTTGAGTTTAATATAGTATTACATTAAAAATAAACTTTTCCAATTTTGTAATAATAATATTACTCCGGAATAAAGCAAAAGGAACAAAAACAAAAGATACCTGATAAATTATTTTAATCCAAAAACTTCTGTTATAGAATTTAATTAAAAAAATTATTGTTTCAAAAATTATTTTCTACTGGAATTTATAATACAACATCGTAATTGTCTTCAATGTTTCCCTTTATTTTTATTCTATATTTACCATAAAAGAAAAATAAACTCAAACGATAATTTATCTTATAAAAGAGAGAAAAAAACTTTTGTATTTTATTACAGAGGAATTTTTTTCAGTGATTATAAAAAAATAGAAAAAAAACATTACACTTTATTTCAAGAACTTTAATTAAAAAAAAATTCAAAAGTAATTTTGTATTCTATAATTATGACTGATAACTTGCAATGTTATCTTGCTGTTGTTCTCCTGTCATTTCCGGTTTATTATTTAAAATATTGGCCAACTTGTTATTAATAACAGTTTCTTTTTGAACATTTTGCTGACAAAGCATTTTAATTGCATAATATGTGTTGTTCACTTTTCTAAGAATTCCTGTTATCCAATTAATATGAAGAAAATAACGAGGATAAATTTTTTTCGAAAATACAATTATTTTATTACAAGTTTTACTTAAAAATATTTTTTTTAAAAAGTTTTCAATGGTAAATAAGGTTGAAGATAATACTCGGGGATAATTAAATATAAGCATAATGTACTCTAAGCATGTGAAGTCATATTGAGACTAAACGCAGAATCTAGAAAATATTGCATGATATAAATTCGTGAGCATGTGGTTTTTATGAACTAATGCAAAATTGATTGTTTATCTTTATATATTTAATCTCGATACCAGGTGGTAGACAGTGTCAAAAAAATCTTAATATTAAAAACAAAGATACTCTACTTATTATTAGGGATGAACCGGATAGTGGTTTTGCCGGATATCGGATATCCGGTGCACATTACAAACCGGATATCGGATATCCGAACTAGATTTTGCCGGATATCCGGCAGTTTATTTTTTATGAAAATAACTTCATACACACTGGAAAAAACGGAAATCGGTCAAAAATTGAAAAATATTTTTTTATTCTATAATATTACCCAATTCCTTATCTTTAAAGTGATGCCAAAATTGAATAAACATTCAAAAAACTTTTTTATTTACAAAGGGTTATTCTACGGTGCTGCTAGCAATGGTCGTATGTTTTGTACATTTTACACGTAATTTCTGAATAATTGTAATTTTACCATATGCCCTTTCATTCCAAACAAAGTTTGCTTAAACTTTTGAGATATTTGTTTTTTAATTCCACTTTATATTAGTTATGAGATGTAATGACCCTCCACCATAACGATTCGTTAAAAATATAATTTTAAAGTAAAAAATTTGAAAAAAAAGTGTATTTTTTAAAGTATCTATTGGTTAAAGGGAGAATCTGCACACCGTGAATACATTGGTAGAATTTTCAGGAAAATACTTAAAGCAAGAACAAAGAAAATTGATCTCCACAAAAAAAAAACCTCCGATGTTTTATTCATCCGGATATCCGGCATGGAAAATTGGATATCCGGCACTTTACTTCCGGATATCGGATAGTTAAAAAGCAGCCGGATAGGACGGATACCGGATAGTTACCGGATATCCGTTTCATCCCTACTTATTATATCTCATTAATATATATAAATATTTAAGATTAATTTTTGAGTTAAGATGTCTTTAAAATCATATTGGATATCAGGATAGAAATCCCATGTTCCGCTTTTAAGGGTATCCACTCCTACACTATGACTCCATGGAAAATGGCACGAATGACTCATATTTGGCGTCGAGATTTTTGCGTTTGCAATTCATATTTCTATAATATTTTGAAATGATGATTTACGTAAAATACTTCAGGTGGTGCACCAACACCATCATACACAATTTTTTTTTATTAAATAAGTAATAACAATATCATAAATTTTATAAATGATAAGAATAAATTGCTGTTACTGTCTTACGTACTCGTTAAGTTTATTTTTAAGAATAATTCTAATAAAATAATCGTAAACTTACAATATTTAGGAATTTCTAAAAAACCTTAATCTTAAAAGGAACAAAACACCTGCAGTTTTTAAATATAGACGTGTATTTCTTTTTATTCCTTTCTATAAAATATTTAGTTTTTAAAGTATCGTTTTCGGATCAAAACTTTAAAATCCGATTTTTTGGTGTTTTCAAAGGCATTAAAGTCAATCGAATTATTTTGCAAATTAAAATTAAATTAAAAAATTAAAAAATAAATTATTTTGCATATAAAAATGGGTTCAGAAAAGAGTTTACATGAATCTTCATTTCAGCAGAAATTTAAATTGGCTGTCAACGAAAACCCGCCAACAGAAGGAAGATACACAAGCTGTTACTTCTAACTCCGCGGATCCCATTTACAAAATTTTACGCACACGTACCTATTTTTATATCTAACAAAAAAAATCAATTTGTCACCAGGTTATAGGGTCGGAATGGATCACCATAAAAGCATAATAAGGCGTATCTGTACTGATATTCTTTGTAGCTGATTTTAAAACCCATTACGTAAAAAACTCATTGACATGCAAATTTTGAAATGGACCAATAGAAACAGGTTATGTTGTACACCACGCTTTTTTCTACGCCATCTAAAAACTCCCTAAGTTTTAAGAGCGAAGGGGCTCAGAGAATTCAGCTTTAAGAGATCTCAACAAAACATCATTGACATCGATTCTTATCAGATCCGAAGTTGTACAATTTTCTTTTTTATCAACAAGAGGGGGGTCTTATCTCCCCGAAAAGTGCCATGCTACATTTCATCAAAGGAGAAAAAACAAATATTAAAAACATACTTCAGCATATGTTTAAAAAGAAGAAAACGAGCTCGAGGCGTTATCTGTTGCCTTCCTACCCTCCTCCTTCCGTCACCATGAAAACGGATCCTACCGCAGTCTTTCTTAGTAGTATTAGGGTTGCACAGTCGTACACTTTGGCGTGATTTAAAAAAATAGAATCTGTATTTCTCTGTTAACGTTAAAATGTAAAACATTCGTGAAGAATGACTCTGGATACACTAGGTCGATACGTGTTAAGTGCGGAAAATAGTTTAATTTTTCACATGTACTAGTGAATCTGCAGATACACTGATATGCACTCATAAAAGTGCAAAAAAGATCGTTGCTCGAACAGCAAGATTTTGTGCTCTTATTAAGTTTATAACTTTTTAAAAACTTATGGAAATCATGCTAAAACCGACTGTTTGAATTAATGAGAAGCTCTAAACGACTACTCCAGGGGGGGGGGGGGGGGGGGGTACCAGCTGCAACAATGTGCCATTGCTCGGTGCCAAAACCGATGAACGACCTTTATTTCATTACTTTAAGATTTCATTATTTTAATGATTACTTAGATTTTGTATGATTTAAAATTATTTTTTATTAAAGTGACACTTTAGGGAAATTTCTACTTTTTTATTTATTGCGTTACAAATGTAAAACTGATTACAGATAGAGTATACTAATGTTAGCAATATTTAAAAAAAAGTCTTTATTGGTAATTATCTTTAATAATTAAAAAAATTGAAGGTTTTAAAAAAAAACTACTTTTTTTTTAATTTAAGTTACAGCTTTGAAAGATTATATTTTTAACAAAGAAATATCGTCGTTTTTTTTTTAAATAGTTGAAACTTTTTTTTAAGAAATATGTATGTGACAGCAAAATTTTGCAAAGAAATATGCTTTTTCTACAACCTATATGCTTTTTTTACAAATAGAATTAAAGTTATTTTTTTGTAATACACTTACAATAATCTGCTAAACAAAATAGCTTGTTTTTTAATAACTAGTTTAGAGTTAAGAAAAATACTTTTAAGTAGAAAATACAAGAAGTTGCTAATGTCATACATATATTTTTTTCTCAAAAAGTTTTAACTATTTTAAAAAAACAACTCACCGTACGTTTTAGTCAACAACATACTGTTTCTAAACAAGAAATTTCAAAGCTGTAAATTATTTTTTTTAAAGTAAGTTTTTTAAAATTTTAATTAAAAAATTAAATTATAAAAAAAAATATCAGTACAGACAAATTATTTGTACAGAATATTGCTAATATAAGGTTACTTTAATTGTATAATAAGTAATATACTAGTAACACAAGACTTTAAAAAAAAAAACTAAATTGCTCTACAGTTTTATTTTATGACTACAAAAAAAAATAAAAACTTTACACTACAAAAAAAAAATTAACTCTTAAAATTTTGAAACTTAGATTGTGTTTTCTTCATTATGTAAGGTTTTATACTATAAATAAAAATTCGCAATTAAAAAGAATTGAATGAATTTTGGAGTACTGTGTCATTTTAGCTTTATTAAATTTGATTATTAATTATTTTAAAATTAAATTTAAAATGACGAAATATGCTTATAGCTGTCCTACTAAGTTCAGTGGTGGATTTTATACATAATTTAATTTGGAAAATTGTCAAATTTTATTCAAATAAAATATTTACCAATTAAATTAACTGTTTCTTATACGTTATTCGTCATTATAAATAAATTGTTTGTTAATTTTTCCTTCTTAGTCTAATATAAAATTCGGATTAATTTACAGTCTTCTTTAGTTTATTCATAATAACTATTTAAATGCACTGTTATCCGTGATTTCTCTAGTAATTCGGGCCCAATCTAGCTTTCCACACTCTTGAGCAGCCACTGATATACGTTCCCAACCAAAAATTGTATTTAAATTACGAATTGCTCCTGTGTTATCCTCGTCATCTGACCATAGTTCAAAATAACGCGGCGGTGTTCTCGGGTCTTTCTTTACTTAGAGATAGATACCGAAACTTCGTCTCTATCCCGTTGCGTAGTTCTATTGCGACGTTTATGCAACCAACCACAATACGCCAAACAAAGCGCTAAATACTAAACGTAGATAAATTAAAATATTTCCACGCCAACAGCATGCCAAACTACGAGATGCAATTGAAGGCTAGAGTAGGAACCGTTTTGAAGCCATCCGGCAAGCTCAAAAAACCCTTTTTCGATCGCGCGTTGTTCTTTTCAAGGTCATCTGGTTCTGGATTGAAGCCATTTTTTTAAAGCTCCCCTTCTAAGTTTGTTTACTCGTTATCTCGTCAAATTGTCAGATACACTGGCTGTTTTTTTATTATTTATTTTTAAGATGTTATAATCTGGCTTGAGGTGAGGCTTCTTTCAATTTTGAGGGATGATGTAGCCTATAATTCCCGTGTTTTTTCGAGATTTTGTGGGGTATTTTTGCTTGTTTGGCTTGGAATGGGAAAGTGTTTTTTTTCGAGGGTCTGAAGAGTTGTGTGGGAGGATGCTTCTGTTTTTAAATAAATATTTTAGAAAGTAAGCTGTCTAATCTCTTGGCATGTTTCGTTTAATATATATGGATGTCCCAAAGAAGCGATTGCGTGTTCATGTTCAATTTATGCGTTGGACAAGCAATGTCGAAATAAGTCGACTGATAAGATGTAAATTAAAAACATTGTTGCGGTTGAAAAATTTCAATTTGTAGTGGTTTTTATAATATTGTTAAATGTATTATAAGATACTGCTCTGGAACTTTTTAGTAGTCTTCAAGTTTACAGTATTTTTTTATTCAATTTCTTTTTTTACATAGGAAAGATATACAATTTTTTAAAATTTTGTTGTGTTAAGAATTAAGAAATTACTCATTAAGAAATTTACAATTTGCATAAATTACCTATTTCTAGGGCCATTCCACCATATTTGTTCCTGATTTGTCCCCTCCGCAACTTTTTTTTTATTATTTTATAATATATCAATCAGTGTAAAATAAACCAATTTTTGTTAGTGGTTTTAGTTAATTTAAAAGTTTAGTTAGTTTAAGTTTAGTTAGTTTAAAAAAAATGACTTGTTTTGCGTTAATTAACCTATAAAAATAACAAAAAAAGTCGTGGAGGGTACAAATCACGTACAAATACCGTAAAATGACCCTCTAGAATCCTCAAATTAGGTCCAGTAGAAATCCGTTACTATTGCCGGACATACGTAACTTTGATGACTACATAGTCAGTAAAGATTTGTTTTATTCATAAAGCATTAAAAAATTATATTTCTTTGTATTTTTTTAAACTTCCAATAGTGGCATAATACTCATTTTTAATGTAAGCGTATAAAAAAGTGACGCGTACCCACCTCTTTAAATAACAATACATAGTTAGTAAACCGACATAGTTATAGTAACTCTTAGCGACACATGTATTTTTACGCAAGTAACTTATTTTTTATCAGGAGCTTCTATATTTCTAGTGCAAAAACTCCTATTTAAAAAGTATTTCGTGTCTTCAAAACACAGTTGCACGCGTTAAAAAAAACGCGTTGGTGTAGAATGGACGAAACACTTATTTTAGGAAATATACATGTATGTTTTAAATTTTTTTTGTTTAAATTTTAATTTGTACAGGATAAAAATGATGTCAGAATTCGTAAGTTTAATCCTTTTATTCGTTTACTTCCTACAAGTGTTTCCTCGTAGTTGTTTTTTCTGCATGAAGCGTATAATTGCTGAAAAAGTAATTTTACAGATGCGATTTGAAGATATACGGCTCGTGAATTTTAGAGAAAGCTTTACATAAAATTAAGGATGTACTGTTCCGAAAAAGAAAATCGTCATCGTTAAATGGAAATAAATTATACTGAAAGAATACTATTAGAGGAATTTATTATTCAGGAAACAAATGTAAGATTTTAATTCATTATGGTAACGAGAGAGGGAAAACAATATTGGATTATCTTTCTAAATTATATATGCATAATGCAAATATAATTCTTCATGTTTTATGACTGTAATTATATGCTTGATTAATCGATAACTGTTTTCTTTATTGTACAAATACATTTTTAGAGTATATATTTTAAATTTAATGGTTATTACTTCTCTTTTTAATTTTTCAAAAACCTTTTAACTTCAGTTTTAAATTTATTTATATACAAATTTATATACACATTGATTTTTTTATTACGTTTCGTGTAAATATTTCTGATTGATTTTCATTGTTCGACTCGGAACATTTCTGAAAATCAATTCAAATTCGCAACATTTTTGTTGTTGTCTGTACTGGAAAAAAGTGCTTTTATTTTTTTATTCATGTTTACTATAAGCCCATATTATATCTGTGCCTTTAATGAATAGATAAATTTTCTCACAATTGTTTGTCACAGTGTTAAAAGTTTAAATAAAGCGTATCTAGAATATAAAAAATAATGATTTGGTCATACAATTTACTCTTCTTTTCTGATCTTGTATTTCGTAACAGCACCACTTTCTTGTGGCTTGACGGTTAATCAGATTTTTAACCAGATCCCATGGAGATTTTTTAAACGTGTACGATTTTTTAGCATATTTATTAATAACAGTTACTCCTTTTAAGGTTGTATTAACTACACATAATTATTGTTTTACAAATATGTTATTTATGATTAACTGCAGAGACACTCAAGCCTTGGGGTTAGCTGTGTGTGTGTTCTATCGTACCAATTCCTAAAAACATATTGAGAGTCTTATTGGTTTGGATATTCGTTAATTTATTATTTGTGACCTGTCTAGTATAATTATACTCAAAATGCAAATTTAGAAGGATAACCCTGACCGTATATCCGAAAAATATGTTTCTTAATGTAATATAAAGAAGTTGCGTATCTAATTATTTTGATAAATCAACGTTCCTGTTTGTATTATCTTTACGAACGCATTGACGTGCTAAATTGTTTTGAAAACAATTTTACAATAAAGAGTATCTATCTGCTAAGATAAGGTTTACGTTCTGGATGGAAGATAAAATATTTTTCAATGTGGTATTGTATCATTATCGATCCATAACATACTCGTTGCTTTGAGCTATTTTAAGTATTAAAAATATATCCGACAATAGAATACGCACCAAGAATAATGTGATTTTACAGAAAACTCAAAACTACCATTTTCGCATTTACAACTTGTGAACGAAATTTGTAACACAAAATTGATTACGTTAACTCGAGTTTATTTAATAAAAAAAATTGCTTCAAGTATTCATTTAAAATTCTAAAATGTGCAATACTTTGTTTCATATATTTGTGCAAAGCATATTAACATAATCATACGGTCAAACAATAAAAAAAATAAAAAAAAAGTTACCTTTCTTATTTTTTATATAAGTCAAGAAAATATGATATTTTCTGAAAAGCTATAATTTTGCATTTTCTTAAGCAAAATAATATGTTTAACACATTTTCTTTGCAGTTTTTTTATATTTTAAAAAGAATATTTTTGAATAATAATTGGAAAAACTAATCACTAAATTCACAGGGAAATATTTTTTTTAAAAATAATAAAACTATATATTACTAATCCCCAGCAAATTTGGAACGGTTTCTTCATCTATATCTGAACTTATATTAATTCAAACTTGTTCAAACATAATAAAAATCATTTCTGAGAAAATGAGTGCAAAGTTAGATATTTAAGCAATCTTGTACCAAAGTTTAACATTGATTATCATAAAATAACTAGTTGTACTTAATGTAGACATATAGTTTTAGTGTTGTTAGATTAAAAAATAAAATGACTTATTTTAAAACAAAATATTTTTAGTTATTTTCGATGCGACCCCCTATAAAGAGGGTTAAAACAAAGCTATCCTTAACTGAATAGTATTGCATCTGTTCTCCATAGTCCTGAACATCTTTAGTAGTATGATTTTTAGCCGCACTTGTAAAAAGAAAGAGTATTTCGTTTATGACTCCACATGGGAACAGGTTATGACAAGTCAAGTGACACTTTCCTTGTCAAATAAAATCATTAAACTACTGTCCTTACTAAAATATTTACTTTATACAATAGTATATAACAAATGTTTTGAATAATATTCAAAAGAATTATTTAATTTGCTGCGTAACTAACTAATTGAACTAACTAATTTGTTACTTTACTACGCCTCTTGAGAAGGCTTGGGCGATTTTTAGATATATATCGTAATCGCGAAAGGAAAAAAAAACATCGTGATTTCGATTATGCGATTTTCGATTTGCCGATTAATCGATTTGCCCCTAAATCGGTTTAACGATTACTTGATTTTACGATTATTCAAAAGTACACATGCCGCGTATAATATCGGGAATATGGATATATCCACAATCCCATACATAAAAAATATCGATATCTTAGAATATTAATATATCGAATTTTTCAATAATCGAAAAGTATATCGATGTTTGACTGGGGATTAATCGCGATGGCCAAATGTCAACATCGACCAAGCCTACTCTTCAGACGCAAACCCATTTTGGAATGAATTTAGTGGTAGAATATTTTTTTAAAAAATGCAGGGCTTGGGAAGGTATTTTGCATACACATTATTTTTTTTCGAAAAGAAAATGTGTTCAGTGAGGTGTTAATAATACATCCCTAATTGTCAATAAATAGTTATCTAATTAAAGAAAAATCTTTAAGTGTCAAATAAATAAGATTTGGAATGAATTCTACAAATTAATGCAACTCGGTGTATAAGGTAGACATTTTCAAACATGTGCACCTGAAGTACATTCCACTTAAATATGGTGGTGCTATAAAACAAGTGCATGTGTTCTTTAATTAGAATATGTTTTTCGTGTCTGTCGTCAAGGTCGCAGTGTTAATAGGACACCTGTGTAGATGCAGCATGAAGGGAAGACTGTCTTTTGTACACCTACAAAATTAGCTTTTCCGGAAACACATAAGAATAAAAGCAAACAATTGTTCCTTTCTCCAACCGCAAAAGAGCACCACATCAGAGTGAAATCATAAATTCGGATATATTTTTCTAAGAAAAGTACTGGGATATAGTGTAGCAAGGTCATATCGCGTAATCACAAAGTGTGTAGTAAAAAGTGTGTATTTTTTATATGCATTGAAAAAAAATTTCAGCCACTTTTGAATTTAATATCTTTAATAATTTTCCATATAATCTCAAAAAGGAAATTAATGCCGCTGACTAACTACACAAATTAAAGAACATATGGGAGGGGGGGAGGGGGAGGGCGATGCTAAATGGTCCAGAAACAAAATTTCGAGATAGGAGTGTTTAAAGTTTGCAATTCGCTTTAGCTATTATGTAGAAAGATATGAAATTAATTTCATTATCAGGTAGTCAAATGAACTAAGAGCCACAGCATTTGGCCAAATGATATATCTAGCTGTCTAATAATGGAAATGGTGTAAGTTTATTTTCAAACTTTTTGTTAATTAGGGCAGTGATTCCCAATTAGCTTTAAGGGGGACCCGAGCCCCAAAATCCGGAAAAATTGCTAAATTTTTTTTTCTTCATAAAACGATGCTAAATAAACTTGAGAAGGTGTATACAAAATTTCAAAACAGTAAAAGAAACAGAACATATGTTTTTTTAGATGTTTATATGCCATTTATAATCCTTCTACATATTGTTCGTCTGCAACAATCGTCATTTACTCAAAATATTTTTTTAAAATTTTGGTCACGTTTAAAATGCTAAGGCTTTGTGAATAATTAACTTGAAACTAAACTGTTAATAGTTTTTGAAGCTCTAATATTTGTTTTATAAACGTATGTATAGCTTTTTTAAATTAAGTTATAAATTATTTTTTTACAAATTATTAAACTTAAAAGTTTGAATATATTTTGGGTTTTGAACTTAAAATAAGTTTTTAAAAACAATTAAAACACAAATCTTCAAAAGTCTATACATACGATTGTAGTGAGTACTTTAATGTTATTTAATCAATTAAAAAAATTTAAAAACATTAAAAATTTAAAAAGGAGTAGTGTTTTTAAAAATCGTCTTTTTAAGCTTAAAAAATTCCAAAAATATCAAAAATAATTTTTTTAAACATATTTTTGTTTTTGATTATTGTTTAGAAAAAGATGTTCTAATAATATAAAAAAATTGGTATTTCTGAATTCATTAATAAACAAATTAGGATTTGGAGCTCGGGTCTCCCTTAAGCCACTTGACCACTAACTAAAACAGGACCAGGGACCCCTTCCTTTTATATGGGTTCATGTATGTCCCCGCCCCCTCTCGCTTTTTGGGCATGCAATATATTAGATGTTATTACTGTTCATATTTATTGGTATCATTGTTATTATCATTATTGTTGTCCATTGAGTAAACTCGGCATGTGTTCACAGGGAGGTGTCCAATGTGGCCATGAAGGAGCTGAAGATGTTCCCCCAGATCACAGAGGAGACAGAAGAGAACCTCCTCCACCTGGAAGACGAGGACGACGACGACCCCCCGAAGAGCCCCCCTTACTGTTCCACCCCTGCCAAGCACCCCTCGTCATCGTCCTCAGACTCGCACCCCTCAGACGCCGCGCCCAACTCTCCCAATGACGACGTGAGTCACTTCTCTTCTCTCTCTATGGATTACATATGCTTGGATTCTGGGTTAAAGTAAAGAATAAAGGGGCAATCAAGTTAAATTGTTTCAAAATTAATTTTGCCAATTATTATTTAATTTCGAATTGGCAACCTTGTGCCATAACTGTGTAATGTGTTTTGCATTCATGCGCAAATAGTTATTTCGCGATTACTTATTACTTCGTATATTTAGTAAGAGGGTGTGTTCTGATTACGGTGTTCACAGTGTTCTGATTACGGTGTTTACAGTGTTCTGATTACGTGTTATTGAAGTAGATTCGTATGAGTTATAACCCATCACCAAAATGACGTCAACTAAGTTTTTCATTCCGTGTCTCTTACTGGTTAAATTTACAACAAGTAGCTCCATCCACTTGTTTCCGTGACATCGATATGGGTGTTGAAAATGGAAACCCTAAAGTTTCCACGCCAAAGTTGTCGATTAAAATTAATTTGGCGCAGTGCCCCCTTATTCTTCATTTTTTGTCCACTATGCCATTCTTACGATATAGCAAATTTATAAAATGGGTTTTTTCAACTTATAAGAAATTCTTTAAAAAAAATATCAAAAATACTGCATCCGCTAAAATTAAAAAGTAACTTGTCTCTCAGCGTGTATCACCACGTGTAACATTTCGACGAGCTCTTATAGAATAGTCCAATATTCCAAACAGCCGGTGGAAAGACCTACGTACGATGACTTCACTGGTTCATTATTCTGAATGTCCGGTTATAACTTTTTAAAAACACCACGTGTAACAGTCCAATATTCTACACTTTGGATGGAAACACCCCACTTCCACTGACGTAAGGCCATGCCCTCTCCTGCGATTCCATTCCGCAACCGTTGCTGAACTCTAATTTTCTATCTACTGTTGGTAATTAATGATTTATAGTATAAGCGTGTAAGTATAAACTTTATACTAATAAAAAATTGGGTTTATTTTTCACGAAAACTTAAACAATGCCAATTTCAATAACACGTAATCAGAATACAGCACTGAACAAGTGACCTATAAATATAAATTCGTCTTCTACGAATACGGTTTTACAGTGAGTATTACAAATAAATAGTATGATACTAATATTAGTGAGAAAGTTTCTCAATTTTGTTCTTTTTACCCACATACTACAGAAACCGGAACAGAACTTTTCCTTTACAACCATTGCTTTCATCTAAACGTCATTGTGAGTTCACATCATGAAACTGCAGCTTGAAATAAATTGTTTCTGATGTCCAAAACAGGTGCTCGTTTCTCAAAAGCTCTCTTTTGAATTATTTCTTCTTTTACATCACCACTACCCCTTTAGAATGTTGTTCTTTCTCTTCGGGCGCTGAAATTTTTATTGACACGCAAAACATGTAAGTTTCCGGCTGAAGAAGAACCCGTTCGTTTCACCCGTTCTTTAAAGTGAACGGGATCAGCCTGGTTTCAAATCTTCAATTCGAACAAAACCCTGTTCTTTTGCTAAACTGTTATTTTCTAATTTTATTTCACAAACAAAAAAAAGTATATTTATTATTTAAACGCTAGGTTGGTTTCGTTTGGTTTTGTTAATTAACGTCGCACTAGAGCTGCACAGTGGGCTATTGGAGACGGTTCGGGGTCAATCTCGAAGGAAAGACCCGGGAACACATACACATTCACACACACATTCATACATGCACCTCGTTATTTTAGAACCATGGTCAGATGACGAGGAAACACCTGAACTGGCACCCAACGTCTTCAATAGACGTCGGGACTTTGGACCCCGATCAGATTTATCGTGCACCAGTCCCGTATACACGCCAGTATAATTTGTTGGATATTCTGGACATTTAAACGCTAGGAAACACAAACTTTGTAAACCTATTATATACTTAATCCCTGCTCTTATTGACAAATGACTTTCACGAATATACACTTCAATTATTATTAAGAGCAGATCCAAAACTGTTTTGCCAAATATTTCATAATTGTTTGGTGCAGTTGATATTCCATGTCCTAAGTAAATTCATACTCGTACGAGTATTTTCATACTCGAAATATGCGAATATTCGTTAATCATCGAGCACTTAATCATGTGATCTAAACTTTTAACGTACGTGAATACGACTTTAAAATTGTACAGCGATCATTGGCAGACTTGCGCTAGATAAAAAAAGTGTTATGTTCAAAACCTTATAACTCCCGGGGAACTAAGCCAATAGGGTTTTGGTTTGGTTTGGTGAATAAACGTCGCACTAGAGCTGTACAGTGGGCTATTGGCGACGGTTCGAGGTCTATCTCGAAGGAAAGACCCGGGAACACATACACATTCATTCATACATGTACCTCGTTATTTTAGAACCATGATCAGATGACGAGGAAACACCTGAACTGGCACCCAACGCCTTCAATAGACGTCGGGACTTCGGGCCCCGATCAGATTTAACGTGCACCAGTCCCGTATACACGCCGTTAATTTTTGCGGATGTTCTGGATGACTTTTCTAGGATTTTGTAGCGAAGCTGGCAACCCTCCGATCACAAGATCACTACTTTTTACTTTTCTTTGTCAAGTCCATCGCCTAGGACCGAACCAGGAATCTTCGAATTCCCAGCTGGTGCCTTTAACCGCTCGGCCACGGAAGCCTCTAAGCCAATAGGGATAAATGATATAAAAAGCCGTGTATAAGAAGGTGGATAGCGTCGACCTGATCGGCTACTAATCCACTCTTCCCTCTGACCACCTTTGTACCGCGTGTGGGGTGTGGGGGGCGGCAAATGAGTCATATTTTGAACACACACACTGGATTGTTTAACCACTGTAATTTCAGTTAGAATCGACGGGCCGTTGGCGAGTGCGTGCTTAAATTGAAGAGAAGGATGACTTATGCAATTTCACCTTTACTAGTTGACAATTTAAATCATTTCTGTAAAAATTATCTCAAGTGGAAAGTGACGACTTGTTGAAGATTTTGCTATAAAGCCAAAAAATACACTGAAATTCAATTGCGGCCTAGGATACTTGAACAAATTGAAAGAACAGTTCAAGACAAACAAAACGAATTGCCTTTCTGAAAAAGAACTTGTTAAAGAACAGTTCTTTAGAAAACAACTGGAACAATAAACAACCGTTATCTAAAATGAACTTAAATTCCGCATCTCTTTCTACAGTTCAATTTCCACCTGGCAAGTATACATTATTCACTTGGCCACAAATGGAGTCTCCTCTTTTGTTTTTGTTTCTTCGAGCATGGATTTCAATTCTTAATCGAAGTGATGCACGAAACCAATGGAATGACGTTAGGAAAATAAACGTTAAAACCTTTTAACTCTGGATGGTCTCCAAAATGTCACCTGGTTCAACGAACCCACGGTTTCTTATCGATTTCAGAAAACACTTGGAAAGTGAGACTCTGTGCTTCATTTTGTTTACAGTGTTACATTATTCATGGGGGTTTTGAGAGAGAGAGACAATAAAGAGGAAGTTCTAGTGCATTGTGTTTATAGACGAACTGAAATGCTTTCCGGCGTTTACTGTCAGTGTTTGTTTGTGGTTATGTACTTCGAGTCGGTTTTTGAGATTTTATTTCAAATTCGATTTGTCTTGAAATAAAATCGTGTTCAATTGCACCTGATATGCTGGGCATCGATCTTTTGGTACAGGAATATTTTGTGTGCGCTCCTGCTCTCAGGGTCTTTGCTAGAACTTATGATTGGGCAGGGTGGAGGGGGGGGGGGGGGAGCCTTAAAATTTAAAAATACTAAGTCAAATATCGGTTTTTGCCGACTTTTTTAGAGTCGGCTTACTAACTTTTTTAAACTTTGTAATTTACCAGTTTTTTCCATCTTGGATTGGAAAAATTAGTTTCTATTGGAAATGGCCAAACCGACCAGAAGTAAAATTCATTAAAATTTTGCTTTTTTCTATAATGGATTACCATTGCTCACTATCACATTCAGTGATAGAAAGGTTTATTCACTGATAAATCGTTCCATTCAATGGTTAAAAGGCAATAGCCCAATTGCGGCTGAAGGGAGACGGGTTACCATATTCTCAAAGAAGAACATAATTGTTTATCGCCCAGACAAAAGGTTGCCATGGGCCGCAATTGGAACTTTCCGGGTAAAAACTGCATTCCATGAATGATTTGTCCATTCATTGATCTGCTATTATATTTAATGAATCAGGACACTTGGCCATGATATTTACGGTGATTTACTCCCCAACATTTCTTATGTCTACGGGGCCCCCAGAATATTGGTAAATTCCTGTATACTTGGCAAATTCACAGCCAGGAACATAGATACGCGAAGACACAACTTACATCTTGAATGACTGAGTTAGAAATTCCATCATTTAAGAAGAATTGTGCAAGTGTTGCCATCGATGAGAAAGTTTAGATTCACACGTATTCCAGTGACCATATACGATAGGAACTGCGTTGTTGAAGACATAGCTCAAAAGAATAGAATGTGAACTGTAGATCATTATGGGAGAAAGAGAAGTGATTTAGGAATGGATCAAGAAATAACAGTTAAAAGAAACATGGGTACATTACATGTATATGATTTCATGTTTAAAAATGTCTAAAAGTAACGTGATATTGTCGGGGTAACGCTGAATAAAATTTCACACGATTTACAAAATTCTGTACTAATGTTTCTACACTAAGTAAATATCACGATCCAAAACAACAACAAACCCCAGCTGACCGTGAAAAAATAAATCATTCTTATTTATAAACATTTTTTAATATGCATAAAGTCATATCTATATTTGTTAAGTACCGTCTCGAACAACTGTAAACGCGAGTTTAAAGATTTTATCTGTTTTTCTCGTACTCAAACCAAAAGTGAAGGAATCTCTATCGCGTTTAATTCTAATTGCTAACTGCCAGTGTCCATTGTTTTCATCGGACAATGCGGATGTGTTTTACACAATCCGTGAAACTTGTGATTCAAGTGAAAACACAGCTGCTTTACAGGAAAGCAACGTATTTCCTCCTTAGTCAGTGAAATGAACTTCTTGATTGGTAGTTCAAGGTAAATCAATGTACTTTTAGTAGTATAAAAATATTCTTTTAAAACGTGATTTTTGAGAGCTAAAAAAATTGCTGTTTTGAAGAATTGTATTTAGTTCCTTTGAACCAGTAGCGGCTCGTATGAAAAGTGAGAGGGCATGAATTACATTGTAATTCAAGCATAACAGTGTAATTCGATAGTTAATATTATAAACAAAATGTAATAATCCTTTCTTATAAATATATACACATAAGTAAAACTGAGAGATAGGCGGAATTTAAACAAATAACTGAAAATAAAATGAATAAATATTAGACTAAAATTGGAAAATGATTGAAAAATGTAATCGGAAATTCCCTTATTTTCTACATTCTACTTATTTTTGTGTACCTATTTTTAACAGTCTAAAGTTTAGCAAAAAGGATGTTTTATTATGTGTAGTTAAACGCTTAACAATGACCCTTCGCTCAACAATTTGTGACCTCTCTGTATATAAAAATACGTGTATTGGAAATATAAAATATCTTTCAGCGGAAACAACTTTACAATTTATTTAGATATTTTCTTAATTACTCGGAGGATATTTATACCTCCAAGAACATAATCTATACCAAAAAACTTGTTTTAAAATTAAATGATAAAAATTATACACATAATTATTAACAGTGTCCTAAATAAATTACTTATCTTTATCATTATACGATTTTTTTTGAAAAAGTTTGATAGATATATGTTATTTAAAACACGTATTATCACTTCAATATATTAATTTTATCATGTTTCTTTAATTATATATTTAAAAAAGTATTTTTTCACACATGCTCATATTTACTTTTTTATCATTGTAATAAGTATTCAAACAATGATTGCAAATACGATGACACAGCTTTGAGGACTAGACAAAAAAAATGAAAATATTCTACTAATGATGAAAAAGCAATTAAACTTTGAAAAGAACCCCAGTGTCACCTACAAAATGGACATAAGACATCCACAATAAAATCTTAAATGATTCAGTAGTTGTAGAGAGTTAAATTTAGAAATGATGCTCAAAAAATAAGAGAAAAAAGTATCATTTTCCTTTCTTGTATTCCTCACCCATTGAGTTAGATGACCCTAGCTTTGAAACAGTGCCAACACAACTCGTTTTTTTATATGTAAAGTTGTCCACTCCCACTTTTGTTTTGCTGCTGGTGGAACACAACCCGAAATGAAGTCGTCTGCATTTCAGTCATTATCTTAACGAATTTGAACCCATGCTGTTAATATGCTGTAAATGTAGGATATATGTCTAACTTGGAGATGTTTTTTGTCTTGTATCAAGGCCAGAATAAAATAATGATTACATTTTGAAACACTCTTCGGTTTTCCTTATCAGCTGGTGGACTGTCACTGGAATGATAATGAACTTGACTTTCTTAACTGGTTACATAACGTATTGCTGCTTTGATGGATCGTAAGTCGTGTGTGGGTTGAAGAAATATCTGGTATTCCGATGAAGGCATTTGATCTAAAAAAAACAACGGTACTTTAAAAAAAAGATTCCAAATTATCGCAATATTGAGTAATTGAAATATTTGGAATTTTAGACCTAAATAAGTTTATGATCTTTCTCACTGTAATGTGTGAAATTTATTTAGTCCCCAATTTATTTTCATACATTTCGAAATATTATTTAAAAAAATCGCGAGCTTTTGTAATTGCGTGCAAAATGGTGGTTTTTTAATTGTGTAACTATTATGTAAAGGATAACCTCCATAGTAACCTTTCTGAGGTCTGATTTGTCTTTTCTAACTTTTTTTAGTTGTAAAGTTAGTTTATGTATCTGTATCTTGGAACAAGAAGGACAATTGGATTGACAATTTTGATAAAAATGGTTTCACAGTTTGAAGCTCAGCCTTTTTTCAATGTTACGGAAATCACGTATTTGTTCGATTTTAAGGATCAGAGTAGCTTAATAAGGATCAGATTTAAGGATTCGATTTTAAGGATCGGCAACATTGAATTTTATTTTATTTAGACGTTTAGAATTGATGTATTAAAAATAGTTAACAAAACAAAATTGATAAATTTGACATTGGTCCTTTTTGTTCCAAGCCATATATATTACCGCTATCTTCTGCGAAGTCTGTAGTGTTGTGGTAAGCAAATTTAGGAATGATTGAAAATGGTATATGAAGAGGAGCTGTGAAATTTTGTTGGAAATTTGACAATTTTCAAACGCCCTCGAAATGATCAGAGAAGCCTACTGGCCTAATTTTGGGTTGTAAATGGTGTATTAAATGGTACACAAGACACAAAATGCGGGTATGACCCAATTATGGTGAACTTTCACGAATACCCTAAACATCAATTGCAAAGGAATTGTCCATCCCGAATTTATACTATCAGGAAATCATTCAAACAACATTACTAAGTTTAACTTCTTAAATCCCTTAGGTAAAACATTAGGATGAAAAGACTTTGGTAAAACGTAGTTTGATAATGCTCCAGCTTAATTGTTGTTGCCAAATCGAAACGAAAGTTTTCATCGAAAACAGTATGACCGTGCTTCCCTCATAGCAGAGCCTATTCTAACGAGCAGTCGTAACTATTAGGCAGTCATAAATTAAAAATGGGCAGTCATACATTTTATATAAAAAGCCGTGAAATTTAAATTTTTTAAAAAATATTATGGAAATCTCAATCTGAATCTTTGTTATAACGCATTAAAATTTTCTAATTTCCTTAACAGAGATGGGTTAAAAAGTCAAAGCTTGTTAGTTAATTTTCTGGGGTATTGGGCAACCTTTAATTTTTTTGAGGAATCGGCAGTCGTAATTGTTTGAAGAGTGGGCAGTCGTAATTTTTTAGGAATCAGGCAGTCGTAATTTTTTAGGAATCAGGCAGTCGTAATTTTTTAGGAATCAGGCAGTTGTAATTTTTTAGGATTCAGGCAGTCGTAAATGTTAGAAAAGTTGAGCAGTCGTAATTTTTTTGAGGAATCGGGCAGTCGTAATTTTTAGGAATCAGGCAGTCGTAATTTTTTAGGATTCAGGCAGTCGTAAATGTTTGAAGAGTTGGGCAGTCGTAATTTTTTTAGGAATCCGGCAGTCGAAAAATTTTCCTTAAAATAGGCCGAAGAAGTGCTTAACTTGTGTATAGTATTTATATGGCTTCCCTACCCTTTCTATTTACCAGAACTGAATCCTGCCAAGTATTTTTTAATCCCGAAAATTAGGTTTTCCATTATTCGACACAACTGATAACATCAAAGAGAAATCTCCGATAGAGTCAAAGTCGATTTCGGCTCAAGCTTTTAATGACTGCTTTTAAAATTAGAAATACATCAATTGGGAACATGGGTATTCGTTAGGGAGGAGAGTACTTTGGATGAAGACTGTTAGCTTATTATTGCTACGTTTAATTAAAAAATAAAATAAAGTTTACAAACTCTTTGAACAGATCTCACATAAATGTAAATATTTTAAGAAGAAACGCTGCTTTGTAACTTTACGGACCACTTTTGATTGCATCTTGTCCACTTTTGGTCCATAGATTGAGAACCACTGCACCTAAACCAAAAATGTGCGACAAGCTGCTTCATTTCAGAAGAGATCCTTCTGAAACAATTACTGTGCGTTTCACTCCCAACACTAGGGAACGATAAACAACCCATGGAATTCGGAAATGAACTAATTTTCCAGAACTCCCCGAGAAGGAACACAAACAGCGTCCAGGATTGGAAGTCGGATGCATTCCACGATAATAAAAAAGAAAACATTTCTGTGGAAGAAAGAAACGGGGCAAACGGTGATTAGGCGGAAAGGAGATAGGACAAACATTTCCTTTTGGGCGACACAAGATGGATGTAACAAATACAAGATGGATGTAACAAATTGAATGAGTTTGGCACGTACAAAGGCGTCTTCTGTCTACCCTGAGTAGGCTTTCTTTCTTTTATAGGGAAGGTGGGCGAGTTCTTGGGAAACAACGAAGAAACACGCAATTATGTATTTGGTGTTACTGTTTGCCGCTCCTCATTTAAAAGTTATTCGTGGAATGTTTTTTACAGTAATTAAGAAGGTTTTTTCATGATTGGTGTTAGATTCATTGGTAAGGAAATGAAACAAAAATGTAACACTTTTATTTTTGAAAAGCAGTCCGTTTAAATGAAAACTAACTGCGAGAAATATCTTAGGGGCCGTCCATAAATGATGTCACACATTTTCTCCATATTTTTTGCACTTTCCCAACCTATTATGTCACTAACTCTCACACTTTATCATACCCACTACCTTCCCGCTTGTCACATATCATGTTCTTCTATCATAGGCGTAGAAGCGGGGGGGGGGGGGGGGGGGGGGCGAGCTCACGGGGGGAAACATTTTCTACCACAATTTAAATTATTTAATAAATTTATGGAAATTCTTTAATAATTACTAAATTATTAGCAATTATTAATTAACAAAAAATTATTAATCACTAATTAGCATAATTTCTAATTAAAGTTTTTTTCTACTTCTTTCTGGGAATAGAACTATTTGAACCCCTCTTCCTCCCATAATTTTTAAATTACAAGCCACTGCCTTCTACCTACAATATCAATCTAGCACGACACCTCCCCCCCCCCCCCCCCCCCCCAATAATCTGGAAACCTTAAAAGTTAGAAATTTCATGTTCTAAAAATCCCCGAGTTGGGAAAATTTATGCTAAATAATAATATGCTAAATAAGAATATACTAAATTGTATTTATAACGGACGTCACAAATAATTCACGTTTGATACTTATAAAATTCTAGGAAAAAAGCAATTTTTCTAAAAAAAAAAGGTTTAAAAAAAAGTTATATTTAATTTACGTTACAATCTATTTATTTCTGGCTAATAAATTTAAATCTTCTTCCCCCAACTTTATAAAAGACACGAAACGCGCTCATTCCAAGAAACTCGCTTATTCCTTCCACACCCCATTTCTAAAAATACAGTAATTTCGCTGGAAAAAAGTACTTTGTCAACAAAAATCAGCCTTCGCGCCCGGGCAATTCCGAAGCATTCGCACAGCAGAAAAGCCAACAATACTTTTCAAGGCCACTCATATCGAGCGAAACCGCTCTGCTCCAGCAGCCTGAATACTTTAACGAGGCACACCAGAATCCCGCCTCATTAATATGCCGCGCTGGAAGACGAGCCAGTTGTTTACTGCCTCACAAATCTCTCAGTTTTGAATTTTTACGTCCGCGGTTGTTAACTGCAACCTCTCTGGAGAACGGTGACCTTGACACGCTGGATGTTCTTTTTATTTTTGATGGAACAAAACTGAAATAGAAAAACAGATTCGAATGATGCTGTCCAATCGCAGCTCTCTGCTAGCTTTCTCGTTTGGATTGTTGCCAGAGTGGAGAAAAACAATTTCCTATATCGGTATGTGTGTGTGTACGATTTCCGTACGCTTTGTGGATCAACAAGAGAAGTGAAAACAAGGGCGTCATGGTGCAGTGACGTTAGTAGAGAAGATAGTTTTTTTTATTGCAATTGTACTTAATGTTGGATAAGACACCCATTTGAATATTATGAAACTGTGATATTTATCTGTGATATAACTTATCAAGTATGTTTTTTTGTTAAGTGGTTAAAAAACGGTATTTTCTCTTTGGCAACAGAACGGTTGTTTTGAAAGCCGTGTTTTTCCCTTATTGTGAATGATATATTCGATGTCGGTAAGTTGTTGTGACTCAAAAGGAAATTCCTTTTTTCATGTGGCAAAATACCGACATTGAATGGATCATTTTCGCGTTTTCTATCATATTGATATAGTGAAGTAACCAGGTTAGGAATAGAAATTTCATAATCATCACGTCTTCATTTTTTAGCACTTGAGATTTTTTTATTGTTTTGTTTTAATTGTGCTGGTAAGGAACTGTTTTAATAAACGGATAAGTTTTTGCTGATAAAAATATTCTTTTTTACTTCAAGGCAATCCTAACTTGAGGGTCCCCGTAAAATTTCAACCCCCATAAAAACAAGGGGGGAGGTGTCGAATTTTTTATTGAAAATATACAAATTAAAATTTTTAGTGTACATATGAAATTGGGATACACTGTTTCTCGTAAATTTCCAGTACTATGTTACAAAATATCTACGGTTTCAAGGAGTCTCATGGTGCAATGGCATTCTAGAATCTATGATGGAAATGATAATAAAATATTGCAATCGTCTTTGCATGACCCTCAAATGGATCTAAGCAAAATAAAAAATTTAAGAAAAAAAAACAACAAAAAAACAGATTTCTAAAAAAACAAATACAAAAAATGCATTTTATTTATCCCAAATTAAGCATATTTTTTTTAAGAACATAAAAATAATAGTGTATATTTACTCTGTACAAATCTGTTAACAAAAGTAAACATTTTCTCCCTCATAAAAAGTTTGTAGTATACTATTTTCATTAGGATTTGCATTATCATCCTTCCAAATAATTTTTTTCCGCAAGTGGGTACGTTTTTTTTTTCTTGGTGTGCGGTGCGGCCCCTGGGCTGCAGCCTATGCCTAAATCCGGCTCTGGTAGAATGATCAGTGTACAACACGATTTAAAAAAAATACGAATTTGGAAAATACTAATTAAAGTATTTTTTCACCCACAAACAAATTATCTACACATTTTTTACGCATATTACATAGTTATTTTGCAATTTTCTTTTCGCGGCGAAACCTTAAAACAGTTTCCCGGGGTAAATTTCTATTGTTTTTCCTATTAATAGAAAGCATCATGTCCATACTAATGATCAACTAACTCGTCCCAACAGATGTTCCGTCGCCCATCATGCCATCTGCATCCGATGGGGAAGATAATGAAGAACCGGGGAAGTAAACAGGAAGAGATGCCGGTTTTATTGTAGTACCCCCATGCGGGATGCACACAGAGACGTGACCTTTTAACGCTCATTAATGACCCACAGCATTTGAAGGGTACCTGCATTCAAAAGGGAATATAATTTCGAGTGGCTTCAACCTGTTTTAGTATCATCAGCTAAATCTGATGATAGAAAAACGGAAAGAGTTGGACGCAGTTATCTGTCTTTGTTATAGATCACTGGTTTCGAACCTTTAGATAGCCACAGACGACTAAATCAAAAATTCTATAAGTCATGGATCCACCAATCAATAATACTAAAAAAAATCAATAACACTAAAAAATTATGATGAGGTGTTGAATCAAATTTAGGTACTAAATACCACTTTTCTAAAATCATACTGATTTTATAAATAAATTGACATTAAAAAAAATCTCTTATTTCTAATTGGACATTTGAAAATGGCGAACTGTCCTTTTTTTTAACAAATAAATACTAAACTCAATTCTGAATAATTTCTGTAATAAAAAAAAATGAAATATTTAAAATGAGAGCATTTTTTTTTATTTAGGCTTTCTTTTGTCGTCTAAAGCAACATCTTTATTTTATTCACGCGAAAATATCTTTGAAAATAAAGAATAGCTCCACGGACCTCTTTGGACCCTCTCGCGGGTTGGGGACCACTTGTATAGAAAGGGAAAAAAAATTCTGTATCGATAGATTTAACTGTTTGTCACTGCTATCTTCAATATAATAAAAATTATCCTAATAATATAATAAGAAATTTAAAGGTAGATATGCACGGTCAATGAGCTGAGAAATTATGTGTAGAAATATATCAACCATTTATTTACACCATACAGATTTCTTTACCGAGAAGCATTTTGTGACCAGCAATAGGCAGGCCCGTCGTTTCGGGGAGGAGGGGGGGGGGGTTGGGAGTCCGACCCCCCCCCCCCCCCCCCCCCCCATCTGGAAACCCTGAAAGTTGGGAATTTCAATATCTAAAAACTCCGAGTTGAGAAAATTTATGCCTGAAGAAAATTAATATTATTAACAAATGATGAAAGCTAGGGAAGATTAGAAATTGCCCAACTTGTAAGATTACATTTAAATTAGACCACAGAACGGACACTGCATTTGAAAATGGTTGCAACAAATCAATGCTCGTGGGAGAACTGTTTAATATTACCTAAAATATATGTAAAAAAATATGATAAATGTCGATAAGTTGGAACTGGGAATTTTCAGCACTGTTGAGATGAAAATTTCGAATAGTTAAGTTGAGAATTTCGAATCGTTCAGTTGAGAATTTCGAATCGTTCAGTTGAGAATTTCGAATCATTAAGTTGAGAAATTTCTTGTTTCAACCCCCCCCCCCCCCCAAATATGTTTTGTGTAACTGCACTGGCAATAGGTCACCTGACACAGCAATCGGATAGTTGTTTTCACTATAAGAATCACTTCCAACAACTGCCCGAGAAGGAAAAACTCGCCTGTGTGTACACGAACCTTTGCAATTTGCTTTTCTAAGGGACATTTCTTAGTTTCTTACTTTTAATATTTTATAGAAAGTTGTGATTAAATGCAGAATTGTCATGATGACTGGTGACCAAGCATTCGAATTAATATAAAAACATCCTTTAATTTACACAATTAATTATAACAATTACATCACGTGGGGAATGAACTTTAATGCGCGTACACCGGCAAGGTTGCTTACCTTGCAAGAACGTAACTGATGACTGAAGCTTTTCGGATAATTGAAGAGGGCGCTGGCATCGCAGTTACAGGTACGTAAAGTTGACATAAATAGGCAAATGAGACGGGAACAACAAATAGGACACTCCTCCAATAAGACGGGCACGTAATGATTACAATAAAGGATATGCTGGTTACAGAATCCATTAAAATGGGCACTGATTATTTTCGTACACTAACTGATTGGTTGGAATGGCGCAAGAACTACGCAAGAGCCATACTGTGCCAAATATGTGTCAAAATAAACGATAGTTTGTTTTAAAAAAAGTTGATTTTAAAAATTACAGAATTGTTATGTTATAAAAAAGTGACAATATAAAAATTGTGAAATAAGATAAATGAAAAATATGGATAACTTGATACATTTATGTTATGAATTTTACAATCTATACTCTGATATTCTGTGTATATCTCTGAACTGATTTATATTCTGAATTCTGTCGAAAATGTGAGAATATTACTCGAAAGAGTTGGAAGAAAATACATAGTTTATGGCAACTTAAAAGAAAATTTACCGGAAGAAAAACAAAGGTTTTGCCGGTGACACACCCTATCCCATAGGAAACTCGAGAATGCAAAATGGTGGCATAATTGGATCCGATCGATTCGATCTTTCTTCCAACGTTATTTTATTTTGAAAATACTCTTTAGGGTAGCCGCACGCTAGCAGCAATTGCTTTGCAACTTTTAATCAAATTTGCAACTTTTAGTCAACTTTGCAACTCAACAAATCACACTGCAACTGCTGTTGCATATTTACTTGCATCCTACTTGGATTTTCGCTATCGCCAAAGTGATTGTGAAAAATTGTCAAACTCGGATTACCACATTCATTGCCAAATTGTCGATAATTTGTCAAAGCTGTTAATATATATATATTTTGACTAACTAAAAAGTTGCTAAGTAAGTGGATATAATTTGAGTTTTCTAATTGTGTGCAACTGAACAATTTAATTTTAAGTCCGATAGTTGTCAGCAGTGGCGGCGATTCGGGGGGGCAAGGGGGGGCGGTTGCCCCCGCACTTTTTTCGGATGTTGCCCCCGCACTTTTTTAATATTGCACTTTTTAAAACTATATTACAGTCAATTGTTCTATTGAATTGCCGAACAAAGGAAAAATTTTGAACCCCAACTTTCCCCAGATTTCACCACTACTAAGGTTCAAACCCCTTCCATTGAAAGTCAAGTGAAATTTTTTTTTGAACGAATGTGGTATCGTTATTCTTTAAAAAAAATTCAACATTTAAAAAAAAATTCTCTATCTAAATTGAGGAGCTTTGTTTTCAGATTTCCAGACAGACAGCTGCTAACTTAATCCATTGATTGGCGTCTCTTGCCTTACTCATTCCAGGTCCATTACTCATTCTGTTTTTATTTTTTTCGGAAAAAGAAATAGCATATCTTTTCTTTACATAGAAAAATGCAACTGTATGACCTTCAATTCTAAAAATAGATCAAACCCTCTTCTTTTATTTATGACTATCTGCAACTTTTTTACATTAAAATAGTATCCGGTATTAATAAAATGCGTTAAAATGTAGTATTGTGTAATCTATTGGCGCCGAACAATTGCGTAATTTATAGGCCTGTAGATGGGAGGGAAGGGGTCATGAGTTAGCCATTAATGTCTTTGTTTTGATCTTCGTCTGCTCTGCTTTTTAGCAAAATGAAGCGAATTTTACAAAATTCAGTTTTAAATTACTTTAATAAAAAGAACAAATGTGAATTTGAACATGACAGCAATACAAGCACTACTGTTTCCATTCAAGAAAGCTTGTCTGTTAGCTTGCAATCTACGCCACAGAATTTTCAAAATCGCGCAAGTATACGTTTAAAGATACCATTATCTTGATTTTTAGCATTTATATATCATATTTCGAAATCTTTTACATCATTTATATTATGCGATTGTTCTTCAATTTAATTTAGCATAAATTGTTCAATTTATAATTTAATTTCAAACTATTATTGGAAAATTTATTCGTATTTCAGTAAATTTCGATATTATTGCACTTTACAAAATGTGTAACGAAGGTACAGTTTAATTTAATCGTGAATAGATATATTTTGAAAACTTTTGTTTAAATATGGATTTATTCATACACGGATGAAATGTTTTTACTTTTCCCAAAATATCCATTTAAAAAGAATAGTAATAATTATCCGACAATGAGACCCTATGATTATTATTATGATTTTGGTTTAGAATTTTATAAATCCGTGTTGGAAATCCGTGTTATGTCCGAAGAAAATTAATGTTATTTGCAAATGAAAGCGAGGGAAGATTAGAAATTGCCTAACTTGTAAGATTAAATTTGACCTCTGAACGGATACTGCATTGGAAAATGCTTGCAACAAACCAATACTTTTTGAGAAAACTGTTTAATATTACATAATTTATAAAAATCTTGAAAAATGTATATAAACTGGAACTGGGAATGTTTAGCACTGTTGAGGTGGGCGTTTAAATCGGAAAGTTTGATTTGGTTAAATAACGTAGCACTAGTGCTGCAGATTGGGCTATTGCCGACAGTTCGGGTTCGGGACCCATCTCCAAGGAAAAACCCGGGAACAATGCTTCGTATTTTTGAACCATGGTCATATATAACGAGGACAACACTTGAGCTGGCACACGGCGGCTTCATTGTTCGTTACCACACATATATTATAAGGAATCTCAAACTTTAAATTTGTTCTCCAAATTGATTTCATAATTATTGAGTGATTTATTAATTTTAAAAATAGTTATTGACAACTGTTAAATATAGTTAATGACAATGATAACTGTTGATGTTATTTATCTGCCAACGTATTCATGTTTACTTGAACGAAAATTAATATTTTTTTTAATAAAAAAAATTGGTGGGGGTTTGTGAGATATGTTTGTTAATTTTTGTGGACTTAAGGATTCCCCCCTCTTGGTGAGGGGGATAGATGCCTAAAGAAATTCGTTGCTTAGTCACTGAACCCCCATGAAATAATCAATCACTCAACCTCCATAAAATCTATACCCACGTGCCTGCAAACTGTAAGAATTTGTCACAGGGTCTCAAAAGTCACACCACAAATGTAGAATTGTAAATGGTGCAGGAAATTTTCTAGGGATTGGGAGGGTGAGGAGAGAAAATGTCCTCCATTTCTTTTTCAACTCTGACACCAATGGAAAGGATACCTATCCCTTTGGAGGTCGGTCAATAAGTATGTTAATTAGATTCATTACAACAGCCCGTATCACTCCTAAATAAAAAAAAATTGGAAAATAATCGAAAATTCGAAAATGGGTTAATAGTCGACCTGGGCGTCTCGTACCTATTTTAAATTAGTATTCTTTCCTTCAAATAACTCAAAATAGAGAGTAAATATAAATGCGCAATATTTATTGTTTTGTTGTTCGTTCAAAATTTTTATTACTACCCCCCCCCCCCCCCTCTCCCCGCTCCACACACACCTGTTTCATCTTGATCTTGCCCCCCCACTTTTACCACCCAATCGCCGCCACTGGTTGTCAGTGTGAGGCCTAGCCCAAATACTTTTGTTGGAAATACCGTAAGTGGGGGTGGGGTTACTTTACTCCTTGCATGGTTACTTTACTTCACATATTGAAAAAAGATTCACATGGAAAAAAAAAGGCGGAACATTCAGTAAAAGAAATCAAAAATCTATTTTTCCTGTAAGGAATAGCAACCTGCTTATCTAACGATATGTATATGTATGTTTCTTTCCTCGCTTTCTGTTAATGAAAGTTACAGCTAAAAGTATTGTTGTTAGGCATAACACGTGTTTGTATATTGTACGTTAACCGCATGTACTATGAAAAAGGTAAGCACACAGTTGTGTTATGTAACTATCAGTTTGAAAGTATACTAATAGACTTTCTGATTTGTTGCTTCTAATTCTGGTTACAAATCATTTTGTTCACCAACCTCATTCCAGTCCTACATTCGGGGTTACTTTGCTGCACCTGTTAAAGTGAAGTAAACCTTATAATACCAAAAGTAAACCAGTGGTAGTGAATAGGGGTGGCGAGCGGGGAGCAAGTGCTACCCAACTTTTTGAAAATTTAAACTAATTTTCATAGAAATGTAATAAGAATGTGGGCATTTGCCCCCTCACTTTTGGACCTTTCCCCTTCACTCGACAAACAATCGCCGCCACTGAAGTAAACCGTAATAGAAACCTTAATATTTTTCTAATTCATTAGTCAAACAAAAAAAAAAATAAGGTACCTGCCTTTATAAGATGTTTACTGTTTTGGGTGATGGTTTGCAGTAAGTGAAAAATGTGCACTAATTTTAATTTTATTTTTGTTTTAAATATATATATTTTTTAATTTATGTTTTTATGTATTATTATTTATCCCCCCTCCCCTCCCTTGTTTTAGTATACGAGCAAAATTGGACTATAATATTAATTCGAATTCGTCAATTGTTATGAAAAAAAGGGAATTTTTGGAGTTTAATTTTGGTTTTTAAAATGATTTTTTTTTGGCAGGGAATTTTTTTTTTGGACAGCAAAAATAAAACAGACATTTTGGAGTAAAGTATCTTACCCCCACTTCTAACTTTACTCCACAGAGAAAAAAAAAATTAAATAATAATAGTAAACAAGTTTAAATTCAAAATATGATAGATAATCAGAATTTTTAGTTATCACAGAACATATTGATACCTGAAACATAATTTTAGCTTCACTACATGGTACACAAACACTTTACTCCATTTTTTGTATTTACCAACTTTAGTAAATTAAACCCCATCTGCGGTACTTGAACATTTCGTATTTTATCAATTCTTTTGTTTTGCTTTTGTCACAAGAATCCAAACCATGCGTAAACGCATATTTTGAAAATACATCGCTAATTTAGTTACTTATTTTCCTACAATTTTCAACGATGGTAGTTACAATTGTTTATTTCATTTTCTGTCCTAGTGATATTTTAAGATGAAGAACATATGAATAAAAATAATACGCCATTACAATAAGCTTTTTTAAAAAAATCCAGAGAGTACAACTTCCATCACACGCATTGATTAATACTATTAAAATTACGTAGAAAACTTATGATTGCATCTTTTGCGTAGCTTTAATTTCAAACTCTTATCATTGGTTGGGACACGACACTGATATTATTGCAAATAAACGTATGGACCCCACATGATACAATATATACGTTTTATAAATTTATACTCTTTTCCTCGCGTATTTGATAAACTCGGCGGGTTGGTTGCCTTGTGGTAGTCCAAAGAAAATAGAATTCCGAAATAGGAGCACTTAAAATTTGAAACTCTCTTTCACCATAACGTTAATTAAAAACGACATTTATCTCATTATTGAGCAACTTATTGGACTAGAACCCACACCACCTGACAAAATGATGGATCTAGCTGCCTAAACTTTTAAAAATAGGTACTCAAAAATAAGTAAAATGTACTCATTTTTGAGTGCATTCAATGCTTATCATAGCTCCGAATGCATAAGTTTCATTTTCGAAAAAAACATTTACTCAAAAATGAGTACAATGAGTAAAAATGAATAAAAAGAGCAGTTGCTTGCCTACGTAGGGTGCTTTCATAAATCACTTTCAATAAATATCAACAATTACAACCAAGACTTACCGAGAATCGAACCCATATCCTAAGACACCGCAGTCCAGTGCCTTATCTGTTGTACTACCAGGGCGACGTGAAGAAGTTACAAACAGAAGAAATGTCAAAAAGGTGTGCCAAAGGAATGTAAAGTAAGATAATTGAGTTGTAATAACTCAGTTTCCATTTAAGCAATCGACGTCAAATGATGTGGAAAACCATCTTCTGAACAACTATTTTAAGTTTTCTAGGTAGCTTTATTAAGCTGGCTTAAATAGAATCCGATATTAGTGATATAACCATACTGCTCATTTTTGCGAAAGTACGATTTCTTACATTTTAGTATGTCATCGCTCATTTACGATGCAATTGACTCAAAGAAAAATGAGTATGCCATATACTCATTTTAAGTATTTTTTTCTCAGTATAGTAATATAATGGTAAATAATGTTCGTTTTCGCATTTTTGTGACTTACACCACTGCACCACTTGACAGACAGCCCCAACGACAAACTCCAGTTCTCAGAAACAATATAATTAATTTCGTCTCGGAGGTAAACTTACCTTTCTCATCGTTTGTGTAATTTATTGTTTTCCATCTTATATTTGTCTTGGAAAAGAAAACTAGTTTTTGTCTCTGTCGTGCATCTTTTTTGTGGTTTTGGTATTTCTTCGTCGCACTTAAAAGAGTTTTTCCTAGACTCTTTCTCAGAATTGAAGAGAAATTCGGGTGCATCTTTTTCTTGTTGCACTGTGCTAATGGTGGTGTCAGGTTCATGAAGAATTGCTTTATTATTCTTGGAACACCCTAGTAACTATCTTGTACGAAAGTTTGGAAACACAGAAAAACGTTATTCATTCACTGTAAAAAAAAAAGGTAATTAAAAATGAGTACATGAACCTACTCGTTTTACTTTGAGTAAAATTGTATCGTAAATGAGCGATTACTACTCAAATTTAAGTAACGTTCTTTCTCAGAAATGAGCAATGTGTTTTAATATTGCTAATCCTAGCTTCTTTTCAAGCTATCTTAACAAAGCGACCTGACAAACATAAAGTAGTTTTTCAGAAGATGGTTTTCCACATTATATGATGTCGATTGCTTAAATAGAAACTTGAGTTATTGCAACTCAATTTTTTTGCCTCTCATTTTTTTGGCACACCTTTTTGAAATGTCTTCTGTTTATAACGTCTTCAAGTCGTCCTGGTAGTTTAACGAATATGTATCTGGATTGCGGTGCATGAGGCTCTGGGTTCGATTCCATGTAGGTATTGGTTTTAATTGTCGATATTTATTGAAAGCGATTTAGACGGCCTATGTAGGCTAGCATCTGCTCTTTTTATTCATTTTTACTCATTTTCGAGTACATGTGTTTATTTAAAATTGAAACTTATGTATTCGGAGCCATGATGAGCATCGAATGCTCTCAAAAATATGTGCATTTTACTTATTTCTGAGTAATTATTTTTAACAGTGCTGGTTTTGACGAAACATCTCCCATTATTTTTTTTATAAAATTAGAATCCATACCGTTTTCCAAATGGAACTTGCCAAGTCTTGCGAAACTTCTCATAAGACAATACTAAAAGTTTGGAACCTATTGCAGTCAAAGTGAAATTCGAAATTGTAAAGTTGATTTCCTTGCATGAAAGTCAAACTTATTTTTCTGATAGATAGGTGTTGAAAATGTACCTGACATCTAAGTATATTTATTTTACTTACAGTGTTGAAACTTTATAAATGTTTGGAGAACATATGGTTTGTAGAAATATGCTTTTCGAAAATTAAGTAAATTAATCATCTTTATTTTCTCTAGTTCTCTCATATACTTAAACGATACTTTTATGATAAATTGGTTCATAGTAATATTCATTTAACTTCCATAAATATAATATAATAGATTTCATCAACTAGAGCAGGGGTCGGCAACCTATTGAAACGGAAGAGCCAAAAGTTACAATTTACAAAATTTCCCAATTTTTAAAGAGCCACTAAAAATTTTCGTTTCAATATTATGGTAGTTGCTTATATATATTTGATTTTTGATTTAAAATAAACGGTTTTAAATACGGAAAAATATTTATTCATATAAAAACACAAATATAGATAGTTACATCAATGGAAGCATTGGCTTTGCATGCCTTTTGTAAGTTTGATTAAATCTGGCTTATAACTTGTTGTTTTAAGTTTCAAGCACGACTCTAGATTTTTATTTGTTAGTTGACTTCTAACTTTACTTTTTATTATATTCATACAAGAGAACACTTGCTCACACGAATATGTCGACCCGAAGATCGTCAGTCAGCACTCCAAATGCCAACTTCTTCACCTCACTATAGCATTTTGGAAGACTATTCCATGGGCCGAATATGAGGGCCTCAACTCGCGGAATTTCTTTTAGAGCTGTCCACTTGTGCTGCGCGATGTGCATGCATTTCTGGAACTCCAACTCTTCCAACTTGCTCTTGAGTTCTGTGAACTTGCCCCTCCACAAGTCTTTGGTTTTCAAATCTAGCAATTGCATTTGGAGCGATCCAGCATCAATTCCAAATGGCTCAATGTTGATCTCATTTGTATTTGTGTTGAGAGAATTTACTATGAACGCGAGAGTACTTTTGTTTGTTTTGAATTGCTCGAATCTCTCAGCGAATCCATTCTTCATGTTTTTTAAAGCTATGCTGAAGTAATTCGTGTCAATAGTTGCATTGGTCTCATCGCGATATTGCTTCAGATTTTTAAAATGAAGTTATTTACCGCTCTCCATATCTTCAACAAAAAGAAGTAATTTTGTTTCGAAACAAACTACTTCTTCAAGCAAGGCGATGGCCAAGTTGCCCTTTTCTTGCAGTTTTAGATTTAGTTCATTTAGTTTCATTATGGTATCTACCGATACCACAATTAAACAAATTGTGGCAATTTGTAATTAACGGTTATGAAAATAGAAGCTATTGAGAAATTAGGCACTTAAAAATATATTTTCTTATTTTTTAAGGGTTTTTATAATAAATTATTATTTTTTTCGTATGGAACTGGAGAGCCGCAACTTTACATCAAAAGAGCCGCAGGTTGCCGACCCCTGAACTAGAGCTATTGTTTTTAGCTTTTGGAACGAAAAGAGGAAATTATAATAGCTGATCGTATCAACGCCATGTGTATTAGAATGTAAAGAACTTCTATAATTTACAATGTTTAGAAAACATATTTACAATTCATATTTATATACACGATGTAATAAAGAAAAACATTTACTGATTTAGTACATAAGCATAACGTTTCGTTTATACAAACATGATACTTCTGTATTTTTATAGAAATTATTTAAAATAAAGGGTTTGAGTTACATTAGGAACGTAGGATTACCAATTACTAAGAAATAATGAGAATCATTATAAATAAAATAAGCCGATGTTCTTCCATTAATATAATGATATACAAAAATAAATTATGTTTCTCTAATAAGACTCTCATGACTCTGAAATAATTGGCGAGCCTATCCCTAAATTGTCTTTAATAAGAAAAGCCATTTTTGGGGTTTAGTTTTTATTTGTGATTTCAACGTGGGGGAGGAATGTAGAAAAATATTATACTAATTCAACAAGTAATGAAATATGTTTTGACATCAAACACATCATACAAACATTATGTTGCGCTTTTAGGGTGATCCATTTTGATCCTATAACTCCGTGACCAATAGTTCTTTTGACATGAACTTGGTTTCGTTTGATGGGTAATGATGCGTCGTTTCGTGTAAAGCTTCAAGTAAAGCAAAGGACGTACGGAGCGTAGATGGAGTGTCACGGCGTCAGATGAAACAGCTTGTTGGCGAGGGTTTTGTGGGTGACTTATTGTTATTTCTACCAGGCACGTAGGTAAGGGAGGGGTTTAGGAGGTTCAAACCCCTCCCATTGTAAGTCAAATAAAAAAAATTAAAAACCGAATTACTGTAAAAATCATAAAAATTTAAGGGGGGGGGGGGGGTAAAAGAATACCACTGTCAGCATGGGGTATCAGGCACGTAGGTAAGGGAGGGGTTTAGGGGGTTCAAACCCCTCCCATTGTAAGTCAAATAAAAAAATTAAAAACCGAATTACTGTAAAAATCATAAAAATTTAAGGGGGGAGGGGTAAAAGAATACCACTGTCAGCATGGGGTATCAGGCACGTAGGTAAGGGAGGGGTTTAGGGGGTTCAAACCCCTCCCATTGTAAGTCAAATAAAAAAAAATAAAAACCGAATTACTGTAAAAATCATAAAAATTTAAGGGGGGGGGGGTAAAAGAATACCACTGTCAGCATGGGGTATTCTACAATCTGCTGATATGACATTTAACATAAAACCCTTCCTGACTTGTGCAGACACACCCGTTTTTTATATAAGCTCTAAAAATTATTTTTTATTTTGTGGATTTCAGACAATAACTCAAAATTTATTCGAGAAGAATGAACAGCAAAGAAAGGAATTATCACCAAGAATCTGTAACTGACATGAATTTGTATTCCCGATACCGCTTCCCTGGACGTCTTTTCTTTCGTCAAGTCTTCTGACGTCATCTTGAAGAGTCTGACGTCATATCGTCTGTTGTCTCTTTGCGAGAGATGACCACATATAAAAAGAATTGTTTGCACTGACAAGGCTATTATACTTCCACTACCTTGCACTAGTTCAGCCGTCTTTGCAGTTTACGTTTCGTGCAAATAAACACGTTTCATAACAGGAAATAAAAAATATCGAACTATTTTAAATTTGAGCATGGTGCGAGGTGTTTGGAAACGCCGCTGACACAAGAGAGTGAAAATGTCAAGTATATTAATTTAGTGTTTCCTGGATTTTTCGCTTGCTTTACAGCATAAATAAGTACAAAGACAAAACTTGTGAATAAGTGTTTGGCGTTATTTAAAGATGCTTGGTATACTGTTTTGAGAAATGCTTGACGAGTTTTTATTTTATTTCAATCCGAATTATATTCAAATCCACGTCATGTAACATTTTGAGTGAAATATTATTAAAAGAGGATAATAGCCTAGATGTTGTATCTTTGAAAAATAATTCAGTTTAAAACTAAAATTAGGAATAAATTTTTTACGTAATTTTGACGTGTTTCTACTGTTTATAAATACACCTTGCCAGCTTTTTTATTTAATTATAAATTAAAATTATCCAACTAAACTTTTAAGTGAAATAATAGAAGGATAAAAAATAGTAATAATATTATTACTATAAATATTAATATTATTTGTAACTGAATACAGTAATGCAAAGAAAAAAAAATTGAACTTTAGAATAGTAACACAGATATCAATCATCTCAATAAGTTTTCTATAAATTTATTAATATTTTTATACATTCATATTAATTTAAATTTATTAATTTAAGTTATTAAATTTATGAATAGCTTTTATAAATTTAATATTTTTTTATAAATAGTTTTTGTACATTAATTATTTTTTTAAAAATATTATAAATTTTTTTTAATGATTATTAAAGAAACTATTAATTTTTTATAAACAGTTTTATGAATTTTTTATGAACTGTTCTTATTAATTTATATAATTTGTAAAAAAAATATTAATTTTTTATAAATAGTTTTTGTACATTTATTAATTTTTCAAAAATATTATTTTTAAATAAGTTTATTATTTTTTTAAAATGATTATTAACAAATTAATTATTTTTTTATAAATAGTTTTTAAAAAAAATCTATTCATAAACTTCAACGCTGCCGCTCTCATGTTTAGAAATAATGTCAAGCAGACAACTACATAAAATAACTCATTAACTTTCAAAAGATGGTAAAGTATGTAATTAACTTCAAACGTTTTGTGTTTTACTATTAAAATAATTTTATGTATATTTTATGACCGCGTAGTAGTGGTTTCTATTGCGTTTCACCCGCAGTGTGTTTGAACTCTACAAAAAGACGACACAATTATTGCTCTCAATAAATATCGAATAGCCTTGTATTTTATATTCCAGTCTAGACATTTCAATTATTTTATTTCCCCCATCATATTTTACTATGCATAAAGTTACCTACAAACTTTCTAAGTTTAATTTTTTTCCCTTCAGAAATGCTTTGCATCTTTTTATTTGTTAAAAGGATTCTTAGAAATCCTTTTAAAAGTTATTTAGGAATCTTTTATTATATTGACGTTTTAGTGTACTGTTGCATTAAGTGCAAGGTTAAAAGGTCATTTGAGGTTAAAAGCTTATTTGAATCCTCAAAATTTGGATCGACACTGAGTGGCCGAAATATTACGGCCGCTTGGAGTTTTAAAGTAAATGACGCTGTTTCTACCAGAGGATGAGAGAGGAATGGAAAAGGGAAAAAGAAAATGCGATTGCTTACAACGTTAGTGTAAACATTTTGTTCGAACAGGTATGGGTAAAATCGCGATTTAGCCCACATTGGGATGATTGCGAGGTCTCTTGAGTTATGGAGTGGGCATCAGGACAACCGCTGCATTTGTGAAATTTTCAAGAGCAGCTGCAGATAAAGACTGGAATGTTATCCGAAAAACTGGGTCTCAACGTGCTTTTTTGTGATCGTCAGCGACTATTGAATGCTCGGACAGGAACAAGAGTATCCAGGTGTAAGGGACAACCGAATGGAAATTGTACAGCAAATTACAGCAGTTTTTAATAAAGAATTCTCTCAAAGCCTATCTGCCTTACATTACAGCGTAAAGAACATGGAACAATATGGGATATAGGTATGCGGTCATAATATTTTAACCGCTCAGTGTATATAGTACCTTATTGTATATACTATATATAGTGGAAAAACATTTTTTTAAATGAGTAGATACCAATGACGAGCGTCATCGTGCCCTAAGACATCGATATATTGTGTGTGACAAAATTATATTTACGTTCGTTCACAAAGTGTTTATAATATTATTAATGTTCTGTTTAGTCTATTAAACCGTTATTTCTGAATTTTGTAAATAACTCAGTTATATTTTGTTTACTTCCGAAATAGTTAAGGACAATACATTTTTAAGGTTTTCAATCGAGCTGTCTAGATTCAAAACCAGATAGATCCACATTTTTCGGAAGAAAAAAAATATTAATAATAATAGTAATAATAATATTTTTTTTCACAAGTTCTCAATGCACTATATCATATTTCAAAGCTGTAGTGACCAAAAGTGCCTGAATTCAGTCTTAAAATGCATTCCAAGTAATGGGTTTAGATCCAGTAAGTACGTGGCTGTCGATCGTTTTTGGCTTTTCCTGTAAATTTTATCAAAACGGATTTATCCAGAGAGAATCTATCTGGTTTCGTAATTAGACGGCTCAATTATTTAAATGACGCTTTTAAACTGCTGTGGAAAAAAAATTCACTTAAATAAAGTTTATAAATAGGAGGTTTGGCAGTCGAGTGGTACAAATCCAAAAACAGAGTGCCGAGAGAAAAGCGTTTCAAGTTTGTAATTTACCTTGGCTAACATGTTAAGTGGAACGAAATTCCACTCATGAGTGGTGTGGATGCTAGTTTCATCAATCCTTAATTGAACTCCACCTGGCCAAATGATAGGTTTAGCTGCCTAGTATTGTCAGTCCAGTTTCGATTTTTTTTTTTGGACTTCCGCCATTTGGCAGACAGCCCACCCAAATATTATGACATTTAATGAAATAATAACATTTTATTAACTTCTTTATTAACTAAATTATAAATACTCTTGATTATTTGATACAGTTTGTACTATGTCGTAAGAACAGGCACATTGGTATCAGGGGGAGGGGGATTAATGACTTAGGTACTTTATTTCCTCCTCCTCACCATTACCTAAAGAGGTTACCATTATCCTTAACCCCCTCCCCCCCCCAAAAAAAAATATTTTCTGGGTAGGCCCACAAAAAATAGTTTTCAAAAGCATATTATGTTTATTTTTATTCAAACTAAATCTAACATGATGTCAACATGTTTCTGTCTAGGGGCAATCAATACGCCCTCCCCCCCCCCCCCCATGCTCACAGGGTTTGAGGGGTATTCTCTGCCCCCCCCCCCCCCTACCACCGAAAAAAAAGGTTTTGGTTTTATAATTTTTACAGTAATTCGGTTTGGAATTTTTTTTACACTTGACTTTCAATGGGAGGGGTTTGAAAGTCAAGTGTAAAAAAAATTCCCCCTCCCCCCACACACACCTGCGTACCTGTGTAAGAACCTCAAAAACATGTTATATATTCTGGTTTTTTAATGCTGACTGTCAATTATAGCACAAGATGTAATTTCTTGAAAGAAACACAATTCTAAATTACACTGAATCACTTCCTCCCTCCAACTAATGCAGCTCAAACTTTATTTTCTTACCATTTCCCTGTCCAGTGGTCATCATCATTCAGCATTTCGAAATCTGAGTAAGGTCAAGTACATTTCCTGTTTCTGTTTACAAAAACCTTTATCGCCAAATATGCGAATTGCTTAACGATCACAAAGTCACATTAAATAACAATAACTCCATAATTGAAGGGGTATGTGGATGCAAGAGGTATGTGATATTAAAAAAAATGAATTATTGTCATGGACGAAGGAGATATGGGCTGACCCGTTTTGTTGTTTTTTGACAATGGCAGCAGCATTGCAAAAGCCTTAATAATAAGGATACTAATGTTATGAAGGAATATAATCATTACTTATATATAAGAATGGAGTGTCTGTCTGTGGATTCGAACAAAACCACTCGTTTTGAGTTTTCTTCACGAATTAGGACGCACTGAATCAGAAAATCATATTAAATTAATTTATTTTGTATCTTGTCTGTTTGTCCGGATTTAGCTTAAAAGCTATTCTGCACGGATTTTTATGAAACTTGCACCATTTTAACAATATGTTCTCAGTTTAAATTCTGCACTTTGTTTCATGTGGATATCTGCAACCGTTTAAAAGTTATAGAACTTTTTCCATATATAAACCAGAAGTTTCGTCTGTGGTATCCATGCATGCCCCGAACATTGATTTGCTTCACGATGTTAAAAGCGTCGGTGCCTAATTTCCTATCCAACTTTATTACATTTATGCCAATAGTGCTATTTATTACGAAGTGGAACAGTGCTATAGCGTCGGAATGAGCCCTCATAAAAGTTTAACTTGGGATTTCTATATTTATACCTCAATGTAGTTTATTTGAAAGGTTTCACTTCAGAATAATTTTATTGAAATTAAGAAATGATTATTTGAAAATTCATTTTTGATAGAAACGTATTATCTGTAAATATTGATGCAGGCATATTCAAAGTTATTCTATGTCACAATACTCTGAAATTTCAGGGTGTGCAGGACAAAATAAAACAATTCTTTATTTTTCTTAGAAATCGTTATTAAAGACGGACACCAAAACTCCTGCCGTCAATTGGCACCGAAAAAACTTCGCCAAATACAATAAATTATTTCCAATTGGAAGAACAGAATATTTTTTAGCTTTGATATGTTATTGCATTATCAGTATTAAAAATAATGAATGTGAAGTTTAAAAATTGCATTTTTTTGTCACTGGGGTTAATTTCTATAAAAAAAATATATATACAACTTTTTAAATAATATAAGATTTCAACGCCATTTGGCAATCAAACAACATCGCCAAGTATTTTATTTTCATTTTCTGCGAAATGCATTATTTTTATCGACATCATATTACAGGCTAATATTTGGAAAGGCATTATTAATTTTTAGGGATTTTTATATTGCAAACTATATATATTTTACAAAAACATCAGTTTATGCGCGATAGCATGTAAAGTCGTGAATATAAAAATTAAAAAATAATAGGTTAAGATTTCTCCATAACTACTCAAGGTAATTGAATAAATTTAGACATATTATCGACTGGCTACGCTAACTAAAAAAGTCGCACAGCTCTTACTTCACAAATTACCACGAGCAACGCCAGGCCATATTGCTAGTACTGAGAATTTTACAAATTTTATGGCTGATCTGGGGATAATATGGCGAAACAACCGATGCATTAGAGCGTTCAGATAGATTAGAATCAGAATACGTCGTTGACAAGGCTCTACACAAACTTAAAATTCCACTTAAAAATTCTACGTCGTCGACAAGGCTCTACACAGTTATTAAATATACACTTCAAACTTATAATCTATGTTATTATTATTTTCATTTTGTTGTGGATGTGCACACAGAGTTTTCCTTTATGTTGGTTGATGAAGGGAAACGTATTTCCCGAAACATGTCTAGAGTTTATGTATTTTTATTACGTAGTTTTAACGTTGCATTCGTATTACGTAATTCGTATTATTAACGTTGCATTCGTATTACGTAATTCGTATTATTAACGTTGCATTCGTATTACGTAATTCGTATTATTAACGTTGCATTCGTATTACGTAATTCGTATTATTAACGTTGCATTCGTATTACGTAATTCGTATTACGTAATTCGTATTACGTAATTCGTATTACGTAATTCGTATTATTAACGTTGCATTCGTATTACGTAATTCGTATTATTAACGTTACATTCGTATTAAGTAATTCGTATTATTAACGTTGCATTCGTATTACGTAATTCGTATTATTAACGTTGCATTCGTATTACGTAATTCGTATTATTAACGTTGCATTCGTATTACGTAATTCGTATTATTAACGTTGCATTCGTATTATTAAGTATTCTTAAAGCAATATTCTATAAAACGAGTTTTTATATTAAAACTTACGTATACTTCAATGCAATATCTTTATACACCTATTCCGCTTTTTCCTTTAAAAAAACGAAGGTATATCTCGTTAACACTGTTTTCTAACAGGTTCTCGCCGTCCAGGTTATTCTAATGCAAGTACCTGCCATTCTGACGGGTGTTACCAATGCAGTGTTAAAATACATACATAACTGTCTGAAAGAAATTATCAAAACAGATGTTTAAAAAAAAAGATGGAAAATGTTTTGTAAATGTTTGTTCATAAGGATTTTTCTAATGCATCGATATCAAAATAAATTCGAAAATTACAATTTCCTCAATGGGGTGTTTTTCGAAAATATAATAAACAAACCATTTACTTTTTCTCTTGTCTGTGTACTATTTTCTCTGCTATTCAAAAATTAAAATGTAAGCTTAATCTTATCCTGGGTACACTAATCTAAACTTATTTTCCAATTTGGATGACTTCCAAAGTGAAGAGCGTAAGTTTGTTTAGTCTGACAGAGATGTAGATTGAACGAAAGTTCCGGGACGGAATCCCTTCACGTTGGCGGGCTTTAGCAATTTTTTTTATTAAAGTTTTTAGTTTAAAATATAAAGAGAAAAAAAATAACTTGATTACGTATAGATAGAAGAGCGATAACAATTCCGTTTTGTGTGAGATAATATCTACACTTCACTCTTTTAAAATTTCAGAATTAGAACACAATTATAAAACATCATATCTATTACATGAGAGTAGCTAAACAGAGAAAGTAGATGTGCTGGAAGTGTTACATATTCGATTTAGCTGATTTTGCCTAAGGCCAGCTGGCCTTTGGAACAGTCGAGTGATTCGTGTAGGTGGCCACAAATTGTTGGGCGAAGGGTCATTGTTTGGCCGTTTAACTACACATAATAAACCATTCTTTTTGCTAAACTTCAGACTCTTAAAAATAGGTATTAAAAAATAAGTAGAATGTATTCATTTTTGAGTGCGTTCGATGCTTATCATGGCTCCGAATAAAGTTTCAATTTTGAAAAAGACATACTCGTAATTGGTACAATAAGTAAAAATGAATAAAAAGAACAGATGCTGGCCTACATAGGCTGCTTTTAAGTGCGTTTTTTTACATTGTAACTTACATTTTTTGCTGCTGATAAAACTAAGCGATGTGTTGCAAATATAATGCTGTAGTTGGATAAAAATGTATTATTATCCCAATACATGTGATACAGGCAAACAATGATCATCTTCCAATAATTTGTGACCACCCTGTATTTTCTTCTGATATGTAGGGGAATTGGCAATTTGATTTTGCCATTTATTTCAATTTTGTGGTAACTCGGTCATTGAATTTTGATTTCGTGATTCAATCATTTAACTATCTTGTAATAAATGCACTGAATAATAATCTCTGTAGATGGAACCCATCCTATTCTGTAACACTTAATATTCCCCTGAAGAGAAGGTGGTGATTTTCCAGGCTATGTTTTAATTCCATCACTTTTGGTTCGAAAAACAAAGAGTAATAAAATTATTTTGAAATGGTTTTATACTGAATTAATAAGCCAGTTTTTATAATGTTCAGTGAAAAAGCTTTTAAAATGGGTGAGTTGGCTGCCAAGTGATTTAAAGTAAAAAAAAAGAGTTCCAAGATAAGATCTTTAAGGTTTGCAACTTGCTTTAGCTACCATGTTAAGTTGAATAACATTCGACTCATTATTGGAGAAACTATTAAACCTGAAGCCACACCACTTAGGCAAATGATAAATAATCAAATAATAAGACTACCTAAGTATTGGAAAATGGGGTTATTCTATTCCCCCGATTTTTGTTGGCTTATACCACTTGAAAGCCATTCCATCTAAATTGTAAATACAGATAAAGCACATTTCAAAACACCCCAAAGTAACGAAAAAAATATTAAATTTTTTGAAAAAGTGATAGCTAATTTTTAAAGTTTTATTCGAAAAAAGTTTTACTAAAAATTCACTATTAATAATAGGTACTCAAAAATAAGTCAAATGTACTAATTTTTTATTACATTCGATGCTTATCATGGTTCGGAAAACATAGGTTTCAATTTTTAAAAAGACATGTACAAATAAGCATAATGAGTAAAAAGAGCAGATGCTAGCATACATAGGCTGCCGTCATAAATCACTTTCAATAAATATCGACAATTGCAACCACGATTTACTGGGAATCGAACCCAGATCCTAAGGCACCGCAGTCCAGTTCTATATCTGTTGTACTACCAGGGCGACATAAAGGAGTGATAAACAGCAGAAATGTTAAAAAGGTGGTACAAAAGAATGAAAAGTAAGATAATTGAGTTGTAATAACTGTTTCCATTTAATAAATCGAAATCAAATAATGTCGAAAACCATTTTAAACTATTTTAAGTTTGTCAGGTTGCTTTGTTAAGATGACTCGAACAGAACCTGAGATAGCAATATTAAATTACACTGCTCATTTTCGAAAGTAAGGTTGCTTAAATTTGAGTATGTCGTCTCCCATTTACGATGCAATTATCCGCAAAAACAAACGAGTAGGTTCAGGTACTCATTTTTAAGTATTTTTTTTTTTACAGTGTATGCTTCTTTTCTGGTCATACATTACATTGGTGTATATTACATTGATATATTTATTATTTTTACCGAATCGTACGAGCACTTGATTTAAACCATTATTTAAGTTTCCATTGGCTAATTTTTGCCGTGAAGAGAGCGTCTAGAATTGGCGTTATTTAAATCAGAAATACATGACATTTTTTTACAATGGTTCTTTTAATTGCGCAGGTACTAGCTAGTAAGAACAAAGTTTAACAATTCCTTACAGAATTTTCTCTTGCCTAGCGTCTCTCTTCCATGTAGGTGTATTCCCCAAGCATATTTTACCCATTGTATATTTGTTTGTCTAGTGTCGTTTGCCAACCATAAATATACGAATTCGTTATCGCTCTGATACTGATAATTACAAATACGACAAATGCGCCTACCTCTACTTGCAGTCTTATCTCGGCAATTGGAAAGGAAACACTTCCCCTGGTCGTTTCATGTGTCGAATAACCGCGTATTTCATCTATTGCAGAGTGCGAAAAAGTAGAGAAATGTGTCTTTAATGTTTCAAAACCTTGTTCTCAAAACATTGCGAAATCGTTAAAGAAATCAAAGTATTTATTATCGAGAGTCCATTTAAACTTCGAAAGTAAACTTAATATAAGGACATTTATGGTGACAAGTAAGTAGGCAGTTGGTAATTATTCCATTCTCTTACGTAATAATATTAAATAAAAATTTAAAATTAAATAATAAACTGGTTGATTTTTTATTTGAACATTATCTGTTTTTTGAAAGAGTATATATATTTTTTAATTAACGCACAAATTCAAAAAAAAAATTTGTATTTGTCGTCAAAAGTCCCCATGTTTTAAAGTATATAAAAAGTAGTATAACTATTGCATTAAAGATTATTTTAAGCTATTGTCTTAAGCTAAATATTACAATCACCCCCCCCCCCTTTAACCTTAATTTAAGATATTGCAGAAATTAAAAAATATATACTAATATATACTCTGAAGAAATAATATTTATAAAGTAAAAAGTTCCTCTTGGTTTCTCTATATAGACAACATTTAAAATTTAGTTGAAGTTTTGTAATTAGTACCCGCACTCAAATTGGAAAGTAAACTGTTAATCTAATTCAGGTAGGGCGTGTCGGCGTGTGACTGGTCAAGCATTAAAACAGAAAAGTTCCTTCTACGACTCAAGCATTTCAGCTATGTATCCCTCTTTAAGTTCATAAATGGAAATATTACTTATGCTCCAAAACAATTCCTATAATTTCGTAAAATATAGTAATTACAAAAGGATATTAGTTGTATGTATATCGCAATACCGTCATTAGACTTTTACAGAAAGAATTTTATTTTCTACATAAACGTTTATAGGTACCTTTATGAGTCCTTTCCTCCTTAAATGGCTTTGGAACCTTTGTCTCATAGTTTTCCTTGATGGTGTGAGTTGGGAACGCAACTTTGTTTGTTCATTAAATGTACTATGCAAATTTCGAGTATTCCGCAGGGTAGCTCGTTTGTTTTCGTGTTTAAATTAGATACTTAACTTAATTATTTTCTAAAAGAGTGCTTTGATTTTCCTGTCCTTAATCAGTGGTAAGGAAAGTGAACAAAAATCTACCTTACTTTTAAATAGTATCAAAGTTTAAAAAAAATTTAATCATGGGATTTTATTTGCTCTGTATGCAGTCTATTTCGTATAATATTTATTTTTTTAAAAAAATAGTGTCAAAAAGTTATTAATTTAAGTTTAACAAACCTTTGTACTGTTTTTTTTTGTATTCATCATCTGCGAACGAAATTATAATTTCCTTCTCAAATCGTCAATATTCTTCAACTTAAGCATCCCAGTTAACGTAGTGTTATTTTAAACACTGTGAGAGACGGACGAAATAGCGAAGCTGTAAAGTTGTTTTCGCTACAATTTTTTTTTCATTTTGTTTACAATAAATACTTTTTGTAGGAAGATATTTTATTAAGATTAAAATACCTGTAAATTTTTTTGCCAGTATTTTAGAGTAAAAGTTTATCTCATAAGCTTAAAATATGGGTCACTGTTATCGTTTGTAAAACTATGTTTAATATTTTTTTTTACTTAAAAACAACATTAAATGTAAATTAGTGTTAAGTATAATACATAATTCAATGAATTCTTAGAAAATGCGGCCACTTAGCATCGAGTAAAATTGTTTCAAAAATATGCATTTATCTTATTTTTATCAAAATTATTTATGGTTTCCCATATACAAACTTTAATCTCTATATTGCAGCTAAGTACGATAAATCCTTAACTGTTGAATTTTATCCACAAGTCACCGGGACATGAATGAAATAGAGTATGTCACTAAACTATAAACCATTCAGCTAGATAACCGAATCTCCCTTTCTCTCTCGACATGTGCCTTTAAAAAGTGAAATACGTTTACTAGATTTTTGAGCATTGAGATAAATTTGAAATTAATTTTTTTCCGGTATTTCCTATCACACTTTATTTATCTATAACAGTGGTTTAAAACCTTTAGATTGCGAAGGACCACCGATTAAAAAAATGTGGCAAGTCCCGGACCCATTACCTTCAAATAATATTTAAAAAAATTAAGTACTAAATATAATTTAGGAACTTAATATGTTTTGTTTATTAAAAACGTATTTATTTTATAAATACATTTATTAAAAAATACTACAGTTTTCAAGGATAGATATATTATTTCATCGATATTATTACTTTTATAATGTCTTATCAAAGCAATAATATCTAACTCATTTCATTTAAGGTGGTGTGGGACAAATAACAATCAAAACTATCCGAAAATATTGTATTGCTTTCAAAAATAGTTCATTTTCTTTTGAATCTAACGACACTAAACTTATAATTTCTATCTTTCGTTTGAACATGTGTTTATGTTAATATGCCTTCGCACACTGGTGTGGAATTCAAACTATAATGATAGCTGCAACATTAAAGAAAAAAGTCAAATACGTCCTATACCCCCTTAAATTGCTATATTAATCAAAGCAAGCAGACATAACAGCTAAAATTAGGATACAATTTTGTTTTCTTAATAGAACATAAATGTTGATATTCAATTTAGATATTTTAAGTTGCAAAAGGAATACACCTCAAGCAACACCCGTTTTGAAAAAGTAAAACGTATATAGAATTGAACAATGGCTCCATGGACTCCCTAAGCACCCCCTCTCGGACTACTAATGATCCGCGAACCACGGGTGGAGAACCACTCTTTTATACATTCGAAATTTTGTTAACTATTACGAAAATATGATGATAGATGTGAATGATTATAGTAAAATAATCGTTTGTTAATTTTTTTTATGTTAGTAAACATATGTATTTTGTTGTGATTGATTTTTAATCTTACATTTTTTTTTTAAATATTTATATTTGGTTTAATATTGCATTACAACTGCCCAAAAATGATTCCAAATTGAATTTGAAAGGTATTGAAGGCCGGCTAAAACGTTTATAACATCAAAAAATGCGGATTTAAATTGATTAAACGCGCAATATAATATCTAATAACCAAATACGCTGGTTTTATGTATTAATTTTTAATAGTTATTAAGCTATCCCAATTAACGTAACGTTTTAATAGAAATAATTTTCAATATTGTAATGCTCAGTAGTTTTATGAATTTCGTATGGGGTAAATCATGATATTTTTATATTTTGAAATATTTAATTTGGTTTTCTTTTGGAAAATTGCATTAAAAAATAACTAAACATAGGTCCCCCTAGCTCTTTAAAACTTCGGGCCGGCGATTTGGTCCACTTTATCACCTGCACAACTTAAATATATTCATAGCCGTCCTTAGAGGTGTGCGACGCGTGCTGCCGCACAGGGCTCCACGCCTTTGGAGAGCCCCGCAAGCAATTCAAAAACGAATAATAAAAAAATTTTAGAGGAAAATTATTTCTTTTAAAAACCTAATTATTATTAATGTGTTTGTTCATATATCTAGAATGTACATATTTACTGGTCATTTGTGCTGTGGAGCGTTTCGCCGAAGATTTTGCATTAAAAATTGCACTGTTCACTCCCCTGCACCAATAGAAAAAAAATGGATTTAATTTAACACTCCAAACAAAAGGGCCCGAGGTTAGGTTTGCACAGGGCCCCTCGGCAACTAAGGGCGGCCCTGAATACATTTAAAATAAAAATTAATTATTTTATTTATATAAAGCACTTTTTTATGTAAAAAAGGTTTTGATTTTGGAAAAATGCATTTTATTTTTAGATTTTGAAAAATAAACAAATGTTGGTTTTTATATTTAAAGAATGATGTATTAATCGTGTCTTCATTGGAAATTTGTTGAGACTGATTCACAAAAATTGTGATTTTGTCTCTTTCAGTTATGTTATTTCATTATTTCTATTCATTATTATTTATTAATTATTTGCCGTTTTTTTCTAGTCATACACGTAATACATCTACTGTTTTTCATATTTAAAAAAATTATGGAACGATGTTTGGTGAATTTCCGATCAACATTTTGTAAAATTGAATTTCTGAACCAATTTCTTAAAATAAGTTACTTAAAATATTATTATTGCTATAAATGTGAAACTTTGGTGTAAATTAATTAACTTACAATTTTTTTTAATGTCCTGTAATTTTGGGATTATATATGGAATTTTGATAGTTTAGATTTTTTTCATTTACCTGCTTCTGAACAAAGTCAACATTTTAGGGACATAATGTATATGAAGAATTTAAATTCAAACCCCATTCGTTACTGTTATTGTTTCACAATTCAAGATCAGTGACCTCTTTTGACTCTCTTATCTCCTGTACCGTCAGCCGCGACCTGAACAACCAATCAGAGAAGAGAACGCCTGTCTTCTCCGGAAGCGTAGGTGCGGGGGAAAGGGAGAGACGAAATTAAAATGTAGACGCGAGCACGTCGATTTTGTAACTCTGCCGGTGTTTTATGTTTTTATGTTTTTGTATCACGCCTCATTAGCTGTAAGAATTTCTATTGTTATTAAATCTTTAAAATCCACTCGGCTATTTGTTTGTGACGTTACAGCTTATATAAAATTGGTGCCAGCTTGTGGTATATACCGGCAGAGTTAGTGTTAAGGATCCGAAACTCGGATTAGTTCGGAAAGGGTTGCTTTCTCGGAAGAAGAGAAGCGGGCGCCGAACGGGACTCGACGTGAGTCAGCAACGGTCTGCGAGCGGAGGCGGGACAGCCAGTTTTCGAAACCGAAAGCGCTCAGCAGAGAGGGGTGCACCCTGCACCAAAAAAGAATTCTCCAACGTAATACTGGAGGTGAGACTTGTCCAAGTCTTGGGAGACTCGCCTGGAGTCTGAGGTGTACCTGCTGTGGAACTGTGCGCCAGCACAAGGAAGCCAGCCGGCTTGGAAGTTCCAGGATACCGGAGTATAGGAAGCTCATCCGAGCAGTTGTTTTAGCGGACATCGCTAATAGGAAGTTCCGGAGGACCGGAATATACAGATGTGGAGTCTTGCCATGACGAGCCAGTGGTAACGGCATCGCCAAAAGTGGATTCCGAATCGAAACCGAAAGTTTTTCAGGAGGACAGCGGACACCAGTTTCCCGCGTGCCTTTTTTGAAATTGGAAAGGGTGAAACATTCATCCAGCAGTGTCGTCTCGGGTGACGATTTTTGGAGCTGAGAGAGGTGTGGTTTTTGATGTATGGCGGTTGAACAGTGTCAACAAAGGGGTAAGTGCCTTCGCTTTATCTCAGAGGTGTGACTTGTTCTAATTTTGGTTCTTTATTATTTTTGGCGCACTCCTTGTGTGGGAAAATTTTGATTTACTTTTTTGTTTGTTTTGGGCCAAAATGTCATATTTTGCTAAATTTAAAAAACAAGACCTGCAATCTCTTGCGGAGGAGTTAGGTCTGACAGTAGCACCTGGTTCTAAAATTCTCGATCTAAAAAACCTTATAATGAAAAGTAGTAATTATGACGAGGAATTTTCTAGGGCTCTCTTGGAATCTCTGGTTCAAGATAGGTTGAAAAATGAGGAGCGCGAAGAAACCATTCGTTTGCAAAATGCCGAGCGCGAAGAAACCATTCGTTTGCAAAATGCCGAGCGCGAAGAAACCATTCGTTTGCAAAATGCCGAGCGCGAAGAAAGGGAGAGGGAAAGGGTTTTTGTTTTAGAAAAACTTAGATTAGAAGCGTCTAATCGAGAGGCGTCGCAAACTAATGATTCGTCAGGTGTTTCTAACAGATCACAACCTGACATACAGAAATTAATTCCCAAATTTGACCCTGATCAATCAGACATTAGTTTGTATTTGGTAATATTTGAGAGACAGGCAAAACGTGCAAATATTCCATGTTCTGATTGGGTATCTTCGTTGTTAAGACTTTTGCCCATAGAGATAGTTCAGTTAATTGCACGCGAACCCGAAGAAGAAGCCGATGATTATGAACACATTAAGAAGCTTCTCCTCAAAAGGTTTAAAATGAGTGCAGAAACTTTTAGGCAAAAATTTGTGCAGCACCAAAAAAAGTCAGAAGGTACATGGAGAGATTTCGTTTTTGAAATCAGAAACTATTTAGAGGAATGGTTAGATGGGTTGGAAATTAGGGATTTTGCTTCTTTAAAGGACTTAATGATTGCCGATCAGGTAAAAAAACGTGTAGGGGTAGAAGTTAAAGAACACTTCATAGATGATTGGGTAAATATTAAAACATCTTCTGTTTTAGCTGACCTTTTGGATACGTACGATGATGTTCGTAAAACAAAAAAAAGACCTAACGATAAATATCAAAAAGTAGAGAAAGGTCAGGTTATCAGTAAAAAAGAAACCGATTTCGAAACTACCAAATCTTCGCATAACGAAGAAGAAAAAAATAAAAGAAATTATGAGGGTTTCGATAAAAGAAAGGCACCCAGGTGTTATGAATGTAACAGCCCGAATCATTTGAGGTATAATTGCCCTGTTCTCCAACAAAAAAGTGAATTTGCTTCGACAGAACATGTCAGTTTTATAAAAGAGGGTACCAGCAACGAGTTCTTAGCCTCGTATTTGAGTAGTGGCTACGTAAATGACATTGAAATAACATTTCTAAGGGACACAGGATCTACTTTAGATGTAGTGTGTCGTAAATACGTTAGCCCGGATACTTACACAGGAGAAACTGTGTGGGTGAAACAACCCTTAAATAGAAATAGAATATCTCTACCTCTCGCAATCGTAGAATTAAACGGGGAATTTGGTACGATTAAAACAACAGCCGCTGTTTGCGCAGATTATTTAGATGAAGGTAGATATATTTTAGGAAATAGAACTGCGGTGTTAATTGAAGAAAATAAGGGGAAGGTGGAAATGGAAAAAAATCAGGCAGTATTTGAAATGGAGGTAAAAAAGGGGGAAGTGGATTTAATTGAAAATCCTAAAGTGGAAAATAACGATTTTGAATCGTCTTCTATTGATATTAATTGCGCTGATTTCAGGAAAGGACAATCAGATTGTTCGGAATTGAAGGATCTCTTTGAGATGGCTGTTAAAAGGGAATCTTCCCTTAATTTGGTCCCAATATGTCAGGAGGGGTTTTCGAAACTAAACTTAGTTCACGATAGTAAACCATTTTCTAATGAAGAAGGTCATGGGACAACCCAAATGTGTATATCAACAAAATATACTGAAGCTATTCCTGTAGCTGACACATGTTCTATTTCTGCTGGATATGCATTAATAGATAGGTTTAGACGTAGGGGATTTCCCCGGGAAAGTCACGGATCTCGGTCTAATTTGTTTTGGTGATGAGCGAATGTTGTGTGAGCCAAATTGGATTTCTTGTACGCAAAATGAGAAGGCTTTTCTGGAATTAAAGTTAAAATTACCTAACAAGCCTGTTTTGTGTGCCCCTAACTTTCAACAGGAATTTATTGTTCAGAAAGACTCTACTTGTATAGGTGTGGGAGTGGTTCTCTCTCAACCAAATGATGGAAAAGAGAAACATCTTGTTGTGTATTTAGGAAATTTTCCATTGTAAAAAGAAAATGTGAATTCTTAATAGTGTATTTGTGTCCTCAATTGTTCATAAATGTGTATTTTATTTTGATAAAAAAGATTGTTAATTTTACTGTATGTATTGTCATAATCACACCGTTTGAAATAACTTTGAAAGTTTGTGATTTGTGTTTTTGATGTAATATAAATCAATATTTAATGTTGATAAATTTGTTTAATTCATAAAGTACCTGCTTAATTGTTTTGTATGTGCTTTCCCACACAAGTGTCTAAGTTAATAAGATTCTTAATTAAAAACTTTAAGTAAGATTTAACTGAATTGTAAACGTTTTTGAATATTTTAAGTCACAACCTCAGGGTAAAGTTAAGGTACTAATGCTATTAGATTTTAAGTGCAAATTTCAGGTATCAGTAAACTGAAGAACTGTATGTGATGAACAATGTCAACGACGTCTGACGGATCAAATACATGACTGGAGAAAATCCGTTTCTCAAGAAAACTTTTCAAAAATTTGAAAAGTTCTGGTAAGAGGGGAGGAGTGTTGTACCGTCAGCCGCGACCTGAACAACCAATCAGAGAAGAGAACGCCTGTCTTCTCCGGAAGCGTAGGTGCGGGGGAAAGGGAGAGACGAAATTAAAATGTAGACGCGAGCACGTCGATTTTGTAACTCTGCCGGTGTTTTATGTTTTTATGTTTTTGTATCACGCCTCATTAGCTGTAAGAATTTCTATTGTTATTAAATCTTTAAAATCCACTCGGCTATTTGTTTGTGACGTTACACTCCCTATTCGTGTTAAACGCCGACCGCCAAAACAACCTTGTGAGCACTAAACTTAGCTTCCTGTGCTTCCTGTATGCAACAACGCACAGAACAAATGGGTTAGGTCCTTTTTTATTTTCTAAATATAATGTAAAAAAAAAACATCCTTTTAGATTAGGAAATTTGTTTTATGTTTCACAATATATATTGTTTAATTTTATTTAGAAGTCGTGTTTTTTAATTAAAGTCAAAATTAAATACTGAAAATGCCATTTGAAATTTCATTTTGGAATCACACATACAAATTTTTTATTGAAATTCTGTATTGGAATTGCATATTGAAATCGCACATTAAAATCGCATATTGGAATCGCACATTAAAATCCCATATTGCAATTTTAATTTAAAATTTTGTATTGAAATTGCTTATTGGAATCACACATTTAAATTTCATAGGAACAATTGCAATTAGAAAATCCATATTGGAATTGCAATTTGAAAATCCATATTGGAATTGCAATTTGAAAATCAATATTGGAATTGCAATTTGAAATTCCATATTGGAATTGTAATTTGAAATACCATATTGAAATTGGAATTTGAAATTCCATATTGAAATTGCAATTTGAAAATCCATATTGGAATTTTAATGTGAAATTTTGTATTGAAATTGCTTATTGGAATCGCACATTTAATTTCATAGGAACAACTGCAATTTGAAAATCTGTATTGGAATTGCAATTTGAAAATCAATCCATATTGGAATTGCAATTTGAAATTCCATATTGTAATTGTAATTTCATATTGGAATTGGAATTTGAAAATCCATATTGGAATTGAAATTTGAAATACCATATTGGTATTGGAATTTGAAATTCAATATTGAAATTCCATATTGGAATTGCATAATGAATACATCGGAATAGCATATTAGACTCGCACATTCAAATTATATGGAAATTAATAATTTAATTTCCATATTGAGAGAAATTACACCGTTTCACATTGATGGTACAATAACCAAACTTGATGTGTGCTAAAACCATCTGATATATTTTAATAAATCCAGAAAAATATCGCTCAACAACAGTTATTTATTAATATTTAAGTATTTCGTAATGTTAAATAAAACAAATTCCTCTGGTGCGAAGACCATTTTTCTGACATAAATCTTCGTGAGTGACAACCCTTAACTCTTTCGTTATTTTGAGTGGTGTTAATATACGGAGTAATGAAAACAGACGTGAGAAATTTCGGTTTCCGCGAATTACACTTGAAGGTGATTGCCTGACGCAAGTAGCGATGTCAACTTCCGTAGTCTGAGTGTATTTATAAAGTAAATACTTTCCTGCTGATTACTATAATTTTAAATATAGCAGTGAACTCCGCGTGTTTTCTTTTAAATGAAGATCCAGAAAGGGTTAATATTTTGTTTCTTCGCATAATAAATGACAACCCTACTAAATAAACTAGCAAAAATTAAGTTTCTGTACTGCATAAATTCCTTATTAGTATGTGTTTAGTTAATTAATGTTAAATCATCAGATTTATACTTAAAAAATTCATGTAAAATAATGAGTTTATACTTAAGAAAATAATGTAAAATAATGAGAGTTATACTAAAAAATTCATGGAAAATAATGAGTTTATACTTAAAAGTATGTTTATTTTGGCTCCGTTTCTATCACCTGAGGATACTCTTATATAACATGCAGTTGTAACTGTTACTAACGTCTTTCATTTTGATTTTTTTCATGATTTAGTTTTGCTGATAATTGTGTTTTGATAAATTCTAATTATAGTAATTAAGTATATTATCTTGTATCATGCTTTTGTCATATAAAAGTTTCTAGTAATATTTTATTTTAATTGTTGTTATTATTAAATTTTAAATATCCATGTTACTTTAATATCTATAATTATATTATATTTTTCGTCCTTAATACTTTTATTTATATATAAACACATCTAGTCTATTATTCATATTATTATTAAACGCTCTCCATATATTCAAAATTATTTTATAAAAGTTGATAACATATATAACATGTTAATAACATTACTAGAAAACGAAATAATTAAAAAAAACTTAATCCACGTATGTGTGTATGTTCAATGGACCAATTATTGTCTTTATTTTTCTGAACTAAAATTAACATTCGAAATTTAATTCATAAAATATGCTTATGAAATGGGTTTACTTGGAAGTTCATAGACTGATTTTTATTTCAATTATCTTTATTATTACATTTCATGGTTATTATAGCTGTTTTTACATGATATCGTTGCTATTTAATTTATCGTTATTATTACTTTTTACTTTAAATGTCGTCGTTACTGTCTATAAACATATCAAATTAAATGTCATTTTCTACGTCAACACATCATATCGTTACTTTTAAATCTTAAACATATATTATTCATTCAGTGTTTTTTAAAAGTTGTAGCATTGCTACAAAATAAAATTATCAACAAATTATTATAAAACTAAAAATTCATTCCCAAACTAAAATGAACACAGGGAATCTTGTTCTTAATTTGGCTTAAGCATTACTCTGAATAGGCGGATGGGTGTGTGAAGACTCAATATTTAAGCTTTTCCAATATATGCGCCAAATGAGCGATAATGCAACCTTCTTATTAATACGGTGCTCTGCATTTGGCATGAAACCTCAATGACTATTTTTGTCTCGCACCCCTCTTCCAAATTTACGACAAGCCTCAGATGCAGCGCCCTTCTTCAGAGGACCCGAAGCGGAACCTTCAATCCGCACGCATTACCATGCTTCTCTGCCCCCCTTCTGAGATAAATTTCCATGATAAAGTCATGCCTGCATTATGTGTTGTTCCACTAAACTACTGTCCTTTTGCTTTTATTGTCTTACCTCAAAAAGCATTGATTAAATGCATCAAGAAACAGATCAACCAGGTGAAGTATCAGTAAGGTGAATAGAGCACTGATTCAGTTGTGAAGCGCGCCAATTTGGTGAATGAAGCATTGCTTATATCCAAAAAGCATTGGTTAAGTGGAAAAACGCATTGTTACGAAAATGGAAAATAAATAAATCGTGTCAAACGCTGCTAGTGGACCAAACCTTGAATTGATGAATAGAGCATTATGTGCATGAGCACTGATTAACTTAATTTAGAATTAAATGAGGCGATAAAATATTCATTTTTGTTTGAAGCATCCACTGTTAAAGCATTGATTAGGTACAGATTGATATATTTTGATTAAGGGTGTGTCGAACATTCATAAGGCACTGATTAAGATGATATATAATTACAAAAGCATATGTAGCGTTGATTGCGCGAATAAAACATTTATTAGCGGATAAAACATTGTTTAAAAAGATAGAACATTGATTAACTGGATGAAGTTCTTATTAACTAGGTCAAAGTAATGCATATGTGTATAGATGTCTTTTCAGTGATTGAAGCATTAAGTAGACAAAATATTGATTAGATAGATATAGAACTGGTGAGATAGATTTGATATTGATTATATAGATGGAGCATTGATTACTTTGATTAGCATTGATTAGATAGAACATTGTATAAATTGATAGAGCATTGCATAAATAGATGGAGCATTGATAAATAAAGTATCGATTAATTAAAGGAAGCAAAGCATTGTTTAACTGAGTAAGACATGACATTGATTAAATGTATAGTAATTGTATTCTGGTCTTTTTGTTTATAAAATAAGCGAGACAAGTTCACCAGGAAACCTTAACGCTATATCTAAAGAATAGCGAATATAGTTATTTTTTTAGAATTATAAATATTATATTTAGATAAAAACTCTTTTAATATCAAAACCTGAATGGATTGTGTTTAAAAATTGTTAAAATTGAGAAAAAGTCTGCTATAGTGTGCGCAATTCCTAATTTTAAAGAAAGTCATTGCGAACTATAACAAGTGGGAATAAATCAAAAATGCCTGTTTTAATAAAGGTAAGATTATTTTTATTTGGCTTAAAATAGTACAAGTATACCTAATTTACTAATATAATTAGAAAAATGAGTACTTGTGCTGTAAATATTTCCCTTAACACCTATATTTGTTATATTTAAAATTAAATTTTTTTTAGTTACATTTGTTTAAAAATTAAATTTGTTATTTGTAAATTGAAAACACAGAATATAAAAAACGCTTGTTTATTAATATTCAAATATCATTATTATTTAATAAACCTTTTAACTGTATTAATAAGTGTAGCAAGATGGCACAGTTATAATATATTGTTCTTTTAAAAGTAACTTTTAAAAGTAACATATGCTTAACACAGCTTGCATAATTAACAAAATATAAAAATATTTCATAGTGTAAAGTAATGCTTGGATTATATATGTAAAGCAATGGTTCCCAAACTTTAGATGGCTGCGGACCACCAAGTTGAAAATTACACAAAGTGCGGACCACCACTTTCCATTATTATTTTAAAAAACACAGAATATAAATGAAATGTGGACACTAAATACAATTAAGATATTTTATACTGTATGATGAAATAAATATTTTAATTAAAATTCTATTTATCCTATTTCAAATAATAACAATGATATTTTAAGTTTATATATATTTCATCCAACAGCAATATTAATAGGGTAATACATCATATTTTTTAAAAAAACAGAGTAAAAAGGAAAGATACACTTTCAAAGCTGCAAGGATTTCACTTCTTGCAAGGATTTCTTTAAAAAAAAGTACGAATTTAATTATAATAAAATGTATTCACACATTCAAAATATTTGTAAGAACTAATAAAAACATGTAAAGGTTTAAAAGTACCGGTTTTAAAACATTAAATTGTATTTATTTAAGTTTGGATTTCCTTCTTATATATTTTTTTTTCATAAAAATAGACGCATTCTCAATCAATGCATTATTATTGTTATTTTTTTTAAGTAGCATAAACACATCTTGATTTGACAAAGGCTCCACTGACCACTTCAGACCCCCTCGTGGAACATCAGTGGTCCGCCTACCATGGGATTGCAGGGTGTCAACATAACCGGGAAATCAGAGAATTATCATGGACATTTTTAATTCTGGAAATATCAGGGAAAAGTCAGAGTAATTTTCAAAATTTCACAAAAAATCAGGAAACTTTTCAAATTTGGATCGTTAAAATGGCAATTATGCCCTCCATTCTTGGTAATTTAATTGTCAATATTTTCTTTTAGTTCTGAATAAGAATTTAAGAAAACAAAGAATGGTTATGCATATTTTCAGTTTTATTATTGTAAAAACGTGTAAAGGGCTAATGAATATGGGATTTATTGAAGATTGGAATAGGAAATATGTAGCATATAAAACATTTGAAATTATCTACAAAAGAAATAATTTGAAAAAATAATATTTTTTTTGCATTAACTGCTTTCAGAGAACATGTTTAATTACTATTATGCCTGTCACAATTGCATAATTTGCGTTGTATCCATAAATTATATTTTTAACTGTCAATAAGTATTGCTTATAATTTTTCATTGATAATGCAATATATTTATAGTATTATCGTAGGGTGGATACTTTGTTTCTATATAAAGCATGTATTGCAACATTTCTTAATGTAATTATAAAATCAGGGAAATTTTTGTGATACCATCATGGAAATCAGGGAAATATCGGGGAAATTTTTTTCCAGAATGTTGCTGCCACCCTGGTTTGGATCCACTGATGTAAAGGAATAAAAAAAATAAAACCCACTTGTTTCAGAAATCTCGTACTTTTGACATTGAAAATGATGTTTGATTTTATTCAACAAAAAGCAACGCTTGCCAAATAATCCGCCGATGCTCAGGAATATTTTTTAATAAACTTGAAAGTTGCGCTGCCAAAAAACGGAAGGTGACATTTGTATCGCGGTGACATTTAAATGCTATTTCCCCATAAGTTACGGAATTTTCGATTTAGAATATTTGACGATTGTTTTGAAAATAAGAATAGAATTTTAAAATAAATTTATTATTCTTTTATTCCATTTCTTTAATATGCAGACGAGTTTTTAGTTATTACTTTCAACTTTACAAATTACTTTAAAACTTTTAGAATAATGTGTAATAGGTTAGTATTAGTAATTAGCTGTATATCCTAGCGTTTCTGGATTCTAGTTGAAATATCTAGATTTACGCTGTAAATAATACTTATTAAATTAATTAAATTTTTACAAATGAATGTATGTTGGATTGTACGAATGCTAAAAACTTTTATATTGTTTGTTTGATAGGCTTTAATTGAGATTTTACTTAAATGAATTTTTATATGTGAATTTTATATGCCCATTATTTGTTTACTAAACAACACTACTTTATTAACAACCGGAAAAGAAGCCTACACTGTAGAAAAAGGTGCTTAAAAATGAGTACATGAACGTACTCGTTTTTCTTTGAGTTCAATTGCATCGTAAATGAGCGATGACGTACTAAAATTTAAATAACTGTACTTTCGCAAAAATGAGCAGTGGGATTTAGTATTGCTAATCTCAGATTCTATTCAAGCCATCTTAACAAACCTGACAAACATTAAAATAGTTGTTCATAAGTTGGTTTTCCACATTATTTGAAATCGATTGCTTAGATGGGAACTGAGTTATTACATTTCAATTATCATACTTCCCATTCTTTTGGCACACCTGAAAATGTGGGTTCGATTCCCGTTAAGTCTTGGTTGTAATTGTCGATATTTATTGAAAATAGTTTATGACGGCAGCCTATGTAGGCTAGCATCTGCTCTTTTTATTCCTTTTTACCCATTGTACTCATTTTTAAGTACATGTATTTTTCAAAATTGAAACTTTTGTATTCAGAACCATGATAAGCATCGAATGTATTAAAAAACGTGTACATTTTACTCATTTTTAAGTACCTTTTTATTACAGTGTATGATTTTTTTAAAATTTTAATTACTCGGAAAATAATGTTCAAACGCTTTCCTTACTACATCAATTATTAAGGAATAATCGATCTACATCGAACTATATCAACATTACTACATCGAACATTTTAAAACATGTATCTGAAACCATATCTTCCCATATTAAATTCATTCTCCCAACCTTGAAAGAGTTCCCGTGAAATTGCTGATGTCCGGACAATGTCAATATTAAACCAGGTGGTACCGACACACAACGCACCTGTGATGTCACACATGGTGTCCTTTTCTGATGTTTGTAAACTGTGCCAAGGGGATGTTTGCCCCGGCCTTCGTCTACCTCGAAACACGGGGTTTGTGTTTATACTGCCGGCGACAGAGGCTCGTGCTCTGGCCCCACGCCAAAGTCCTTTCGTTTGCTGTTCCCCCCTTCGTTTGCTGTTCCCCCCAGAAATCCGTGGTAAGAATATCAAGGACGTTATTTCTTATTTTGTGTCTTACAATAACAGATTGTGACTGCTGACCACGTATACATCAGAAGTTTCTATTAAATAAGAACGTAATCAGTTTGCAGTTAGGACACACTAAGGGAAAATATGTTTTTTTTCAATAAGTGAAAATTGAAAATATAAAAATGTATCATAAGTTAGTTTCATTACTTAGGTATGCTAAAACAAATAGTTCTTACTTTACTTTTATTACTTAAAGATGAAAAAAAACTGTCGTACGGTGGGGGGGGGGGGGGGGGGGGGGAGGGCACAATGACTACTACCTACTATGTCCAATATTAAAAAGAACAGTTTGACGGTATTTTAAAGAATGCAAATGTGTATTTTCTAACATAAAAGCAATATTATTATTCGTTACAAAGGTTCTGAAACTTTTTATTGTATTGAAACTTATTTTCTAAGTATTATAAGTGTTTAAAAAAAATTCAGCAACATTTTGTTAGCTATTGACTTTTAAGAAAATTATTTACACACATCACAGATGAAATCATTGTCTTCTTCCTCGATATAATCCATAATCTTCCATCTTTCCATAAAAAATACAAATGATTTTGTGCCAGGCAAAGTGGAGATGGTTGAAGGCAAAGTAGCCACGCCGTGACCACTGTGCCCCCTTTGACGCCATTACATAAATGCGACTCTACGATCTAAGCAACTACGCATAGTTCTAACTTCAACACATACATTTGAAGCTTAAATCTCATAGTTTTAAGGTGTTACTGCTAATTTTATGTACAATATTAGAAACTTGTATTTATTTATATCAATTATTGCTACATGCTTGTTGTTGTTGTGTTGCTTATCCTCCATAGTCTGACAGAGTCATAAAAGATCCACGAGACCAGTGACTCTCAGGAAGTCGAGCACAAAGAAAGGATCGGAATAGATATCCTCACTGGAGAGGCCCATGCATTCCATTATGTGCTCTGGAGAAGCCTGATGGTCGAGGCACTTAGTGCAGGTGATGCAGACCTTCCTGCCCTCAAAAAATGAGAGGCACTTGATGTGTCCGCTAGCAAGCCTAGAAATAGCAGACCGGGAGCCTCTGTCGCACGGGAGGTCTAGGAGTCAGGCCTGGCTTTTTACCCATATACCAATGATGGGTAGGGGGCTTTCTACACTCAACCGAAGATTTATATTTTCCCCCTGAATAAAGTTCTAGGAAAGTCAAGGGGCAAGAGGAGGGGGTGGAGAGTCTGCAGCCCTCCTTGGCAAGTTTATCCGCCAATTCATTGCCGTGTAAGTTTACATGAGAAGGAATCCACTGATAATGGATATCATGGTCCAAAGAAATACCTTTTAGTTCAAGTAAGCAACACGCTTACCTTACATCAACACGTTTAAAGACACGAAAATGTTTATAATTTCCGAACAAGTGATCAGAACATCTCCGAACTTCAGTATGATAAAGATGGCGAATTAAGCAGAGTAGTTGAGGCATTTCCGCTTTCGTGGAAGCACCGTACAGGGAAAAAACAGCCATTAGCCACTTTGCCCGTCATGGCCACTATGTCCACTCTTCTCCTATTCAATGACGGCTCGTGAGGTGGTTCCAGAGATTACCCGAGAACCGTTACTTTTTTGGGTATTGGCGTTACTAATTTTTTTAATATTTCTATATATAATTGAGGGAAACAACTGACGACTTTTTATATATTTTAAATTAAGAATGCAAAAGAAACATTCATTAACTTCGTTGTTAGAGCTTTGCCTTATCTTTTTTTTCCAAGTCGCAAAGACAACATCCCAAAAGCAATCGTATCGTGTTTTCAAACACCATTGAACATATGCCCCTGATTGAATATGACTGTGGAATATAATCATTCAGGAAGCAATCGCAAAGCGGGCACAGTTCTCGGAGTGGGTAGTTAAATTAAACCTGCCTTATTTATGTCCGCACAATATTTGTACATTTACAATACACGCTTGTATATTTTTTTATTTATATGTGTTAATCATTGAATTTCACCGATCTGCTTGAACTCTAGTTATTCTAACCCCTTCACTTTTATTACTCACCAGTCGCCATTGGTTATATAGAAAGCAAGCTTCAAATTTACAAGTAAACTAAGACAGTTTATTCTCTTCCAGATTCAACCACCATGCCCGGTGCTCACCGTCACCAATGAAGACTCAGACCGGACAGACACCCCGAACCACAACACCCCCACCCTCGAAGAAGAATGTGCCACACCGCCCACCAGGGTGCGCATGCGATCGCTGTCAGGAGGTGCCTACCGCCTGGCCCCAACCACACTTCCGGCAACGGGACGCATGCGCAGAGTGTCTGGTGATGACGTTCTAACCCGGGTCAGCCCCTCGAGACGAGCGGCCATCTTCGAACACTTTCGGCCCCGTTCGAAATCGGACAGCAAGGGCAAGCGACCCACTTTCCTCAGCAACTTGAAGAACACCTTCTTCAGCGGGGCTGCCCAGAGGAAGAACTCTCTCGAAGCGGAGCCCCCTCTGCTCGAGCCCCTGCAACCGGGCGGGGATTACAGACAGAGGTCTCGGTCAGGGTCTGAGACCAGGGGCGGGACTATGTCGAAGATGATAGACCTCTTCCGGAATCGCTCCAATTCCTTGTCTACTGATTCCAGGATCAAGGTATAGCAGTCGTCGTCACGTTTTTCTGTTATTAGGTTCTGTAACGTTGGTTTGAATTGATCATGTGTTGAAGGACTACACTATGTCCTACTTCCCTCAATGGAAGAACCAAGTCATATTCAAGGCACTCGTGGCTTTTATAATATCAATAGTATTCCAATTATCCAGTTATCCGGATCGCTTTGAGAAAAAACGAAATCCGCAAAATCCACTTTTTATAAGTATCGTGTCGATGAATAATAAAAACTTACAATACATACCAAATTACATACCAAAGCAAAATTTGTTTTTTTACAAAGTTATAACCGTTTTTCGTGAATTATAAAGATATTCGATCATCCGGATGGAGTCTGGGCTCAACTGACCGGATAAATTAAGTTCTACTGTAGGCGCAAATTGAAAAGGTGGGTAGTGGTAATCTAATAAGAGAACGCGACAAACATGAAGACATTTTTTTACTAATAGCATTAGAAAACAATAAGCGCCACATTAACATTTTGATAAAGATAAAGAACTGTATGTTTATACAGTTTTGTAACTTTTAGTAATGATTGCAGAGGTAATTGAGCTGAGCTAATGGACAATTGTAAGTTTTGCTAAAAATTGACATACCTAAGTCATAGACTTGTCAAGAACTCCCTTTTGGAAACCTTCCTTATATTCACACCATTAGTTTTCGATTGCTAAGTTACTTCACGGCTCATTCTGCAGCAATTCCCATTCTGCACTTCCCTTCAAGTTGCAACCCTACACGTATATGACACAATACCTGTCTTAATTGATATTTTTCCCCTACAAAAACTACATTTTAATTGTTAAAATTTACAAAACGAATCGGAAGTTCATGACATGACTAAAGTCTTGCATTAGAGATCTAGAAGACCCAACTTTTAGGTATTCGATGATATATCTAGATGGTATTGGAGTTTAATGCAGTTTTATCAGGGTAGGGAAGTTTTCTTTGAATAAAGGATCCTAAAACTTTAAATCATTTGATGACAAGTGCAAAGGCTCTAAGTTTAAACTATTGTTCCATCTTATGACACATCATAATACTAACGATACTTTGTCTGTAGAAACACAGCAAATATAGTTTAACCTATTGCATTTCGGCAAATAAGAAAAAAAAAACTCAAACAGAAAAAAACACGTATGTGGTACAACTATCAAATAGATCTGAAATAAGCTTACAGATATGAAAATGTTTCTTATTTCTGACAAAGTAATGTACCTTTTTGAAAAGTAAGCGCTTATAATTCGTAGGATAATAATGAGATTTTAGTAAATATAGATAAGGTTTTAGTATACTTTGTGGCCTTGACTTAAACTTTCGTGAGGTAATGAGTTGACACTGATAAACAGATAAAAATGTAATACCCTTAACACTCTCAAAATGGGGACTTCGTCTTCAGCAAACACTTAGAAATACTCTCTAGATATTCTCATCAACAAACCATCTTTACACAATCTCATACAAATATACATTACAGATAAATTATTTGCCACGTTTCTCATATAAGCACTTTATCCAGGAAGAAGTTTTTTGTTTTTTAATTTTATTCATTTAAACTTAGCTTGTTCTACCTTGTGACGTATTATTGTAACTTTGGCTGAAGACAAAACCATAATCCATATAACAGCGTTGCTTTATATTTTAGTTTGGTGGTTACTAATTCTCGATGAAATTTTAACTTTACAAACATGACTATTAAAATAAATCACCATACGTTGTGAATTTAAACATCTATTTGAACGTATTTTTTTAAATCGTTTGTGTTAGCATTTACAAAGCTTATTCGTTGGAGATTTCTGCCAATGTTCAAAATACAGGAAGTTATATTCATACAATATCCAATACTACTGGATTTTATCTCCTAGAGCTGTATTTCAAATTTAAGATTTTACGTTGTACATATGAAAGCAATCCAAGGCAGCCTGTTGCAGAAACGGGATTTATGGTATAAATTTACCACATCGGAACTTAAAACAATACTATACAAAAACCACCTTTCTTCTTCTTCAGATATCATTCAATAATAGAGCTGATTGAACCTCCATTTCACACACAGCTTTACGGTTCATAAATTCGCATCATCAGACATCCATAAATTATAGTTTTGAGAAAATCAAGATAAAAGTTTATTAACACTAGTTGAATCCTAAAGCGATTTAGAGGATAATAATGTCATCTGTTAGAAAATAGCGATGGCAGTGACTTGATTCACTATGACTCTGAAAATGTACACCATTCACATGAGTATGGCAACAAACACATATTTTTTATACTTTCGGACTTGATGCACTTTTTAGCTCTGAAAGTTTCATATGTCCACGTTTGCATGTCACTACTTTCACATGAGTATGGCCTGTTTTGGCTTACAGTATATGCAGATACTTAAACGAAAACGAGTACCACTACTTTATCATTTTTCAGTAACTTATTTTTTTAACTGAGTAATCAAATCGTCCTTTAAAAGTAGCTGATCTAAATCTTCAAAATTCCATAATGATAAAATTTTCATTGCACCGTTCATATGCGATCGTTTACTTGAATTTATTAACTTGATTTAAACGTTCCGACTTACCGTCTGTGGTTTTGTGGTCTGTCCCATTTCCAGATCACTTACTGAGATTACTTCCATTCAATATTAACTAAAAAAAAATGAATAACTTTTCTTGTTACTTCACGACAAACGCACTCCAAATGTTGACTCAGTTTCCAAAATCAGTGGAATTGAGAATATTCACTTGTCCCGAATTGAAGCCGTTTTGGTAAGTTTCCAATAACCATTTTTAAAATAGTCTTTGAGAAGAGAGGCAAAATAGTTTTTATTTAAGTTTGGATTTTTATTAAGGAACTTTAAAAAGGCTCTATTTTTTTAATGATCAGAAGAATGAAACACTTATGTATATTTTAAAACGTAGTTGTATTTAGTTTAAAAAAAAACAATTTGAATGTATATAATTTTTTACAATAATTATGTTAGGATTGGTTCTACATCTAAATAAAAGATTCAAGTATTTTGCTATTCTTAAAAAAAACATGAAAATTTCCAAAGAAAAAATAAGGCATGTAATAAAGTCTCTGAAACAAAAAATAATTTTGTTAAACAAATATTATGTAAAATATGTATAGTTATGTAAAACAAAAAATTCTATGTTAAGAAGACTTCTTTTTAAAAATAAATTAAGACATGTATAATGTTGCTATCAACCTAATTATAATTTAAAATATTTTTTCTGTATGGAATAAAGTTACGAAATTAGATTTTTCAATAATTTTAAAAGATATTTTATATATATGTTACCGAAAATGCATGAAAAGCTTGCATTTTATATATCAATATATAGAATTCCTGACGTTTTTGTGAAAAGTAAAAAAAATATGACATATTTCATATACTTTCCCTAGGCATGTATACAATATCTAAGCATTGTATAGAATGACAAATGCTATTAGGGAAAAATTTAATAAGATAATCATGAAAAAGTTTTTATAGAAAAGACGGATATGAAAATGAAAGAAATTCAAAATAAAGTACAAAACTTTCTTATTGATGAAAACAAGACCAAATAAAATATGAACTTACTTGTTGCAACAAGAAAGGCTTTCCTTTTATTTTATTAAATTACACATAATTGTCTTTCTTAAAAAAAGTAAAACTTGAAAAAGAGAGTAATTACAAGGCCTTCAATAAAATCCATCAATGGGAAATTATCTATTTTTTGCATAAATTATAAGTTATCAGAAGTATTTTATACTTTGCCTGTTTGTCTTTTGGCTTTCCATAGCTAACCTATGAAATGTGTAAAATATTAATCGTATCGTACCATATGAATTCCAATTTTCGGCCTTCTAGATATTGCCTAAGCATTCTATAGAAAACCTACTTTTCATATATTGCCAGTAACGTATAAACGTTTACTAAATCTTTATTAACCAAGTTGTTATCCAATAAGATATTTTTAATTAAAAGAAATAATAATTAATATTTAAGATTTAAAAGTCGGCAGTTATATGCAAGCAACCTTCAAAACGTTATGAGTTTTTAAGTTCAGTAATAACTCGTACCATAAAAAGTATGGGAAATTAAATCGTCCAATGTTTGCAGAGCTATTTGAAAAGATTCTTAGTTTTTTTTACAATAAAGAAGACTTTCACTTATAAGCACGTAAATCCAGTTTTAGTTTTCATTAAAGTTGCTATAAAAATTATTTACGATGTGTGTTTTGTAAAGAATATAAAATATGAAATTTTTTATTTATTTTTCTTCTTTTTCAGAGACCATTAAATTCATTAGTGCCTACAAGTAAGTTTATTTTTTTTATTCAACTTCTATAAATTGTAGTTAAATTCTATAAATAATAATAATATATTTCTATCAAAATAATAGCTTACATATAGTATTTAATTAATATTATTCTCAATTTTAGCTTGGCGTAAGTGTAAGAATTTCCGAGATTTATTTTTAAATAAAAGTAATGTGTGTCATGTTTTGTAAATACTCCAAGGAAAAGTTGAAGATATTTCAATATCATACATTAAATTTACTAGTTATTTTAAAATGTTGAAGATATTAATGACTATATTTTTAACATACATTTTAAATACAACGTTGTTTATTATTTTATTATATTATAGTTTTGCAATGTTTGAATTTAATACATATCAGGGCTTGAAATAAGTTTTTGTAGTGGTCTACAAACAATATTGTAAGTTTTATAAGCAATCAGCAAAAACTATTGAGCTCACGGCAAAGCTTAAAAACAAACCGATTTCATGATTTGTAGTTTTCAGTTATCACTAATGAATTTTAAAGCAATTGGGTAAATAAATAATGAAAAAAACTTGAATAATTTATTTTGTGAACTAATTTGCTGGAAACAAAAATACAGGCTAGATAAATAAAAAATGACTTGAACTTGAAATTATACATCAGATTAAAATTAAAAAAAACTTAATTCTTGTATATTTTTACACGTTCGTACATTCGAAAATTTGGCTACTGTATTAAAAAATGTTTCTTATAAACTATTTTACGTTAATCTATATATATAAATGCGAAATCCCCACTCATTCACTCATCACTAATTCTCCAACTTACCGTATACCTATGAAGATGAAATTTGGCAAATTTGTTACTTATACCTTAAATAGGAAAAGTAAGCTATTTTTGTTCAAATCGAACGTATTTAAGGGGTTGTAAAACCCCTTTTTCGATTTTTGTAGCGACGTTAGTTTGGGTATCTACAGATCTAAAAGACCTAGAGTGCTGAAATTTGGAGCACAGATTCATCTTGGGCCGTAGATATGCACTACGAAAGGATTTTTAAAAATTCGAACTTGAAATGCCAAAATAACGATTTTTTAGAAACCTTCCCATAGGATTAACATGGAGAACATGTAACAATGTAAAATATAAAATTGAAACAATGGAAAATTTTAATATTATGTAATCAGGAGCATTCTTATTGGCTGATGACTAAATATCGCCAAATTAATAAAACCTACGCCAAGTTAATAAAAACATCGTCAAATAAATTAAAATTTCACCGAATGAATAAAAATTTTCGCCAAATGAATCAAATATTGCCAAATGAACTAAAATATGCTCATATTTGTAAAAATAACATAAAAATGGCGAAATTAGTGTCAAAAAATTATAAAATATATGTCAAAATGGTGAAAATATGATTGGATAACGGGATATTCCGTACTACAACAACTATGAAAATTAAATTTGGCATGGAGCATGGCATTTTAAGCCAAAATTGCTCACTAAGAAAGGATGTTCATTTTCAAAAATTCAAACTCTAACTGCCAAAAGTAAAAATCCTTGCCACTTATCCACTGACTCATCACTAATTTTCTAACTTTCTGTATACCCAGGAAGATGAATTTTGACAGAGTTGTTACTTATATCTTACATAGAAAAATAATCTATCTGGTAGGTAGAAGCCACTCTGTACCGTAATAATTGGTTCATGAATACTTTGGACCCCACGTGGTAGGAAGGTCAGAGAGAGAGTGTATAAATGGTCAATCTGATTGACGCGGCCTACCTTCCTCTACTCCATGTTATGTCATTTATCCACGAAGGCTGATTTTCCATAGAATTATTGGAGTGGAAGTGTATACTGCCTGTCACCAAGGGTGACATTTTCCTTCATGCGGTATAAAGATCAGAGGGTAAAATGGGTCAACAAACGACCTGATCGACGCGACTCACTTTCCTATACCATGGTAGGTCATTTATAGCCCATAACACGATTCCCCTGGGAGTAATGTGAACGAAATTGCCTGCAGTTAAGGGCGACATTCCCTTCACGGTCAGCGGCGGAATGGGTTAATAATCGGATTGATCGATGCGGCCTACCTTTCTTTATATGAAGGTATGCCTATACGAGTAGTTATGTGGCGGAATCGAAAACTGTTGTTATAGACTCTGCCCCCACGTGGTACAAGTTTCAGAGGGGATTGGGTTTGCGTAAATCTTCTGTAGTAGTGTGTAGGGGATTGATACGATTTTTTTAAAAAATTGATTTGAAGTTCAATGAAGTAAAAAATATGATTTATTTTTTATTTAAAAAAGTTAAATATTTAAAAAGTGCGGGGACAAAATCTAAAAAAAGTGCTGGGGAACCATCCCTCCTCGCATATTGATAAGGTTTACCGTACAAAAGAAAAAATATGAAAATCTTGAATTTGGCAAATGAACCTTTTAAAATTATTTTTCGTTTTTTTTTTCTTCTTATATTTTCACCAATTTGTGAAACTTAACGACAAATGTTGACATACGTGTCTAATAAAACTTTTTCAGATAATTTTTATTAACATTTATAAGAGTTCTTCCCGTTTAAATCTTTGAGATGTTACCAAAGGTTAAAATATGGATGGTGATCAACGGGAGTAATGCATATATATCCACGTTATTGTGTAGACAACTTCATATTAGCAATCTTTCCAGTTCTTGCAGGACCTTGCCAATAAAATTTCGTTTCAAATTAGTACTTTTAATACTGTGGTTTCCCCTCATGGGTGACAAATTAAGAATATTGTTTATTTCGCTATAAATATTGTATCTGTATCAATTTTGTAATTTATTTCCTTCCCGTGCGTAGAACGGGTATTTCAGCTAGTATTTTATATGTCTTTTCAATTTGAGTAAACCCAATGTAAAACAAGTTAACATCGAAACTGATATAAATCTTATTTTCAGATTTATGGTATTCTTACATTTATGAATGCATTTCAATTTCCTAATATTTTAGCGATTTTCTTTGCTTATGTGTTAACAATAATTTAAATACTATTTATCCAAATAATAGAGACAACGATAAACAATACAGCGTGACACAGTTATCGCTACAGAATTGACGATTCTGTCTACCTTTGCTCAAAAAGATGTGTTTCTACTTTCTTTCAAAAAGGAGTAAAGTGGTCGGCAACGCTTTATCCTCACTCCAGTGATATTATATTCTAGCTCAGTGGTGATTCCGTGTACCTTTTTAACTTCTTCTTAATTAATTACATGTTACTTTATAGATTTTTATTTCAATGCTAAAAACCCCAATCTGGCTGCAGTTTTACCCAATCACACAAACAGTTTGCAAACAAACAACGAGCTATCTTTTCTCCTATTACACCTATTCCATCAGCTAATTGTTATTGCAATGGAACAATGGGTTTTGCGTAGTGCAAAACAGCAACATTTGCGTTAATCGGGCCTCATACAGGAGATCCTTGACTTAAATTTCGATGCATGTCAGCTTGGAGAAATCGAATCTTCGCAATCGGACACAACGAAACCAAACGTGACAATCGAATATCGCTAAATGTAGTTTATTGTTGCTAAGGCGGCGTAATAAGACTTTAAGTGAAAATTGATTTGTTAGCTAATGATTCCAATTAACTATTTGCTTCAGTAAAGTTAGTTTAGCACATTTGAAAAGTTACGGCGATAAACGACTGCACGGTTAAGGATAGGTCATCAAAAATAAGTAAAATGTACTCAGTTTTGAGTAAATTCGATGCTTATCATAGCTCCGAATACATAAGTTTCATTTTGAAAAAGACATGTACTCAAAAATTAGTAAAAATAAATGAAAAGAGCAGTTGCTTGCCTGCATAGGTTATCTTCATAAATCATTTTCAATAAATATCAACAATTATAACCAAGACTTACCGAGAATCGAACCCAGATGCTCAAGCACCGTAGTCCAGTGCCTTTTTCGTTGTAATACCAGGGAGACGTGAAGAAGTTATAAACAGAAGAAATGTTAAAAAAGTGTGCCAAAAGAATGGGAAGTAAGATAATTGAGTTGTAATAACTGAGTTTTCATTTAAGCAATCGACATAAAATAATGTAGAAAAACATCTCCTGAACAATTATTTTAAGTCTGTCAGATCGCTTTGTTAAGATGGCTAGAACAGAAGCTGAGATTAGCAACATGAAATCACATTGCTCATTTTTGCGAAAGTACGATTACTTAAATTTGAGTACGTCATCGCTTATTTACTATACAATTGTACTCAAAAGAAAACTAGTATGTTGAGGTACTCGTTTTAGTACTCTTTTTTTTTTACAGTGTAGACCTTCGAGCATGGATCCTTCCTAGTAGAGAAAACATGTTATAATCTCGCTAACATCAAAGTGAGGCCAACATGTATGGCCTCAGACACGTGGTTAATTACGTCATTCCATTAATAAATTTTCACTGTTACACATTTCCGAATTCATCAGCCAATCGCGAGATTTTTTTAATTCATAATTTTGAAAAGAAGTCACGTGTTTGAGGCCATTCGGTCGGTGATGTTGGTTTCACGATTATGACGTCATATTCGCTCTACTACAGTCCATTCATGCTCGAAGGTGTAAGATTCTTTTCTGGTCGTTAATAAAGTAATGGTGTTATCGGCTATAGTGAGAATATTGGAACTCATTAAATTGCAATTCGCTTCTATACAGAAAAATAAGCATAGTATTCCAGAATATGAGTTAACCATTTTAATTAGGAGCTTATTAATTTCAAAATTAAATTTCAATTTGCTTCAACACAGACAAAAGTACAGTATTCCAAAAATAAATGTAGTTGACTAAGTTACATTCTTTCTAATGATTATGATCCAACCTAATGATGAATTTAGAGTTTTGTCCTCAGTAGAAACAAAAGAACTGAAGAAGGCTTGGGGTAATGATGGCAAGGCAATTACAAGAACTAAATGAGTGGTGCCCAACCCTTTAAATGGATACTTAGAACCGAGTTCAAAGCAGGACAAATCGCGGACTGCCACCTTCCTAATGACACAAAATAAAATTTAAAAAGAAACAAAATGTCATAGAGAATGGTTTTTGTTAATAAATTTATTCATTTATAAGTTTTAACGTATTTAACTTGTATAGTTTCGGTATATTAATGCGATATTTTTTTAAATGCATAATAAAGTTGTGTCTTTTTTTTAAATAATAAACTTTCAATGTCACAGACTTCTTGGTTATCTTCACAACGTTCAAAATCAAGTGTAAAAGTGAAATTAAAAAAATAAAATCCCTTCAACGAAAATATGTAAATATGCATTCTCTATCAGGAAGAAAATAAAATTTAAAAGAAATATGTAAATAATTTAGTTACTTTACTTTATTTTAAATACATGGAGTCCCAATGCTTTTTTTGTTCATTTTATCGCTAATAAATTTTAAATACCTATTTTGTATAAGAGAAGAAATATATTCCATAAAACGCTTTCTCATTTGATAAAAACTTTGTGATTGGATAATCTAATCCAGATCCACGGACCACTTAGGACCCCCTCGTGGACCACCATTGGTCCATGGATCACGGTTCGGGAACCATTGTTCTATACCAATGAAACCAAACGTAGATACTCTATTTTTTGTTGAGGATTATTGTATTAGTTGTTCTTGTGTCCGAATAAGCGCCGTAATTATATAAATGTTTATCTTTTTGTGTTCAACTTCATCAACACTTAAAATATTTGGACAGTAACCATAGAAACAGTCAAGTTAAACAGGCGATTTTAATTCCAAAGTGAATTATTAATGTGGACCGGGCTACAATTGAAATTATCTGTTTTTCAAAGCACTTTACTGTAGAAAGTCCTCGCTTAAATACTTTAGAATGGAACGTCCGTGGTTTCAAACAGTTGGGCGATCTTCATTGTTTTACTGTTTAAATACACATGATAAACCATTATTTTTATTCTATGATTTAACTACTTTTTTTGTTGCTACTAAAGCTAAGAGACTTGTTCAAAAAATAGAAACGAAGTAATTGACTAAAAATGTTTTATTATGCAAGCATTACAGCTAAGTGTGATACAGTACGACCATCGCACAACAATTTGTGTCTATTAACATAATTCTGGATTTTTTTTAAACTATTTTTTTCTATTAGAAAAAAAATATATTTTTAACTTAAGAGGTCCAGTATACCATTCCTTCTTATTTTTGAAATTTCAAATAGCTATTTTCAGTGGATACTTCAAAGAGTTTCCATGGTGAATTTTCATTATTGTTCTTTCTGATTAACTGTTTTCCTTTTCCAATATGTCAGGGTCAGAATGGTTTTTACTCCATCGCGGATGATATTAATGATCTGTATCAAGCAAAAATGCGGCCCTTTTTTTTAGTTGAAATTTCTTGATAAAAGTTTCGTCTTTTTTTAAAGGTCAATTAGTTACTGTTATGTAAAGTAGTAGAGTATCTTAACTGACACCAGTGTAAAGAATTGTTTGCAATGAGTTAGTATAAATATTCGTCGTAAAAAATAAATTTTTATTTTCTATTTATTAAAATCATTAAAATCTCTTTTTTAACCTTAGAGGTTCAGTTGTTGTCTTTTGTTCTATTTTTTCCTTTTCTTCTTTTTTTCCGTTCCTTTTCTTTCTATTTTTTTTTAATTTCATAAATCAATTTGTAATCGCGTTAAGAATAATTCAAACAAAAACGTAAAATACGCAATTGTAAAGCACTACGGACGCACTACCAACGGTTCGTTTAAAAACTGCTTGGAAACTAATTATTTTTAAACGCATTAAAAAAAAACGTTAATATTTATGAGACAAAAGTAAGATTCGTCACTGGCTCCGGGAAATTCCCCCTTTTTTATGTACCTCTCATCCGTTGCATGTGAGACCCGTAAAAGGGATCTTTACTACTGATATATAATATATATGATGATTTTTCGTTGCTTAAGGTCCATAGTGCATGTGTCAAGAGTAAACTATTTCCCAAAGTTAGAAAGGAAAGAAATGCAAAAGCGCTTATGTGCAAAAAACGATATTATAATAAAATTGTTTGTATATGAATTTCGTTTTATTATAGACGATTTTGTTCTTTTTAACTGTTGACGAGTAAAGGTGGTTTGCTTCCGAAACATGTGCACTTCATGACATCTCGTAATTGCATATTTCAAAATTATTTTTAATCGTAAAAACTTTCTCATTTAAATACAAAACATTGAAATATCGTATTTATTCAAATTGGTGTAGAATGGTGTGGTGTTTATTAAAAACATGTCAGAACTTATCTTTTCCATGTCATCCGTTTTCTAGAAATTTATTTTGAATAAGACAAGTTTTGGAACTGCAATCTTAAAATTTTCCACATTATTATAATTTTCACGAAGTTGAAAAGGTGAATATGTTGTTATTTCATGAATTATAAAAGTATTTGTATTACAACATAGCAGCGAAAAATATCAGCTTTCGAACAGACAATGCATTTCAATCAGGCATGATTTGGAACGACCCCCTAATATTTCCATTTCACTCAGTTTTAATTTTGTTCCTTATATGAATATTACCACTAATTAAAAGAGGTTTCCTGGTTCGTAGATAGCGCGCGGGACTTCGGCACAAAAGATCCCTGGTTCGAGTCGAGCCTTCGAAATTTTGTTCATTCAACCTTCTTTCTCTACCATACAATTCCTGGAAAGAATTTCCACTTAGGCAGTGTTTACACCAAGAGCCAATCACACAGCTCCAACGCATGAGGCCCACGCAGGGGACGGGCCGAATGCGAATAACGCTGACGGAGAGAAAAAGACATTCCTTCAAACTCTCTGCACGCTCTTTCAGAGTTTTGCTAATCCTAACTGTAATGCCATAGAAATAAGCATTAAATGTCAATTCATAACTTTTATATTTACATCATCAAATATTATTTATTCTCTTAATACTATGGCTATCATCAATTTGTCCATTAAGCATTTAAATCAACCCTCTCTCTGATCAATGGAGTCAACTATCGCGTGGCCTCACCAAACAAACAGGGCCCCCGCAATTTATTTGAAATCGGCCTCATTTTGACGAAATAAATATCGTGATAAATCGGTAGAAGATATATGCGATTGGAGCATTTAATTGACGTCCGTTTCGTCAAAAGTGACGAAAGTTTCTTCAAAAAATGAGCATGCATTTCCCTCTCAGTTGTAAGAAAAAAAAGGCAACGTTATAAAGTTATTTTCTCTACAAAATAATTCACTTTGTTAAATGGACGTTTATTTTCATTGCTCTTGCTTCCAAGAAACACCCACGCCGTTTAGATTTGAAAACTATCTCAATGTCAAATATATGTTTGAATTTAAAGTTTATGTATATTGCTAAATAAACTAGAAATCCATGGACGACTTAAGTGGTTCAGATCCATCAGAGGGTTAACAGTGTAACTAAACACATTTTAAATGTTTACTCGCCATTTGTGTACAACGCAGGGCCTGATTACTGAATACGCTCGTAAAGCCCAGGCTTACACTGTACATTTTTAAGGGGCCCCAAATAACCCATTTTATATAAATATTTAACACCTCTAATATAGTTTGCTACTAAATTTATATTAAAAAAAATATTACAAACTTTAGTAAAAAAAACCTGTCCACTTGCATTAAATTTGTTTGAATATTGGAAGAAAATCAAAACATACAAAATATTAAGAATACTCATTAATTATTAAAATATTTTGTTATATTATTTATAATATTTCATTTTAATGCCATTCAGGGGCAAGTATTTTAGTACATGTAAAAGTTCGGTTTGATGTTCCAGGGTTATATTGGGCCCCCATTTAAAGGCGGGCTTCCCTTGCTTCAATGTCTTATCGGGCCCTGTGTACAAGGCAAGATTTCGAATTGCACTCCGCAATTGTAAGTTTCGGGAGACTAAGGCCGCTTTTACATTTAACGACACGACACCGATAAATCGTATACGATTTCAGTGGCACGATATCGGGGTACGCAAAATACACATACGAAGCCGGGCGCTTTTTCACTAGCCGATACGATAACGATATTGTCGTTGCCGATCAGACGATACAATTTTTCGGAGCGTTTTATCGTGGGCACGCGCCTTCCCTACTTCATCGTGACGACATTTTGAGTTTGTTTCCGAAAAACTTGTTGCCGTCTGCTATAGTCTACTGTTTTTTTATTTTTTATTTATATTATCAATATGGCTTTTAAGTTCGATATTGTGAACTAGTGGTAGTAAAGACTTGTATTTGGGATAAGCGAGATGAATTTTACAAGAACAAGATTGTTGGAGAAAAGGCATGGGAGGCAATATTTCGTCAAACCGTCGCCAATAGCCCACTCTGCAGCTCCAGTGGTTAGCTCTAGCTCTAGCTTTTTGTAGACGTTCAAATAAAACATAAAAATCTCCTTCAACATGTCTTGCTTTGATGATATCATACACCCAGAAGCGTTTTGTTATTGATCTCTTCTTTCTCCTTAAATACAGCAAATACAACAATCGCAGTTTGTTATAATGTAATTTGTTGCGATGCGCCATATCGAGAATAGATGTGCTCTCGGCAACAGACTAACACGAACTGTATGTAAAAATTGTCGTTTTCGGCGAACGATATCGGTGCAATGATAAACTGACTATCAGACGATACGATAAAACGTTGTGTCGTCCCTTCGCAATCGTTCACGATTTATCGGTATCGTGTCGTTAAATGAAAAAGCGGCCTAACTTCAAATCCATTTTACAATTTGATATACATTATTGTCTTCAAATCCCATTTTAAAAAATCACATACAAGGACAAAAAAAACATTCAGCTTCCCGTTCACCAAAATCTCCATATTTTATCCAAACTATTCCCAATTCCTTTAACCTCTTCGCCCGAAAACAATAGACCCATAAGCCAAGCCCCTCCCACCACATGTCCCACTTACAGAAACCATCGATAAACCAGCTATATATAAACTTGATTTACCCTCCCGCCGAAGAAAAAGAGATCAGCGACTGCGCAAATCCCCGTTTACCTGCTGCTTTCCACACGGAGAAGAATCTCGGTTCGATCGAACGCGAAGAGGCAGTCGTTGCCGGCCGCGCGGACCGACCCCTTCATGCCGTCCGCCCTGCCCAGGACCCCCGCGGACGACACACCGGTGCAGGTCCGGTCGTGGTACCATCGCAGGCACCGGCTGCACCAACACAAGGCGGAGGTGAACAACAACAATGGGGGCACGCCGAAAAAATCGTACTCCCAGGCTCTGAGGGCGTTCCGAGTGCACCTACGCAAGAGGCGGGATGGATACACTGTGAACGGGGACGGGTACTCGTCGGATTGTACCGGTAAGTACCGGTTTGGGTCATAGTGCGTAGTTCAGTGCAGTGGCGCCGGAACCGGTATGGCTGTTGTCATACCCATATAATAGGTTGTGAAAAAGATTCCCTCAAAAAATCTAGTGCGACTATGTTTGAGCACGGCCTGAATTTTTTTAATGAAGTGTCATTTAAGCAGATTATAGAAATAGGAATTTGTCGCATAAGAAAATAACGTCAATACAATGAATTTACGCAAGCGATAATGTGTTACTACGTGGGGTCCATCCAGGCACCAACACGCACTTTACTTTGTTTGTAGATTTTATTTGCATCGGCACATAATTTCTTCACCGGCAACTTTTTTCACCGATCAGGTTTATGTCAATCGTTATATTTGCTATGGGTTTATAGTGTCGGAATATATTGCTTTGACCCTAGAAACAAAAAAAAATCCTCAGCCCTGATACCCCATATGCCTTCTTGTAAAAATGTTTCCTGTTAAAAAATTATGCTAAAAGTCGATATTTATCCCTGTCATACCCCTCTGATGACACTGATTCAGTGGTTCCCAACCTTTATATGACACAAATGGAATGACCTTTATATCTAAACACAAATGGGAATTCAGAAAAATAAAGTTTTAGTTAAATATAAAGGATTTTATCATATTAACAGTATTTCCAAATACGTTTTTGTTCGAAAACTGCCGTTTCCCGCTGCTATATTGTACTGTCGATACTCATGACCGATCAATACTTGTATAATTTTGTATATAATCGCATTATAAAGAAATAGCTGTGATTTCAAAGATGAAGTTTAAAGATGGGGAAAGCCCGGACCACCAAATATAAATTTGTGGAAAGCGTGGACCACCACATTTTAATAAGACTAAATAAAATATAAATACTGATCAAATAATAAATACTAAATAATAAAAAAGTTAATTCAGTTATTAAATTATTTATTTGCAAAATAAATATTCAAAATAAAAAAAATACTCTTTTATTGCCAAAGCCGTTTTATGTTTATGAAATTGAGTTTCACTTTTCTAACGTTAAATATTCCGAATGATATTTGAGCTTGTGTTCATCAACTTTAATATTATTTGATACATTACAGTCGAAACGAATATAGAAATCTTAATGATAAGAATATATGAACAGTTTATTTTACATTTTTCGTATTTTTTAACACTTTTTTACAAGTTCACAATGTACTACAACATCTTGCAAAACCATATTGACCAAAAGTGTCTTAATCCTATTTAAAATTACATTCAAAGGCAGGATTTTGGATCCAAAAGTACGTGGCTGTCAATCGTCTTTGCCGTCTCCTGTAAAATTTACGCAAATGGATCTATCTAGTTCTGAAACTAGACGTTTCATATATCCAAGGACCACTTTGGATGAGCTCGCTGACCGCGGGTTGGGAACCACTGGCGATGAACCACTGAAAATGAGGAGTGCAATTCGAAAACTTGACATCTTTTTATTATCTAAACACAAATGGGATTTCAGAAAAATTAAGTTTTAGTTAAATATAAAGGATTTTACCATTTTAACAATTAATTGGAAATAATAGTAGTATTTCCAAATACGTTTTAGTTCGAAAACTGCTATTTCCTGCTGCTATGTTGCACTATCAATACTCATGACCGATCAATACTTATATAATTTTGTATATAATCACATCATAAAGAAATAGCTGTGATTTCAAACTTGTTAACTCCAAATAAGTATAATAGTTTTTAAATAAGGATTTCATGACATCAAGATAAAATTTTAAAGAAAACTGGTGTGCATCGTCCGGAAAGTTCCAATTGCGGCCCATGCCAACCTTTTGTCTGGGCGATAAACAATTGTTTTCTTCTTTGAGAATATAGTAAACCTTGTTCTTTTCGTCCGCAATTGGGCTATTGCCGCATCGTCATACAGCTTATCTGTTATTCTAAATAAAAATTCCAAGCACCAAAAGTCGATTTTTGCGGTTTCGTTTCTAAAACAACAACCTTCCTTTACAACGGTGAGCGATTATTTCTAAACATAGAAGGGATAGTGGGGATGGTTTTTGTGGCCCCGAGCCCTGGTGCTTTTTTTACTCTTCCTACAAATAATATTTTATTTGAATATTTACTTTTTGTTGTATATTTGAGTAATACTTGCGAATGTATAAGGGATTTAGTTTGTCTAACAGAAAGTCCGATTTTTAATAGGTTTAAAGCGAAAAGTTAAAAAAAAATTTACAAATATTTATTATACCAAAAGTTGTTTTTTAGGGTCATTGATATGATCTGAGAAACATTATGGAGAAATTACTATTCGTGTTTTTGGTGTTCGTACATTTAAAAAAAAAGAGTTACCATTACTTTTTAGTAGTTGGATATATCCTTGATCTCCGGTCAATAGCTCATTGTATAGCTTAATGTACATTTTATAAAATAAAATAAAATGGAAAATAGATGTAAACAATTGATTCCCTGTATAGTTTCAAACCCAGATAGATCTACTTTCGCAAAATCATTTTTTAATATATTAAGTTTTCAATGCACTACATTTTCTTGCGTAGTGTTGATCAAAAGTGTCTGATTCCAGTCTAAAAATGTATTCAAAATCATGCGTTTAGATCCAAAAGTACGTGGGTCGCCAATAGCCCACTGTGCAGCTCTAGTGCGACGTTAATTAACAAAACCAAACCAAAAGTGCGTGACTGTCAATCGTTTTTAGCGTCTCCTGTAAAATTTATGAAAATGGATCTATCTGATTTTGAAACTGGAGGGCTCAATTGCCCTACAGTGTCACGTTACTGGTGATATATTGACAGTTCTACCACTCATAAAGTTTTTTTTTTTAAATAATTAGAGGTAATTAATTTCTCATCATTTGCAAAATCTTTATGTGATCAAAAAGATTCTCTTTTAATTTTTTTTACGATATATATATTTTTAATTTATAAAGGTTAGTATAAGTTTTGGTGTTGGTTTTGAGTTCTTATTAATGTAATTATCGTATATTTATTATAATACCTGTATTTTATCTTCAATGTTTCCTTTTGTTGTAAATCTTTTGTTATGAATGCGATGTTTATATTTTATCTCCTTTCCTCAAAGAAAATTTTTTACATCTTACAAAACAGAAAGTGTCTCTTATTCAAAATATCTGTTGATTTCATCGTTTCCTGTCAACCTTCTTGTTTTACAATTATTTTTTTTAAACATAAACTAAAACTTCCCTGCTTATAATATATATATAATTTTTTCATTTTTAGATATTTGGAAATTAAATCTTCAACAGGAAAACTATGTAAAAAAAATTCTTTTAAAATGGATACCTTAATCACCGAAACACAACTTTCCTAAAAATGAATATAGTAGGGTTGTTACTTAAAACTGATATTCCAGTTATAATATTACTGATATAATTATTGTACTAACTATGTAATTATAATATTAATTATGTAATATAATATTAATTATATAATTATATTATTAATTATGTAAAATAGCATTAATTATATAATTATTGTATTAATTATGTAATTACAATATTAATTATGTAATTGTATTATTAATTATGTAATTGTATTATTAATTATGTAATTGTATTATTAATTATGTAATTGTATTATTAATTATGTAATTGTATTATTACTTATGTAATTGTATTATTAATTATGTAATTATATTGCTAATTATGCAATTATATTGCTAATTATGCAATTATAATACTAATTATGTAAATATGATTTAAAAATATTAATTATGTAATTATAATACTAATTATGTAAATATGATTTAAAAATATTAATTATGTAATTATAATATTAATTATGTAATTGTATTATTAATTATGTAATTATAATACTAATTATATAAATATGATTTAAACATATTAATTACGTAATTATAATTTTAAAATATTAATTATGTAATTGTATTATTAATTATGTAATTATAATACTAATTATATAAATATGATTTAAACATATTAATTACGTAATTATAATTTTAAAATATTAATTATGTAATTGTATTATTAATTATGTAATTATAATACTAATTATATAAATATGATTTAAACATATTAATTACGTAATTATAATTTTAAAATATTAATTATGTAATTAAAATTTAAAAAATATTAATTATGTAATTATAATTTAAAAATATTATTTATGTAATTAAAATTTTAAAATATTGATTATGTAATTGCAATTATAATATTAATTACGTAATTATAATTTTAAAATATTAATTATGTAATTAAAATTTAAAAAATATTAATTATGTAATTATAATTTAAAAATATTATTTATGTAATTAAAATTTTAAAATATTGATTATGTAATTGCAATTATAATATTAATTGTGTATTTATAATATTAATTATGTAATTATAATTTTAAAATATTAATTATGTAATTATAATTTTAAAATATTAATTATTTAATTATAATATTAATCATGTAATTATAATATCAATTATATAGTTATAATATTAATTATGTTATTATAGTATTAATTATGTAGTTATAATATATTAATTATTAAATTATAACAATAATTTTAATATTAATAATATAATTCTAATATTTATAATATTCTAATATTAATTACATAAATCTAATGTTATTCTAATACTTATAATATTATTCTAGTATTAATAATATAAATCTTATATTAACTATAAAATTATAATAATAATTATTGAATTTTAATATTTCCATGTATATAATACAAATATTATAACGTTTTTACCTGAAACTTTTCTTGCTGCTTGTCCTTGAACTTCGTTATTTATTCCTCTCCCCTGTGGAACCTATTCTTGTGAAGTAATTACATTCGAAAGAGTACTAAAACTAACTCATCGATTTTTGTGGTGCCTGTGGTTAAGTACTTTTGTAATAGAGAGACTTTCAGTGTACAATCGATATTTGCCGTGTTTCCAAGGTTACCAAACTTCCTACAAGTGATTAAATCAAATTCTGCGAAATGTACCATTATGGATTAATACAAACGCCATGGAAAAAACAGGTTGATTAATTTTCTTTCGAACACAATACCATTTTTTCTATAACAAAGTCAAAAATATCCGTTATGCATTATTATAAGTTGTCCTGCTAGTTTTGACGAAAAATTCAGAATTCGAAATATGATTATTAATATTTTGTAACCCGAAAATCTTCTCGATGTCAGTATAAAATATTTGAAAATATTCTTTTAATCTTAAATATCGTTAACTAGCAGAAATACCAGTTCTTCGCACTAGTGTAACTAAAGCGACGGCGACGTCCCATGAGAATAAATAAAATACATTATTCCTCTTTCAAGTCTAGCTTTGCATATGTCAGTTTAGAGTTCCGCTGAGGTCTTTGGACATCTCATTAAGAATTAAAAAAAAATGTAATATAACCACTCTTAATTTGTAGTGAATTATAATTTAAATCAGTAAATAAACACTATTTCAAAAGTTGATTAACGTAAGGTTATAATTTTATACCATAATCCTCCGAGAGTAATACATTTCACAAGTAAAATACTTTTGGAAGTCAAGAACTACGTTTTAAATTGTTCCGCTATAGACGAAATATGTATAACTATGAGATAATATGAAAATAATCATATATATTATTTCTGTAGTAAATATCCCTTTTACGCCCCTTGCACTCAATGGATCTTGGCACATGAGGTATCAAAAGAAAGAGAATTTTCAGGAGCAGTGGCGATCGTACGTTCATCTCATAAATATCAACGATTATTTTTTTTAACTGCGTTTAAATTAATTCATTTAAACGTGTGGTTTTTTTTTAACAAATAGTAGATCATGCTGCCGTAGATCATCTTTAAACTTTAGATCATCTTTAAACTTTTGTGATTTTTTTGGCTATAAGAAATACTCTAATGTATTTCGCCCTTACAACGAACGGGTGTGGGGTACACCTTTTCCTATTCATCGTCCGTGAGCGTGAATAGTAATGGTAGGTTAACAAAATGGACGCGTTTTATCACATTTGGCATTTATGATCGCTTAATGAAATCGAACTATTTTAAGTGAAACATATACATATTTTTACTGCTTTGGCTAAATAAATCAAGCAGTGTCATAACAATTGAGGGAAGACGCATATGTCTATAAAGCTTTCATCTACGTCAAAATTAGATTTTTTTTTCTCAAAAAAAATTAGCTAACCTCTTCTTCCACTTGCCACTTCAATTAACGACGCTTTTGTGTCCGTACGTTATTGCATATCTTGGAAACAGAAAGGGTTATAGATATAAAATGTATTGGCAAAACCATATAAAAAAATTGACAGTAAATTTAAAATTGTCATGTTTCATTCCTATGGAATTTCAATGTTTAGTTTTGAAGTAAATGCATTAAAAATAATAATATTTAAGACCATAGGCGTAGGAAGTAGGGAGGCTGGGGGTGCTCGAGCCCCCATAGGAATTACTTTGAAGGGGCTCAGCCCCCCCCCCCCTAATATTATACTATATTTTTAATATGTCCCTTATTTATTCTAAACGTGTTTTAAAGTGGGGGGAATTTGTTTTGAAAGCTACAACGCTGAAGCTTTAAAGAGTAATGTAAAAAATACACTTTTAAATAAAAAAAATATTATTTGTGGACATTTCATAAATTATAATCGTATTTCCCATAATTTATTCCCTTTGAAATAATAAACCATCAGATTCAAGCACTATTTTCTAAACAGGTTATATAGTTGAAATTTCTTCTTTTAGAAAATTACTTTTTATAGAAAGTTAAATAGAGACGAATTCCTCAAATCTGAAAAAAAATCATATTTTAGCGTACAATACGGACATTTGAAATTACTATTAACCTTTTCCTGGTTACTTTATGTTACTTAAAGCTGTCCAAACAAAAAACGGATACAAGTTAAAACATTTAACATTAAAACATTTTAAAGCATTGATTGTTTTTTATTGTTTAATAGCTCGCAACTCCGTACTATTTTATATTGTATAACAATATATATATTGAAAAAAAAATTAATCCCACCCCCCTGAAAAAAAGAAGTTCCTACGCCACTGTTTAAGACCGTGCTCCTCAAAAGGTTAAATTAGGTTAAACGACTGATTTCCGTTGTGACCTCTATTCCTACCGTTAAAAGTGATAGGGCAATAATGAGACGATTCGACTGGATTTTGTTTATGTAAAAACTTGTTTTTAGGAGATTTCGTAAGATTCTGGGTCAACCCTTCCTGGGTTAATCGGAATGACGAAAGAAAGCAGTTTCTTTTAACTCTTTGATATCTGTCTACTGCGCTGAAAATGTTTTCTCGACTATGACGACAGCTTCTTGAAATGTGCTCCGGTTATTTATTTTCTCGACAAAACGATCGTTACTTCTTTCGGAAGTTGTTTTCGTAAGATAACATTAAGAAGGAAAGATGAAGATCATAATTTATTAGTATAACATTTTAATTACTAATTATTATGTTATACTAATAACATATTAAGAAGGAAGGATTTTTTTGTCGTTTTTGATGAAATAATTTCGTTGAAGTTCAATCGTAACATATTCACCAAAATTTTTATTTAAAACTAACTATTTTTTTATCTAATTTTGAAAATTCACAAAAAAAATTACTGTCTAAAGTACACAGAAAACACATAAGTACTTGATCCCCTGAAATATCTAGTAATTAAATTTTTTTTAATTATCTAAATTACATTATTAAACTAGTTTTATAACTAATAATAATGATATTTCCCAGTTGTCTGAATTGAAATTGAGCATATTGAAAGTGACAATACCAATGCGTTAATGCATAAATATTTTTTCCGATTCATTTCCACTTTTTTTATTGCTGTTATTATCTTATATTGGCGAATGATTTGGGAAGTTAACAAATGAAAGGGAAAAATTTCCAAAATTTATTTGATATAATTAAGAATTTAATAAGTAGAAATTAAACTTTACAAAAGCGTAATTGATGGGTATGTGCGTTTTCATTTTGTTGATTTTTTTTTATTGAGATCTTTTAGTTGGACAATCAACACGTGTAATGTAATAAAGTTTACTAGCAGCCCCCCCCCCCCCCCTCCCCGCATTAGCCAATGAATTACTTTGCAATTATTATTTTTATTATTGTCATTATTTTTATTGTTGTCATTATTTTTATTATTTTTTATTGCTGTCATTACTTTTATCAATTTTTGTTATTGTAATTATTTCTGTAAGTTTTTATTGTCATTATTTTATTGATTTTTATTATTGCACGATTTTGTGTAACTCAAAAACTCATTAAATCATGCAATTCAATTTTTAACTCTTTTCGAAATGTCATATCGAATTGGAACTTGATATGCTTTTGCAATTCCAATATCAGTACGATATTTAATCAAAGTAATTAGTAATTAAAATGTTATACTATTAAATTGTGAGCTTCATTTTGTCCTAAAAAATGGGACAGCGGATAGTTTCGAACTCGCGTTATCAGCACTTTCTTTTAAACAAGAGCTCTATGTAAAAACACCTTTTGAAATTGCGGCTTTGCAAAGAGTATTGCTAATTACTATTGTATGAAACGGTCAGTTTTTAATCACTTTAGTAATGTCTCATATTGAACTTTATTTTAGATAGGTACGGTTTTTCATTTATGAATTTTCTACATTGTTATTTTTCGTTTCTAAATATTTTCAACATTTGACATTTGTTGACTACAATTAGGTATGGGTTGAAAAAAATTGTCAATTTATAATTGTCTGCATTGAATTAGAGCTATTTAAAGTGACTATAGCACAAAATATTCATAAAAAAAATGGTGGTTTATTTCCCTTTTTTATAGTTTGTCAATTCATAACCTAAAGTTAACTGTTAAATTAATAGAGTGGAGGAATTCTTAAGAATACTTTATCGCATCTAATTGACGAACATTCCTCTATTTTAGATATATATTTAAGCAGCTAAACGTCATTCAAGCTGCAATAGACTGCACCTTTATAGGTCATCGGCCTAGTTGGCATATTGCCTGCTCCCTGGAGTAATGGTCGTTCATTTACTTAGTGGAATGTTTGTGCATATTAAAAAAAGGGAAGGAAACATAATAATATTTTTCTCTGCGTGCGGGTAATATGTTTTTCTATTTTTGCGTTTATAATAAATATCTAACAAAAATTCTTTAAAAATATATTGGACTTTCTTATAATAGATTGTTTTTTACAAAAGTAATAAAAATAGAAGATATTGTAAAAGAATAAATTGCCAGAAGACGTTGCCAGATAAAGTTTATGTTGCCAGATTTTAAAAATTGTTTGTTCGGAGCATTGTTAAACTATTCGGCCAATTATGTGAGTCTCCTTTTTTTTACATTTCACTGATTAACCATGTTTTATAGGTGTATATATAGTCTATACTATTTCCACAATATAGTTTAGTAATGTATGTTAGTTTCGTAATGTATGTTTAAGAATGCTTTCATAAGTTGCAAGTAAACTTCGATATATGTTATATTGTAAAATAATTGTCAAGAATTAAACTCGGTAATTCTCTGTAAATTGATAGAAAACGCTCCAGTATTGAAAGAACAGTCTTTACTTCTTATTCTTTCTGAATAATTAAAATATAAAATCGAATAAATAAGAATCAATCACTAATATGCTTCTAACTATCTTGGAGAAATCAAAATATATTAGCAGGACATTGATGTATATTCATATAATTTTCTTATTTTAAAGTATTTAATAAAACGAAAGTACACTATGATTTTTTTTTTCAATTTCAGTACATTTTTATTTTTAACACTGACTTTTTAAACAATATAATGAATTCATACAAAAAAAAGTTAAAATTCCCAAATTAATATGAGCTTCAGAGCCATTTTATACAACAATGGATTTCCAGTTTTGCCACAGCTATACCCCATAATTATTAAACTCATAAAATATACTCTTTGTAACCTACTAAAAAAATATCTGCCAGCAAAATTTAACCTTTTACCCTCTTTGATATTTCGATTCACATCTCAAAATGTAACTATCAGATAATTATAAAATTCACTGAGTTTGTTTAGAAATGTTTGGAACATACGATAACACTTTTAGATAACTTTATTCTAGAAGCTATTTTATGTTAAATATCAAAAATGACAGTTATGGTTAGGAATGTAATTAGTTATAGTTAAAAAACACTGTGTATATTGAAACGCACCAAAGATGTATGGTGTGCAACGTCAAACTCAACAGTGGGTTTGGTTGTAAATGAATAGAAAAGGATGCAAAATAGCGTGACGTAATAAATAAACCCTCTCTATAACATCGACGTTTTGGAAATATAAATCGATCTCTAATGCTATGAAAAAAAGCAATTACAGCATATATTTCAGCCTTTGGGGGTTAAAAATATTTAAAATCAAAAATCCCAAGTGACAACCTCCCCCTCACCCCCTTTTCAAATGAAGTAAACAAATCGCGATTTCGGGGGCATTAAGGAATGGCCGCAGGTGTCGATCGATAGCACACACACACCTCTGACGTCACAGGGGGGGCGGGGGCATGCCGGGAAGCGAGCGAGTCCCATCTTTGTGGACGTTCAGGTCGCGGACTTCCAAGAGCAAAGAAGCCCTCGCGAGGAGTGATGGTGACCCCCAAGAAAGGGATATGGAGAAGCAGGAAATTCCCGTTTGCACGGAAATCGGCAGGTAACCGAGAGAAAATCGTACTTTTTTTTGTATTTTCGTGCTTTTTTTGCTCGATGTGTGTGTATTCAAATGTGGGGTTTTCTTTTCTGGGTGTTGGGGGGAGAAGTGGTGTGTGTTCGCTGAAGGATGGATTTTGGTTGGAAAGTGAGCCGTGCAGGGTCAATCGAGTTAAGGGGAATGTATTGTGTGATGTGTTTTGGTGTGTGGTATTCGTTTTGAGAGAAGTGTCAAGCGCCTACGACATACATACAATTTTGTCTCTTAGTGCTTTTTTTAAGGGGGTCCAAAAAGTCGCTGAAAGTTTTCATGTTAAATAGCACTTTTTTATGTACCTTTTCTCTGATGTTTAAAAGATACGGATATAAATTTCGTATCTTTATTCTGTACTCGTGGGTTTTGGATTAGATACATTTGGATTTTGAATTTGAAAGTTTTTAAATTTCTAAAACAATAATTTTATTTGACAAATTCCAAATATTCACAAAAAAAATGGCATTTTTTCATTTTAAAAGATCTGATTTGTTGGAATTCAATAAAATAAAATGTATAAATATAAAAACAAGCTAATACTTGAAAGGAAATGTTGTTTTTAATTTGGGGATTGAATGCATTTTTCAAAAATTCAATTTAAATACAAATTGTTACTTATCTAAACAACATTTAAAATATTATTTTATGCGACAATTTATATAGAATATGTTAATGAGTCTTTCATTAACTCAAACAAGTCTTAAAAAACTCAAACATATCCAAAATAATAATTTAATTAGTTAATATTTAGAGACAATTAGAGTAAAAATATATTATTACTGAAATTCGGGAAATAATTACATTCAGTCCTTTGTTCATTTTAATAAATCTTTATTTAATAAAGACTTATTATTCAAATCAGCAGAATAAATAAAAGTGAATTAAAATAAAAGTGAATCTTTATTGACTTTTATTTATTCTTATCTTTTATTCTCTTTAATAAATCTTCACGGGGAAATTATTGTTAGTACACAATTATTGGATGTGTATAAAATACCTTTTTTTTAATTCTTGTCATTCCTTTTGTTAATTTTTTAATTGTAATTATTTATGAAAAAATATATTTGGCATATATCGATATCGTTGAGCGAAATTAAAATTGGAAACAATGTATTTTAGAAGAGAAGTTTTCTTGTTTATTCTTCGAAAATCGTCACTGTCTTGTTATTTCTATTTTTCTTATGTCTATGTTTTCTGGCCCAGCGCCATCACAGATTTCTATTTAGCATAATATTTTTACTGTGTTTCCTTTTCGCTCTGCCTTATCTCAAAAGTTTCTGTTTTTAGAGTGTTATGATAAACGAATTTTCAATTATATACTCACTAAAAAAAATCGTAAAACATCCTGAATGCATAAACCATCGTTACAAGAAATAAGTTTAAAGTATTTAGTTCTTTGGTATAAAATGTACCTTTAATGTTGTATAGTTAACAGATTTTCTCGTTTCTAAAGAATTTATGAAATATGGAAAATAACACATTCATAATAACAATTTGCAGTCAAGTATAAAGGGATTTTTTTAAAAAGAACTTTAGCCAAGAAGTTAAAAATGAGGTCAAAAGTTAATAATAAATAATTTTTAATAAATTGAAAAATAGGAAATACATTTCTTTTATCGTACGTGGTCATTATTTCTAATGCTTAAAATTATCACAATTAGTTTTTATCAAATTTAAAATTTATATTCGATGAAGTTCTTTGAAAGTCAGTGGTGTTCTGGGAAACTTACACAGCGTTTTTCCTGCGATCAGAACTTCAAATGTTGTCTGTGCTTGCTCCTTGCGACGTTGTAAAGAAATGGGTACAAATAAAACTGCATGTATTGCTGTTACATGTACAAACAATATAACTTAGCTATCTTATTTCGTTTGGGTTGTTTTATTGCATGTCAAAATTGTATTTACAATATCTATAAAAAATTATCATACACCCTGTATATTTGGATAGTATTTATACGTAGAATGTATTAGGAATGTGACATATTTTGATTATATTTAAGAATCAATTTAATTGTGTGGTCTTTAGTTGTTATTTTTACAAATTTAAAATGGGTAACGTATATAACGCCATAATTAACAAGTTCCTATAGAATATCTATATCCTTTAATAGCGATTTGAAAATTCGAATTTCAGTGTAAATCAACAAACGAGTCAAACATAAGCAATCATATAAACTAATCCTCCAATGAGACTAGTATTTTATGCGCAAACGGCATGATATAATACATTCGCGATTTTTGACTTATCGTTATCGACGTTAATTTTGAAATTAATTGACTTTATGATAGAAAAACAGCGCGTAATGATTTAAAACACATCATATAACAAGATAGGAACATGCATGTAAAAACAAACATGTCATAAATTCGCAAATCGGTGAAAACAAAAAAAAGTTCATGCATTTCAATATATTTCCGGATTTTTAAGTTTTAAAATAAAAGGGAAATGTTTGCAAATATTATTTTTTTGTTGAAAAAACGGATAGAGAAAATCTTTTTTAAAAAAAATTCAAATCTTGTCTCATATTTTATATTGTTTGGCATGTTTGGTTTTGCATCCCGTTCCTTAAGAATTGGTTGTTTTTTACTTGTAATTTTCGAAATCTGTGTCACTCTTTTATTTAAAATATTATATTTACAAAGTGAAATCAAAACTGAGTTGTTGACAAAAAGGTACAAGTAGGAAGTAGCTTCGAAAACAATTAAAATCGATTATATGTAAATGAAAATCGATTATAAAACAAAAAAATAAGGTATCCTAATGTTTTTGCTTTCTTTTTTGACTCACTTTTTTATTCAGTTTCCATTCCTCTCTTTCAGCTTGATTTCTTGAGTCAACATTCATTTATATTTATGAAGCAAAATATATCTTAGCAACTATCAATCATATATTGAGATATAAATAATGATTTTTCGTCACATGCTCACGACAATTTGCAGGTCAATTGATATTTTTGTTTTTATACTTTTCTTTTGGAGATTGCAATCCACTTTTCAACTTGTTTTTCACTTGGCAAATTTACCTTATTGACGTGAAACGTCCTAAAACGGAGCTATATATAGTATTATGATAGAAACATGACACTATAACTAGGTGACAAATAACACGATTGATATAAATCTGGTCTTATTAGATAAGAAGTTAGGCACCAATGCAGCAAAATTTTTAAAATAAGGCAAGACATGTACGAAAGTGTGAACCAGTGGTTGCAAACGTAACCTTCGAGCATGAATGGTCTGTAGTAGAGAGAATATGACGTCATAATCGCGAAGCCCATATCTCAGAGCGAAAGGCCCATATCACGCGCCATCTCTTCAAAATTATGAATGAAAAAATACTCGCGATTGGCTTCAGAAATGTGTAACAGTGAAAATTTATGAATGGAATGACGTAATTAACCACGTGTCTGAGGCCATACATGTTGGCTTCACTTTGATGTTAGCGAGAGTGACGTCAAGACTCCTCTACTGCAAAGGTCCATGCTCGAAGAACGTAACAGCGTGCATATCTTTTTTCTATTGGCGAAGTTTGCATTGACGACCTATTCTATTTCTATAACCTGCTGAAATGATCTTTTTGGGCTTGCTATTTGTACACTGACAACCTATCTTTTCGCTGTCTCAATAAAACGAGTGCTAAATACGTTGTCCTCTCTCTCCTCTGCAGACGCCCTCCTGCGTCGCCATTCCGTGGATCCGGACAAGCGTCGGAGGCCCTACAACCAGTACAGGTCCCTGGATGGACACCAGGGAGACGCGTGCCACGCCGAAGAGGACGCAGTGAGTGCTTCCTACTTCTTATGATGATCTCTATTCGTTATCTCTATCTACCTTTAGATATATCCGTATGAACATGATCGTGAATTATCTACCCAGCAAAAAAAAGTCAGCATAAGAACTTCATTAAAATTGTGAAATTGAAGGTTTCTTGCAAGGAAACTGCAGTTTTGGCGGTTTTTTTAAGTTCTATTAAAATTTAAAATAATGCAGTCATTTCAGGATTTTGTTTTAAATTCTTTCATAAAACCTGCAAAAAAACTTTCAAAAAAATTGAAGGGAAAAGGCAGAATTTTTAAATGTTTTACGCAGGGAAATTAAGAACTTTTTAAAAGATTAAGTCAATGAAGGCTTTTGTTTCAAATTCCTTCATAAAACCTGCAAGAAATTGAAAAGAAAAAACAGAATTTGTTTAATGTTTTATGCAAGAAAATTAATAACTTTTTAAAAAATGAAATCAATGAAGGTTTTTGTTTCAAATTTCTTCATAAAACCTGCAATTTTTTTTTATAAAGTGATTTGGAAATGCAGATTTTTTAAATATTTTATGCAGAAAAATTAAAAACTTCTTTAAAAAATGGAAGTATTTTTATTCCAAATTCATTTATAAAACCTTCAATTTTTAAACTTTGATGAAGTTTTAATTGACTTTTTTTTGCTGGGTAGTATCTAGTGAGGGATTTAGATGCACAATTTATTTCGATATACAGACAGTTAATTGGTCATAAATTATTGTCAAGGTTTCTTTACCTCAAAACTTTTGATTTTAAAAAAATGACGAAAAAAATGAGGTCAAGTACAATTAAAAATGTTTTTTTCCATTAGCACAAATAAAATTTCTTTAATTTTTTAGAAAATGTCTTTAATTTTTTAGAAAATTTCTTTTTTTTTTTAGAAAATTTCTTTAATTTTTTGAAAATTTCTTTAATTTTTTAGAATTTTCTTTTTAATTTTTTAGAAAATTTCTTTAATTTTTTAGAAAAATTTCTTTAATTTTTTAGAAAATTTCTTTAATTTCTTAGAAAATTTCTTTAATTTTTTAGAAAATTTCTTTAATTTTTTAGAAAATTTTATATAATTTTTTTTATTATTTTTGAAGAGCTCGCTCTGAATTTATACCCGAATCAAACAGATTTGAAAAATAAAATATTCGTATTAATTTTTAAATGATGTGTATTGCTGGAAAAATTGGTGGTCCCACGGCGGAAAATTGAGCGACAGTCCACTTTTCTTTTTTCCTGAAAAACTCTTAATACTATTTTTAAAAAAATAGGGGTGGGATCACCATAAGATCAGCTACTGTCATTTAAAATCTATATCGGAATAAGTGCACGTAGTGAAAAATTATTATTGTTAAAACTTATAAAAAAAGGTGTGCCAAAGGGATGGGGAGTAAAAAAAAAAAAATTCTAATAACTCATTTCCTTTTCAATATATCGACACAAAATAAATAGAAAATCTTCTACTGAACTACTATTTTAAGCTTGTCAAATTTTATTAAGTTTGGTCTAATAGTTGTGAATAGCTCGAACCAAATTTAACTTTTACGTCTAATGAAAAAATACATAAAGTAATCTAATGCAATTTTGTGAATGCATGCTGATTTTTAATGAACCTGAAAGACTGCAATAGTTAAAATTACTCCTATAATACAGTTTTTATAAAATACATTATATTAAACAAATATGAGTTACTAATATCATACATCCAAGTACATAACATGTACCAAAACTCTATCGCTTTTATTTAACTATATAATTTCCTTTCTCTTAAATAAAGCATGACGTAAACATGCAAACGAAATATATTATTTATTAATTAAGCGGAATATCATATTCAGTGAATTATTTGTTTAGTGTATCGCGTTAATATGATTATGAAAATGGATGCCATTATCTATGATTACAGAAACGTGTAAGTAGGTGCTAACACAAATTGGTCTTTAATTGCAAGAAACATAAAACATTTATGAGGAAAATACTTTAACGACTTCTGTCAAATTAATTTCCCATGGCACATTTGGTTCCTGGAATGTACGGTCCATAAAAAAGGTTCCTTTCGTTATATCTATTTCTAATCATATCCTGCGGAAATACAAATACAAATATTGACGACCAACAACAGGCTCAAGGCCCAACAAGGTTGGTCCATCTAGTACCTCTCAACTATCTCCCAATGCATATCTAACTTCTTCTTAAAATCCGTTACTCCTTTACAATTAACAATATTCACTAGCAAGTTGTTCCATTTGTCTATTACCCTATTATGGAAATAGTGTTTTCTCCCTTCCCGATTAAAATGAGATTTGTTTAACTCGCTAACTATTACATCCCAGTTACTTATTGAGGGGCCCGTATTGAGGTACTGTTGTCGGATAGCAACCAGAGGGTAGCGAGTTCGAATACGGCTGATACCAGAGACTTGACAAAAATGATAAAAGGCAGGGCGCTTGTGATCGGAGGGTTGCCATATTCGCCGCGAAGTAACAATACGTCGTCCGAACTTGCCTCCAATTTCTATGGCATGTACACGGGACTGGTACATGTTAAATCTAATCGGGGTTCCAATATCCTGACGCCTATGGAGGATGCGTTGGGTGCCTGCTTAGGCGTTGTCCTCGTCATCTTATAATGGTTCAAAAATATAAGGCATTGTTCCCGGGACTGGTGCCCCCATAAAGGCGTCAGCTGGGAATCGAAGGGTTCCCTGTTCGATCCTGTGCGACGGACTTGAATAAGAAAAGTAAAAATGTAGTGATATTGTGATCGGAGGGTTTCCAGCTTCGCTACAAAATACTAGGTATGTCGTCCAGGACATCCACAAAAATTATCGGCGTGTATACGGGACTGGTGCACGATAAATCTGATCGAGGTCCAAAGTCCCGACGTCTATTGAAGGCGTTGAGTGCCAGCTGAGGTATTTTCCTCGTCATCTGACCATTGTTCAAAAATAGGAGACATCGTTCCCGGGTCTTTCCTTCGAGATAGACCCCGAACTGTCGCCAATAGCCCACTGTGCACCTCTAGTGCGACGTTAATTAACCCAAACCAAACTCCTTAGTCGTAGATCCCGTCGTCCATAGCCCATTGTGTATCCCTAGTGTAATGTTAATGCAACCAACCAATCTTAATTGCTAGTCCCGCATAGTTACAAATAGCCCATTGTGTAGCTCTAGCGCAACACATAAGCTTTCATTCCACTTTTCAAACTCCCACATCGGGACAACGTGAGGACATTTAAACTACGAAAAAATATTGTCCTCCCTCTGCTCGGTTTTGTTTGGCTTGGTTTGGTTTGTTTAATTAAAGTCGCATTAGAGCTGCACAGTGGGCTATTGGTGACGGTTCGGGGCCTATCTCGAAGGAAAGACCAGGGAACGATGCCTCGTATTTTTGAACCATGGTTAGATGACGAGGACGACACCTGAGCTGGCACCCGACGCAACCTCAATAGGCGACAGGACATTGGACCCCGATCAGATTTATCGTGCACCAGTCCCGTATACACGCCAGTATAATTTGTTGGATGTTCTGGACGACTTTCTAGTATTTTTGTAGCGAAGCTGGCAACCCTCTGATCGCAAGATCACTACTTTTTTACTTTTCTTTGTCAAGTCCATCGCACGGATTCGAACCATCAATCCTCTGATTAGTAGACATGGTTCAAAAATACGAGGCATCGTTCCCGGGTCTTTCCTTCGAGATAGGCCCCGAACCGTCGCCAATAGCCCACAGTGCAGCTCTAGCGCGACGTTAATTAAACAAACCAAACCAAATCTGATTAGTAGCTGAACACCTTATCCACTGAGCAACTGGGGTTCTCCCTCTGCTCGGTAAAACTTCGGTGGGACAGTATTCCCACGTCTTTTCGAGGTCTCCGTGGCCGAGCGGTTAAAGGTATCAGCTGAGAATCCGAAGATTCCTGGTTCGATCCTATGCGATGGACTTGACAAAGAAAAGTAAAAAAAAAAAGTAGTGATCTTGCGAACGAAGGGTTGCCAGCTTCGCTACAAAATACTAGAAAAAAGTCGTCCAGAACATCCTCAAAAATTAACGGCGTTTATACGGGACTGGTGCACGATAAAAACTGATCGGGGTCCAAAGTCCCGACGTCTATTGAAGGCGTCGGGTGCCAGTTCAGGTGTTTCCTCGTCATCTGACGATGGTTCTAAAATAACGAGGTGAATGTGTATGTGTTCCCGGGTCTTTCCATCGAGATAGACCCCGAACCGTCGCCAATAGCCCACTGTGCAGCTCTAGTGCGACGTTAATTAACCAAACAAAACAAAACCCGCGTCTTTTCTTCGGGATGGACCGTTGCTACTAGACCATTGTGCATATTTATTGCGTCATTAATTCAACCAGTACGGAAATTGGCATATTTTGTATAACTTTAACTCATCATAATTTCCCTTTATAAAGGGCAGAACTCTGGATTCCAGCTCAGTATTTTACTAAGCCGTGTGTCTTTAGTTCAGTCGATTTCTTTGCCGTAGTATATTTGCACTGCCATTGACAGCAATTCTAGAAATTTTCAATATGTCTGAGAATAAGGATACCACTGTGGGCGAGTTTGTGGTTCCTATGCCAGCGGTGGTTGATTCTGAGGTCATAAATATCGTAGATGTTGACGCTGCCCGCCCCGCAGATACTAAAACCGAGATTGTTTCTAAAAGTATTGAGAGGAAAATTCCAGTATTCCTGATCAGTGGTGAAGTGAAACCCGTAGCTGCCGTCCGTACTGGCGTATTAAATCTCGCAGTTGCCAAAGGTGCAAAAGCTGTGGATGCCGTAGTTACGGAAGGTGCAAAAGTTGTGGAAATCGTAGTTGCGGAAATAACAAAAGCTGTGGATACCGTAGTTGCGGAAGGTGCGAGGGCTGAGGGTACCGTAGTTGCGAAAGGTGCAAAAGCTGTTGATACCATAGTTGCGGAAATGGCAAAAGCTGTGGATACCGTAGTTAAAGAAGGAGCGAAGGCTAAGGATACCGTAGTTGTGGAAGGTTCCATATTTTTAAAACCCGTTGTTGCTGAAATTGCCACAGCTTCAGAATTATCAGTTGATGACGAACAGAAATGTAGTTCCCAAATTGATACAAAATCTGAATCATCCGTCACGCCTGACAGCGAAATGGAACTGAAGACCGACGACGAAAAGGCCAAGACTCTAGGAGATTCTCCGCCTGAAGATAAGGTCATTGCTTCGGACGCAGAGCTGAAGATTCAGTTAATGGATGACATTTCTGTCTTGTCTCTGAATGGGTCTGCGGACAGTGACATTACCCCGCCTCCAACGTGCTTTAATTGGTTCAAAAAATATAGTTCTCCACAACGTCTTATGTCCAAGATTATGTCTAAACGCGACGGCAAGAGTCCCAAATCACGGAAGTCCGATTTGCCCAGTTTGGAAAGAGCAGTGAGTGATCCTAGGGACTCTCCCACCGAAGTCTTGGCAGAAGGCAGCGGGAAAAATTATGAAAATGTATTTATTGGAGTTTTTATGCCGCCACAAGACGAGGTATATATTCTTTATTGGGTGATTTTTTTAGAAAAAATCTCTCCTAAACAAGACATTCGTAAAAAAAATTTAATCGGAAAAATTATTTAGTTTACATTTTTCTACATTGACTAAAAAAATAAACCCCATTTCCGAAATTGGCTTAGCCATTTAACCGAGGCAATGAATTAATCTGCTCCAATTATAAAATGGTTAAAAGAAATTGAAAATGCTAATTAAAAATGGTAATTTGGAGTTCTTGTTTCAAAAATAAAAAAAAAATTCTAACGCAATGTTTAATACACCAAGAAATTTTCGGCATTTGTCTTATGGGGTTCTCAAATGACCGATTCAACAAAGTGAAGTGATCTTAACTTTTGGTAAATAAAAATGTTTTACCTGCAAGATAAAAGTTTCAATTTTGTGTTTTAAAACTAAACATTCTTTTAAGTCAAGGGGACTTTCTTTTTTTGGCAGCAGACTTCGCAATGACATCACATTTTTTTATCATCAATTTTTGAAGCGAAATAACTTGGTTTCTCAAACGCACTAAAATTCTACGCAAATCATGCGTCTATTGAAATAAAAATTACAATTAAAATCATTGATTTGTATTTCATTATGTTATAATAACATTTTAGAAATTAAACTTAAATTATACAGTAAATTAATATTGACCGCGGTACTATGTTATTAATGCATTGTATGATAAACTGCAGAATACTAAACCTTTAAAATTGAAATTTTGCATATGTAGTTAATTTCAAATGCTTGCACAAAACGTTCTAGCTATAGAAAATATTTTTCTTTTCAGATTGAACGCATTGACTATGCCAGTTTAGGTGAGTAAAACTTTGGTCATCAATTAAATTTAAAGGTATCTGGTGACAATTTTTTACCCATGCTTCCATTTTCTAAATCGACTGAGTAGATATTCTTACCCCGGGAAAGATAGCGGTTTGTCGTTTAGACAAACACTAAGTCACCGACTAAGCGCTACCGCTAACTTTCCCATGTTAATATATATTAATGAATAAGTATCTAGTATATTAATTTAAACGAGAATGTAGAGAAGCAAGATTATTTTCAAAGAGTTAATTCAAAGTAAACGTCAAGGAGTAAGAAATAAACACGTCTCGTAAATATTTGTCAAGATTAGGAAATGTTCCCTGCTTGATAGCCTAATGATCAAATTATGTAGGTTTAAATTTTTTTAGTATTTGTATTATCGTAAAGCGAGTTTGGCTCAACTTGGCTAATGTCTGCTCTTTACTTAAAAAGGCGCGATATGAACTATGTACTCTTTTTGCGAGCTCGCAAATTACGAATGTCAAAACGGAAAATCCACTTTTATACAAGTTGGTTCAATTAGCTTTTTAAATAACTGATTAGTTTTTATCTTTAAATAAATTAATACATTAATTTGTTTTTTAGAAACATTGTCAGTACTTGTAATTATTAATATGCTTTATATTGTTGAAAATTTGGTTCTACCTTAAACCAAAAATTGGTTCTCATTTAGCTGCAACCAACATTTGATGCAACCAGTTTTACCATTTTATGGTATTACAAGGTACCATATGATGAATCATTGAACCAAAATTCATGTCGGAAAGATAGTAAATGGAATTCAGAGTAAATTAAACAATATTAAAATTTAAACGCGAGGATCCCAGATGGGTTGTATTCGAAAAATGACATTTGGGTATCAATAGATACTTTATAAATTTGAGGACTTCAATTTTAAAATGTACTAAAAGTGCCAAAACCGGTTTTACTAATAGAAACTAAAGTTCGCAGAAGCAAAAGTGGCTATTATGCAGCGGACGTGAACGCGAGTCACCGATAAATTGATTTCCGATTTTCTGGAATGTGGATATACCGAGTTGTAAGCCTTCGTCCAGTTTCAAAACTAGTTGCGTAAAAATACTAAAATTTAGGTTATTACTTATTCATTAATATGTAAACGCACACATTTTAGTGATTGTATTTTTGCTTTAATAATAGTTAAGCTTGACAGTTTTCTCAATTTACACAAAGGGCATATAACTGCTTTTGCATCTTGGCTTCTCGCATTGATACTTTCTGTAATCAAGAGCTAAATGAAATGACTGGGTACTTCATGAAGTGTTAGATTACAGCCTATAGCTATAAATTTTATAAGTAAAAACTTTGGGTCAGATTTACTGTACGGTCACCCTTGGCGCGATTTTTTCCACATTTAGCGATAATTTTGTTTTAAATGGCAACCCCCTCCGATCCGACATGGAATTGCAGCAACCCTATTGGACAACAGTTGTTTTCTTTAGATCTCGCTCGTGCAAAAAGTCGTCAAAATGGAGACTTTTGGCGAGATTTTGAAAAAGTCGCCAAGGGTGACCGTACAGTAAATTTTTATCAAAACTTTTTTATAACTCGCTCGGGCAAAAATAGTTTTGTTACTTTTTAATATTAAAATTAGTATCTAAGAAAATTATGCTGTCCAAATTTAGATACTTTAAAATATTAAGTTTTTAGGGATGGGATTTTGTACAAACTATTGAATTGCGATGTTTTGTTTCAGCCGAAGAAAAGATTATTCCAGCGTATTTGGGTGCTCACCCTTCTTACGATGTGATGCCTACCAGCGGAAAAGTTATAATTCTATCTGTAGAACTTTTGGTGAGTATTTTATTTGCCATTTAATTATATTCATAGATTTGAAATAAAATACTCTAGTTTTACTGAATTTACATAACTTTTACCTCGTATTACTATTTAACTTTAAAAAAATTCACTTAACTTTAACTATATTTAGGAGTTTTATTTTTAATTTATATAACTGTATATAATACGTTAACTTACCGTTTCATTTTCCTCCTTTAGGTTAAAAATGCCTTTAGTGCTCTAGTGTCAAATGGTATGTGTATTTCTAGTATTTAATTTTGTTCGTTGCTGGAAAATTAAATAATTTGTCTCGTTTTATTAAGCATACGAGTAACTAATTTCAAATGCGAAGTTCTCGATTATTGTAGATTTCAAATACAGAATGGAAGTTTAAGCAGTTAAAAAACAATTCATCCTAAGAATATCATAATAGCCTACTGTGCAGCTCTAGTACGACGTTAATTAACCAAACCAAACTAAGAATAATATCCTTATCTAATTAAATTAAAATTAATCCTCTGACAGAACTGGACGTCTCTAGTAATCTATGGATATGCAGTTTTCCTTGCATTACACAAACTTCAAATTCATAAAGTATTCGATGTTTAAATAATTTCAAATCTAAAGCTTTAGTGTTTTTTGAAATCTATCTATTAAAATAATGCATACGTATATTTGCATTGGAAATGTAAACTACTTAGAAGAGAAAACAACTTTACAATTTTGACATTTTCCTAAACAGTCGGAGGGTTAAAAATAAAGTGTATTAATCGCATGAAAACGCGTCCTTAATTCACAACCTTCATTAACTTTATAAAAAGGTTGTAAAAGGTCAAATTATCCCGATTCAATAATTTAGAAGTTTCGGCATCTGCTTTAATGATTACTTTCATAGTTTAAATTTTTAAAGCTACATGTTATATGTATTAGATATGCGATGTTTTTATATGAAACTGAAATTTGACTAATATAATTTATAAGAATTGTATGTAAAGTTACTTGCCTTTTTAATTTAATGATTATTTTTAGACATAAAAGCTGCTCCTTTGTGGGATGCTGGGTTTTTCGACTTCGTCGGTAAGTCAATATTAAGTTATTCAATATTTTTATGCCTAATTTTTGTTTTTTACTAAATTCTTGTATTAAGGGGGTCCGATACCTTCGACATTTTTTTCTTTATTTTTATACTTGTACAATCCAATTTTTTTTCTCTTTCTAAATATGCATAAAAAACCATTTTAAGACGCTCAATTTTTTTTTTAAATTGCACATTTATTTTTAAATTAAAATTTTAGTAAATTTTTTGACGATTTTAAAATTCCTACTCCTTTTTTGTTTTTCAATATTTTGAAGCAATTTTTTTTATTTAAGATCTTGAATAATATGTAAATAGATGTATGCATTCAAATTTTGATTCAGATACATCACTTTACAAAAATAAAATATATTAGAAATTTTGGAAAAAAAATTGACGAAAAAAAATAAAATTCCATTTTAAGTGGTTTTAAAAAACAAATTATGGTAAAAATAGGAAATCTAAATGCATACATCTATTTAAAATATATTTATCTTGCTATACACACAAACATTATGATTTTAAGTATAATAGTAAAAAAGCCTTAGCATTTTTAGTGTTCATTAAATTTCAAAACCACGAACAGAGATATTTGCTTTTAAAGTTTACATATGATACAACTATGTTATAGGAACACATCATTAAAACATTCATAACTAAAAAAGTAATAGGAATTTTTTGAAGCAGTTTTTTGTGAGTTATTAAGATAAGTTTGAATATTATTTTTTAAATATAAAAAAAAAATGACTTTTTTTGCGAATTTTGGGTATCGGACCCCCTTAAAGTTCTTATGGAGCCAAATTTGTGTAGATTCTTTTTTTTATGGCTGGATATAATACAGGATAATCGCAAATTGTTGAGCGATCATTGTTTAATTAATATAAGCAAAGTAGGTGGACAAACATTTTCGTTTTGCCAATACAGCTAAATGTGATGCAGCCAATCAAACTTCATCCAATATTTAATGCCAAGGTTCTTGTTAGTTTTTTAGATTAAATGTTAATAATTCTGCTCTTGAAGCAATGGGAATCAAAGATAATCGTAAACTCTGCCGAGAACTACCCTAGTTTCCCACGAATAGCTTCTCTTAATTTAGCGTCGACATTTAATTTGATATTTATGAACTCTTAAAATACACCACATTAGAGTAATTCTTGCTAATCGTGTTGAGTTTTTCTTTCAGGAATGCTGACCATATCGGACTTCATAAATGTGTTGAGGCATTACTATTACTCCTCCCCTGTAAGTAGGCATTTATTTTAAATTGTTCATTTCCAATTTCTTTCAAGTAAAATTATGAATTGCTAGATGCAGAACGTGTTGCATTCAAAATTTTTAACTGAACGTATCTCTAGTTTATAACTTTAGCTTCAATTATTAAAAATAATAAAATAGAAAAAGCAATTTACTAAATAAAAAAAAAACTAAAGTACGCAGATGCAAAAGTAGCTATATCCAAGCTGGATACATATCGAAAGTTATATACAGCAACTGTGATTGTCAGCGTACGTGATTTAATTGGCAGGCTGGTGTGCTTCATTATAGCACTGGGAAGCAAATATTTGAGTGGAAAGTTCCAATTGCGGCCCATGGCAACCTTTTGTCTGGGCGATAAACAATTGTATTCTTCTTTGAGAATATGGTAAACCTGGCTCCCTCTGGCCGTAATTGGGCTATTGCGTATTTGCGAGTGATTATTGGATTAGGCTGGCTCTGGCTTAAGCTAAAAATGTGTCGGCCAACGTAAAATGGTAGAAAGTCCTTCATTAAAAATCGTAAGAGTGGAGCCTATTGTAAAAGATTATTAAATATATCCATGAAAATTGACCAATAAAATGTGTACCATATTTATTATGTTACCGATGCCATATCAGTAATACCGAAATATTCTGTATTATAGGAAGATATAAAGGACATAGAAAATCAAAGCATTTCAACTTGGAGGCGTAAGTACTAATCTCATTCCCTTAAAAACAACGTTAAAATGCCGATGTTCATTGTCTAAATGCATTAATATAAATTCAATTTACAGGAATAACAAAAGTAGAAAGGCCCTTTGTTAAAGTGAACGGTTCCGACAGGTATGGAATGACTTATTTCTTATTTGCAAGTTTTAAAATTATTTCCTGTCTTAACCTTTTGTGAGATTAATTGAAAATTGACATTCCAGCCTTGTGCAAGCCACCAAGTTGCTTATCCAGGAAGGTGTTCACAGAATTCCAGTGTTTGACGAGAAAAGGCAGTCTGTTCTCTTTGTTCTGACACGAAAAAGGTTGCTTCATTTCTTGAGTAACAGCGTGAGTAATGAAATTTGTGCTTTAATCAGAATTTTTTCGCCTTAATGAGTACCAACTTCATCACTTTTCCGCAATTCAATTTCAGTTATTCGAGAACTTCGAGAAAACGAATGTGAAGACTCCAAGTTTCTTTAGAAAGACTATTCGGGAACTAAAAGTTGGAACTTTCGAAGACATTGCCACAGTAAGAATGTATTAATTTTTAAAACTGTTTTATATAAACCATTACTATGTCAATATACAATTCAATATTCAAGGAAAGTGCACTGACATTAATTTATACAATAATTTTTTCCCTTGATCGCTTTTCCTCGGTACATTCATTTTAGATTTAAATATTATTCATTTAAAAGAGATTTAGTGTTTTATACCGTAGCATTTGTAGAACTACTAAATGTATATTGATATTTACTTATAGAATTTTTATATTGTCAAACATGGATTTTGCTCTTGCTTTTCAACTACTTCGACTTTCAAATGACTTTCTATTTTAATAGCAGATTGCATTTAAAATGGGTTTCAAAAGAAAATAGAAAAACTCTGCCAACAGCAATATATGTCGGCTTACTTTAACATGAAAAATATACAAAAATATTGCGGTAGTGATAAAAGTAGAATTCAGTTGTTACCCTTTAAGTCAACAAAATGTCTTGCCACTCCAGAAGTTACAGTTAACTATCGATGACATGGGCGCCGTGGGGTAAAGCATTAGTCTGACAGTAATTTAGATTATCAAATGAAGGGACAAGGGAAGAAGGGGTCAACTTACATTCTTGAAAAATCTCATTTTGATGTAGATAAAAGTTTTAAGGGAGGAGTCTTCCCTCAATTGTATGGCTCTGTTTTATTTAGGCAGATACAGAGCAGTAAAAGTATGTTTCATTTATAATGGTTCGATTACATTAAGCAAACCTAAATAACAAATGTGCGAAAACGAGCCAGTTTTGTTAGCCTACCACTAGTAACGCTCACGATCGATGAATAAGGAAAAGTATCTTCAATTTTTTCGTTGGCGGCAAATAAGGGATGCTCAACGGAGAGAATCTTTTCTTCCAGATTATTGTCAGTGAAATCTATCTTGGAAATTTTTATGAGTTAACCCCCTTCCACTTGCCCCTTCAAATGTTTCCTTGGATTTGATCTTTATAAACACAATATTTAAAGAGTGTTAATCCTTAACGCGCTAAGGTACCCTGCGGAAACGTTTTTTGTATAGATAAATGAAGTCTTACAATGTGAAATTGATACGCATGTTTACGGTCCCCGCGATTAAACGCCATTTGATGTTCCCCCCTCGCATTTTAATATTGCATTTTAATAATTAAACAACCCCCCCCCCCATTTCTATAGACTGTGGACGCAAACCCATTCCACCACCCTGACATTTTGTACCAAGTAGGGGCGAAGAGATAGGAGTCAGTAACTGCAGTATATGATTCCGACCCCATAAATCTCATTTGAATTATTTTATGGGGATAAATAGCATACAGTCATGTAGAGACGGTGGGTACTGTCGATCAGACCTATTTACCCATTATGCCCTCTGACTTTCGTGAGTAGAAAGTAGCTCTTTACTGCAGTATGCGAATCCACCTTCATATCTCCACGGGTTTAATGGCAGATCAGGATATGGGAATTTACCATCGTGTAGGGATAGTTGGGTGACTAGGATCGACTAGGATTGGTTGGGATCGACTAGGATCGACATTGATTGTTAACCCATTCCCTTAATACTATAAGAGCTTGGCACAGTCTGCAGGGTTGCCTTTGGCTGCAGTATGCGCTTCCCCTCCCCATAACTCACAGGAATTCAGCCTTTGTGGATAAAAGACCTACCATCGTGTAGAGGAAGGTAAGCCGCATCAACCAGGTTAGCCATTAATCCACTCCCTCCTTTATACGGCGACCCAAAAGTATTCATGAACCCAATTTTAAGACTATTATAATTTAATTTCAACATTAAGAAGGATGGTCAAAATATTTACTCCCCACACTTCTTGATCTTGCCCCCGCACTTTTAGCACCCAATCAAAAATATGCTTGGGAGTTAAGACGTAATCCCTCTATTTGTCTGTCGATATTATGAGTCACGAGTGTTAAGGGTTAAAACAAACTTATAAATCATTTAAATGACTTTATTTTAAGACTAAACTGTTCTTTCGTTTAGGTGGAAGTAACCACGAAAGTGATTGACGCTTTGGATCTTTTCGTGAAGAGGAAGGTCTCCTCCCTGCCTGTTGTAGAAAAAGAGAATATACTCATAGATATTTTTGAAAAGTTTGATGTTTTTGTAAGTATTGAATTTGTGTGGGATTAAATTCCTTTTTTTTTCAGAATTGGTAACTAGTTAAGACTTGTTATTACATTAAATGATTAATTTCGTACCGACCGTATTCCGGAGTTCAAATATGTGCACTATAAAATGTCATTTGACAACTATTTGCCATGTCTATTTCTATGGAATCGATAGTTGCCTAATGGATCATGAACAAGTGAAAGATATCATTAGTGACAGCCTTGTGATGTATGATCTCGTGTTGAAAAATTTATGGCGAGTTTACGAAAACTAGAAATAAAAGTTAAGCTTTGACTTCACGGTGTTTACTCAATTAATAGTTTACTCTAAACTATTCGAGGGTGAGAAACCAAGGGGTATAACAGCCAATTTCATTAATTTGTGAAAGCAGTTTAAAATTTAAACAATTGCTGATCCGCTTTGATTCGACATGTTATGGTCGTTATTGTTCAAATAAGATGACGGCAGTTGACTATATCTATAATCTGGCTCAAAACTCTACTTTTGTGTATAATGTGAAACTTTGCTTTTGATAGTGTGATTTAAATAAAAGTACAAAAACTTTGTTTAACGCTAGACAAACTGTCGAAATGAACTTGCAGACTCTCGGCGTTTAATTATATAAGTGTACAATGAGTTTTGAAATGTCTAATTTACTTAAGTTATCAGACTTATAACACCAACCGAATAAAATATTGCTTGTGAATTTAATAAAATTTGATTAAATATTTGTTGCAAATATAGAGTATTTTGTTATTTTCAGCAATTGGCAAAGGAACAGACGTATCATAATCTTGACATGCCAATTAAAGAAGCTATTTGTAAAGCGGATGTAAGTATCGTTTGTGTACTATATATAATTCAAATGGTAAAAACTTCGGTTAAAGTTTAAGGAATTAAATTAAATGGTTGTCTTCATTTATCTTTTTAAAATGGACTAATCCTTTCAATTTTAAAATGCTCATTGGTTATATTAAAACTACCTTGACTTCAAGATAAGTCTTCTAGGACTTCAGAAGTTAGTCTCGCACCCTAAATTGGAAGTTGGTGGTCGTTTCTGTCGCAGATTTGGCTTTTTATTTCGGTGAAATATTGAACTGTCCAAGTTAAATACTTGGTGTCGGTAGAACTGTCTTTTACTGTATTACATGAAAGATAACTCGTTTAACTTTAATTCTCTTGTCTGAGTAGTTCGCTCCTACGCAGCGATTTACACTGGCTCTGAATGCGATCCTTTAAAAAATTTCGTAATTTGCAAATAGCCTTTCCAAATCCTTATTTTACAAATGGTCTATCACCCGTAATTGCTGGTATTCATTTATTTGGATTTTTGACTTTAGTGTGATTAACCATTTATAAATTTTGATAGCTCCGTATTTTAACGAATGCCTAAACTCTAGACTTGATATTCATTCCCCTTGAAAGTACATTCCTTAACTTTTCCAAGGTCGCAAATGCCTGGCAAGCTCGGTTCAAAAACATTAGTCTGAAAGCGTGATCGTGGTAGAGTTAAACTTCCTATTGTGTTGTGTTAACATCATTTTCGTTCATGCCAAAAGTTGACGTTTAGTTAAAAAAAGTTATTGTTTTAAAGCACAGGGGGTGGGACCCAGTGGCGGCGATTCGGGGGGGCAAGGGGGGGCGGTTGCCCCCGCACTTTTTTCGGATGTTGCCCCCGCACTTTTTTAATATTGCACTTTTTAAAACTATATTACCAGTCAATTGTTCTATTGCATTGCAGAACAAAAGAGAAATTTTGAACCCCAACTTCCTCCCACTACCACAGGCACGTAGGTAGGGGGAGGGTGAAAGGTTCAAACCCCTTCCATTGAAAGTCAAGTGATTTTTTTTTGAATGAATGTGGTATCGTTATTCTTTTTAAAAAATTCAACATTTAAAAAATAAAATAAATTCTTTATCTAAATTGAGGAGCTTTGTTTTCAGATTTCCAGACAGACAGCTACTCTAACATAATCCATTGATTGGCGCCTCATTCCTATTCATTCCAGGACCATTACTCATTCTGTTTTTATTTTTTTCGGAAAAAGAAATAGCATATATTTTCTTTACATAGAAAAATGCAGCTGTATGACCTTCAATTCTAAAAATAGATCAAACCCCCTTTTATTTATGACTATCTGCAATTTTTTTACATTAAAATAGTATCCGGTCTTAATAAAATGCGTTAAAATGTAGTATTGTGTAATCTATTGGCGCCGAACAATTGCGTAATCTATAAATCTGTAGTTGGAGGGAAGGGGTCATGAGTTAGCCATTAATGTCTTTGTTTTGATCTTCGTCTGCTCTGCTTTTTAGCAAAATGAAGCGAATTTTTCAAAATTCAGTTTTAAATTACTTTAATAAAAAGAACAAATGTGAAGTTGAACATGACAGCAATACAAACACTACTGTTTCCATTCAAGAAAGCTTGTCTGTTTGTTTGCAATCTACGCCACAGAATTTTGAAAATCGCGCAAGTATACGTTTAAATATACCATTATCTTGATTTTTAGCATTTATATATCATATTTCGAAATATTTTACATCATTCATATTATGCGATTGTTCTTCAATTTAATTTAGCATTAATTGTTCAATTTATAATTTAATTTCAAACTATTATTCGAAAATTTATTCGTATTTCAGTAATCATTGATATCATTCATTGATTGATATGAATATTTTGAAAACTTTTGTTTAAAGATTGATTTATTCATACACGGATAAAATGTTTTTGCTTTTCCCAAAATATCCATTTAAAAAGAATAGTAATAATTATCCGACAATGAGACCCTGTGATTATTATTATGATTTTGGTTCAGAATTTTACAAATCCGTATTGGAAATCCGTGTTATGTCCGAAGAAAATTAATATTATTTGCAAATGAAAGCAAGGGAAGATTAGAAATTGCCTAACTTGTAAGATTAAATTTGACCTCTGAACGGATACTGCATTGGAAAATGCTTGCAATAAACCAATACTTTTGAGAAAACTGTTTAATATTACATAATTTATAAAAATGTTGAAAATGTATATAAACTGGAACTGGGAATGTTCAGCCTTGTTGAGGTAGGAATTTATATCGGAAAGTTTGATTTGGTTAAATAACGTCGCACCAGAGCTGCAGATTGGGCTATTGCCGACAGTTCGGGTTCGGGACCCATCTCCAAGGAAAAACCCGGGAACAATGCTTCGTATTTTTGAACAATGGTCATATATAACGAGGGCAACACTTGAGCTGTCACATTGCGGCTTCATTGTTCGTTACCACACATATATTATACGGAATCTCAAACTTAAAATTTCTCTAAATTGATTTCATAATTAGGGAGTGATTTATTAATTTTAAAAATAGTTATTGACAACTGTTAAATATAGTTAATGACAATGATAATTGTTGATGTTATTTATCTGCCAATGTATTCATGTTTACTTGAACAAAAATTAATATTTTTTTTAATAAAAAAAATTGGTGGGGTTTTTGAGAAATGTTTGTTAATTTTTGTGGGGTTAAGGATTCCCCCCTCTTGGTGAGGGGGATAGATGCCTAAAGAAATTCTTGCTCAGTCACTGAACCCCCATGAAATAACCAATCACACAACCTCCATAAAATCTATACCCACGTGCCTGCAAACTGTAAGAATTTGTATCAGGGTCCCAAAAGTCACACCACAAATGTAGAATTGTAAACGGTGCAGGAAATTTTCTTTTGATTTTCTTTGGAGGGTGAGGAGAGAAAATTTCCTCCATTTCTTTTTCAACACTGACACCAATGGAAAGGATACCTATCCCTTTGGAGGTCGGTCAATAAGTATGTTAATTAGATTCATTACAACAGTCCGTATCGTTCCAAAATAAAAAAAAATTGAAAAATAATCGAAAATGGGTTAATAGTCGACCTGGGCGTCTCATACCTATTTTAAATTGGTATTCTTTCCTTCAAATAACTCAAAATAGAGAGTAAATATAAATGTGCAATATTTATTGTTTTGGTATTCAAATTTTTTATTACTACCCCTCCCCCCCCCCCCCCCGCTCCACACACACTTGTTTCTTCTTGATCTTGCCCCCCCACTTTTACCACCCAATCGCCGCCACTGGTGGGACCGAGTTTACGCAATAACTTAAGCATTGGTCTGAGGCGTAATATGGTGATTATTGACCTGGTTTAGCGATTAATAGGTCGTAATGTTATGTTTTTTTGTATGCGAAGTTCAACTTTTCATCCATTTTCTAAATATTAGTTTGCATTGAGGAATCTAACATCTTCATATTTTTCAGGTGCGCGAGACTGCATGGATTTGTACACTGGATGAGACCTTTGGAACTGTGATAAATAGATTTGTTAATAATAAGGTATATTTAAATATATATATAATTCACATATTTGACATTTTAAGTGTTGTATTATTCATTTTATAATTTTATGTTGCTAATCAAAGCCTAATTTCACTTTTAAATGGATCCTCTTATTTGCAAGAATTTTAACACTGGTTTCCAGTAATTACGCCTCCTTGTGGTACAAAAGTAATCGCGTCCTTGGTGATATGCTTCTAGTTCGTGCATTACCGATTATCTACCTCTAAACTTAGAAAAATAAGATGTTGTATACTAGTATGCAAAAACATAAGTTCGAACATGTCCGAACCACACGTGCAACTGTTGTCTTGGTTGGGGCCCGATTTCGAGTTAGTGGAACCTCTAGGCTACTTATATGCCCTGGTACCAAATGCAGGGGTACTATAAATTAAATAATTTTTAAGTGTACAAATGATACTGGTGTAAACTGTTTTTGTAAATTTCTTGTACTATATTACAAAATATCAAGGGCAATGGTATTCCAGAATCTATGAAAATGTTTACAAAAAATTTCACCTTTTTATTACCCTCAAATGTCTCTAAACAAATTAAAAATGCAAGAAAAATACAACTGATTTCTAAAAGTAAATTAATCGCATAATTATCACAAATTAATATTTTTTAAGAATATGAAACTATTGGGGTGTACTTTGTACAAATCTGTTAATCATTAATAAAAATCCGCCATGAAAATATTGTGTATTTTCATTACTATTTGGTTTATCACCTTTCCAAATATTCTTCTGCAATTTGACTGTTTTATGTGTTATGTGTGTGTGTGTGGGGGGGGGGGGGGCGGCGGCTGTAGTGCGGTCCCCTAGTCTAGCCTATGCCTAAATCCGGCCCTGCTCTTGGCGTCGTCCTAGATGACGCGCGACTAGTGTTAAGGTTATAAGCGTCTTGGATATTTTCCATATTGCCTTACGACATCCACTTTGCATCTTTCAAAATTATATTCAAACTCTAAAAATGGCCTGTTTAAGTATTCGAGTGAATCTTGAATATATGAAGACTTTTCAGTTGAGAACTTTATAGTATACATTTCAAATGCAAAAATTCTACATGCAAAGACCAAGTTCTGAATAATTAGTTATCTTAATTACACAATTTTGGTCTTGAGAATATATACGATATCTGATAACTGTTGACAATAAATTAACAAGTACAAGTTTTGGGTACTTGTAACTTCAGAAACCTTGCGCGTATGTACTCAATTTTTTTTATATTCAAAACCCAAAGCTGTCACTGAAGTCGTTAACCTTATTTTGAGTTTTAAATAGATGGCTCAAAGAATGGAAATCAAAACACTTTATAAAATTATCGTTAATTCATTTAGGCTATTGTTTTAATCAATCTGATCTATAATTAATCAAATCACTTTTTGTAATAAACTTCTACGAATCTTTAACCCAATAGGATGCTAGTACATGCTATATGAACCTATTTTGTGATGTAATTGGGGGTTGTAATCATTTTTCAATTTTAACATGAATGGCCTATCCGAAGAGATTTTGTATAAACAGAATTGTGTGTCTCAATGTTGTTACCTAGCATACCGATTTAACTTTTTAATGGACCTTCATCATTCTTCCCTTTTAATGAAAATACGGCCTTTTAACTAACGTATCGTTGATCTCCATTTCAGTAAAGTGTATGCATTTCTTGTCCCTTTTCACCCTTGTTCAAAATTACTTGGCGATGTTCCTGCTTGGACCAAACTTCGTTTTAGATCCCAAATAGCACATAATGCTGGTCTAGTCGGTGTATGCAGAGAGTTGAAGAAGTCGAACCTCCTCCCTTTCGTCTGTAGGGAAAATTTATTACCATACACATTTGATAATTTTTCAATTTATAACCAATAAGGACGAGTGTTTTAATGACTAATATAACCTCCTCCCATACACATTTCCTGCGTACGTTTAATGAGTCTAATGCGATGTTCAACCGACCACCCTTGACCCTTCATTTGTAATGTAGTTAGTTTTAAGTGTAATAAGTTGATACTTATTGAACTGTTTCCTTGTGCAATTACAGGTTCATCGCATTGTGGTGATTAATGAAAGACGTGCAGTAGTTGGAATAATATCATTGTCGGACGTCCTCAAATTCCTCGTTTTAAATCCTCTAGGTAATTTGAAAATTATATTTAGTTTCGGTACAATACATTATCATAGGATTTATAATTATCATATTTCTTAGTTGTATAGTTTGCGAGTGTTTCGTTACAATTCTATAAAGCTATTGCAGAATTGTAACGCTTATTGTGAACAGCCAAAATCGTGATATTTGATCGCTACTCTTTGCGGTGTGCAAAGGCCCGACAAAAGTAACTCATTATCGGAAGATTGAGTTTCTTTCATCGCCTTCCACTAAAACATTCGACATGTTTAGAGAACTAGTACACGTTAAACTTGTAGTCCTCGTGCATTATGTGTGATGTACAGCCGCGGGAAAAAAACGAACCACCGATGATTATTTCGTTAGTTTTTATAGTAGAGCTAAACTTAATATACCATTTTGTAGGGAATAAAGTCTACTATACATTAATATACAAAAAATTTGCATAGGACTCGCTTCACACTCAAATCCGCACCAACTTTAAAATTTTCAATAGCAACACCTACTTTTAATAGCGCAGAAATGTTCCCCGCCCTCAAAATAATCTAAATATAAATTTTCCTACAAATGTCCTACATTTATATGCAGAGATATTAGATGATATGTATTTATCTTATTTGAGGATCTACTTCCACATTGGACAAAGTATTAGTGAGACTTCGAAATGAAGTACGCGGGTAGAAAATGTTTTTGGCGTTAGCCGTGGTTCTTCTTTCCCCGTGGTCATTCATTCCCCCACTCCCGTGTACCCCTCGGCTTTATATAAGAATTTAGAATTTTATGCCAACACGATCACAGCGCTTTTAATTCTCAATTAGTAGATTTCTGTTAAGTTCTGCAGATTTTAAATTTGTGGTAGACCCCCTTAAATGATCATTTGATGCACATTTTAATATAGCCCAAAAACTACAAAGAGTAAAATCAGGAAATTTTAGATATGCATATAAGTTTTTCTGAATCCATCACTATCAAAATATAGCATGGTTGCTATTCATCAATTCTATGAATATTAATATCCTAATTTAAATAAAATTAAAAAATATACATAAAAGTAATGAAAGCTAGTGGTTTTTTTTTTGGGTTGTTTAGAAGTAACACAGATAAAAATATCAGCTTATTAAAATTATTATTTCGAAAGATGTAATTAAAAGTTTAAGAAATTCATTTAACATTACGAGTTCTAAACTTTCGATATTCATAATTAAAAAACTACTTAACCAAATGACTTGCAAATTGATATTCAACGATAAATTTTGTCGTAGATTCTAAATATTGAATCAAAATTGGGTGTTGCTATTGGAAATTTTAAAGTTGGTGCGGATTCGAGTATGAAGATAGTCCCCTATGCAAATGTTTTGTATATCAATATGTAGTAGACTTTATTCCCTACAAAATGGTATATTAAGTTTAGCTCTACTATAAAAACTAACGAAATAATCATTGGTGGTTTTTTTTCCTCGGCTGTACCAACTCTGTCGTCAAATTCTTCATCGGGCCATGGTTTAAAATTTTGAGGCGGTATTCTTGGATCTTTCCTTCGGGATGGTTCCTGAATCGTCACCAATAGCCCGATGTACAAAGTTAACTAAACAATCCATAATAACATGCAGTATTGGAAGAGATGTCGGACTATATCGGAGGGTTGCGTACTCCAATCTTTGTCTAACCGATTTTCACAAGGATAGAGATGGTGCAAATGTTCACGTTTTCGTGATGTTGGAAGTTAAGAGTAGGTTGCTAGTTCAGGTGTTGCCCTAGTCTTCTGACCCTGGCATAAATTAAAGACTGTTTTGGGTTCTTTCCTTTTGAATAGATCACGAACCACATAGGCTATTGTGTAAATAGTACAACGTTAATTCAGCAAATAATCTAAAATCTTGAACACTTGAATTTTGTTTCTGCCTTGATTTGATAACTGAAATTATAGAATAGTAAAACCGAAATCAGCGATTCAATTAACCCTTTGAGTACTGAATTATTTGAAGATTTGTATGCCCATGGGACGGATTTGGCGAGGTTAAATTGATCCCATCTTGCCCGACCCCACAATAAATTGTTTGCGATCAACGCTCACTGGCGAGGGTGCCGCAAACATCAACGCCTGCTTCTTAAATTCAGGTGACTAGTCAGACTCGTCCACCGTAACTTCGCCCCAGTAAGCAGATGACTAGTCTCGCTCGTCAAATGTACCCAAAGGGTTAAGAATCTGGTCTGCTGAAACAAATTAAGACTTGCTTTACGTACGAGTTCACCACTGTCAGGAAGGCTGTCCTGAATGCCCTGCTGTAAATCAGTCTCTGCATACAGCTGTTTTTGCATCTGGGACTCTTGCAAACTAATGTATATTTGCAGAGACTTCCGGTCTGCTCTCGACTTCCGAGACAATTGAAGAGGGTTCCGAAGGCGCAGTGGGTGGAACCTCGACCGAAGCCGGGTCGTCCCTCGACCCCGCCCCCAAACGAGACTCCCTGGAGGAAGAAGACTCGACAGTTTCCGAGGCAGTCGAGAACCTCAAGATTGAAGATCCGAAAGCCGAGTGAAAACGTCGATTCAACCTATACTAACCGTGTACCTGAGACATTTTCATTACTCTAGTCTGTTGTGTAAAAGGGCCAGATTTCTTTTACATTTACTTCGTTGTGTGCGGTAAATGCCTTGCAGCTTTGTCCAAGACGTTGCGCCTTTGTTCTAACGGTTTGGTTGTCTTGCACCGTGTGAAGAAGGCGCGTGCAGTTGTCTGGTTTAAGTTGTGTTGTATCTTGTTTTAAAAAACTTGTTTTAGTTGATGAATTTAAAAGTGATTTTATTAATATTAGTGATGTATTTCCAGTATTAAGTGTTCTGTGATATGAAATTGAAACTGGATTCCACAGCAATCTAAATATTAATTTTATTAATACTTTTCAATGTAAAAATGCACCTTAATTATACAATGTATTTTGATTGGTTTAGTAATTTTATATTAAAATTGTAATGCAGACTTATTTTTTTATCCATCAAACTCTAATGATGAATGAATTAAAATGAAGTTATTAAAATGTGTTAATTCCTAGATTTTTAATCGGCTTGATATACATATCAACTATCAATGTATTTCATGCAACTTTTAATTCCCTGTCGAAACTCGTTGGCTTTTATTAAAAACTTTAATTAATTTTATATATACAATCAAGTTTTAAGTATAAAATGCCTAATTTCCAGAAAACTTGTATATAAAGTGCTTACATTTTAAATATTTTATGTGCAATTTTCTAAAACATTTGAATTTACTTGTGGTCGAATTGTGGTCTAATTTATATACAAAAAAAAGCCAGACATCTTTAATAATATTTAAATAATTATAAATTTTAAACTATTCGAAGTTGTAAAAGATGTATTAAAAACCAACTTCACCATATTTTGCACTGTTAGGCGTATTCTACATGAATGTGTAAAACTCGTTCGAGCTTATCGGTGATTCGAGAATTCTTGCCACGTGGTATAAGTTCTCAAATCGCCGAGAACGCGTTTTTCTCGTTAATGTAGAATGATCCTTGTGCTTGACCTTCAGCTAATCGAATACAAAAATTGTGACATTTTATAAATCTCTAATCAAAAAACGATTCAACTTGAAACAAGTCTCAAAATAGATTCCAGTTGACATTTTTATTTCTTGCAGACTATTTTATATCCTAAAATTACTACACAAATAAGAATTTGACTTGCCTATATCGGCATTGAATACATTGTTGCTAATTATTAAGATTTTTTTTCATTCCTTGTAGATTTCTACAAATTACCCATGTTTCCTTGAGTTAAATTGCGAAACTCTAAATATACCTCGCCAAGACCCGATAAAATATCCCCCTTAATTGCACTTTCGCTTTGTAATTTATAGAAATGTGTTAAAGGGTTGACATCATTCAGTAATTTTCACGAGTTTTGACTAAGGTGCTTTTTGGTCATCCTTATTCTGTCTCAAAGTGCGATGTAAAGTGCAAGGCTCATTTCAATTTCCGTTCATTTTGCCTAAATAACTGCTCACGATGTTAAGTTTTAAAGATAAAACTTTTGCTCATGCGTAATATTAGCATAGTAACTGTGCTAGCAATTTGAGGACTCGTGGTAATTCGTACAGTCAGGCTTAGATTCGGTCTTGTTCTGTATTCCTAAAAAAATTAAATATTGACTAGCATTAACAATAGGATTGTTAGAATATCGGAGCAGATTTGTCTAGTTAAATTCCGTATTGGTTTTCTGCTATATGGGAGAGATAATGAAATGAAACTTAACAAAATGTACTGAATTTAATCGATTTAAGGTGCGACCACATTTGAGTTTTCGCGTTGACTAAAGGAAAAAGAACCACGTTTGATTAGAAAGGAATGTATTTCTTCGATTTATTTTAAAGTGGTGTCAAAATAAAGCTCTCGTGTGGTCTTAACCTTCCGAAGTACCCGAGGGGCATTGTGAGGTCATTGAAATTCACCATGACCATTTCATGTTTATATTCTACTTCGGCCTCGTAACTCGACAAACATACTAAAAATATCCTGTAATACTACACTGGCTCTTTAAAGACTGTTGCAGTCCAACTATAGCACATATAGCTTTGTTCTTGAAGTTTTTATACGATTGTTTCATATAGAGAATATGAAAAAAACGGAGTTCTTATTTAATGTATTAGTGGTAATAACGTGACTTGCTGTGATTCGACTAGTCGTGAAAACATCACTGTTACTTCAGTTCAGTTCAAAAATAACCTTTTTTTTTTTTTTTAATATGCTCAAGGAATTCATTTGGCAAATTGAATTTTGTTCTTAGTTCATATGTATTTATTTTTAATCTACCATTGCTTTAAATAACGTCGTACTAGAGTTGCACAATGGACTATTAGCGACTGTTCGCAGTAGTTATATTCCCAGTTCTAAACGGCATTGTAAAATTAGCTCACGAGTACACTTAAAAACATTTAGAAGTATTCTAATGAATGTAGATTTGGTTTGTTTAATTAACATCGCACTAGAGCTGCACATTGGGCTATTGGCGACGGTTTGCGGCCTATTTCGAAGGAAAGACCCTGGAACAATGCCTCGTATTTTGAACCATGGTCAGATAACGATTAATCAATACAGGGAATCAGTACATGTTAAGATGGCTACTTTGAATTCCTACTATTGTCACATGATTGCCATCCTAATGCATTTTTAAGAACTCTGAAAATAACTGATTTTGTAGAAAGTTATTTTATTTTACGATTTGGCATTGCATCCCTTAGCAATAAACTATTTGATATAGCTTTAAGATTTTTAAAAAGTATTGTGGCAACTGAGACAATATTCATGTTAATGTTTGTGAGAAATTTATAGAAAATGTACGTGGCAGATGGATTTGTTTTCAATGGTTCAAAAACTTTTTCTTGATATTTGTAAAATGTATTTGTAGTAACCAATTTTCGGCATCTTTGAATGTTTTTGATAAAATAGAAATTGTAAAAGTGCATCTTTTGAAACCATCTCTCGTGTTGAATTTCAGGTTAAGTAGTTTTTTATTAAACATTATATTTTGCAAGAACGAACTCATTGAGTTCATATCGTCACATTTTGTGTGTATTTCATATTTTTAGATTTCTTATATTTTAAGTGTCAAAGACGTATTTGTTGGAGTTTAAAACCCAGTTGCAAAGACTGTTGTACATAATGAAAATAATACCCCGAAATCTCTTTATTTTATTAAATAATTTCCAATTAGACGTTTCACATAAGAAAATATATTAATAGGATCTTTCAGGTGATATTCATACCGTATACCATTGAAATTTTTATTCGAAAGAAGGAAATTTATATAAAAACTATAGGAAAGAATAGATTAACTGAAACTGTGTCCAAGACCTGGTGCCGAGATTTTTGAAAAATGCCTATATGGTTGGTGAATACATTCCACGTGATTTTTATTCGCTAATCCCAGAAGCATCTTCGAAGCACCTGATATTGTTTATCCATAAGTATTTTAATCTCACACCAGGTAGTTCAAAATGTCCATTGATTCGAAAAATAGAATTTAAATCGTTTGGAAATCTGTAAAAATAGAATAATCTGGCGTCGAGATTAAAATGGAATAGAATAAACCTTAGCTTGTGTGATTGGCAAATGGCAAACCACGGGATCAAACAAATGCACTAATATTGATGATAGAAAAACTGGCTTTTGTTTAGCCTACTGATAACTTTCACAAGAGGCGATTGAATTTCCATGGTCTTATGCGATTTGAATATCGTGTGAAGATATTTTGTGTGTACATGTATTGTAGATATAGGAATATTATCGTTTCTTAGGCTTGTATAGAATTGACTAACACTTAGTCAACAATCTCATTTGCTATGCAATAAGCCGTACCATTTACTGTCGCAACCGTACCATATAGGTATCGACAGATTGTCCTCTTTTTATGTAAATAAACTTTAGCTTGTTAGTTGAGACACACGCGCGATTGATATAATACTATTTTTGTTTGAAAGACAGGTGCGGCGATATCCGATCGGCATTTGTAAATTATGCAAATAATTAGCTGTTCATTTCAGATGATGTGTGTAAAGTTGATTTTTGTACAGTTCTGTGTTTTTTCAGCATCGCTTCTTCTGTAAATAGTTTGGAAATGGAACTTATTTTTGAGAGCGTTTTTTAGCTATAACCGTTGTTACTGTAGATACTGTTTTTACTATGATGAACTGTTGATTTGGCCTTCATGATATTTTAAATGTTGAAAACTATATTGGATAACTCTTGATTTGGTTTCCAGTAATCATGAATGTTCAATAATTTGTAAATAAATTCATGTAATCTCTTTTCTGATTTATTTATAGTTTAGAAACGATATTGCGTTGTATTCCCAAATGATATGATCTTCAACAACTAAAAACGTAATATTTTGCACACAAAACAATATCAAATAAAAAAAATTAGAAAGTTCGAATAAATTGTTCAAGTAACCTGGAATCCTTTAGGGCTCCCAAAGACCTCAATTTGTATATATTGCAATGTTTTATAAGAAAATCTAAAAGATATAGACCTTACTTTTTTTTGTGGTTGTAAATCAAACATTCTTTAAAATTTTAACATTTGCATTTTCGAGCATATAGTTTAGTTGCCTAGAAATATTTAAAAAAATATATACAAAAAAACAATTATTGACATTTAACGCTAAATATTTTTTTTTACTTTGATAATGATTATCTAGTAAAAATAAATAATTCTTACCAACCCAAAAGAAATATGTTATCGTTTAAATTTGGGTTTTGGCTGTTATAGTTCCTCAGAAAAGGTACTTCCAACATCAAAAATCTAGTTTCGAGATATTTGAGTGTTAAGTAAAGACTTACCAAGAGAAAAATAAAATACTCACTTCAGTTGCTAAGTGTTAGATATCATTGTATACAACAGAGAAGCAACCGAAGGAAACAAAATATCAACTTATTTTTTTTTATGATTTGCGCTTCCAAATTATCTTAAATGTGTGGTTTGGAACAACAGTGGCCAGTACCTCACTAACTTAATGATGACATTGGTCCTTGTTCTAGGCCCCAGAAACAACTAACACATTTCAAACACAATCTTTTGAGTGTGAATATAAAATTTCGCATGGACTGAAAAATATTTTCATAAAATTTGTTATTTCTAAAAATGACACATTATCGAGAAACTATCCATAGTAGTTCTCTAATTTATTAAAAAAACTATACTAAATAGAAATTTTGCGAATTTTAATTTTTCCTTGACAAACTCGGGAATTTTATGAAATATTTGCAGGGTGGGACCACTTTGAAATCACTCTCTATCATTAAAAAACTTACCTAAATAAGTATACACAGTGTTTGCATAAACGTGAATAAGAATGGGAAAAGAAGTAGGTTGTGATAATTCAGTCCCTTCTTAAGATATCCACACAAAATCAAGTAAAAAACATTCCTCTTGACTATTTTTTCCAAATTTCATTAAAATCAGTTTTATAAATTTGAGATTAAATCGAACAAAATGGGACTTTTATTGTAATTGGAAAAATACACAGGGAAAATATTTTTAGATTTATAACTTTTCTAACTAAGATATTGAACTTTTACAATAAACCCATTTTTCCCACAAGTGGAAACTGATATTATACCAGGTGTCATGAAAATAAGATGGTAAGTGTTGCAGATGTGAACTAAGCAAACTCGGACACTCCCCTTAATTTTATCAATATAGGCTATTAAAATTGAATTAGTATTTATTACAAATTCTCATTTTAAGCAAATGTCAGTTATAATCACAGAGTTCAAATAATATAAACACTGCATGACGACCACTTTGCACCTTTTTTTAGCTAAGATAGAAAATATAGTCCTTTCTCGTGGTGTTTGTCATAAGATGAAGTGTGTGCATCCTAGTTTTAAAACAACATTTCTGGCTTTCAAAAATACATTAAATGTTACGTATTTAGCGTTTTTCTTTACTTACTGACAAGAAAAAGAACAATATTAATTAATTCATCAAATTCTCAAGACTAACGCACGAATTCCAATGCAAAAGCGAATGTTTTCTCGGCCTTCTCTTCCGAATAGTATTCATCCGCGCTCCACGGTAAGTACATTGTCTCCCAATCAGAGTCCAGTGTTTATATTATTTGAGCTCAGTGGTTATAATAACGTATTTTTACAATTCATAGAATTCAAATTATTTGAATCAATAAAAAAGTATTACTATTTAATTAAATCTCAAGTTGAAAGTACATTGCAAATTGGAATGTTATGCTTAATATCTCAAGATCTTGGATAAATTAAAAAAAAAATTAATGAATAATGCATGAATAATAAACACATGAATTAATGTTCTTTCTTGCGAAAAGTACTATTGAAAAAGGGGCATTTTTTTACATTTTTATGACATGTTGTACTTGGAGAAAATTACGGGTTACCATATAAAACCAACAGTACATGTCTCAATCATCTTTTTGAACTTAATCACTTCTAATTTTAACAATTAGAAACTACTTATTTACTTATTTCCATTTGTAATTTAAACAACCAAAATGATACACATTGGGAACTCAGAACATTTATTTCTTAATTATATTTAAAGCTTTAGCTAAAATATGGCTGTTTAACCCTTTTGGACTGATACCGGCGAATTCAAAGGTACTTTTCGGTATGTCTCGCACAAATGCCGAATGAGTGACAATACGCATAACCCTTCATCACGAATCGCCCGAAATATAGAAGGTTTATAAATTGAATGGTTTTTAGTTAATTAAAAATTACCGTCAAATTAGAATTATGCAATGAGCTATTGACGACTATTCAAGATCTATTCTACAAAAAGGCTTCTTAAATACTACCTCATAATTTAAAACCATGTCAGTTGATTGGTTAAACAATGTCGCACTAGGGCTACACTATGGGCTAATGGCAACGGTTTGAGATCTATTCCGAAGAACTGCCTTGAACCATGGTCAGATTACGAAGACAGCACTTGAGCTGTCTCCCCATTCTCCTAATTTGAAAGGTTTGATTCGATTTGGTTAATAAACGTTGCACTAGAGCTACACTACGGGCTATTTGCGACGGTTCGGGACCTATCTTGCAGGAAAGACCCGGGAACGATGCCTCGTATTTTTGAACCATGGTCAGATGACGAAAACAACACCTGAGCTACCACCCGACGCAACCTCAATAGCCGTCAGGACATTGGACCCCGATCAGATTTTTCGTGCACCAGTTCTGTATATCCACCAGTATAATTCGGATATTTTTAGACAACTTCCTCGTATTTTAGTAGCGAAGCTAACAACCTTCAGAACGCTAGATCACTACATTTTTACTTTTCTTTGTCAAGTCAGTCCAGTCGGGCTCGAACTCGTATTTCTCTTATTACTAAGGCGAACGCCTTTATCCGCTGGGCAACTGGGGGCCCCAAATTTGAAAGGAATTGAGAAGCAAGAAAATATGATCCGCACTTCAAACTGATACAAGGCCCACGGCGGAAGAGTGTTCAGCTTAACGAGCTCATAATCGGAGGGTTGTGGGTTCGAATCTCATGTTTGACAGTGCAACGAGCTCATGTTCGGAGGGTCGCCAGTTTCGGCCCTTGTCGTCTGTAAAAAAGTCGTGTAATGCGGACTGGTGTGCGTTAAATCTATCGTGATCCAAACGTTCTCGTACCTACACATGTGGCATTTCACTTTAGTATAATACTTGAACTAAACAACAGCTCTGTTGTTGTCGTTCCCGTTCAAAGGGAGGAAATCTTTCTTCAGCATTTGACGATTACCTAATAGGAAGTTATGTCACTCTTAATTATTTCATAAAAATATTTTGAGGTATTTACTGTCAGTAACAGTTCTATTTTGAGGTATTCACTGTCAGTAACAGTTCTATTTTGAGGTATTTTCTGGCTATAACCGTTTGTTAGAAAAGCAAACTGTTACAGCCTGGAAAATAATAATAGCATAAAGTTTTACAATCAAAATGTGTCGTATATTTTATTAAAACAATAATTATTATTTAAATAAAACAGAGAAGTATTTTATTTAAATAAAAATTTCCAACATTTTCTGAAATGATTAATATGCATTTTTGTATGTTCAAAGTTTTCCCTTTTCATTTTAAACAACCCCTGTCTACTTCGTTCAAAAATTATCCACCTTTTTCGTTCAAAACTACCCAACTTTGTGCAGCTTATCGTTTTTCAATTACGATTCAATTAAGTTTACAAATTTGAATAAAATACAACTTGCACTTTTTAAAATATTTTAATTCATTTATACTCATTTTGTTCAAATGCAAATATTTTGGCAAATAAATACATTTATTCTTAAATCTAAAGCCCATTCTACACGAATGTGTAAAACGCGCGTGAGCTTCTCGGTGATTAGAGAATTTATACCACGTGGTATGAAGAGTGTGGAATGGGCCTTAATTATCACAAATATAAAAACATATACATGAACCTAGGCTCTATTCCTGTCTATGAACTTTAAATAACTTAACTTACTTAACTAAATAACTTAACTTTTAAAACTCTACTATTATCAATGATTAGTAAGAAATCAAGTAAAATTATCTATTAAAACATCAGTTAAAACATTAGGACTAAAATATTCTGAAACTTAAGCTTAAAACTTTTTTGGTAAGTTTAAAACCCCCTACCTTTTTATATGCAGAATGTGTGTAACAAAAATTATAATAAAAGGTTTTAGAAATGTAATTTATAATTATAACAAATACTCAATTATTTAAAACTGCACTAAATAAATTCTTATAATTTACTGACAAATGTTTGCATCGTATGATGTACTAAAATAGTATAACCAGGAAAAAGTTCATAAAAGTATATCAATTGTGGAAATATCTTTGGTTTTTGTATTTCAAATCGTAGCAAATTGTTTTAATTTCTTCATGTATATTTCAAAACTCAACACTCTTATCGCTTTAGAACATTTTAGTAGTTAAAATAGATATATACTATCCGTGGTTATATTCGTACATAAATCAAAAGTATAAATAGGTTTTAACAATCTACATTTATTGTTATGGAAAAAATATTTCTCCTAAACCAAGTCAAATTTGTGAAACCAAAGTAAACTAAAATCCTTTTTTTAAGAATATGTGTTTTTAATTAAGTTTGACAAACTAGACAAATGCATCCTTAACACCTTAGTACCTCAACCCATATGCATGGCTTACATTAAATGCACACATCAAAAGTTGCGGAAACCTTAAGTTTCTGTTATTTCCAACTACATGGGATTAGTAAACATTTTCAACGCTATATGGTTACCTTTCGGTTGCATAAGCGTTATTTCCAATAGTTATTCTAAACGGAACTGGAACATAGAAATACGGCGGATTCTAATCGAGCTTCCTGCTCGGAAACCGAGGAGGACCATCGTCAGAGGAAGCAGACGAAAACTTCCATCAAATGTGGGAATTCCCTTCCAACCCTTTTCGCTCGATCCAGACTTGCAACAAGAATAGTTTTGCATTCCTCTAACCGACAGAGTACTTGTTTAAACTAAGTGGAGAAGAATTGTTAGTGCTCAAATTATCACTTGATTGCCATCAGAAAAAGTAAGTTATATTTTTATTGTTATCGGTAAAACATTTTAAGCGTGGTTAATAGTTATTGGAAAAATAATTATAATATAAAAAAAATGTAAATGTTCTCATATTGGTTTGGTTATCTTATACTTATAGCATGTTAGCAAGACGCAAAATTTTATTCTGTTAAATTTCGAACTGAATTGATTTAACTCAAATCTTTATTTCGATCATAGGCACTATTTAAAATCAATAAGCTGGCAATTCAATAAAAACTTATATGATTTTAGTTACCCTTTAATTTTTATGTAATGTGGTAAACATACATGTTAATTTCTAATCATGTTTTCAAACATTTACATTGACTATAGTTGTGCTATTGACATAAGAATTATGATAATAATAATAATACATTTTTATTTATGCGTTTTGAGAAATACATCGAGTATAAAATTATTTTTAAATTTCCAAATATAATTTTTACTATTAATTTTTTTTAATAGCACATGAAGAATGTCCATAATAGCGACTAAAATACACGCAATTGTTCGAGGAATAGTAGCATTATCCAATAATTTGAGCTGTTTGAAAACCATCCAAATGTTGCCTTGAATAGTTTTAATCCTCTAATCCTAACTGGTGGTAAATGCACCTTACCTAGCTATTTCAGGTTACATGATGACAAATCTATCATCCACATATATTTATCTATTCCCAATTTATGTTCCAGTCCTAAAAAAACACCTCTCAACAACTATTTCATTACCTAACAGATGGAAGTGACCACAGAAACGTACGTGGCATTCACCAATATCACCGAACCGAACCTTTTCTTGAACATCACCACTTTACTCATTAATGTCACCGAAGGATTATTCATCAACGGCACCGAAGGATTGCCCATCGACAACATCACCGAACCTTACCACTTCTTGAACATCACCACAGACCCTACCAAAGGAACTTACAACAGCACCAACATCACCGAACCTTACCTCTTCTGGAACATCACCACAGACCCTTCCAACGGAACCCACAACGGCACCAACAAAGCCCGCGACTTCTCCAAATTCTTTCCCATCCTCATTGCCGAGATGCTCATCTCCTGTCTCTGTCTCATATTCTCGATCGCCGTGTACTCAATCCTTCCAGAGTTCAGGAACGTCCACGGCAAGAACCTCATCTCGATGTCCGTCTGTCTACTGATAGCCTACGGCATGCTCATCTTCGATCTGTTGATGCGGAAGGTGGTTTCCCGAGCGGTGTGCTTCAACACGGCCGTGGTCATCCACGTCACCTTCCTCGGGTACTTCTCATGGACGAACGTCATGGCTTTCGATATATGGAAGTCGCTTACCGATATGAAGGCTAAGGGGGTAGTGAAAGGTATGGTTAAATATATGTACTATATATATTTTAAATCTCACTTAAGAGTAGGAATGTATCGAAATGAGTTTTTTTTCCGTATCTTTAAAAAAAAATTAACTATTTTAAACGATATTTTTCAACGAGATTTCAAATGTTGTAACAAAGTAATTTTAGGAATTTAGCCTAACAACGCACTAGCAAAATGGTATTGCAACTTTTAATCAACTGAGCAATTAAAAATTTTACTGCAACTGGTGTTGATTATTTAATTTCATACAACTCAGAGCTGTCAGTTTTTGCAATCGCCAAACTGAAGGTAAAAAAATCACACTTGTATTATCACAATCCATAGGATCATCGCCAAATTGTCGATTATTTGCCAAAACTGTTAGAGCGGTAACAAGCAAAGGGATATTTTTTTTCGTATTAAAAAGTTGTTCAGTGATCGGATACAATTATAGTTTTTCAATTGTGTGCAACTAAACAGTTTAATGCCATGTTCAATAGTTGTCAATGCGCGGCTAGCATTAGTTATCATTTTTAAAGTGTTTTTTCTTAGTTTTTGCAAGACTGTCAGAAAAATAATTATGTCATTATCTTATATTTTTCACTCAGTAATCTAACTCCACCTTAATAAAAAAAAACTTGTATTGACCGGCATCGCACCAAAACTCTTTACCTTTTTTTTATAAGAATTTTTTTTCATTCTACTATATAAAAATCTCCAACAGAACCACAGTTGTTGTCATTTATAAAAACACCAAACTATAAAATTATTAAAATAATATACAAAACCCAACAATGAATGCGGTTGATATGTTTTACTCCATGCTTTGTCGAGATTAATTTCGAATAGAATAAATAATCGATTTCTCATCGTTGAAGAAAATAGCACGTGGGTTATACATGTGAAAGGGTACGGAATAATAAAAGCATGTAAAAATCACGTACTTGTGTTTATCCTATTAATGACGTCACGTGTATAGATTCCATTTTGAAAATATTTAACAATAATTTCTAAAAACTACTACTGTCTATGAATAATTCCTCAATTTTCAAGTGAATTTTTAAAACCCTAACCTATTCCACAAACCATCCCGAAAAACCTTTTTCGAACATTCTTTCATCCAGGTAGCTCGAAGAAGTTCCTCAAGTACTCGATATACGCGTGGACGGCGACCCTTCTGACGGCCACGCTGGCCGCCGTGCTGGATTTAGTGGACTGGGTGCCCGTCTATTACCGCCCCCAGTTCGGCGTGAAGAGGTGTTGGTTGAACAGCCGAACAGCCTTCTACATCTACTTCAACCTGCCCGTCGGCCTGGTACTCCTCTGCAACCTGTGCATGTTTTTGCTCACTCTACGGAAACTCGTCATCATCAAGAGGATGACTGCTGTGCTCAATGTCAAGCAGCAGCAGAAGCGGTGAGGAGTGATTTATTTATTACAATTGTTTGTTTAGCGCTCACTCTGATGCTGTCGGGGCCTCATATAGTGAGACTTAATTAAAACCTCTTTCTAAATATCACAGGGCCTTCGTGGCCGAGCGGTTAAAGGCGTCAGCTGGCAATTCGAAAATTCCTGGTTCGATCCTAGTCGATGGACTTGACACAGGAAAAGTAAAGAGTAGTGATCTTGTGATCGGAGGGTTGCCAGCTTCGCTACAAAATACTAGAAAAGTTGTCTAGAACATCCGCAAAAATTAACGGCGTGTATACGGGACTGGTGCACTATAAATCTGATCGAGGTTCTGACACCTATTGAGGTTGCGTCGGATGCCAGCTCAAGCATTGTCCTCGTCACTTGACCATGGTTCAAAAATACGAGGCATCGTTCCCGGGTCTTTCTTTCGAGATAGGCCACGAACCATCGCCAATAGCCTACTGTGCAACTCTACGGCGGCGTTATTTAATCAAAAGCAAACTGCTTGCTGCTCTATCATCCGGGCCACACCGGCTTCATCTTGAAGGTTTTGTTGGTGTATTTAATGCCAAACTATTTAAAAATGAAAGCAAAATCAAATATTCGGGTTAGCAGCTCATTTTCTCAGAATAGATTCCGAACCAGTCGCTAATTATACCCATTTGTGTATTTTATAGTGAGTTCTTAATTTGATAAACCGACAACGTTATTTGTATTAGTTTTGGGAGTCGATTATATTTGCTTGTTTTTCAAGTTTCTAGATTGGAGTGCCAGCCCACTAGTTTTCCTCGTCATCTGACTATGATTAAAAATTACTGGGCAGTATCCCGGGTCCTTCGAGATGGACCCCGAACAATCACCAATAGCCCACTATGCAGTTGTGGTTCAAAGTTAATTCAACCCACAAAACACTTTATTTATTTCCTATATACCCGTCAGGCCTCCGTGGCCGAGCGGTGAAAGGCGTCAGCTGGGAATTCGAAGATTCCTGGTTCGGGCCTAGGCGATGGACTTGAGAAAGAAAAGTAAAAAAAGTAGTGATTTTGTGATCGGAGGGTTGCCAGCTTCGCTACAAAATACTAGAAAAGTCGTCCAGAACATCGGAAAAATTAATGGCGTGTATACGGGACTGGGGCACGATAAATCTGATCGGGGTCCAAAGTCCCGACGTCTATTAAAGGCGTTGGGTGCCAGTTCAGGTGTTTCCTCGTCATCCGACCATGGTTCTAAAATAACGAGGTGCATGTATGAATGTGTGTGTGAATGTGTATGTGTTCCCAGTGGCGGCGATTCGGGGGGGGGGGGGCAAGGGGGGGCGGTTGCCCCCGCACTCTTTTCGGATGTTTTTAATATTGCACATTTTAAAACTAAATAACAAGTCAATTGTTTTACGGCATTGCCTAACTAAGGACCATTTTTGAACCCAATCCTCCCACTACCACAGGCATTAAGGAGGGGGGGGGGGTCAGGAGTTTCAAACCCCTTTCATTGAAAGTCAAGTGAAAAAAAAATTTGAACGAATGTGGTATCGTTATTCTTTAAAAAAAATTCCACATTTTAAAACTAAAATAAATTTTTTATCTAAATTGAGCAGCGTCGTTTTCAGATTTCCAGACAGACAGCTACTAGCATAATTCATTGATTGGCGCCTCACATTTACTCATTCTGGGTTTTTTTTTTCGGAAAAAGAAATAGCATATCTTTACATAGAAAATGCAACTGTTTGAACTTCAATTCAAAAAATAGATCAAATCCCCTGCATTTATTTATGTCTATCTGATACATTAAAATAGCATTCGGTCTTAATAAAATGCGTTAAATGAGATGTTTATTGTGTATCTATCGGCGCCGAACAATTGCGTAATATATAGGCCTGTAGATATGTGGGTAGAGGTTGTCATGAGTTTGCCATTAATGTCTTTGTTTTGATCTTCGTCTGCTCTGCTTTTTAGCAAAATGAAGCGAATTGTGCAAAATTCAGTTTTAAATTACTTTAATAAAAAGAACAAATGTGAAGTTGAACATGACAGCAATACAAACACTACTGTTTCCATTCAAGAAAGCTTGTCTGTTTGTTTGCAATCTACGCCACAGAATTTTGAAAATCGCGCAAGTATACGTTTAAAGATACAATTATTTTGATTTGTAACATTTATATATCATATTTCGAAATCTTTTACAATATTCATATTATGCGATTGTACTTCAATTTAATTTAGCATTAATTGTTCAATTTATAATTTAATTTCAAATTATTATTGGAAAATTAATTCGAATCTCAGTAATCATTGATATTCGTAACTTTGGACTATTATTGCACTTCATCAAATGCGTAACGAGGGTACAGTTTAATTTAACCGTGAATAGATATATTTAAAAAACTTTTGTTTAAAGATTGATTTATTCATACACGGATGAGGTGTTTTTGCTTTTCCCACAATATCCATTTAAAAAGAATAGTAATAATAATTCGACAATGAGATCTTGTGATATTATTATGATTTTAGTTTAGATTTTTACAAACCCGAGTTGGAAAAATTTATGCCCAAAGAAAATTTATATTATTAGCAAATGATAGGGAAGATTATAAATTGTCCAACTTGTAAGATTAAATTTATATCCGACCTCTGAACGGACACTGCATTGTAACATGCGTGCAATAAACCAATACTTTTGTGAGAACTGTTTAATATTACCTAATTTATAAAAAAGTTGAAAATGTCGATAAGCTGGAACTGGGAATTTTTAGCGCTGTTGAGTTGGGAATTTCGATCGTTAAGTTTCATTTGGTTAAAAAACGTCGCACTAGAACTGCATATTGGGCTTTGCCGACGATTCGGGTTCGGGGCCCATCTCGAAGGAAAAAACCGGGAACAATGCTTCATATTTTTGAACAATGGTCAGATAACGAGAACAACACCTAAGCTGGGCGTTAAGCCGGAAATTTTGAATCGTTAAGTTGGGAAATTTCTTTATCGTTACCAAACAGATATTACAAGGAATCTCAAACTTTAAATTTGTTCTTTAAATTTATTTCATAAATAGGGAGTGATTTATTAATTTTAGAAATAGTTATTGACAATTGTTAAATATAATTAATGACAATGATACCTGATGATGTTGTTTATCTGCCAACGTATTCCTGTTTATTTGAACGAAAATTAATAATTTTTTAAGAAAAAAAAGTGGTGGTGGGTTGGGAGAGATGTTTGTTGATTTTTGTGGGGTTAAGGATTCTCCCCTCTAGGTGAGGGGGGATAGATGCCTAAAGAAATTCGTTGCTCAGTCACTGAACTCCCATGAAATCTGTACCTACGTGCCTGCACTATTATAAAGTTTGCAACTGTAAGTATTTTTCTCCATGTCCCAAAAGTCACACCACAAATGTAGAATTGTAAATGCTGCAGGAAGTTTCCTAGGGATTGAAAGGGTGAGGAGGGAAAATTTCCTCCATTTCTTTTTCAATACTGATACAAATGGAAAGGATACCTAGGCCTTTGGAGGTCGGTCAATAAGTATGTTAATTAGATTCTTGCAACAGTCCGTATCCTTCCAAAAAAAATTGGGAAATAATCGGTAATGGGTTAATAATCGACCTGGGCGTCTCGCACTTATTTTAAGTTAGTATCCTTTCCTTCAAATAACGCAAAATAGAGAGTAAATATATAAATATGCAATATTTTTTGTTTTGGCGGTCAACATTTTTACCCGCTTGTTTCGTCTTGATCTTGCCCCCACAATTTTACCACCCAATCGCCGCCACTGTGTGTTCCCGGGTCTTTCCTTCGAGATAGACCCCGAACCGTTGCCAATAGCCCACTGTGCAGCTCTAATGTGACGTTAATTAACAAAACGAAACCAAACCTATATACCCGTCACCAATAGCCCATTATGTTGCTATGAAATAGTGAGTACGTTAACTCAACCGTTAATTCAACCAATTAGCCAACGTTTCATATCCACCTTGCCGAGATTAAATTGCAAAAACAAACAATCGCAACGCGACAAAATCGCCAGGTGAGAATTGCGCACTGAACACTAAAACCTTGTTTCCTCTTTGGGCGCGTTGAAACCAATTGAAAGCTGCCATGCTGGCCCCAACATTTTTTTTAAGTGATTTAGTGGTGTTTTTTATTACCAAAGCATTGTAGAAATATTAAATGTAATTAAATATTATATTTTCTTCTTTTAGAATTAATTTTTATGTTGCCAAACAAATAGTTTTTGCTCTTGCTTTTTAACTACTTCTACTTTGACTTGCAAAGGACTTCCTATTTTAATTGCAGATTGCATTTAAAATGGGTTTAAAAAGAAAAGAAAAAAACTTAGCCACAAGCAATATATGTCGGCGTATTTCAACATGAAAAATGTACGAAATATTGCGGTATCAAGCAAAGTGGGGCAAATCATGGCGGCTTCCATATCGACTTCAAGTCAACAAAATGTCTTGTCCGATCCAGAAGTTACAGTTAGAGATCAGTGGAATTGCGGACGCTGAAGCGAAAAGTAACCTTTAACCAATTTAGAACATTGGCCACTTTAGTCGCGAAAATGTTAATAACTTTTAAAATAGTTCGTCAGAATGAGAAAAAAAAACACCCGAAGGAAGGCACAATTTTTAGCTGTAGTGCAATGTTATTTTAACCAATTAACCAATGCCAAAATGAAAATACACGGTAGCATTAAAATTCTAATACCTAGGGTTTATAACTGTCGCGTTATGGTTCAATGTCCTCATGCCTATTCATGTTGCATGGGGTGCCAGCTCAGGTATTGTCCTTGTCATCTGACAATGGTTCAAATTCCGAGGTAGTGTGCCCAGATCTTTCCTTCGGGATAGATACTGAATCATCGCCTATTGTGAGGCTCTATTGAGATTATGCATAGGTCAGTGGGTATAGAATATTTGTACTGAACTGGTTGCTAGTACTTTTTACATAATATAATCTCACTATCATTTTCTCCCTATCATTATTCCTTGTGCAGACTGAACCTGTACATGAAGCTATTCCTGGTCATGGGCATCACTTGGACGACAGAGTTCCTTCCCTGGCTGACGGGCATTCGCTTCCTGTATGCCATCGCAGGCATGATGACAGCCCTGCACGGCATCGTGCTCTTCGCTATCTTCGTCTGCAAGAAGAAGATCCTCGTCAACTTCTACCACGCTCTACAATCGAAACGAAAAGCGAAGACGTCCACTGTATTCTATTCCACTAGCCAGCAGACTTTGTCCTCCAGTAGCAATAAGAAGTGCTCGGTGGCCAAGTTGAGCGACAGTCAGTTTTAAACGTGCAAGGAGTATATCTGTCGTAAAGAAAGACGTGTATTGTGCTTCCATCTGTTGGTCTGGTCTCCACCATTTGAATTTAATTTGTAAGGATAATTACCATGCCTTGTTAACCTCTTCGTCTACAACAGCAAGTGAGAGTTGTTGTTAAAATAATCAGGTCAAAAGTAATTATCACGAGTCAGACTCGTGATGTATTGGTAGGGTCAAAAGGCCCAGACTCGTGGTTTGTGGATAGACATGCTCTCACTTTATTTATTCAAATGGTTATCCTAGTATTTTAATAAGCTGCCCTCCTCTTTACATTCCAAGCGTCCATGTCTCGCGTAATTAATAAAATAAATTGATACCGTAAGTGGGGGTTACTTTACTACTTGTATGGCAACTTTAAACCACCTGTTGAAAAAAGTTTCACATTCGAAAAAAGGCGGAACAATCAGTGAAAGAAATCAAACGTATATTTTTGTTTTCCTGTAAGGGCTAAAATTCTGCTGTTCAACGATATGTATGTTTTTTTCCTCGCTTACTGTTATGGGAGCTAAAAGTACTGTTGTGTAGGTATAACATGTGTTTTCTTCCAATGGAAAAAAGGAAAATATTTACCAGTGGAAAATGTTTTCAGGGTACACGTGGTTAACATGTACCCTGAAAAAGGTAAGTGCACAGTTGTATTATATAACTATCAATTTGAAAGTATTACTAATAAACGTTATGATCTTTTGCTTCTTATTCAGGTTACAAATTATTATTTTTGTACCACACTTATTACTTAATTGATGAGTATTTTACAAACATGATTTTTAGCCCTACTCATTAACAAAAAAATAATTGAATAAAAGCATGTAAAAACAGGACTAAAGATAATATTCTACCATACCCATTGTATTTTAACCGCCTTCCATAATTTTCTCATAAACATCCTTTTTTTATCATTCTATGTAAAAATTCATTCACTTTTATCGTTAATTTTAATTTCATACGACTCATTGATATGTCATTCTCATTATTCTCTTAGTCTCTTAGTCCAGTAGTATTATCTAAGAATTGATAGAAAATACATGTTATAAAGCCAATTTTGTCTAATGTTTGTGTTTTGATTATCATTGCATTCCAGCCTTGTTAAATTATACCATTGTAATATTTTGTGCTGTAAAAGAACTATATTAACTTCTTTATTGAGAATTGAAATAAGCATATTCTCAATATTACCCTAAGTATACTTAAATCTGTATAAATGTTTTACACACAGAGGTTCGAAATCTTGTACATAGCCAGTTTGCGAACAGATTAAAAAGTATATATTTCACCTTATATTAAGTTATGATTTTATATTCTCATATATTTAAAAGGGAGAACATTGCTATTTTTGTGAAATATGCGCTTTAAATTTGGATTGTAAGTTATTTATATAAGTCAATAAATATATATTAATACAACTATACGTGGCTTAAATCCTATGTAATTAAACAGGTCTACAGTAACTCAGTTGTACATAAACTTGTGTATAATAAAGGTGTGCATTACGTAGCTTGTAAACATCAGCAGTGTTTGTTCACATGACACTCTCATCCGCAAAAATTAACGGCGTGTATACGGGACTGGTGCACGATAAATCTGATCGGGGTCCAAAGTCTCGACGTCTATTGAAGGCGTTGGGTGCCAGTTCAGGTGTTTCCTCGTCATCTGACCATGGTTCTAAAATAACGAGGTGCAGGTATGAATGAATGTGTGTGTAAATGTGTATGTGTTCCCGAGCCTTTCCTTCGAGGTTCGAATCCGTGCAATGGACTCGACATAGAAAAGTAAAAAAGTAGTGATCTTGCGATCGGAGGGTTGCCAGCTTCGCTACAAAAATACTAGAAAGTCGTCCAGAATATCCAACAAATTATACTGGCGTGTATACGGGACTGGTGCACGATAAATCTGATCGGGGTCCAAAGTCCCGACGTCTATTGAAGGCGTTGGGTGCCAGTTCAGGTGTTTCCTCGTCATCTGACCATGGTTCTAAAATAACGAGGTGCAGGTAAGAATGAATGTGTGTGTAAATGTGTGTAGCGGCGCTACAATCACAGTACCGCACAATCACCAGCTAAAACGCCCGTCGCCAATAGCCCACTGTGTAGCTCTAGAGCACGAGACGTCCGTCACCAATAGCCCACAGTGCAGCTCTAGTGCGACGTCAATTATCGAACCAAGTCGCGTAGGATGCTGCTTGCCACACCGGGTTTCAAACGGCGGTGTATGCAAATAGAATACGTCGTTACTATCTATAAAAGAAGAATCCGGCGCTCTACCACCAGATGAGTTCGGATGCGGAGCGAACTGCAACAGAGGCGCTTTCTATTTCCTAAAGTTTTCGTTTTCATCTAATGTAAATAATTCTTGTAGAAAAATTAAACTTTATATTTTCGTAACAATAATTGTCTCTATTTTTAATAATCATTTTTAAGTCTTTAAATTTTAATGTTCGATTAAGACCTATCAAGAAGGTAATCTAGTGCTCTGAAAGGTCGCAAGACAAAGAGCACTAGATGTGTATGTGTTCCCGGGTCTTTCCTTCGAGGTTCGAATCCGTGCAATGGACTCGATATATAAAAGTTAAAAATTAGTGATCTTGCGATCGGAGGGTTGCCAGCTTCGCTACAAAAATACTAGAAAGTCGTCCAGAATATCCAACAAATTATACTGGCGTGTATACGGGACTGGTGCACGATAAATCTGATCGGGGTCCAAAGTCCCGACGTCTATTGAAGGCGTTGGGTGCCAGTTCAGGTGTTTCCTCGTCATCTGACCATGATTCTAAAATAACGAGGTGCATGTATGAATGTGTGTGTGAATGTGTATGTGTTCTCGGGTCTTTCCTTCGAGATTGACCCCGAACCGTCGCCAATAGCCCACTGTGCAGCTCTAGTGCGACGTTAATTAACCAAACCAAAATCAAGACAATCTCGCATTGACTGCACATTTTCATGCAGTGTTGCCTAACCTTTATGCAACCACATATTTTCTACAGGACCTTTTGTAACTTAAAGGCATCGATGCATACACAATTTTAAATAGATTGTGAGATTTATATATTTTCTAAAACACTAAGCTTTTCTGCATACTGCGCTGTTTAATTTTTTCTAATAGATAAACTATAAGTAGTTTGAATAATTTTTTTAACATTGTATAGTCAGGGTGCCAAATCGAAAAGCTTGTTTTGGCGTACGGAGAAAATGTTTTAGTGGTTTCTGATGTAGTAAATGGTGTAGGTTTCAGAATCGATTGATGCCACTCTGTAAATTTTGAGCATTTTGAAATATCCAAGATGGCGCCTGCCGCGCACGGTTCGCGAACACTTGTAAAGCTTATTTTGGCTTACGAAAAAAAAAAATCATGGTTTCTGATGTAGTAAATAGCGTAGATTTCAGAACCAATTGATGCCACTCTGCAAAACTTGAGCAATTTGAAAAATCCAAGATGGCGCATACTGCGAATCCTTCGCAAAGAGTGAAAAACTTTGTTTTGACAGATGGAAATTTTTTTTTCATAGTTTCTGTTACAGTAAATAGCGTAGATTTTACAACTGATTGATGCCACTCTGCAAAATTTGATAAATTTGAAAAATCCAAGATGGCACCCGCGAGATATTCGTCGTTCATTTGAGTGACGCTGTGATCGACGAAATACATTAGTGTTGCCCAAATCGAAAAGCTTGTTTTGGCGCAGGGAGAAAATGTTTTAGCAGTTTCTGATGCAGTAAATAGCGTTGATTTCATAACCGATTGATGCCACTCTGTAAATCTTGAGCAATTTGAAAAATCCAAGATGGCGCCAATGATAGACATTAAAAAGATGTCCACTTTGGAGTGTTGTAATAGTGGCATGTGAGACATTTTTCTTAATGTTTTTTGATCCAGGAATCAGAATACAATGTTATTTTTCACATAAAATAACTGTGGAAACTTATTTGGATGTTATTCCAAGATGGCGCCCAAGAGATGGCCGCTTTAAAAATGTCCACTCTAGAGTGTAGTAATAGTGGCATGTAAGACATCGTTTTAAATGTTTTTGGGATCATAGAATCTGAATAAAATTTGATTTTTCACTTAAAATAAATCTGGAATACAATTCAGGTGGTCTTCCAAGATGGCGTCAATGGTGACCACTATAAAAATGTCAAATTTAGAGTGTAGTAATAGTGGCATGTAAGATATCGTTTTTAATGTTTTTAGGTCAAGAAACCTGAATATATTGTTATTTTTCAATTAAAATGACGGTAGAAACTATTTTAGATGGTAAACTGATGAATATTTTGCATGTGCAGTCTATTATAATTATTTAAAGTATGCCACTGTTTATGTGAAGTTCATAGAAAAGATGCCACAAAGATGTTTAGAAATTTTTTTGAAAGAAGAACATGGGATGAGATTTATAAGTCGTTATTGGAATGCGATATGGTTCGATACGATGATAGATAACAATAGTATGGGATATATACATGTTGTAAAAGGGTCTTTTTTGACGGGTCTTACACTAAACATGTTGGAGTCAAGCGATGGGTTTCAAGTGTACTTGTGAGGAATCAGCCAGAGAATAATTTTTGCAAAGTGGCAGAACTGGAATTGTGCATGCAGCTTTTAAATCCATCAGAGCACAAAAGGCCTAGTACACATTGTGACTGGACATATTGCATCAAGAAAAATTAACTTTGGCAGTGCTTTTGAATTGGGTGGTAAATGTGTACTGAAGTTTAAAGACACCCTTCCAAGTGGTTTTTATGACAGTTTACAGAAAGGTGTTGTCAGCATGGATGAAAGGAAACAATGCTCTGCACAAAAGGTGACCACACATATGGAAGCTACACTTTTATAATTCAGAATAATAGTCCTTCAGGCAATCAAATGCATACAAATGGTCGACATATTAAAATACGAATTTGCTAAAATGAATGCGTTTCTTTAGTGATCTCAATAAAGCAGGTTTCCTGTCTCAGTCTCTCTCTAAACATAAACGTGGGCACATTAGCAAATTCGTATTTTAATATGTCGACCATTTGTAAGCATTTGATTGCCTGAAGGACTGTTATTCTGAATTATAAAAGTGTAGCTTCCATATGTGTGGTCACCTTTTGTGCAGAGCATTGTTTCCTTTCATCCATGCTGACAACACCTAATATTGTTATCAATCATCGTATCGAACCATATCACATTCCAACAACGAGTTATACATCTCATCTCATGTTCTTCTTTCAAACAAATTTCTAAACATCTTTGTGGCATCTTTTTTATGAACATTACATAAACAGTGGCATACTTTAAATAATTATAATAGACTACACATGCAAAATATTCATCAGTTTACCATCTAAATTAGTTTCTACAGTCATTTTAATTGAAAAATAACAATATATTCAGGTTTCTTGATCTAAAAACATTAAAAACGATGTCTTACATGCCACTATTTCTACACTCTAAATTGGACATTTTTATAGTAGTCATCATTGACCATCTTGGAATACCATCTGAATTGTATTCCAGATTTATTTTAAGTGAAAAATAACATTGTATTCAGATTCCTTGACCCCAAAACATTTAAAACAATGTCTTACATGCCAGTATTACTACACTCTAAAGTGGACTTTTTTAAAGCGGCCATCTCTTGGGCGCCATCTTGGAATAACATCCAAATAAGTTTCCACTGTTATTTTATGTGAAAAATAACATTGTTTTCAGATTCCTGGATCAAAAACCATTAAGAAAAATGTCTCACATGCCACTATTACAACACTCCAAAGTGGACATCTTTTTAATGTCTATCATTGGCGCCATCTTGTATTTTTCAAATTGTTCAAGATTTACAGAGTGGCATCAATCGGTTTTGAAACCAACGCTATTTACTGCATCAGAAACTGCGAAAACATTTTTTCCCTGAGCCAAAACAAGCTTTTCAATTTGGGCAACACAGATGTATTTCGTCGATCACAGCGTCACTCAAATGAACGACGAATATCTCGCGGGCGCCATCTTGGATTTTTCAAATTTATCAAATTTTGCAGAGTGGCATCAATCAGTTGTAAAATCTATGCTATTTACTGCATCAGAAACTATGAAAACATATTTTCCATCTGTCAAAACAAAGTTTTCCACTCTTCGCAAAGGATGCGCAGTGGGCGTCATCTTGGATTTTTCAAATTGCTCAAGTTTTGCGGAGTGACATCAATAGGTTCTGAAATCTACGCTATTTACTACATCAGAAACCATGAAAACATTTTCTCCGTACGCCAAAATAAGCTTTTTAAGGGTTCTCGAACGGTGCGCGGCAGGCGCCATCTTGGATATTTCAAAATGCTCAAAATTTACAGAGTGGCATCAATCGATTCTGAAATCTACGCTATTTACTACATCAGAAACCACGAAAACATTTTCTCCGTACGCCAAAACAAGGTTGACCTATTTTTTGGCATTTGGCACCCTGACTAGTATGATATTTTTAACATTGTATGGTAAAAAAAATCCGCATGTTTATACGGAATTTATTATTTATCCACATTTTCTCAACTATGTTTTTTGTTTTTAGGTAAACATAAAATATATACTATTAAACTTTAACACCCAATGACTTATTTATGTATTCCTTGAAGTGGGTTTAACATATTCACCCATGTATTTACTGTTTCAAAGTTTGTTTATTTAAAAAAAAATAACCTAAGTACATATAGTTTTTTTCAAAAATATCGAAATTCCGACAGTTTTTATAGCCAAAACTGTTTTATGTTTAAATCCGTGATTTAATTTATGTAGCTGTTAAATTTGCAAAGTATTAAGGTAAATGAACGAGTAGAATTTTTTTTAGAAAAATATGCCTAAAGAGAAACATTTTTAAGAAAATTAGAATTTAGTGAAAAACTTCCGTATATTTAGTGCCTATAATACAATATTTAAAGAATTATTTAAAATATTTCTAGTTTAACTAGAACAAAACTTTAAACAGTGCTGTACTAAAAAAGGTCAAAGTTTTAGAAAATGTATAAACTTAAAAATACTTTTTTTTTTAAATTTGCGTGCACCTACCTTCTCAAGAAACAAGACAATTTCTTGACTAGTTTCGATTGTAAGCAATATACAAAATGTTAGCTACATTTTCTTCTATTGATCAATATCGTAAAACTAATTTAATAAAATAAGTCTTTGAATATTTTGTTAATTTTAAATATATACAGCTACGTTTTTTAAATCCTGTAGAATTCAACAAGTCTATAGCAACCTATACACACTTGTATATAATAAAAAAATTATATCACATTTTTTTTCTTGCAATTAATAAAGTATGATTTTTTCTTTAAAAAGTAGTAAAATATAGTAGGAATTCACAGCAGCTCAAGGACCCTCAGTTGTCCAGTGGATAAAGGCTTTCGGCTGGTAATAAGAGGATTGCAAACTCGAGCCCGACTTGACAAAATAAAAGTAAAATGTAGTGATCTTGCAATGGGATGATTACCAGCTGCCCTATTAAAATACTAGAAAGTCGTCTAAAAATCTCCAATAAATTATACTGGCGTGTATAAGGAACTGGTTCCCAATAAATATGATAGGGGTCTCTAATGTCCTGACACCTATTCAAGTTGCGTTGGGTGCCATCTCAGGGGTTACCTCGTCATCTGACCATAGTTCACAAATAACAAAGTATTTTCTTGCAGCCGGAAACGTTCCCAAATCCACAGCAGTTCAATGTATAAAAATATTTCATATAATTAAGTATTAAATTTCAAAATAAACTAAAAATTTCAGTTGTTGAACCATACATTTTATCTACCTAAGAAGTGATATATTTAAATAAAACAACGCAAAGTATCTTGATCATAAAAATACAAATTGTAAGTATTCATAAGCATATTAACTTTTTAATTTAAAAAAAATCCTCGATTCTAACCGCTAATAGGCTATATTCTGAAAGAAAATTTACCCTACGCTAAAATCATAATATTAATAAATATAGAAACGACAATTTGAATTTACTCTGGTAAGCATATCCATTACTTTGCCCTTTGCGCATGTTTCTCTGCCGAAAACATATCCTCCCAGAAAAGCAATATTTAAAGATACTCTTGAAAAAATATTTATACAAAAAAACAGGTATTGGTCCTGTGTAGGACGATTTAAGTTTCACCTTGCTACAAATTGCAAATAAAAGTTTCTAAAGGAACATTTCGGACATGTTGGTAAATATTCATTGAGAGCGTTAACTCAATCATGAGTAAAGTAAAGTTCTTTCTATAATATTTAGTAACAAAAATTACCATCGGTAAGGTATTCTGCTCATAATCGGTGGTTTGTGATTTCGAATATAACCTTATGTAGTATAGCGATCTCGTGATCGGAAGTTTGCCAGTTTCGTTCATCATAGCCTGCAAAAAATATATAATGTTAATGCAAATAAGCTTAATAGATCTCAATTAGCGTAGAAATCAAATATACGGTTTAATACACAATCCACTGGAATCCTGTTACATATAGTCTGTTGTGCATCTGTAACGAAAGCATAATCAAATTAAATTAAACGATATTAACATATTTTTATAACACTAGTATGTTACGCCGTAAAATAGTTTTAACGTGCAAAGAATGATTTTTGAAATATTTTGATAATTAATGCCATTATAATTGTTTAGTGACCGATAAAAAAATCCGATGCAAATGCTTTATTAAATCTTGAATTATACAATTCTAACAAATAGGCACACGCGCTGATTTTTATATAAGTTTATGTATGCAAATATATTAAAATTATTTTTTAATATATTTTATTTCTAAAATTTTAAATGTGTAAATATCAGTGAAATATAATTATAATTAATGTATATTAGAATATCGTCTGCCCTAAACACAAAATTTATAATTGGACAATTCGATATTTTTTAAAGTATTAAAATTTTCTGAATCTAAGTAAATAAGTTATATTTATTTTTCGATATTTGCATTTACTGTTTTGATTTATTACAGTTTTAACTGATAATTAAAATATTTCACAAATCACAAAATACAAGCAAGTTTAATGCTTTGGAAAACTGAAATGGAATACATATTAAAACTTTAAATTTTCTATTAAAATATGATATACACTGACTCCCATAAGTGTTCGTACACTTACGAATTTCAAAGAAATACTGCTCTATTTATTATAAAAAATAATATTTCAGAATGGGAATTTTTTATTAAGATATATAAGTTGTTCTTAACAAAACTATATAAAATATTTTAAAAACATAGTAAAACTTTTTTTTTGAAAAATCAATAATTTAAAAGTATCAAGAAAATTATCTCACAAAAGTCTTCGTACACTTTAAAAAAATCACTACACATTAATAAATATTGCATTTTTTCGGTAAATTAGTACTTAGTAGGATGTCCTGTAACATCCACAACAGTTTTTAAACGTCTGGGCATAAATTTCATTATTTTTTTTGTAATTTTTGTATCAATTTCTTCTATACTTCGATTATTACTTTTTTAAGTTCGTTTTTCGTTTTAATGTCGAATCTTCATACTCCTAACCTTTAGTTCTTTACATATGTATTTTATTAGGTTTAAATTCAGCGACTGAGTTGTTTTTTCAGAACTTTTGGACAATTATAGAGGCAACAGAAACAAATATTAAGAGCCGTGTTCTAAAGATCGTTATCTTGATAAGAAACAAAGTTGATTCCGATACCCAAATTTTTAGCTTATAATTTGAAATTGTGTGTTAAAATATTTAAATAAACATGCTGATTCATTATGCTATAATCAAATACCAAATTACCTAGTTCTGATGCTAATTTGTACCCTTGCACAAGGACACGTCCAAACCATGCTTTTCTGTTCCGATTAAGTTATTGGTATTTGCGAAGGTAATCCTAAGCTTTCTATTTTTCGCAATAACAAGAAATTTTCTTCGGCGGAACGCTCATGTAATCCAGCTCATCTGAGCACTTGTCGAACAGTTTCGATTGAAATTGAAGTAGAACATGTTTCATTAAATACTGTAGATATTTTTACAACACTCAAACGTGAATTTTTCATAATTTTTCTAACTGTAAATCTCTGATCACGTTCAGTTAACTTTGCCGGATGACATTTTCTTACCTTGTTTTTGATTCAATTTTCTTCTTTAAAGCATTTTATCACATACTGCACGTAGAATTGGATAAATTTATTGATTTAGAGATACTCCGAGATGACTTACAACCATTTTGATGAGAAATTATCAATATTCGAATACTATTCTTTGTTTCCTTACGACTACGATTCATTTTTAAGTAATAAATATAATATTACAAAGTAAACAAGCAAAAATTAATACCAAACGAATATTAAATGTCACCACAATGCAAAAATTAAAAAAAAGCGACAGACGATAATTTTATTTATGAATTTATTCGAAAATGTTTTGGTGTACGATCACTTTTGTGGCGTTTTTTTTCTATGTGTCCTTGCATTTTTATTTTTATAAAAAGAAAATAATTCAACATTTAAAGAAAATACATTAGGTTTTATTTAGAATAACATGGAGATGATGTGAAATAATATTGGACTTTATATTCGAATTCAATTCCAGACTATAACGCTTTTTCTACAAATTTTTAAAGTGTACGAACACTTTTGGGAGCCACTGTATTTATTTATTTATTTATTTATTTTAAAAATTGGTTTTGAATTTTATTAAAATGCGATTGCTTTTAGACATTAAATGTTCAAATAAAACAATTTCATATAATTTAATAAGTATTAAAACGGTCTATGTAATAAACTATGTGATTAGAAAATACACTTTAATTAAAATCGTTGGCATAAATTGAAAAACAAATATAAAAATTTTAGGACATTTCGGGAAGAATTTTAAAATGTAACAAGAGATTAATAGAATTGTCATATACATGTCCGAGAAGAAAATGCAAAAAGAGTAGTGTACAATTTTGTAAGTCCCGCAACTTTTCTACACAGCCGAATTACACATATATTTCGAAACTAATTGTACGATAAAATACAATATACATAAACTTTCATGTATGGTGATCACCACAAAATTGTTTACGTTATTTAAAGATTAATTTAGATGTAAATTTGGTTATTGTTTAAAAGGCAATAAATTTAAAAGCATTATAAAATTTAATCTAAAAATTCCAAAAATGTTATTCTGTTTTCGAAACTCGATTAAATGTATTACTACAATTCAAACAAAATCACCAAATTTTTTATCATTCGAGAAAGCTGCTAGTTGGAATAGCCAGCGAAAGGATATTTTGTGCGACTAAAAATTGTCCAGTGAGTGGATACAATTTGAGTTTTCCAGTGGCATGCAACTAAATAGTTTAGCTGCATCTCCGATAATTGCCAGTACGCAGATAGCCTAATAATTACTCGTATATTACATTTGTCCAACTCACTTGGCTTATAGAATAAGGAAACTTATACAGACCATCTTATGGGGAATCATAAAACAAAATATTGGCAAAAAAAAATCTATTACTTAACTCGTTATAGTGATGGCAAATATCCTATTGACTTTTGCATTTATATTCTGTCGTGTTTCTTTTCAACAAACGTGTTACAAAGTAATTGACCTTTAAAGAATCTTACTTGTTTAACAAGTATTTATTCTTTTCTTAAGCAAAAATGCTGAAAAGTGCAAAAGGATGGTCGCTTTCATTAGAAAACATTTTAGTCTGTAATTATTCTAGAACAAGGTCAAAATACCATGTGGTCTGAGTAGAAGTGCTGATGACATTATTAAGATTTCGTAAAAAAGTGCTTCTCGCTTCTGCTAATTTGCTTATGCGAGCAATTCAATCTTTTCTGACATAATAGGCCACATTTTCTAACCAGCAACACCGGTTTTATCGTAAGTTTAATAGACTCGCCTATATACCTAGTTCAGATATATCCTAGACATAAAGTAACCAAAACAAAGTTAAGTCCACTAAAATAATGAGTAATAGTTTTAAAAAGTTTTTATGGCCTACTATTAATGTATTCTAGTTCGAGTAAATTAAGAATGCTCGGATTTAATTTTATCCACATTATAATGAAATTATTGTTGAATATGCAAAACAATAATTTAAAAAAAACCTTAACAACTGTTTAATTTTTTTTTATTTAAACTTATTAATTTCTCCGATTTTCTTTTCTTTTCTTATAATTACATTTTTAATATAATTATATACATTAATTATAATTTTAAGCATTTTACCCTACTATTCCTTCTACACTAAACTATAAAAAAAATTAATGCACTTTCACAAACAGAACCACAAGGTTATTGAAATAATTTATATTTTGCAAAAATAATTAACTATCTAAATTCCTACAAATTAACAGAAATCTGCACTTACACCATATGAACTGCGAAAGAAACACAAAACAAATCTTTTTATCCAAGTGTCCTAAGAAAATATTAATGTTTCCTTTATTTTTCCAAAACCTGGACCTCCAGTAATTGTCGAAGTAAGTAATTTTTTGCGTGACGCAAGTATTCCGCATATAACGGTACTTCCCATGATGCAGCAGGGGAAACGTCAGATAGTTCGTACAAGAAGACCACATTTGGCGATTTATCCTAACATTTTATTTTTATGTCGGATTCGTAGACATTTTTTCGCATTACTAGCTTTATTAGATTATTTTTTCATCTCTATGCAATTTACATAATTGTTATACTCTTACGCCAGAGGGTGACGTAGTGGTAGAGTACTTAACTTACAATCGGAAGATTGTGGCGATTGTGGTTTCAAATATTGACTTTGGGAGTGCAGAGATGTCGTGATCGGAGGATTGCTAGTTTTGTTTCTCGTTGTCCACCAAAAATATTCGACGCGGTGCGTGAGAGGCCAGATCGGGCTCTCGTCATCGGACCACGTTTCAAAATTCTGCGGTAAAGGAGTGGCCCAAAGCCCAGCGGCTTATAATCGAAGGATTACGAGTTCGAATATTTATAAGGACTTAACATATGTGTAGTCCAGATGCAAAAGCCGCTATGCACGAAAAACTTTTTGCGAAAAACTGTCAAAACCTAACTAGTTAATACAATAATATTTTTATGTACAGATTTTGTACAGCAGACAAAGCACAACAATTTTTCACTAAAATGTGTAAGTTTACAGATTACTTAATAACTTATATAATCGAAATGTTGATGTTAACATAACTTATTTTTGCAACTGGAATAGAGCCCCAGTTGCTCAGTTAATAAGGCGTTCAGCTACTAATCAGAGGATTGGTGGTTCGAATCCGGGAAATGGACTTGACATAGAAAAGTAAAAAAGTAGTGATCTTGCGATCGGAGGGTTGCCAGCTTCACTACAAAAATACTAGAAAGTTGTCCAGAATATCCAAAAAATTATACTGGCGTGTATACGGGACTGGTGCACGATAAATCTGATCGGGGTCCAAAGTCCCGACGTCTATTGAAGGCGTTGGGTGCCAGTTCAGGTGTTTCCTCGTCATCTGACCATGGTTCTAAAATAACGAGGTGCATGTATGAATGTGTGTGTGTGAATGTGTATGTGTTCCCGGGTCTTTCCTTCGATATTGACCCCGAACTGTCGCCAATAGCCCACTGTGCACTCTAGAGCGACGTTAATTAACAAAACAAAACAAAACAAAACCAACTGGAATAAGGTTTGGTTTGGTTAATTAACGTCGCACTAGAGCTGCACAGTGGACTATTGGCGACGGTTCGGGGCCTATCTCGAAGGAAAGACCCGGGAACGATGCCTCGTATTTTTGAACCGTGGTAAGACGACGAAGACAACACCTGAGCTGGCACCCAACGCCTTCAATAGACGTCGGGGGGTATCACTCACCATCAATGGGTACACTATATATGGTGGATATTTTTGGTGAGCAAAGGTTTGGTTTGGTTGGTTTGTTAAAAAACGTCGCACTAGAGCTGCACAGTGGGCTATTGGCGACGATTCGGGGTCAATCTCGAAGGAAAGACCCGGGAACACATACACATTCACACACACATTCATACATGCACCTCGTTATTTTAGAACCATGGTCAGATGACGAGGAAACACCTGAACTGGCACCCAACGCCTTCAATAGACGTCGGGACTTGGACCCCGATCAGATTTATCGTGCACCAGTCCCGTATACACGCCAGTCTAATTTTGTTGGATATTCTGGACGACTTTCTAGTATTTTTGTAGCGAAACTGGCAACCCGGTGAGCAAAGGAATTATTCTGATACCGAAACCCCGAACCGCCGCTAACAGCCCACTATGCTGCTCATGTGTGACGTTAATTCAACCAACCAACTCTACGCGTGTAAAGTTTAGAGGGAAAGCCACCCCAACAGCAATCGCCTTGGCGACCCATTTGGCGATGGCGTGACACTCCAGTAACCCCAACCACTCCCAGCCATTTGCGCGTGTGGGGAGGCGCCTGTGGCTTTCATCGAGTCACTCTCTTCTACTGGAATCATCCCTCTCCGCATCCCTCCTCAACACACCCTCTCGCAATCCGATTCTTCATCTGCATCTCCAATAAATGAACACGGAGATTCCCTAATTACCGATCACCAGACTCAACAGTTATACATCACAAAACTTACAGGTGACCAGAGGTGATTTTATTGGCGCGATTGGTTGATAAGAAAAAAATCGAAGACTGTGAAAATGCGTCTGTAGTGCTTGTATAATCCAAGAGATTGTTGTGTTTTTTGTGTGGATAAGGTGATATTTCTGGGAATCAGAGATGAACGAGCCACCGTCAGAATGCAGCATCAAGGTGGTGTGCAGGTTCCGGCCGCTGAATTCGGCCGAGGAGAAGGCGGGCAGCAAGTTCATGTCCAAGTTCCCCGCGGGCAGCGAGGATTGCGTCAATGTAGGGGTAAGTGAGAAATCTGTTTAATTTGGGGAGGAAATATTCGTATGGGTGAAATGTTGTTGCTTAAGTTAATATCTCTGTTTTTGGTTAAGAACAATCAAGTACTAAGCTTTCGGTGAGTGGTCTGAAAGTTTCGATAGTTTGTTTTGAATTGATTTAACATTTTGAGGGATAGCGACGTATATATCTGTACGTGAATCGTCAGTTTTCCCAGCGATACGAATAAAAAATTAAGTTTTTTAAAATCGATCACTGTTCAAGTGGATTGTTGCTAATATTGATTGAATAAAGTGTAAGGTTTGTAAAAAGCTGGAAAAAAAATTGTCGCTTTCCGATCGGTTTTCAATTATGGACTTTTAAATTTGTAATCACAATTGGGTAGTATTAATTTTTCTGCGATATTGGGCAGTTGTAAATTGTTTTAGGAATTGGGTAGTTGTAAATTTTTTGCTTAAATTAGGCCCTGAATACATAATTTTTTAATTCATGAAAATACCAAAATTGACATTTTTTCTAATCTAAAGCATTGGGGAAACTATTAAAAGCTCTTTCTGATAAAAGTAAAAAAGGCATTTGCTAAAAGTATAAATCAAACCCTCTACAGTGAAAATAATTTTACTACTTCGAAAATTTGTTCAATACTCTGAACGTAGGTCATTTTTCCACCTTTAAGTTAATGAAATATTTAATTAACTTAAATGATTATGCCACTACCTATGAATAGCACTATTAATAAAAGGTGTTTATTTTTTATGACATTAGTATTTATAAAGCAATTGTAATAGATATAAGTAACATAGATTAAATCTTCATACGCTTTTTTTTAAATATGTTTTCTTCCAAAATAATAATTTCTTATACTCAGGCCATCGTTACCCTACTCAATCAGAATAACAGTTAAAATAATAAGATTTAAAATTTGAAATTGCATTACTATATGTCAACGTTAAATAAACTGCAGATTAACAACGTAAATTATTATTTGTCTCATAAATAAAATAATTATTCATGAAGTAATTATATTATTGTAGTCTCTCTTTTAAATACACCACATATTTTATTGTCGTTTAATTCATCTGACATGATCAGCTAATTTTGTTTTTATGTATAGAAAATAAATAGTTCAACCCTAAATTTTTCCACTGAAACAAATGTATTTTATTAAAATTAGTAAGTTTAAGAATTTGTTAATATTTGTTTTTTTTAATTAAAATTCCCTCTTCTGAACGTAAGTTTAAGTAGCTAACATTAAATTTCTTTAACAATAGGTTATTGTGTGAGAAATTTTTATCGTTGTTATATATTTAATTTAATTTTGTCACGAAATATTTTTTGGTTAAATTTTAAGGATTTATAATCAACTTGTTCCCTAAAAAAAGTACTTGCATTACTATGAATTTAAAATTATGACAAAATATTACCGTTTATTAAATGAACTTTGACCTTAAGTATTAGGAATTACACATTAACTTACAAAAAAAATTGTAATATTTTAAATACTACAATTGTTATTTAAAATGTATTTGTATATATTTTTAATTTATATCTATGCATTTTTTTTCTAAATAAGGGAAGTGGTTTAAAAACATTGGACAGTTGTAAGACAGAACAAATTATAAAAAAAAAATCTTTAAATTGTTTGATAATTTTAACATTTTAAGGAAAAAAATATCATCATTTATTGAGATGACAAAAAGGGGAATTTAAAACTACCATTTTTAGCAAAAAGTAAAATTTGTTAAAATACAATTGTATTATTTGTTCTTGTTCACATAATGTTCAATGTGATCACCTAGCACTGAATCATAACTGTTAGCTAAAACATTTCGAAATCATCAAACTGAATAACAAAGTGCTGTCTCTTAAAAATCGTAGCATATTATTTTTGAATCTCAGTATGTGAGTATTTAAAAGAAATTTTTTTAATTAAATTTATTTTCAATAATCATCCAAAATACAAAAATATTTTTTTTTAGGTTCAAGAGAGTTAAAATTGTGTAAAAACTTTGTAATATGTATAACTGCAGCAATGTATCCTGAAGCATCACCAATAACTCCTAATTTAGCTCTTGGGTATCGTTAATTAAACGAACAAATCCAATCAGTTAGCGATGTTTGTGTCTTAAAATCTGCCATGCTACTTAATTTAATTAGTTTTTAAAGCTTATTAGTAAAGTTTCTTTACAAAAACCTTTAGCTCAGTGAACATTTAGAACACAATTTCATGGACGAAAAGTAATAATTTTTTCATGCACATGTTTATATGCTTTGTTTTCTTGGGTGTTTAATTCTATGACAGAGTTAAAACCTATTTTTAATATTTATTATTTTAGATCTGCTTACTAAAATTATAATAGATACAGAGCATTAAGAATTTCTATGTTAAACTTGTATTCAAAATTTATTTCGGATTCAAAATAATACGAAATATTCCTTGAACGAATAAAATATGTTAGTTCTATCGAAAATTCGAAAGCAAATTCAGCGACGTAATATTGTTTTCAAAAAATTTGCACAACACACGTTTTGAATATTTGCTTCTCGTATATAGATTCCAGTATATATTTATTAAAAAAAAAACATGTAACTTTCAACTTGTTTATTTTTTTCCCAAAATTCCATTGTCTTTCTATACTAATCCATTTCAATGAAAGGATTATTTTTTTAAAAAATAATCCGCAAAAAAATCTGCCCCCTCCCCTGAAAACTGAAATCCCTGTAATTCAAAACCCCTTCGAAACCATTTGTCACCTCTTTAAAAATTCGACATCAATCAATTATCGACAGATTCCGGATCTCGATTCATCTCACTTTTTGTGCCCTATGGGGGAAATATGCCCTTGAAACAGACCGAGAACTGGTGTGTGTGTATCTCCAGTCCCCATGTGTCGACTGCAGAATATCGACCAGTTCGTCCTGGAGTCGTCTGTTGAGGGGAGAGGGGGGGGGACTATCGATTTTTACCGGAGCTTTGTTCTGAGAAAACCATGTGCCTTTTCCTCGAGAGCGCTCGATATTCCAACAAGCCAAGCACGTTCTATTCTAAATTATTCCAGGGAATGTTTTTATCGTTTTGGAGATGGAGCACTGTCTGAAGATGCTAAAAGGGTAGACATTGCATATTTATATTTAAGAGGAGTTATGTAAGAGGAGTAAGGAGTTAATTTCTTCGGTCAGTTGAAATGTAAAAATGTCAAATGAAGGAGGGTAATAGAAATTGCTTGTTTTTAAAGTTAATTATAAAACGTTCTTCAAACTTAAAGTGTAATTTTGTTATTTATATGCTATCTGTCAGTATAATTAAAATTAAATAAGACGGAATTTATTTGTAAACAATATGTTGTTTTGAATTCGTTAAAATGAAGTTTATACATTAGAAAAAAAAAACTTTTTAATTTCCAAGCATGGCATAATAAGCATGGCATGGTCCCTAATTTTGATATTTTTGTGCACAAAAATTTAAAAACGGGAAATGCATAAATAATCACCCCTTTAAAATTCCAATTATAAGGATTAACTTTACAATTTTTTTTTTTCAAAAGCACATATTTAATACATAATATATTAACCAACTGACAATCGTGCCAATAAATGAAATAATGATACTCTCTTCAACAAAATATAAAAGGTTACAAACTAGTAATCACAACAAACATATTAAAGGCGTTAAAATTTGGGTTCCCAAGCCTTAAAACTTTTTTTTTTAATTATTACCTTTTAAGTTTATTTTGTCCGGAAAAACAAAATTCGTCAATATTTTTTTAAATAAATTTTTAAAAAGACCATTTTTGTGATTGAACAACACCGCGGACCACTTCGGACCATTTCGTAGACCATGGGTTGGAAGCCATTGCTCTATAACATTATCGACTACCACCTGATACCTATACTTGAAGATATATTCAATATTTATGGGGCCATGTAGTAAGTATCTATCATCATTAAAGAACACTGTATGCCTGTAGTTTGCAAAACATATACTTCCTCTGCGCATAAAAGGCTGAAAATATATATGCAGTATTCATCCCCAAGGTACCCTAAGATTCGATTTTACAAAATTCCGTTTTTTTTTTGTGTGTGTGTTTTTTTTAACAATTTTAGAAATATTGAATAAAAAAACAATTTTACAAAAATAATTCTAAGATCTAGAACGTGCCTTTGATGCTTAGTTGATAGCGCGCTGTACTTCGGAACAATAGGTCTCGGGTTCAAATCCCAGCGGGTAACTTCAAATTTGTAATGTATATGTCTTAAGGGGTTCACCAGCAACGCGTTACCAAACATCTAGTTGGTAATAAAATTTATTTTCAGTTTATACTCAGAATTTCTAATCGTTTCATATACGTAACAAACAATATATGAAATGATAGATTACGATTTGTGTCAACAACAAACATTAAAAAGTTTTCAAAATGATAACGCAATCTGCAAAAAAAAGTATCTTATCTATTTTTAAAAAAAAATTATGAATCATCGCAGCTGATTTATTTTAAAATACACACATACGGTTTAGTTGTCTTTTAAAATGCATTTATGATACCGAACTTGTTATTTTGTACATTAGCACTGGGTTGAACTTGGACGCAGCGAAAAAGAAATTAGTTCATTAAAAATTTAAAGACAATATTCAAAACAAAGGAATTTTTGTTTGTGTGCATCTCACATAAGACGGGGAATTTTTTTTATCTAAATGGCTGCTTACTAACATTTACAATAACACTTTTATGTAATTTTAAGCGTCATGCACTTTTAAATAAAATGATACTTTTAACTTATCAGAGATAGCGACATAAATATCTATCTGGGTATCCACAGTTTTTCCAACAATATATATGAGGAGGTCCGCCTCAAAACCAACTATATCCTTCAGTTAAAAATGTTCAGTATTAAAATAAAAACACTTTCGTATTATTTTTTATAGAAGGTGATAATTTTGTTTGCTCCTTATCTTAGTTATCCGACGAATCATTTTAAAACATATAAAAAAAATTAACCATTATTTAGTTATTTGCTATTTTTGTTTGGATAAAGTTGGTTTTGTACAAAGATGGCAGGCTAAGGTTGGTTTTGCAGTCAATGAAATATCTTAGAAATATTTCATCACTGTGCCCCTTTTTGAAGTTTCTTCAAACTCTTCAAAAAAAATTTTGACTCAGTTAAATACTCTTAGTTTTTGCAATGGTTAGGCTTATACAGCTAGACTTCAAAATTAAAATACAAATAGGGTTATCAAACTTAACATATTGTTTTAATCATGAAAGTTTTATTTTCAGAATATTGCATCTTTTGTCTAAATTCTATTTTTAAAATTCAAAAAGTAATTATTAGAAAAAAGTTATTAATAAGTTTAATATTAAAAAAATATATTAAATGTATACAGCAATTTCGGGAATTAAACAGTCGCAAATTTCATCGCAATTTTAATTTTGCAACACAAAACGAAATTTTGGACCAAAACAAATTATCGGTTGGCAACAGTAATGGAACATTCTGATTGATCTGGGGGATATAGTTGGTTTTGTGCTTGACTTATGGGTCAATAAAGTTGGATTTGCTCCAACCTCTACTTTTCAAACCTTTATTTTTAATGAATATAGTTCCTTTTCGAGAGGACTTTGTTGATGTTTTAGATGCCTCTCAACATGAAGATCGATATCCAATGGAAGGTGCAAGTGGAAAGAAGGAGTTAACTAAAATTTTTGACAAAAAAAAATCTAATGGATATATAAATGAAAGCTTTAAGTGCATTCCCTCAAAATTGTATAGCTCTGCTTGTTTTATTTAGGCACATACAGAGCAGTAAAAAGTATATGTTTCACTTATAATGGTTCGATTTCATAAAGCAATCCTAATTGCCAAATATGCAAAAAAGTGCCAATTGTGTTAACCTACCACCAGTAATCACGCTCATGGTCGTTGACTAGGAAAAATATCGTGCCAATTTTTTTCCTTGGCGACAAATAGTGGATGCTCAAAGGAAAGCGACCTTTTCTTCAAGATTGCTGTTGGTGGAAAAGCTGTTTTTCTCGGAAAGTGATTTTCGTCAGTTAACCCTTTCTTCCACTTGCCCCTTCAATTGATATCTAGATTTTTTTTAAAAAATGGAATGAAGTTTATTTTGTGTCGATCCTCCTCATATAATTTTTAACTTAATAAAAATTCTCTGTTGAAACCTTTTTCAATTTTAAAGCATTCGGAGGACTTTTGCTGACATTCTCTAAAGGTATCATAAGGAATGTCTTGTAATTATAAAATGGACTATTTTGAAATAAAAAAAACTACGTTATTTTGCTTGCCCGACAAAGGGTTTAGTATAGGTAGGGCAATAAAACAGCTGTTTAAGCAAATAACTAATATTAACATGCCCGTGCGATAATTATCGCATGAACAATCCCCCCCCCCCCCCACACACACCACCCATTTGGATGAAAGATAGTATAGCGAATCTTTTATGGCCAAAAAATCAAAAGTTTAACGGTCTGTTCTTAAATGTCAGCGTTATCAACGGCTTGTTTTCAAAAAACCGTTAAAAGGAATTATTTTAAACGCATTTAATAAAAAAACGTTGATATTTATGAAATGAAAGTACATCACTGGTCCATGAAATTCTCTTTCTTTTGAGACTTTATGTGTTAATATCCGTTGCGTCTAAGAGGCGTAAAAGGAAACTTTACTACAGAAATAATGTATATGATTAAATTACAACCCACGAAACCTGCAGCGATTATGCATTTGTAACTTTTTTTTTCTTTCACTGTTTGGGGGTTTAAATAATTTTTAATGCTCTTGTATATTTTTAAATATCTTAACAAATTTTAAAGAGGTAGCTTTAAAATTTTATCATATACCATTATGCTTGAGAAATGTTGTCGTTGTTCAGAAAGTAATGTCGTTTTTTTTACATTAAATTCAAACAAATAAATTTTTAGCAAGTTTTTATTTTCAATTAATTATATAATCACCCTCGTTATCAACATCCTTTTGTCATCTAGTGTGCAAATTTTCGATGCCGGGTACATAAAAATTAATTGGGTTTTGAGGAAAATAACTGGGGGCGGCATTTTTTATTTAGAAAGTATTGTAGCGATCGAAATAAATGGAAATCCGATGGTGCAATGTCGGGCGAATATGCTGGGTGACGCAGTACCTCCCACCCTAATTCATTAATTTTTTCCAGGGTTCGTCTTGCGCAGTGCGGTTTTGCATTATCGGGTTCCAGAATTACTCCTTTTCTGTTGACAATCGCTGAATCCTTTTAATTAAAGATTGATTTACTCGATACACTTGTTCACAGTAAAAGTCTGCATTCACAGTTTGTCCAGGTTCCAGCACTTCAAAATTAATTATTCCGCGAATATTCCACCAAACAGACAAAAGCGCCTTTTTGGGATGTAAACCTGGCTTAGCAGTACTTCGTAGCAATTCATTCGAAGAGAGCCACTGCCTTTTCCGTTTTGAATTATCATAGAGGACCCGTTTTTCATCTCCAGTGATCAAGACAATCAAAAAACGCTTCTGCAATGTGCCGTTGAAGCAATAAGTTGCATATGGTGGATCGGTTGGCTTTGTTTTCTTCGGATAGATTATGCGGGACCCAAACACCTGCTTTGCTTACTTTTCCAATCTGTTTCAAATGTTCTTGGATAGTCGACCAAGATTGGTTAAGAGTGTTTGACAGTTCATCGATTGTTTAACACGGATTTGCTTCCACTTTTGCCCTTAACACGTCATAGTTGTCTAAAGTTGTTGGTCTTCCTGATCGATACGAGACGGAAGAATCAAAATTACCGGATCTGCACTTAGAAAACCACCTTTGGAATTTACGAACGTCCAATGCACTTGGATAATCATCGCAAATATTTTTGGTAGAAACTCTCGCGGTAATACCATCCTTAATTTAAAAAGCATACAATGCCGGATATGTACCTCTTCTAATATTTGGCTGGCCATTTCACACAAAATTTCCACACACATTTTTAAAAAAATTATTTACAAGTAAACAAGTCACTTTTACTTTTAAATGTCTTTAGCACGACTTTAGAATACACAATGAGCTGATAAACGGTAAATGGCAGAAACGACATTACTTTCCGGTCCACCCAATATTTTTATCTATTTAAATATTAAAAGCGTTTCTGGGATAACTGCAAATCCCTGGACGTAATATCTCTGGAGCATCAGTGGGTTAAGACAATTACTCGGGTTTTAATAGAGTATAATATATCTGTTTTCAAAATTTCCTTAATAATAACTGCATTTTTTGGATGCTCATAAGACGTATTTTCCCCTCTTTAAGAGTGCGTATCTAATATACAGAAATGTAGTCGTCAAAAGCATTTTTATAAATTTTAACTTATCGCGAGAGAGCTATTATTCTTTGTTTAGATCAGATGGTCGGAATTCGGTTATACTTCCTGCATTCCTGTTATATGTGTTAACGAGTTCTTTGCATTAACACAACAACACATTTTTTTATACAAGTAGCGTAGAACCTAGACTTAGAATTTCTATCTTCAATCGTGACCAATTTTACACGTTGCTTAGCGCAGCATAATCTATTTGTTGCCCTTGTTCCATTAAACCTCAATCAACCAACGTGTCATCAATCCTACCCAATCTGGAGGTATTGGTGTAGTCATTAAATCTAGCTGTGCTGACAAAAAAAACACGTATTGGATATAACTATACCATCGCATACAGCTCTGACATCAATGGACATATAAAAATAAATCATTAAATCAATTTCAACCCTATATCGTGTCAGGTTCTATTCTAAGAAATATTTACGGCTGCTCAATTTTCCAAAAAAAAATTACGAGTGCCCAATTTGTCAGAAAATTTCAAAATGTCGTAGTCGTGATAACAAACTCCCATTTGAATTGGATTAACAATCCACATCAACTGGAAGCAATTTTCGAAACATTTCAGCTGCGGTTTAAATTTAATTTCGAAATCCTTTGGTCACCTTGGAAACTCGAAATGATGTGGTGTTCAATAGACTCTGGAATTTTGCACTGTATGAGATATTTGTCTTATGGACAAAGAACCTAATGAATAATAAGCTTTGACTTTTATTTAACGTAACACACCCATTTAAATTAAGGAATTTAAAAAAATTAATAAAAGCAAAGATTCAAATTTCCATAATTCCATCAATTGTGTATGTTTTTTTCCCTTTCCATCCAATTAGTTGGATTCAACAACTGTTCATTTTTAATTCACGAATCTTAAATTAAACCACGAATGCCCGTTAGAAAAGACTATATATCGTGTTGTTTTTACCAAGAATAACACGACTAACCTGGTCTATTTCCCTAAACTCAAGAATATTTGTCAATTTCAACCAGATCGTGTCGCCGATTGGACATGTTTAAAGTGTTCTTTGGTTCCAAGAAATACTCTCTAGAGAAATTTAGTTATTACAAAAAGAAACCTCTAAAATTAGAGATTACAAATAAAAATATTTTGCTTTTACGTACAACTTTACAATCCATACTTACTTATATAGATTGCAAATAGCAATGAACATAAATGAAATATTTTTTTAAAAAATTACCACAATTATGTTTCTTCAATTAAAGCAACGCGTTCAAAATTCAATAGAATAATAAGTTTCAATATTTTCTATTATATTAGCGGTAATTTTCAATAATGCGTTTATATCTTAAAATATTTCCAGCTTATTTATTATATGTATTTGTATATTATACATAATATTTTTTTTTCATATTTAGTTTTATAACCACGAGCAAAAACTTAAAACAATTCATTCAAAAATATTAACCCTTTGCGGTCGATGCATTTTTCGGCAGAGCAAACCAGCAACTCGAGAATATTTTCCGCATATTCGGTGAATTTTAATCAGTGCATCAAACCCTTCGAGCATGGATCCTTCATAGTAGAGAAAACATAATGTTATAATCTCGCTAACATCAAAGTAAGACCAACATGTATGGCACGTGGTTAATTATGTCATAGGGCAAAATCACATCAAAGTAAACTTTTTCTCAAAATTTCAAAATCACAGTAGATACATAAATGATACCTCATTTTAAAGGTGATAGTTTGCAGATTTTAAATATGCATTCCATGCTTATATAATATAAGTAGTTTTTGGTTCACAAGTTCATGTTTAGACTCGTCTCAATCACTTAGAAGCATGCAGTGCATATCTGATACCGATTGGAATATAAAAGTGAAAGGGATAATATCAAACAATATTCTTCTTTTAGCATGTTTTGTTTACATAATAGTTAGGGGTTCTAACTTTGATATTAAGATTTTTTGTAACTTGTTTGGTATGGTTAAAAATGCTAGTGATTTTTTTTTCCTAGCTCTTATTGGTACGTCCGTTACTATTTTTGGCTTATATTGATGCTGCAACTTTATTTTTGAACTGAAAAACTTGAAACTTTAGGTTTACTTTTTATTTGACTTAAGCAACATTATACTTAAAAAGAAATTTTATATAAAAAAAATAATTGGGTAAATCATGGTAACGGACGTACCAGTACGTCCGTTACCAAAAACCATGCATTTTCATAAAGTCAATTTTTTCTCGATAAAACCAATTTAAAAGTGTTTATATTATTTTCTGATTGAAATAAACTTATATTTTTAGAAGTTCATCATATATTCTATTACAAAATTTAAAACTAATTATTTTTAAAGATAGAGTAAAATCAAAATAACGGACATACTTTTTAAAAGAATGTTTAAATTGTTTTACTCCTCATTTATTAATTGTAGGCTAACATTTTGGTATGTTTAAAAAGAGCACAAAATTGCCTTTCACAGTGACAAAAATTTCCATTCTCATGGAAAACTGACTTGAGAAATATACATTTTTGAGTATGGTAACGGACGTTCTAATTTTGGACATGAGTTACACAAGCATGCTAATTGAGGCTCAATTACTCTGAATTGATAAATCTCTTTGACAAATTTATAATTTTTTCAATGATTTGAATGTACTAAGTTAGAAAAACAATCACAACATTTCAAGAAAAATAATTTATTATGATGATAAAAATGACGTTCGTTACCAAAAACCATGCATTTTAACAGTCAATTTTTTCTCGATAAAACCAATAAACTTATACATTTTATCAGTTCATTACATATTCTATTACAAAATTTAAAACTACTAATTATTTTTAAAAATAGTATTTTTTTTTAAATCTTATCATAAATAATATGCAGAACTGTGTGTAACAATTCTACTAAAAAAACTATATGTGGCAATTTTATGATATCTGTTTAATAACAACATGGAAAGAGTATAATTTTAGTTGAATAGTTTATCTTTAAAAAACACATTATTGCTTGTTAATGCAGTTTTCAGAAAATGAATTTTTTCATTTACTTCAATCAATCGGCTAGTGTCACCTTTTAAAGCATGCTAGGTGTTGAAAATATTAAAATGTTTTTAATCATATTTGAGTATTATATAATTCTTAATCTCTGAATATACTGAATATCTTGCATATACTTGAATTACAGAACACCAGAGTATAACTTTTTGGGCTCTTTACAAGTTTTTTAATGATCGTGGGTGTGGATGGGTTAATTAATTATGGTTTGAATTACTTTAAAAAATATCAAGATGATTTGTATGCAAGTGTATACAAATACTGCCAACGAAGTACAGACTATCGTATCGGAACAATTTCCCAATGTCTATCTGGTTGTCTTTTAAAATCAGCTACTCCTGACAAATTAACCACCTTTAGGCAAACTATTCAATTTATGTTATTGTAAGAATAATGCTTTCTACTTTCTTGATTTTGTGTAACTTGTACACATGACCTCTAGTCCCATTGGCTGTATTAAATATTATGTCCTCAACATCACCTGATTTAATAAATTTAAATAGTTGAATAAGGTCTTCTCCAGTTCTCTGATTGAGTGTATACATGTTTAAAGGTCAAGTTGGTCTATATTTTTAATTGCTGAAGTACCCTAAACCAATTTCGTAGCCCTATGTTGAACAAATCAATATATTTTATTGCTAGCATTAATTTCAGGATCTCGTAGACACTAAGCAGCATTTGAGTTTTTTAAAAATTAACCCCTTTACCTCCCTCTCTAAATACGGTAAATAAACCTTATTATTTAGGGACTAATTGAATCTTCATTTCTAGTGCCTTAACAAGGTTATTCCCAAATTTTTGTGTATGCACACCATTTGTCAATGAAAAACCTATTTTACCTGTACTAATGTTATTATTATGCCATTAATGTAATTATCTTGTTAAATTAATTCTTCTAATACGTAAAATAGTCTTGCCTATAATTAACTTTTGTGTATTATTGATATTCTTTACAAAATTATGAAAAGAACATGAATTTTCAATAAAAATTTGGAAAAGGTACGTCCGTTACCATTGCTGGTACGTCCGTTACCGACACAAAATAATGTTTTTTACCATCATAAAATTATTTTTTTCGAAATGTTGTGATTGTTTTTTTAACTTAGTACATTCAAATCATTGAAAAACATATATATATGTCAAAGAGATTTATCAATTCAGAGGAATTGAGCCTCAATTAGCATGCTTGTGAAACTCATGTCCAAAATTAGTACGTCCGTTACCATGCTCAAAAATGTATATTTCTCAAATTAATTTTCACATGAGAATAAAAAATTTTATCACCATGAAAGGCAATTTTGTGCTCTTTTTAAACATACCAAAATTTTTACCTACAATTAATAACTGAGGAGTAAAATAATTTTAACATTTTTATTATTCTTGCAAAAGGTACGTCTGTTACTTTGATTTTGCCCCATATCATTCATAAATTTTCATTGTTACACATTTCCCAATTCATCAGCCAATCGCGAGTATTTTTTAATTCATAATTTTGAAAAGAAGTCACGTGTTTGAGGCCATTCGGTCTGAGATGTTGGTATCACAATTATGACGTCATATTCGCTCTACTACAGTCCATTCATGCTCGAAGATCAAACCTGAAAGTCACCAATCGAGTAAAACCAAGTCTTACCTCAGCAATCGAAGATAATGTCGACCGAAAAAGGTTAACTTTTTGTGGTCCGCTGTCTAGTGGTACTGGACAATTCGTTTTGATTGAACGGCTCCAGTACCACTGGACAGATTATTTTGCTCTGCTTACATGGGTATTTCGGTAAATCTACCAACACTCTAAATCGATGGACCAGAAAGAGTTAAGTTACTTTGAACCTGGATACCAGCACTCTATCTTATATATAAAGCAGAAATCTTCAAAATCTGTCCGGATGTGTGTTTGTTGGTTTGTTGGTTTGTCAGTATATTATAGGTTCCGTAACTACAAAACGCAGAGCTTTGAAATTCACAGAATAGTTAGTTCAAAAAATAAGAATTTTAACGCGACTATTTTCAAGTCTCTACGATGTTCCATTCGAATGTTATGACATTTTTTAGCGTACGTCGGCAAAGTTTCACGAAGTGGCAACAGTAAAATCAGTTAAAATCAACGGAGAAAAGCGAAAATGTAATATAAAAAATTATAAACCAATTAGAATGCCGATCTTTTCACGGAATACTCCATAACTACAAAACGTAGCTTTATAAAATTTATAGAATACTTTACTTGAAAAATTAGAATTTTTTTGTAATAATTTTTAAGTTTGTACGATGTTTCAATCGTATGTTATAGCTATTTTAATGGATTCCATTGACTTAACATGGATGAAAATATCGTTTGCAATTTAAAATAAAATTGTTCGTTATTGGCAATATAAAAACGACGTCATAGGTTTTGTTTGATTTAATAATTATTGAAAAATGTATATACATTGGGCTTTTTGCTACAATACGGAACCATTCAAAAATTAAAACAACCAGAATTTTATCTTAAAGAAATGGTTTAGAATTGTATTAAAATTTTATAATTGTTTTATCTCTTTTGTTTTATACAGGTTTATTGTAAGTATATTTAATTATCTTAGATCGAACTTTAGAACAATTCATCCAAAATGCGAGTAATTTGTGTATGAACGTCCATTTTATTTATTTGAAAAATATTTTATGCAAGTATTTTTTTTTAATGTACGAAGCTTGGTTCATTGTGAATTTTCAACTCTATTAGACTTTTTAATGTTATTAAAGAATAAAATTTCACAGATACCAACTGATAATTTAAAAAATATTTTATTTAATGTGCCAATGAATATTTCCTTTTAAAACATTGAATGGCGATCATTAAATATTAAATGTAAAATTATTGAAAGTACATGGTGAGATTATAATATGCTGCACCGTGTGCTAAACTATCGCCAAGTTATAACAGTGTATTCTTTGGATGAAGTGCGCCTTGGCTGTAATTTGCTGTGGAAACTTACTAAATATTTGTATGACAGGTATTTTTAGATGCGAATTCTATAATAACAGTATCACAAAATCAAAATTTTAGGAACAATTGTTTAACAAAATGAGTAAATACCGAATTTTTAATAAATTGATCCGTAAATAAAAAAATGAACTTAAAATTAAAATAGGTGGTTATTCTTCTGTAATAATATTATTCAAGGGAATTCTTTAAAACATGGGCAGGGCGTAGTAAAAGAAAGTTGTGTAGTATTTAAAAACATACTATTTTTGGTTGAGTATTTATGCTGGGCTGTTAATTTTATTCTTACTTTGATAAAGAATTTGAGGCAGTTTATTTGCAAAAAACGTTTAGGTTTATTCTGGCTGCAATTTACATTCTTATGTTCTGCATTATTGAGGACAAAAATGCAAACTATTAATTAGATACACAAGTTGTTGGTCGAAGATATTGCAAAGATGTAGCCTAAACGATACATTGGAACGGGCATTTGGAAATAATCAAATCAAAATTGCAATACTGGGAACAGGGAAATTCGGAATGTTTGAAAGTTAAATCATTTAAGTTTTTTATCAAATTTATTAATTTGGTCAGCTTTAAAAAATTATGTTATCTGTTTCTGCTGCTTTTTTCACTTCCATGCAGCTTCAGAACATTTCAATATCGAAATTGATTCAGAAGTTTAATTAAAATTCACGCTTGAAGTTATTCCTTTAAAACTGCAATTTAATGAAACCCTCCTTGATGAAATTATTTTTAAAAATAATATAAAAATGAAGATCATAGCGCTTGGTTTATTATTTAATTTAATATTTTTTTTCTTTGATAAAAAAAATCATAGCCTTTATGTAAATAATTATTTATATAAAATACCTGTTATAATGCACATTATCTTTCAATAATGATGACAACAGTAATTAAAATTTCGTCGACTAAAGTAAGCACTGTAAACTAAAATATAATTATAGTCATTTCACAAATAAATTGCGGCATCCGTGTTAAAAAAAATCGGTTATGTACAGACCGCGCTGTATTGGGCCCCTACTCGGTACAAGGTTGAGAGGGGGAGAGAATAAATGGCCTACAATGATTGAAACGGCCATCCTTCCTTTACACGATGGTATGTCATTTATCCATATAGGCTAATTCCACGTTGAATTAATGATAGCGGTACACTTATTTTCACCTGGTACAAACGCAAAAAGGGGAATGGCTTAAAAATCGGCATGTACGAAACGTCTGACTTTCGTCTATACAATAGTATATTATTTATACCTATCAACTTATTCCACTTGGAGTTAAGGATTTTAAAAACGTCTTTTTTATTATGGTATTTAATGTAACTATGTATACCCATACCGAAAAGAAATTCATATTAATTTCTAAAAACATTTTTGTGCAGGAATGTTTAATTTTTAAAATTCCATACCTTATGAGAGATAAACTAGAAATTATTCGATTTTTATCGGTATTTTAGCAACCAAGTAGTATAGAGATATTTTTACTTTTTTTTAACTTCTAATTTATTAAACATAAAAATATTTTAAATTATAAAAAAAAAGCTTTATCACTTTTTAAAGAGGAATTCTAAAATGGTATATGCGATTATCCCAGGCAGGAGAGGAAATGTATATATTTTCAGTTATTTGTCGTTACTTTATTTATTTCCGTGCGAAGAACGGGTACTTTTGCTAGTAAAACAATAAAACCGCAAAATTTTAATATACAAATATATGTATTTTCAAAACTGCGTTGTTGTGATTCTCTTCTTATTTTTTATATTTGTTTATTTCATAGGGGAAAGTGTACATATATGACAAAGTATTCAAGCCAAATGCCACGCAAGAAAAAGTATACAATGAAGCTGCCCAAGCCATAGTCAAAGGTAAGAAACCGTTACATTACTTAATTTTTACTTGAATAAATAAAATACTCTTAATCAAATTACTATGAATGTTAATAAACGTACTGCAAAAAAAAAGAAGCTTTCAGCGATACAACATTATTTACCTTTACACTGACAGAATGCGAATTTTATTCGTTTAAATCCCCTGTTTAGTTTAGTTTATACAGTTCCTGCTGCCTATTTCTGTCTTCGTATTGAGACTCTTATCACGTTGAATGTTGATATTAACGTAATTTATTTTGCAACTGGAATAATGCAACTGGTTGGGTTGGTTTGGTTAATGAACGTCGCACTAGAGCTGCACTGTGGGCTATTGGCGACGATTCGGTGTCTATCTCGAAGGAAAAACCCTGGAACACATACACATTCACAGACACATTCATTCATACATGCACCACCTTATTTTAGAACCAAGGTCAATTGACGGGGAAACACCTGAACTGGCACCTCACGCCTTCAATAGGCGTCGGGACTTTGGCACCGATCATATTTATCTTGCACCAGTCCCGTATACACGCCGATAATTTTTGTGGATGTTCTGAGCGACTTTTCTAGTATTTTGTAGCGAAGCTTTTTTCTTTTCTTTGTCAAGTCCATCGCACAGGCTCGAACTAGCAATCCTCCGATTACCAGCTGAACGCCTTTATCCACTGGGCTACCGGGGTCCTAAATTCCCTGCGGTTTTTATCTTCGTGTATCACCTAAACTTTTTAAATGGCGTATCAAGTAATTTTTTGTGATTTAAAGAGTCTCATCAGCAATATATTTAACACAAATCTAATATTGAGGGAATAATACGCTCAGTTATGGTTAACATGAAATAATATTGCCATAACTTTAATTATATGAGGTTATAAACACACAAAAGAAAAAGTAAACAATTAAAAATGGGAATTAAAAAACAAAACGACTGCTTGGAACAAAAAAAATATATTAAAAATTTTATGTTTGAACAGATTTGCATTTCTTAAACAGAAAGAGTCGCCAATAGCCCACTATGCAGCTCTAGCGCGACGTTAATTAATTAAACCTAAACAGAAAGGCATTTTAACAGATCGTCGATTTTGCTTTTAAATCAGTGGCTCCCGACCTTTAAATGGCTACGGACCACCAAATTAAAAGTTCGACAAAGCGCAGACCACCACTTTCTGCAAGTCTTAAATAAAATTTAGGAGTCAATATTATTTGCTATAAAGTGCGATTCGAATATTAAATATTGGTATGGTACTCAGGGACGATTCTGTGAAATTTTGTGTCACAAGCAAACTTGATTTTAAAGTCCCAATTTACAAAAATAATTTTTAAGGCAATTTTGCAACTTGATTCATATTTTGTTAATATTGAAATTTTCCAACTTTGTCAACTGAAAAACCTAGATTCGATTCATTAAGGTACGAAATTTTGAAAAAAATTAGACTGCAGTGTCAGGAGTTTGTTTTTATATAACATAAAATCCGAACTATATAACAGCTATAAAATTATTTCCCCGTAGAATTATATATTAATTTAATTGTAATATATAATTCAATTAAAAATATAAACATAGAAAAACGTTTAATGTTGATAACAAATTTCCAACTCAAATGATTTTTTTCCCTTTTTCACTTAAATTTGGCACCCTCTATAGCCCGACGCCCCAAGCAGCCGCTTGTGTCACTTGAGCCTTAAGCCGCCTCTGACAGTACAATATATCAACAGACTGACTAAGTCGCCATAAAAATATTTTTTCAACTAAATACAAATTCTTCATTACCTAATACTTCCTACATTAATAAAAGCAAGCATATGAAAGTGACAAAATTGGGTTTCAATGCATATAATTGTGATTTGTTTAAACAAATTAATGTTGATTCCCTAATTAATTTTGTTTTTGTATAAAAATAATAAACATTTAAAAATACAATTAAAAAAAGAATCCTCAACAACATTTTTGTGATTAGAAATTAGCTCCAAGAACCACTTCACACCCTTTAAATTTTGTAATCCCTTCTAATGACGATTCATTTAACAATTTTTGACATTTCTTTCTAACTTTGAATAATTAAATATAAAAAATATTCTTTTCATATTCAGTATGCGAAACAGCGCTAACGTCACGGTTGCCAATAGCAACAGTCAATTCAAACGATAAAGTTAATGAACTGAACTATCGCCCCATTTTGAAAATCATTAATCTTAACAATTCATTTCTAAAACCAAACGGCACAAATTACAAGTTCTTGATTTCAAGGGGAAACGTAATTAACAGAACTTTTTCCTTAATTTTTATCAATTGCGAAATATTTTGCATTAGCTTATTTTCAAGAGGATTCATCCCACTCACTCTGTTGGCCACCGCCCTGGTCGATATCGGATCACGTGATGTCAACAGACGATCTGACGCCTTTAAGCCCTCCTGCCCATCGGACCCCGTCACAACTATAAACAGCCCCCCCTGGTTCTTTATTGCCATCCCTTCTCATAAAACTTTGGGGATTAAATCAAACGATTTTGTAACGAAATAATTTATGGAGTAATATCAATTTTGAACAGTGACTTCCAGAAATGACGGAACGCTTTGAAAACTTCACAAAAAAATTGTACATAAAATCAGTAAATTATTTTTAATGAATTGTTATGTTATGTATTTTAAAACAATATAATTTATTTAGGATTTAGTTAGTGCAAGGCATAGTTAAAAAAGAAAATCTTACCAGACGTTAAAACATTTTTAAAAAAAACATCACGGTTCCTAGATATCTAATTTTTGCGGTAATTTTTTTTTTTTAATTCATAAAAATTCTTTATATTACAATATATATATATTTTAGTCTAATGGATAAGGCCCACGATGGTCTTGTCAAAAGAGCGCTGAACCAGTAATCGGAGGATTACTGGTCCGATCGTCATGTCTTTTCAATGTCCTGACGCTGGTCGTGGTTTAGAGGTTTAGAGAGTGGGTTATAGCTCAAGTGTTGTTCTGATTGGCTGAACAAAGTCGCACTAGAGTTACACAATGAGTTCGGGATGTGTAGCGCTATTCACTTTTTGATTGACATTCGGAATCGAACCGATGACCTTCTGCATGATATGCCGATATTCTACTACTCAAGCTTAAAGTAATCACTCAAGCCCAGATGGAATTATCGGGTATATAAAGTAACCCCCACAGATGTATCTCGAAGGAAACGACCCTGGAACATTTCTTCATATGTTAAATCATGGCAGATGACGAGGACGACTTCCTGCTCTGGCACCCCACTCAACTTCAATCGTCGTGAGGAAATTTTGACCACAATTTTTTTACGGCGTATGTAACGAGACTGGTAACCCTCCAATCACTTGCTCGCTACACTATCTAAGATGGTATTCGAACTCACAACCCACCGATTATGAGCCTGAAACTGTAACTCTAGTCCCAGAGTTGTCCTTGTTCAAAACTCGTTAGAACATTGTTCAAAATTACGAGGCTATGTTCTAGGTCCTTTTGGAAAGATTCCGAACCATCAACGTTAGTAAATTTTGCAGCTCTAATGAGACTTTAATTCAACCAAGCAATAAAAATTAGATTATAAAGACCTCTATTGGAAATCATATTATTAAAACGCATTACTATGTCTGCCATCTTTTTAGAAATCGTTACCACTAAAATAGTACAATGTATTATACATTGCTTTAAAAAAAAATACAAATTTGTCTGTTTTTACCCGAAATGACTATAAAACGGCTCGAAAAAATACTATGAAACTTTGCAATTGTATAACTCATAATGTAGAATATGAGCTAGATTATTTTTAAAACGCTGCAACTCCAGGAAGTTGCAAAAAAAAATTTAAAGTGTTTTAAAATAAAGTTTTGCGATTTGAACTATCAGCGGCAACATATAAAAAAAATCATCGTAATAAATTTATGTATTTCAATGTATGCTTTTAGTTGTATAGACATCGTCGTGCAATTTTAAATTATACAAACGAGAAAAACATGATGATGATGATGATAACTATTAGTACCCTTAGTACAACAGTTTTTTTTAAATGTTTACTAATACGATTTATTTAAATAATTTAATTTATTATCGTAGGTTTAGAATTCGTAGATATTTAAATTCGATATATTTAGAATTCGGCGATATAATAAACTAATTAGTTTATTTTTGACACTAAAGATTAGATTGACACTTATTTTTTTAAAGGCTTATTAATAAAATTCCAAACATTTTTATTGCATCTTTTTCCTGAAAATAAAAATTATGTCAGACTATTTAAAATTATTTGTAATTAAAAAAACTAAACGAGAGTGAAAAAAAAAACTATTGGCGTCGGACTGAATCTTAAGGAAAGGTTTGAGATTTCATTGGATGTATTAACGTTGCATTGCGTTAAATATCTACGAATCGGTTATTGCTATTGGACACAATAACGAATCTATTAAGAAGAATTCGTATTTATACATTAGAAAATATTTGTTAATAATACCTCCTTATTTTTTTAACTTTGCTAGGATTCTAGCATAAAAATCCTTTTTAGTTGGGATACAGGATCAATACTTGGGTGAAATTCTACTGCATACCCTATCAATTTAACAATCATCTTCTATTTCAATCAATCTTGCATTACAATCAATTAATAAATCTTATGGAGGATTAAAAATGTATGTATGCTTTTAGTTGTATAGACATCGTCGTGCAATTTTAAATTATACAAACGAGAAAAACATGATGATGATGATGATAACTATTAGTACCCTTAGTACAACAGTTTTTTTTAAATGTTTACTAATACGATTTATTTAAATAATTTAATTTATTATCGTAGGTTTAGAATTCGTAGATATTTAAATTCGATATATTTAGAATTCGGCGATATAATAAACTAATTAGTTTATTTTTGACACTAAAGATTAGATTGACACTTATTTTTTTAAAGGCTTATTAATAAAATTCCAAACATTTTTATTGCATCTTTTTCCTGAAAATAAAAATTATGTCAGACTATTTAAAATTATTTGTAATTAAAAAAACTAAACGAGAGTGAAAAAAAAAACTATTGGCGTCGGACTGAATCTTAAGGAAAGGTTTGAGATTTCATTGGATGTATTAACGTTGCATTGCGTTAAATATCTACGAATCGGTTATTGCTATTGGACACAATAACGAATCTATTAAGAAGAATTCGTATTTATACATTAGAAAATATTTGTTAATAATACCTCCTTATTTTTTTAACTTTGCTAGGATTCTAGCATAAAAATCCTTTTTAGTTGGGATACAGGATCAATACTTGGGTGAAATTCTACTGCATACCCTATCAATTTAACAATCATCTTCTATTTCAATCAATCTTGCATTACAATCAATTAATAAATCTTATGGAGGATTAAAAATGGGTGCTTAAACTAAGAGATGGATATTTAAGTAATAACTATATTATAGATCCAAATTTATAATGGAATTTGATTTAATTTATATTGAATGCGAGTGAAAAAAAATATATTATGCGAAATTCTCAAAATCGACTGCCCGAAATGCGCTTGAAATGCCCAAAACTACTGCTCCAAGGGGTACCAGCTGTTTAAGAACAGTATGGAGGGTTGCAATGGGAAATTATCCGGCTTAATTTTTTAATATTTTTTTTTTTTTTTTGGTATTTATGTAGATTTTCTTAAATTTTATTTGCGCTTTTTAGTTAAGTTAAAGTTAATATTTTAGTTACATGGAATTTCTTTTAACATTTTGTTTAAAGATATCCCAGCTTAAACAATGTATTCAAAATATTTTTTGTACTGGAATTTAAAAGTAACTTTTAACAACAATTAAAGTTAAAGGCAGAATTTAGTTACTCTGAAGTTGAATTTACCTATGCCCATAACGCAGATCAGTGTCATAAACAATGTTCATTTACAGTCGACAATGAAATGAATAACACTAACTGTACAATTTCATTTTTAAACACTCACTCTCTCTCTCTCAAGAATGCTACATGATAAAATAATGTTAAAAAAGGGAGAATTTCTATTGCATTTAAAGAAACATGGCCCCCATGAGAGGCAATTGTGTAATGGTACTCGACTTATTGTTCTAAAGTTGCAACAAGTCATCATAGAAAAAGAAATGTTATCGGAAACATTTAAAAAAAACAATTATACCTAAAGATTCTATTGGTTGTCACCTATAGACCTATCTATCTGACCTATAGATTCCATAGGTTAGACATGCGTTCATTTATATGCAAGGCATATTTGCTTCATTTATATATAACGACTCGAGGGGGTCACTTACAACGCTTTTCCACACATTTAGTGTGTAAGGAAAAAATTTATAAAATGTAAAAATAATTTAACTGTAAAAGTTATAACTCTATTGCATGTAAATAATTTGGATCTTCAACGCTTCTCATGTAAGTTGCATTAAAATTTCAAGAAAATAGTTGTATAACAAATTTAATTTTATATTTTTTCGCTAGCTAGATTCGAATTCCCTCAATCAATTTGGTTTCTGAGAGAAAATAATATCCAGAAACGATATTTTGGATAATATGAATAATGCTGAATGTATTTTCATTTTAGATGTGCTGATGGGTTACAATGGAACTATTTTTGCTTATGGGCAAACTTCAAGTGGTAAAACTCATACGATGGAGGCAAGTCAATTTACTTTTCTCAATGCTATTTACATTTAAACACCTCTTACATTAAACGCTATATTACATTTTGTCACACCTCCGACGCTTTAAACAACTCCATAACCATATACAAACGATTAGTTGTTATGAATAAAAACTTGTGTAATGGAAAACACCATTTTTTGGGGAAAGTGTGCTTCTAGAAGAACTAAATCTTTCAAGAAAACTAAATCTTTCAAATTTATCATTTTGATAGACCATTATTCAAAAATTTTATACGTTTTCTCAATCATTTGTTCTTTTCACATATGAAATTAGATTAGTAGTCAAGCCCTTATGTTTATTTTTCTTTGAAAAGTTTTTAAAACTTCAAACGTATCTTCAGTTCTTGGGGGAAAAACAATTTAAAATCTTGAATTTAAATCCATTATAAACTGATACTACAATTTAACTTCGTTATAGTCTTCGATGATTGAATTTCTTTTTGTATTAATATTATTATTTTTTCTTAATTACAGGGAATTCTAGGCGATCACATTCAACAAGGAATCATCCCACGTATTGTAAACGACATATTCAATCATATTTATTCGATGGATGAAAACATCGAGTTTCACATAAAGGTAATTATAATTTTATTTGAACTAAAGATTGTGAATATTAAATGCTAAAAATTAAGTGCACAGCAAAACATCTGTGCTTTTGTGCACTCTATTGTTATAGGACCATTCGACGGTAATTATGTCCTAACCTTCTTAAACTTGAATTTTGTAGTAGAATAAAGAATCATGTGTCACCTGTTTTATTATGAGTTATATTTTAATGTTCTAATGTTTTTTCCCTCTAAATAAAACGTCTTTGCATTTTTTTAAACTTAAAATATAATTTTTTTATTTCGTTGTTGCGGAGGAGACATTACGATAAACGCAATTTCTCTTTTATGAAGAATATTTAACTTTAGGATTTGAAGTTAAATTGAAGGAATATTTTTAAATATTATGTTATAAGAATAAAACAAGAATTTCAAGTGGGAAATCACTTAAACAATACATGCAGAATAAAATGTACTACAAAATTCACTCAAATTTTTAATTTAACATTTAACTATACATTAAGTTACAAATGAAATAATTTGCTGCATTTTATATAAACGAAAACACTGAACCGTAATAAATTTTCTTGTTACAACTTCAGTTAGATAGAACAAGTTAAAAATTATATATAACTAAAGGCAATTTTTTTAAAATACAAACGATAATATTTTTGCAATTGTAAAGTAGTTTTCCCTGCATGGATTTTTAAATAATATTTCCTGTACATGTTTTTTAATATAATTTTTTAATTGTAATTGTTGAGAGATGGCTTGTAAGTTTTACCAAAAGCTGTTAAACTTTAAAAATAGAGTAAAATGGAGTATTTGTATAAATTTAAAAATGGGTTGCTCTAAACGTGATATCACGTAGATGACCATCATAGAGTAAAATAATTGAACAAATATTTTTAATAATACATTAAACCATATTTTTGTTACTGTAATCGCAATTGAAATTTTTACTCTTCATACACTAAACCTTCTTTTTCTGCTTTCTAGATATCCTATTTTGAAATTTATTTGGATAAAATCAGGGATTTACTTGATGGTGAGTAACACAAAAGCATTCATTTGTAATAAGAACTAAAATAAAAGCGCTTGAAATTGTCTTCTTAAACTATATTCTAATAAATACATCCTTAAAATTATAATATTTTTTTTAAAATGGTATCGTATTATTTTTAAAAGATATTTTGCTTTGTAAAGTAATAACTATTATTTTTTTTGTTTTAGTAACCAAAACAAACCTTTCGGTTCACGAAGATAAAAACAGAGTTCCTTTTGTAAAGGTAAGTTCTCCCTAATACATATTTTTTTTTATAGTTTTGTCTTTCATTTAAAATCAAATATATTCAGCATCGAAAGTTACACTTGTGAATATTTAAATGCAAATGTTTATCTAAATCGAAAATTCCCTGTATTTATGTTGATTTTGATCCATCACTAATATTACAACAGTGGTTCCTAACCAGCGGACCACTGATGGTCTGAGAGGGGATCTGAAGTGGTCCGTAGATCTCTTAACCATCAAAATATTTTTGAAACAATTTTTAAAGTCTAATCATTAAAATATTTTTTTAAAGATATTGTTTGGTGTTTATTCTTTTCATAGAAAGTAATCGATAATTAAGTATTCGTATTTTGGTGGAAAAAGTATTTTTATGGCAGCTTTGTCAGTTTGCTGATATGGTTTATGGGTTGAACTTGTATTTTTTTTTTTAAAGACTAAAAAAGTTTAATCATTTCATTGGCAGCTTTGAAAGGTTTTATTTTCATTTATTTCTTATTTCATACTCATACACGACTACTTACAAAAAATATATGTTAGTAAAACAAATACATGCTTAAATATTAGTACCTTTATTACTTAAGGAATGGAAAACAACTTCACTAAAATTAAAATACAAGTGAATTTTATTAATAAAATAATTTGTAAGAATACAATATTTAATACCTGAATTATGAATTATATTTAATGTTAAAAATAATGACATCTGAATTTTATCAATAATATTAGAAAGTGGTGGTCCGCGTTTTGTCTAACTTTTAACGTGGTAGATATATCTATATAAATGTTCGAAACCACTCATCTAGAAAGTGTATAGATAACAGAAGTCAAAATTTAATACGTAGCCTTCGATGTGTAAGTCATACACGCACTAGACTGAATTTTTTGCAAATTTACATTGTTTGCCTTTATTCGACGTATTAAAAAAACAAAGCATGTGTCCTCTTTTTAGGATACTTTTTTTATATATTTAAGTATAAGTTAACTGTATGAGAGAAAAATAGTGAATGGATCATTCAATTGGGCACTTGTGATTTTTCAGGGTGCGACTGAGAGGTTCGTCACTAGTCCGGAAGAAGTCATGGAAGTCATAGATGAAGGAAAATCCAACAGACACATTGCAGTTACTAGTAAGTGATTCTCTATCTTATTTCGGATTTTATTAAAAGGTGGAGTTTAACAGTAACGTGTAGACTAAAGTGGTTTAGCTATAAAGAACGGCGTGCTCGTAATCGAAGAGTTGCGAGCGAGCTTTTCTTTTTTCAACCAAAGGCCAACTTTTTTTCAGGGTGCTGGTGTATATAAACCCTGTCAGAGTAATCTTGTTAGTGTTCAAAGACAAGGCATTGACCCGGGTTAAATCTGCCGTGGTCAGAATGTCTCTCACATTGATGTAAATTTGGAGAGTGTAAAACGAGTTAGGAAGTTGTCCTCACCATTTAACCATACGGTTAAAAATCACGAGTGTCACGAGTCTTTCTAGTCTTAAGAAGAGCAAAGATCTAATAATCGCAAAGTTGCGAGTTCGATCGTCGTCTGCCAAATATCTGAAAGAGTTGTCCGATGTATCTTAAGCCCGCTGCTTACGTTTTTTTTTCCTTCATTTTAACCTCTCCTTATTAATTAATAATCTTAAGTTATTTTTTTTAAATACTATTTAATCTCTGTCATTCGAATATCAAATCAATTCACCGTTGGACTAAAAATATCCCAAACCGTGACGTCAGAGGTATTTTATATGCAAAGATGATAGTGTCTTCACGGCATTACTAATTAGAGGACCGCATTTACAACGTGTTAGTAATATGCGTTTCTGGATTTTTGGCTCGACCTTACCAAAACTGTTGCCTTTTAGAATCTGTAAGTATATCTTTTCCGTTAATTTAATATGAATTTTTAATTATATTTAATCATTTTTTCAGGTTAATAGGAGCATTGCTTCTATTTACCTCGGGAACCTATTTTAAGGTGCTAAAAACTTTTTTTTTTAATCTCAATTAGTCATGTTTTCTTGTTTCAACATAGTTTTCGTTTTGGTACATATTTTTAAGAAGAAAATTTATCAATAAATGAATGAACCGTCAATTAACTTGTTCTTTCAGAGGAGAAATTGTGCAATTGGGATTATTATTAGGTGTTTTCATTGTTACCAACTTTATAATATTTTTAGGTACCTACTCTTTTTTTATTATAGGAGGGGGGTAATCTTAAAAGGTTTTTTAAAAGTAAATAATCACCTTCGAAATCACCTAACGAGATTTCAGAATCAAAACAGAATGAAAAACAAACTACTTGCGGGAGAATAGAAGCTGTGTATAAATTTAACTTAGCAGCCGATGTTCGTGGATTCGATTAACAGCGTGTGTGTAGGGATTTTGTAATCGAAAACTTGTAAAATTTCTTCCTTTCGTAACCAAAAAATATCCATCGCGTATGAGGGTCTGGTGCTCGTTAAATCTGATCGTGATCCAATATCGGATCCAATGTAGTTAGGTGGCAATTCATGTGTTGTTCTCGTCATCTAATCATGGTTCAAAAATACGAGGCAGTGCTCCCGTGTTTTTCTTTCGAGAGAAACCCCGAACCGTCGTCAATAGCCCATTGTGCAAGCTCTTTTACTGCATAAATTAACCAACCAACAAACACGTTACATGTTTCTGCTCTAATGCGACTTTTCTAACTAGCTAACTTTTCTAAATCCACCTCCTTTGCGGGGGTGACAAGATTGAAAACTCGCCAAAATCGCCAACATTTTTTCTTGTCGAGAATTATGGAAGTTAATGTGAAAAGTACCGTCTCAACAATTTTTTAAAAAAAATCTTGGTCGTGAAAATGTTACATCCTGCATGGTCCCCAGTTGCTCAGTGGATAAAGGCGTTCGGCTAGTAATCAGAGGTTTACGAGTTCGAACCCGACTGATGGACTTGACAAAGAAAAGTAAAAATGGCCGTGCGATCGGAGGGTTGACAGCTTCGCTACTAAAATACTAGGAAGTCGTCTAAAAATATTCAACAAATTATACTAGCGTGTATACGGGACTGGTGCAACAAACATTTAAACCCTGATTGGTTTGGTTAATTAACGTCGCACTACAGCTGCACAGTAGACTATTGGTGACGGTTGGGGCAAATCTCGAGGGAAAGACCCTGGAACAATGCCTTGTATTTTTGAACCGTGGTCAGATGACGAGGGCAACACCTGAGCTGGCACCCGACACACACACAACCTCAATAGGCGTCAGAACATTGGACTCCGATCAGACTTATCGTGCACTAGTCCCGTATACACGCCAGTATAATTTGTTGGATGTTCTGGACGACTTTCTACTATTTTTGTAGCGACACTGGCAACCCTCTCACACAAGATCACTACTTTTTTTTTTTTATCGAGTCCGTCACACGGGCTCGAACTAGCAATCCTCTGATTACCAGCTGAACGCCTTTATCCCCTAGGCACCTGGACGCCCCCTTTAAATCTGAAGCGGACTAGATTGACACAGCCTACCCACTGAACTGTAACTTCTGGAACTCTCATAATCGGTTCCCTCTATGAGCGCGATTGAAGCCATAATGTATCCCAAATAATTTTTTTAAGTGATTTTATGGGGTATATTTAATGTCAAATCATTATAAAAATGTTAAATGCGTTTAGATATTGTATTTTCTGCTTATAGAATTAATTTGTATATCGCTAAAAATATATATTTTGTTTGTTATCCACTTATTATTGATTAAAATAAATTTCAAAAGAAAATAATAGTTTTTAAAAAAAACAGCCAGAGGCTTGACAATTTGGAATATTTTAGCGTGAACATACGAAATATAGGTTGAAATGGAAGTGAGTTTTTTAACCTTCAATTAACTCACAACCAACTAAATGAATTTCGAGGTTCAATCTTTTTATATCTGAGAGGACTTAACAAGTTTAAGTTGTAGCGATCTCGTGATCGGAAGGTTGTCAAATTTGTTACTAATTAAAATGTCGTCAAAATATATCCGCAATTTCCATCGGCGTACTGCGGGTCATTTAATCTAAGGGACATATATCGAAAATCGATCAGTCTCAATTTTTTTTTTTTCGTTAGCCTCTCCTTTCAATAGTAAGCATGTCAGAGACGTTTAAAACAGTCTTATATCAAGGGGAGGAAAATAGCTATAAACGACGGTAAAATAAGTTTTTATCCGCGTCAAGTGACACAAGTACATTTGTTTTAAGTAAGTAAATGTTCTGCAATTCACACACTTTCTTTTATTACATTAAGGAGCGTCGCCCACTGCTCCGCCAACCCTCTACGAGATTAAATAAAACAATATAATACAAAAAATAATATCAAAAAATCTTCTTTCAACCAAGGTAATAGCAATGCATATATTAATTTATACTTTCACGTCGGAAGCTTTATTATGTATTTTAATATTATAATGTAGTAAAGTATAACTTAAAAAAATTAGTATTAATATTTTTCAAATTTGGTTGATAAAACATTTTCAAAAAATATTTAACTATATAAAGTGATAAAAATATAGTATTTTAACACGTTGACAACATCTAATAACTTTTCAACAATGCTTATATTTCTTTTAAAGAAAATCTTTAAAAAAAAAAAAAAAAAACTTAAAGAAAAAGCGCTAAAAGAATAAAATAATTTTTAATTTTAGGAACAAGGGCAAAAGTTACCCTTTGCACTCCAAGAACACTTCGCGATTTGTGTTCTTTCTATGGGACAGTTATTCCTCTTTACGTTCTTTTCCACAGATTTTTTTTATACTCATAACGGGGGAAAAATCCTAATCTGCTTTGTATTTGCAAGAAAACAAGTTTAAAAAAGAAGATTGATGTTCTAAACACAAGATCATGCTGTTCTCGCGTATTTTAAAGAACAGGGAAACAATAGAACTGATCGTTATGTTGGCGCCCGAGAGGCGACAACGGAGTGCAAAGGGTTAAATATTTAATATTATTTTTATACTTATTACATCTTATTTAATCGGCGCCAAAATTTAAATAACGTTTTTGTAAATTGGCTCCAACTTGAATTTTTTTTAATATATATCAAATTAATATTAAAAAAAATTCCACTTGTTCCTAAAATTAAAAATTAATTTTTTACTTTTTAGAGCTTTTTTTCTTAAAGTTGTCTTCCCTATTGTAAAAACGATTTTATTTTCCCCTTTTTAATTTAAAAGGGGGCTTCACCCCCTGTTGTTAATCAACAGAGAACTCGAATAGCTGCTTGCATCGATCGCCCTTTGCTCAATTATAAGACCGGTTAGGTGGAGGATTCGGCGCCCACTGCTTTCATCTTTATCCGACCATGAAAATAGTTTGAAAATGAAGAATGTTTAAAAAAAAAAAAAAAAAAAAAAAGATTAATCAATATTTCCGGGTATATAACAGTCGGATAACTGTTGTTTTTGCCAAAGTGGAATTTTTCTCTATCCAACAACAAAAAATTTCGAAATCAGACAATATTTTCTTTTAAACGGCTCGGTTAAAAAAGAATTCCGGATAACCGGATATTTTTTACAAAAGGTGCCGAAGTGAAATATCCCCTATCCACAAAAAGAAAAAAAATCCATATATTTGAATTAGAACAGAAATCTTGCACGAACATACATAAAAAAATATATACAAGTCGAATTGATAATCATTACCTTGGTTAAAAAATAGCATTACCATAGTTTTTTCACAAAACTGAAAGTCTGAAATATTTTCTTTATAAATGAACAAAACTAACTATGGAAGTAACACCTAAACTCGTATATATTTTTTTAAAGCTTTTTAAAATTATTCCGATATTAAACTGAAAAATTGTTTTTATATATTTGTTTTTGTATATATTTTTTAAAAAATAAAGTTACGAATTATTTTAAATCAATTTAAAAAAAAAAAAAAAACGGTTTCATCGAATTTTGACAAACAAATTTTTTTTAAATCAATTTAATTTGAAAAATTCCAAAATAATAAATTGTTTTGCACACATAGTCGTGCGCGGTGTTTTATTTTTATTGAACGATTTTTGATGGATTATTTCGTTCAGTTAATGAAATTCCTCTTATCCATTCGTGTAAAAAAAGCACACGTTCTTCTAATTTAGGTAAAACGATCGTGTTCACCCACTATGCGATTTCAAAATGGACACTACTTAATTGTGCAACAGGTATTATTTGGATAATGGCCACTTGTAAAAAATAAAGGTACCTCAAAAGAAAATTTGGTGGACTCGCCTTACATTATCGAACCGTCTTTCTGCAGGTCAATTTCACATCATGTTTAATAAAAATAGGATGCATCCATATAAATTATTTCAATACTATGGAATGTCCATTAGTTCATTTCCTGAGCTCCTCGATTTAGAGAGAAGACATTACACTCTGTAATACCACCATGAGGAGGAGTATATTAGAAGACTTGCAACATTGAGGTAAGTCTATTAATGCTTATTATAGTTAAAATTTTGACATTCATTAATATGTAATGTAAAACTGTTAAATGGCCCAAATTCCACAAAATTCTGCCCTATTTTATATAAATACAAATATTGATTACCAACTCAAGTATTGATTACAAGTTCAAGGCCCCACAAGGTTGGTCCAATGTAGTAACTTCTAACTCCTCATTGCCGTTCAAATTGTTTTTAAACTTCCAAACACTTGCAGAATTAACAATATTCCCTGGCAAATTTTTTCATTTGTCATATTACAAAATGTTTTCCACCTTTCCCATTAAAGGGCAACATCAGAATTCGAACCTTAGACCATCAAAATTAAGTTCAAACCAGTTGTTTCCATCAAGTGCTTGTTTAAACACTTTTGAATAAATTTGGAATTAATTTTCTTCTAATCCTTCTCTCTTCAAAGAAAGTATACATATTTAAACTTAATAGTCTGTTTTCATGAATCATTATAGTAGCTCTCTGGTGAATTTTCTCTAATGTATCAATATCTCTTTGATTTAGTGATCAAAATTTCAATTTAGATGCAAAGCCATCAGTGTTTTTTCTTGTCAGTCTATAGAAGTTTAGTAAAACCTTGTATATTGGGTTTTACTAAACTTCTATACAAAGGCAAGATTATAATCCTTACATTGTGGTGCAACATTTTAACCCATAAAACTCAATTCAACATCCTAAATTTTTTTTACTAAAAAACTGCTCATTGTTGACCCATTTACTTTTACACCCTGACACCTATCATCCCTAAACTAAGACTCCCATGGATTTTATCTCCTTATAAAAAGAAAACAGAATTTATAATTTTAAAACTCGTATGCATAACCTTGACATTTACTAATATTAAAAGATTGTACCATAATTTGTTTAGAGCTAAAAATACAAGTTTAGTTTTAGGAATAAAATAATTGAAACTGGCACTGTCATCCTTAACTGGTCAAGTTGTGATTTATTTTACTTAAATCCAAGTTAGCCATTAACCAAATGTGCGTAACATTCAAAAATTGCACAAAAGTATTGCAATACAAAAGTAAAATATTTCAATAACTATTAATTACTGAACGCATACAATAAATAAGATTTCAGATTGAGACAACCAAGCAGAGAGATAATGTAAAATTAGTAGATTTTTTTTCTTTACATACAATTATTGATGCTATAGGTTCAATATTTTTTACCCACTTAAAACTCAGTTGATTCAGAATACAGTAATTACACACCAAATCAAATTCATTTAATGTAACTTGGTCAAGTTATATATTTTATAAAAGGCAATAAAAAAATTGACAAAAATGTCAGCTTTCTGGGTCAAATAGTTATCGAGTTGCAGCCGTTTAAAAAGTATAAAACTATACAAAATTAGTAAAATTTTCATAATTTCAAAATTGAAATGAATTGTCAAAAAAATTAAACTTGACTGTTTTCACCTCAGATGTAAGTACAATAAACAGGCAAAAAATCATTATTACAATCTAAAACAGACTTAAAAAATTATTTTTGTTTTATTGGTTGATATGATGTGGAAGTATCCAATGGTTGCTGTCTGGGGCTGATTGTGCATGCCTCATATCTTCCTGGAAATCATATGAACTGATTATATCTGTTATCCTTCGTCTTGCTTGCATTGCAGCACGAAGTGGCAAGGCATTTAGCATAGGTACATACGAAAGCATAAATGATTTATGTCCATAAATGTCTGCCTGTCGTTCTTCTTTCTGCAATGCTAAGCTCTCGGATAATATAGAAGTTAAATGTTTGGCTGAAGAAGCTATCGATTCTTCAAATATTGCTTTTGTACCTTCATCAGTCCTCTTAACCGGCAGTTTCTTTCTACGTTTTATTTTCAAAGGCCCCGAAGAAGTGCTGGCCGGTATTTCACTTCCAACACCTTGTGCCAAACAATTGTCACTCTTGTTGAGAGGGGCATTTTTATCACTATCCTCTGCTACAGTGTTTGATGTTGCATTAACATTTCCTTTAATGTAAGGAATAAGGAACTCCAACTGGTCATAGAAAGTGTATTTCTTTTTTTTTTTAGCTGGTTGTCTTGTTGATGATACATTTATTAATTTATACTCTCTTACAAAGCTGTCTCTCAAAGTTTTCCACTTCTTCAACAAATCCTTGCCTGAAAAATATTTTTATTAATACAAACATAAAATTTTTAGCATAAATTATATTATTTCAATTCTAAATAAAAATAGAACAAATTAATTTTCGAATTAACACTCGCCGGTATCTATTTTTTTATGAATATTCTAAAATAGATACAAAATATTTATTTTACGAGTAGAAATGCTCATATTTCTTATTAGTCATTCAAAAAAGAAAATACTTCCCTGGTCTGCTAATGTTCGTACGTAATAAATTTGCCCGCATTCAACCAATTTTTTTGTTTAGGGCCATCGGAATGATAGTGCATCTACATTTATATGTGCGTTGGAAAAATATGGTGTATGTTAAAGATCTGTTATTACTAATATAATTTTTGCACTCTTGGTTGCATGTTACCATAAACCTGCATTCTGCATGTAATGCTCAATTATAAAATATTACAATTACATAAATACTCGTGATTGCATTTGTCTCTTTAATTTCAGATAACTGGCCACAGGAATGAATTTTAAAAGTCTTAAGTATGATTTCCAAATATCTATAAAAAAAATTCCACTTAAAGTGAAAGAAACATGCCAAGTTATTTGGGAACCACTGGAAATACCTGTGCCATACACAAATTTGAAAAAAGTAGAAGAGTGCAACGAAATTACTAATTTTCTTAATTGCATTGGATTTGCTGATGTCGTTCGTGTTCCCTAGGGTGGCCCAAAAAGACCTTTTTTTTTCAATGTTCAAGTGCTAATCTCAAATATTTGTACTTGCCACAAAACATGTCTGCATAAAATATTTCAGCTTCATTGAAAGATATTTAAGGGTAGCTCAATCCATTTAAAGTTTTGCATTATAATCCTATGTAGAAATTACATGTAGTACATGTATGTAATACGCATAATCGGAGATAATGCATATGATCTTTTGAGGAATTTTTTACTTATGACAATATCCAGTCAAGTATCTTACTAATACATTATGTGTTACACACTCAGTTATGCTAATATGCCCAGATTTTGTATCAACTGTTAATTAATGTTATTGTGCCCTGGTTAATATTGGGGACATGGGACTAAAATTTTGAGGAGCCTATCTTAAGTGACATGGATGGTTTATGCAGCATGAGTATTGAATACAAGTGGATGCACAGAGGAAGTTGAAGTAAAGGAAATGTTTTGTGAACAAATGTTTTGTGCTTGACAAAATAAATCATATCCAGATAATATTATAAAACATGTTTGTTTTTTTATAAAATTCTAGTTGTACAACTGTATTTGCAAAATTATATTTGTAAAACTATACTTGTAAAATTAATTTATGAAAGTTTATTTTTAGGTTTGTTCAAAACCCATTTTGAAGAATTGATTGTTTATGATTTTGAATAATGTTATAATGTTACAATAAATAAGCAAAGTAGTAGACATATTAAAATATACTTTTCCTAATATATTTTTTTTCAATATAATTTTTTGTGTGCATTTTTCATAAATAAGTTAATAATACATTTTAATAATCCTGGACACGTTAATAATAGTTCATATTCCTCTTTTTAATTCATTAACTATTTTAAATATGGCAGATTTTTTTTATAATGTGGCTGTTTTTAAAATGTTATAAATAAGGTAAGTACATTCGATATATGAATAAAACATTCAAATTAACTTCATATAATAAAATGTCAATACTAAAAAGAAAAGTTTTGATAATTGTGTTGCAATGTTTTGTGTGGTTTTAAAACAAGCTTTCTAAAATAAGTTAATTTCATTCAGTGGCTAAACTATTCTCCATATTATATTTTTTTTTTGCGAGGATAGGACAGGAACTAAAGAAAGAAAGGTTTCTTCCTTTAGTTCCTGTCCTTCCTTCAGTTCCTTACAATGCCTTGTAAAAGTAATACAACTTATAAGCTTCATTATTTTAAATATGACTATAATTATCATTTGGCGTGTCACTTTCGTGACACGAAAATCTTATTATATGAAATTAACGAATCATATACTAGAAAACTTCAAAATGAAAGTTTGAATTTTGGAAATTAGAAAACAGGAATAAAAGAAAAGTTCCTTTCTTTTGTTCCTGACCTTATTTCCTTGTAATATCTAGTAAAAGTGATACCAATTTTAAACCTTATCAGGCACATACGTATGAATTTCTTGCAAGGAAGGTTCGGTAACTATGCTATTCGTTTCTTATTTCCCCTTGGCTCGGTAAATGCTTTTCTAAGATACATAAAAGCTATGTGTTTCAGAAAGAAAATCGAAAGGAAAATTTTAAAATTAAATTTTTCAAAATCAAATTGTTCCCGGGGAAAAACAAGTGTATCAATTATTTCCACTGAAAAAATTATAATGTCCCTTCTTGGATTTTTATTCTGTTGAATATAAATGTAGAATCATTGTATTATTTATTATTTCTTTGTCCGTCATAGAGAAAGAATCGCATGTCAATAAATATATTATTGATTAATCTGTCTTACACGGTCACCCTTGGTAACTTATCTGAAATTCTTATATTCTCAATGCTAAAACGTTGCTTGATGACTAAAATGGTGTGGTTCCCAATCAAAGAACTCCTCTATTTCCCCCTTGCATCTACATTTAGCGCTGGGTTGTCAGATTTGGGGAAAAACCATGGAGACTGTAAACGACAGATTAACCATATTATTAAGAAATTCGCATTACATTTTTTTTGCCTACCAAATAAGAGATTTTTCCGCATATAAATCAACAAGCATTAAGCAGGAAATTAAAATTTCCTATTTGTTTTCAATTTAATTGTATTATATTTGTACAGTAAATTGTTTTTAATTGACTTTCTTAACTTTTGCCAGTTTATTACCATGTGTAATGGAAGGGGTTTGAACCCTACATACTTAAGCCTCATTATTTTAAATGTGACTATAATTATAATTTTGCATGTCACTTTTTGCGACTTGAAAATTTTATTATATAAAATTAACGAATCATTTAAACTGAAAGAAAATTTTTATTTAGCAAATTAGAAATCTTACTTTTAATTTCTTTCATTAAATCGGAAAAGGAGTTCCATTCTGCATACATAGCTTTAGCAACTTCGACCCAGCATTTAGCCTTGATATCACGGTCACCGTAATCTTTACACTGAGTATCATAAAGCGATGGTCGTCGTTCTACTTCGCATATAAATTTGTCCGTATCAAACATAGTTCACAACAACAACAAAATTTACTATTTTTTCCTCAACAGTCCATACATTCTGAACAATCCAAATATTATCAATACTCAACATTAATTCGCTCTTTTACCGTGCTAGCTGAAGTGTTTACTTTTTAAAGCGTGAATATTTTTTTTATTCACGGAATCTAAATCGCTGAATACAAAAGCTAAAATAAATGACTCCTGTAACCCATCAGGATATACAAACAACCTTAGACACAGCTTTAAGACGCTTTTATAATGCAGGAAATCGATAATATGCATTCCATTGGCCCTGATCATTTATCTATACACATATACTATATAACATTTAAACGCCAAATAATGGATTCCCCAATTTGTAAACAGCGGCGAATATCCCAAAATCGGTGTTGCCAGAGCTCTCTAGTGCGACGGTAATTCAACCAACCAACAGCGGCCAATCCTCCAGAATGCGCACATGCGCATTAATGAGGAGAAAGCACTTCGAAAAAATTTCTACCAGTAGTAGTCTGATATAGGGGACTGTTTACAAATTACCGCGTGTATTTAACAGTGGTTCGCCTTGAATCTAATAGTGATCCAATGTTCTGAAATTTATTGAGGTTGCTTCGGATACCAACTCAGGTGTTGGTGTCGTCATCTCATCAAGGTTCAAAAATACAAGGCAGTGTTCTTTCCTTCGAGATAGACCATAAACCGTCGCCAGTATCCCACTGTCCAGCTTTAGTGCGACGTTAGATAACCACAAAGAAATCCCCCTATCGCCATTACCAATAGCCCCCTGTACAGCTGTAGTGCAATATTTTTCAATCCCAAAACTGTAGTATTATTCGATTTTAATGTGTGGCAACACTGAGTGTTCAACACTAGCGAATTCAAATTTATTTACAAACAATTCTTCGCTAAGATTGATATTCTATAAAATATTTAAAAGCTGATACTGTATCTGTTAAATTTTTTTTAAATGTCGTTTGAGGGATTTATAATGTCCAATAATTCTAACTACAAATTTATTAGTAGAAATTTAAATTTTCTATATAGAAACCAAAAAAAAAAAAAAATTATGCGAAAACGAATACTATAGCAGAATCGATGAAATTGCATCCTGTATAACTAAATTCAATAAAAAATGTGATAATAATGGGTTTACCATATAATGCTATAAGCATCCATATGTATTCTTCATTAGTAAGTTAAAATTTTAAATGTTGTCAGTCGAGTACTAATATCTATTTTTATATTTAATTAAAGTTTCCCTATTATTATTAGAATAAATTTTATTCCATCTATCGCGTCGCTTTAATTAAGAATTATTTCTACAGTATTTTTTTATATTACTTTAAGAAAAATCAATCAAGATACCACATAAATTTGAATGTATTTAAGTATGACCAATTGTTTGGTAGATTATGGGTAACTAATAAAAGAAATAAATTTTATTTTGGTTGAAGCGTACTAATTTTGTCTAATATTCTAAAACAAGTTATTACTTTGTTATATATCTATTAGAATGATTTCCTGAAATGGTCTTGGGCGATGATGACATTTTGCCATTGTCAATAATGAATATTTTTTTTATTTATCAATATTTTTTATAAATTCATATTGTTTATATATCGATATCTTTGATATATCAATATTTAAAAGTAGATTAAGTACAGTAAGCAAAGATGTATACTTTAAACTTGTGTATTTGGAACTGAACTATGTTTTCAAATCAGGGAATAGTACATTTTTGTTTTCTCCTTTTATTAAAAATATAGATACTTTGCCACTTTTGTTAAAACATTACTACTCTTACATACTATACTGTGGTTCCAGCTTATTGCACTCATCTTATTATTGTTTTTACATAGTTTTCAACGGAAAATATTTTGTTTCTGATAGAGAGTTTTGAAATATGATTAGTTGCTGAAGTGTAAAATGAATGTTGGGAGTTTTTTATATTATTGGGATAATAAACAAGTTTATTCTCGTTCAGCATATCCTATTTGAATGTTAATTATGATGACTTTTTGAAAGTAGATTATTTTCCTCTAAAATTGATGGTTTAAAAAAATTGTATTTACATATTCTAAGTAAAGACAAATTGACTAATTTAGCTTTAAAATGAAAATTTGTTAATGACAACCATGACCTCCCTTTGCAATATTGGCATAATCCTGAAACCAAAACTATTCTATTTGTCCTGCTGCACCCAAACATCTAACAAGCTTAATTGTAGTGAGAGGCTAATAAAGAAAACATATTCCTTTGTTACAGACTTATATTTTCTTATATAGTTCAGTAGCATCATTTTAGTGATGTCATACTTTACATCAAAGGTAGAGATTAGGGTTTCACGCATGCTCCCCACTATTTGTTGATAAACAAATGCAATTCTTCTAGAATGAGAATACTTTTGGTATTCCGGGTGTTCTTCCGGACTTCCTAGTGTTCTTTCGACTAATCGTCAAATTGATTGATCGCCTAATCGAAAATTACAAAATCGAATCGCAATGTTTTTTTACTTTTTTTTTTTTTTATATATATTGAATCATCAACCAAACCTAGTGCCTATTATCCCTTTCCACTCTAAATATTATTTATTTATTTTTTAATAAATAGGTTTTAATAAACTCTTTGTTTTTTTCCCCATAATCTTTACTACCATAGTATTATTATCATATAGTACACCTAAAAAAAACGTTTCATAGTTAGTAGCAAAAAAAAATCTGAAAAGGGTTTATTTTTTAACACAAATGAAATGTATATGAACTAAGTTCAGGAACCAGTCAAAATTATTTTATCTTATTTATTTATTTTTAGATATGAATGAACACAGTTCCCGTAGTCACAGTGTATTCCTTATCAATGTAAAGCAAGAGAATTTAGAAAACCAAAAGAAACTGAGTGGGAAGTTGTATCTAGTAGATTTAGCAGGTAGTGAAAAGGTAAATATATTCAATATTGTTATCCAACTTTATGCATAACTTTCATATTACTGTTACTCATGTTGACTGTAAAAAAAAAAGACTGTTTCTCATTATTTCTAACTGGATTTTGTGATGTAGCATGTAAAATAAGTGCCATTGGGTATTCCACAAGTTGTAATCTATGAATAAAACTTATTATTTAAATCTAAAAAAAGTATTAAGTACTTTTGAAACTCTCATACCGATTCTGAATACTCTTGGGGATTTAAAGCTATCTGTTATTTTCTTATACATTTTACAAATTTAAAAATTGGCATATTAAAATATACCTATTTTTTGAAAGTCAAGTTGTGAACCGCAATAATTTTACTAAGAACTTTTATTTTTCTTAATTTTTCTATTGTGTAATGTCACTTGTCAATTACATTTCAAATTTTTTTTTATACGAAAAGAAGTATTCTCTTTTCAGTTGAAATTCCAAAATCTCATTTAAATTATTTGATGTATTAAAATTTTCTTATGACATATTTTAATTGCAATGCAGTACAGAATATTGTATTAAAATATTTTTCAACCAATTCATGTTTATTTTAAAGGTTAGCAAAACGGGAGCTGAAGGAATGGTTCTAGATGAAGCTAAAAATATTAATAAATCACTATCAGCATTGGGTAATGTGATATCAGCTCTAGCTGACGGAAATGTAAGTTTTTTTTTTATTTAATAAGCAGTTACTATTTATATAAAAAATATATTTAAGTGATAAATTTCAAAGAAAAGGAACCAAAAGATATTCGAAACAGTCTAGGATATTATAAACATGACTAATCACCAAAAACATAAAATTGTCTATATTTTTAGTATATTTCTTGTGATAGGGTATTTTCTGTGTAGAATATGGCATATTTTAAAGATTTAGATTCCATCAGGGTCACCTGTTTGTAGTCATGTGCATTGAGTTAGCTTTAAAACAAAAGGATTTTTTTTAAAAATTGTATTATTTATGATCTAAATGTTTGTTATCACAAAGGTATAATTTTTCATATTGTCATTTGAAATGTATTTTTTTGTTCAGTACTTCTTAAATATTCACCCTTGTGACTTCCTAGTTAATGTATGATTTGTTCATACGCCATCTAGTTATCACAGTTGAAAATATATCATTTTAATTTAGTTTGAGATAACCAAGAAATTCGACTTAATTATGTCAACTGCAACCCCTTGTCTTATATAATTATTTTTCCTAGAAATCCCATATACCTTATCGTGACAGTAAACTGACTAGAATTTTACAAGAAAGCTTAGGTGGAAATTCACGAACTACCATCATCATTTGCTGTTCACCAGCATCCTATAATGAGTGTGAAACTAAGTCTACTCTTGACTTTGGACGAAGGTAATACTGAACATTTCAAATATTTATATTAATTGCTGTTTAAATTATTGGGTATAATAGCTTTCAAACTAATAATTTTTGCAATTATTAATATTGGAAAACTATTGCTTTTAAACAGATAAAATATATATTTAGTAAGAAATATTTTATTGATTACACTCATTCCATTTTATTGCCCATTTGTTTTCTTTTACTTTTAGTTAATTTTTTGCTTTAGTCATTTTAACTCCCTTACATTTTAATTCAATGAATTGAAAGGATTTAAAATTAGTATAAGTAGTTATTTCAACCGTTGTGACTTAATTTTAAGTATTAGCTCAAAGGTATTTTTGTAGTTTTTATGTATGAATTGAATAAAATAAATTATTTTTAAGAACAAAAGTTCTTGTTTTCATTCAATCATAACTTTTTAATTTCTGTTCATTTTCAGTTTAAGTTACATTGTTTGTTTGTGTTTAACTGGTTATAGACTAATTTAACTACATTACATTTGCAGAGCCAAGACCATTAAAAACACTGTTGTGGTCAATGAAGAACTGACGGCTGAGGAATGGAAGAGAAGGTACGAGAAAGAGAGAGAGAAGGGACTGCGAACTAAAGCTCAGCTGACACGAGCTGAATACGAACTCAGCCGATGGAGAAATGGTATTCAAATATTTTAAGTCATTGATTGTTTGACGTGAAATATAATTGTCTTTTTTACCTTCTGAGCATATTGCAGAAAATATCATTATTATAAAGTTGTTTTCACTGCCAGAGAGTTTATATTTCCAATGCATTTATTTTATAACTTTTGTTTCATTTTCAAATTGTTTTGAGCTAGCCCGCACAATAGTAACTATTGGTCAACCATCTAAACTGTTTAGTCAACCATATTGAAAAATTTAAATTGTATTCGCTCACTTACCAACTATTTGGTTGCAGTAAATATGCTTTTGCTTGCTACCATGCAACAAGCTTTGACAAGTAATCGTCGATTTGGCAATTTTCAATGTATTGTGATAATGGGACTTTGATGATTTTTCTACTTCAGTTTTTCAATTGAGAAATCTGAGATTAGGCAACCCACGAGTTGAATACACATAAATCAAAAGCTTTTGAATTTTTTCATTGGCCACTTGATTAAAAGCTGAAATTCAATAGTGCCTACTGTATAGAAAGTTGCATGGCACATGCTTACTACGTCAAAAATTGTAGGCTGGCCGAAAGATGGAGATGAAGGCGAAATTGTAATAAGTGTTGGTCACAACACACTCGTAAACTAGAAATGGCCTACAGTTTGTGACGTAGTAAACACATGCCATATGGTTTTCTATACAGTGGGCACTAGTAGTGCTCGGCTAGCCTTAATAAATTGAGCTTTTATAAAATATCACAATACTTTAAATTTATAAAATATTTTAACATAGAGAATTTTTATGAATTTAAATTTATATGCATTGTTAAAAAAACTGAAAATCCATGGATGACTATAGATGTTCAAACCGTTTAGAGGATTAAAAATTGTTTTTATTATTATTACTATATGTCCTTACTTTGGTAGAATCAAAAGTCTCCATAGAACTTCCTTGTTCATAATTAGAATTATTAAAAATCAAATTTCTTAATATTAACTGCATATTACTGTTTATTAAGGTCACAAGTAATAATTCATATTTATATTATAACTTTTAATTTTTAAAAAAAGGAAGAATTTAGGATAATATTTATATAAATTGTAAGTTGGTGTTTGTGGGGTCACTGGGGCCCGTTATTTCATCAAATTAGTATATATTATTTTACTTTCGAATAATATTCTGAGGCCATAATATAACATGGTTTCCTATTACTCCGTAAGTTTCATTAGATTTCTTATGTATGGAATAGGTAAATACTAATTTAGATGATCTCCCTACTACTATCAATTATAATAACAATAAACCCATCCAAAATAGTTAAGGGATTCAAAAAAATGTATGTGATAAAGTTGTTTGTGGATATAGCTTGAATAAGATTATCTTACTACCAAACACTGAAAGAAACCTTTAAATGAATAAAGGTAAAATGGCAGTAAGAATAGAATTGAAGCTACATTCAATGTAATTGCCCTAAATAGGAAAGTAGCAATAGACTTTTAAGATCCCGGTCCATAGAGACACGAGACAACAAGGGAATAGCCCAGCATTAAATCTTTTGCAAGAAAAGGAATATTCTCGTGTTAAAACTCACAGCAATATACAGAAAAGTTATGTCGGGTGTTTTGCATAGTGAAATACAAAGAAAGGGCTGAACAATAGCTCAAAGATAAGTCTTATTTGCTGGTCGTTAATGACCCTCACGAAGCCTCTCAAGTAACCAAATACTGATTATTGGTCGGTGATCAATGTTTAAAATTTTAATGAGTTTTCTTTTTGATTAAGCCTTCCTTTAAATATTTTTAACAGGCGAGCATGTTCCCCATGATGAGCAACTCTTAATGAAAGACATAATGGAAAACAGCACAACTAGCCTTACTGACAATATTCCTGTCACCATCGCACCGGTGAGTGTAGTTCAAGTGTCTGCAGAACCTCTCAGCAACGCCGAGCGTGTCAAGTTCGAAGAAGAGAGAAGCCGCCTGTATTCACAACTGGATGAAAAGGATGATGAAATCGATCGCCAGAGCCAACTGATTGAGAAACTGAAAGAACAGATGTTGGAGCAAGAAGAGGTAATTTGGGAAGTTAAGATTAGTGATGGTATTCTGTATCTCAAAAACACATACATTACAATTGAAAAAATAAAACAATTCACACGTTCATCAGAATGAAACTTGATCCATTAGCTTGTGACAAACATATGCATTGAGTTTGTTTCAATTCCAGCTAATATGTGCTTCAAATAAGTTATTTGTATTTTGTTTATATTATATGTATACATAAATACTTACAGAATACTGTTAAATGCACACACTTGTATTGTGTGTATTTAGTGCATTTGGAGGTCCTTTGGATAAAACACTAAATTATGTTTTTCATTTAAGGGTGAACATTGTATATTTTGATTAGAACTTTTTTCATCGAATTTCTCATAAAACCACCAAGGAAAAATATCTAATACAAAAAATAAAATTTAAGTGTTTATCTTATAATTCTTAATAAATATATTAGCTTAGATTGTAAAGAACTTGAAGGGAAAACTCTCTTTTAATGAGAATAATCTTAAAATATTGGTTTTATTATGACTTGCATTTGAAAAAAAACTAGAAACATTAAAAAAAATATCTTGTACTTATAAAGGTAAAATAACATGAATTTCGGAAAAGAATAAACAGAAATATAAAATGCTGATTTACGCGTATCATTAAAAAAAATCTTGTGTGTGTATAGGAATATCTTTCAAGAAATACATTGAAATTCTTCTATATGTTCCTGAAATCGATATTTTTTATGATGAGAAATATTACATTGTAATTGCTTCCATTGATATTCTATACAGCTGATAGCTACAACACGCAAAGATTATGAAGCCTTGCAGCACGAGATGAATCGCATTCAACAGGAGAACGAGTCTGCCAAGGAAGAAGTGAAAGAAGTGTTGCAGGCTTTGGAGGAGTTGGCTGTCAATTACGACCAAAAGTCTCAGGAAGTGGAAAGTAAGAACAGGGAGTTTGAAAACTTAAATGAAGAGCTTACTCAAAAATTGGTAAGTCTATATAAATACCATATTTATCTTCTAGTATCTTAAGAATTTCTTCTTTGATTTTTAAAAAAATAATAAGATATATATTTTTTTAAATAAATTGAAATTCGTAATGAACAGGTTGTTTAAATTAATCTGCTCAGCCAATGTTTGTTGACAGTTGTTTTTTAACAAGCTGACTAATGAGATAAAAATACATGGCACAGTGTATCAAGCTACAAGAACTTTTATTTATATATATATATATATATATATATTGGTTCACTGAATTGTGTTTTACTAATAATGTAGAACCTATTTATCATAAATCTCATAGGAAAATACTAAAAATATGAGGTGAAAGTTTTAACCGTCTGATGGTCATAGATGCATTATCATGTCGGAATATCCAGTTTTTTCAGCTATACGTCCAATTTTTAAATTCCTAAAAATACTCTTTTACAATATTGTTTCAATTTAAAAGTTTGCGGTACATGTTATTTATTTTAATAATATAAAAGAACATGTACAAGAAAAAATAATTGAACTTCCAACCAGTGGAAACAACTTTACAATTTGCAAATATTGCTTGAACACCAGTGAGTTAAGTTCTTAATAGCACATTGATATACCTTAAAATGAATATTTTGATAGTTTTTACCACCTGTATTTTTTCAATTAAGAATTTTCTGAAGGTTTAGAAATAGCTTCATTCTTTAATGATACAGGAAGTTTATGATGGTTTGTTGTAGATCCCAACTACAGGATATTTCCTTTACGAATAATCTCCCAATTATATAGGTGAATTATTTTACCAATTTTTAAATGGAGAATTAGTTCTGAATTTGTTTAACAATATGCACCTTCGACTTGAATTAATACTTCAACAGGACTGTGCAGAGGTGGTTGCAAATCTGAGCCAGGAAAACAACCTAGTTCACTTTTTTAAACTGCATACCTTTTTATATAGTTGTTAGTTTGATTTGGTAGAACATTTGTTATATCATTAGAATTTTTAAGAAATTTAACAAAAAAAAAATTGGCAAGACAGATTATTTGATAATTTTATCACAATAAAAATCCCTCTAAAAAAGCCTTCCAATTTCAACTTTAAAATTAAACAATGCCTTTGAGAATACAAAAAAAAACTGCATAAATAGTTAATTATTTTGAAGTTGTGTTTTGTTATTTTGATTACTATGCAAATTTTTAAATATTGCTTTCGAAAATTCCTCTAATAAAAAAATGTATGGATCAACACTCAAATAGGTGTTCTGATTTATTTCAGCCATACTTTAATTGATACTTACTTGTAAAATTGATATATTAATGAATTCTGCAGATGCAACTGAATACAGCCCAAAATGAATTGCAGCAGATGAAAGATAGTACTCTTCATCAACGTAAAAGAGTCACTGAAATGCTTACCAGCCTATTAAAAGATCTTGGGGAAGTGGGCCATGTACTTGGAAATAATTCCGTTGAAACCAAGGTATGTTTATTTTGATTTTATTCAAGTATATAAAAGCTATATATAAAATTATAACTTTCATATATCTCAAAGGGCCTTAATAATTTTTTTAATATTTCGTCAGATTATTGTTTAATTACCAATTGTTTAATTTTTTTAAGTTGTATTAATTATCAATTAATATTTCACCAGTAACATAGTACCAATTTTCTACATATTATAATCTTAAAATGGAATAGCAGATTTGTAAAATTCTCAATTTTATTTTAAAATATAGAGATTAAAGTTAAAACTTGGATTATTTTTTCCCTTGTTTTATAACTTAGGCATATTCTTCATATTAAAAAAATACTACAAATAACTTTGCTATTTTTATTTAAATTTAAATAGGGCAACTTATCCAATTTTTTATTTTTCACAAGTGATGTTTAATTTAATCTGGTGGATTCATTTTATGTATTTCTCACTTTTTTCATTTGTTTATATTGTTTCTTATATATCTATATTATTTTATTACAACTTTGTCTTTTATTTAATGCTTTTAAAGTTTTCTGCTGATGTGTCTGGAAAAATAGAAGAGGAATTTACTGTAGCAAGACTGTTCATAAGTAAAATGAAATCTGAAGTGAAAGCCCTTTCAACAGTAAGTTATAAGTGTCTTTGAATTGATTGCTAAATCAAAAGATTATAATATTACTTTTTATAGTAGTTATTTAATTATGTGTATATTGTAATACAATTATAATACTATAGTTTAGTGTGTTTATAAAATGACACCTCTATATTTTGCCATACTAAAACGATTAATTTCAACTGTAAATAACATAAATTGAGTTGTTAGGATTAAAGAGATCATTTTCTCCTGTGTGAATGTTGTATTGATTTTTAGTAGAATATTTAAAATTTCTACTGATAATTGAATATTTTATTGTGCCCTTCCTTTAGCGTTGTCATCAGCTTGAAACCTTCCAGACTGATTGCAATAAAAAAATTGAAGCAAATGAAAAAGAACTAGCTGAAGGTCGTTTACTGATAAGCCAGGTATTTATATAGTTATTTATTTTATAACATTTAATAAGTATTTTATTGGATATTAAAAGAATTAATGGCTATAATTTATATTACTTTATTTACAAAAATTTTAAACATTGGTATATCAGTGAAAATTATCGTAACTTTTATATCAAAAATAAGAAATATCAATTATAATTTCATTTTGTTTCAAATGTTTGAGCATTTAATTATATTATTACCTTGATTATGTGCGCTATAAAATTGTTTGGGATAACTTACCTAAAGTGAAGCGTGAACAAAGTTGTTTTAGTATGAGATATATTAATTTTTTAGTAATGAATGGAATAACTTTTTAATTATGGTTACGTTATCCTGTAATAATTTCTTTTAATACAAATAATTGGAGCTAAATTAAATATTCTTATTTTTTATGACCAAAAATGTTTGTTTATCCTACACAAATTAGCTATTAATCCACCAGAAAAACTTTATTTTTTCTGATATCTTTAGAGTTTGAATAAGTTGTTTAATATATACTAAGTATGTGCTAGTCAGTTTAAATAACTAATTAAAAGCTTTAACTATTGTTTTGATCAAGTGGGTATATTATCAGACTATTTTTCAAAATATTCCCACATCAAACCAAGCACATTGAAAGAACAAGGATCTCTATTGGTTTTCGATTTGTTTATTTTATTTTTTAGTATGAGGCAAAAATGAAATCTCTCCAAGAGACAATGAAAGATGTTGATGCTAAGAAACGAACTCTGGAAGAATCAGTGGATTCCCTGAATGAAGAATGTGCTAAATTAAAAGCAGCTGGTAAGAAACTTAATTTTTTTTTTTATAAATAATTCCAAGCGAAATTTAATTATTCATAACATTGCTCTAAAAATGTGTTTACTTTTGTTAAAATTTAGAAGAGATGCATATAATGTCCTCGAAAGAAAAAGAAAAATTGAAAGATTCTGCTGAAAAAATGAAAGAAGCCTTGGAGCAGCAAATTGAAAAGCATAGAGAAGCTCATCAGAAACAATTGTCAACCTTGCGTGATGAGATATCTGAGAAAGAAGGGCAAATTAACAAGCTTAGAGAGTATGCCATTTTTCTTTATCAATGTTTTATAATTCTATATTCTTACGAGTCATATATTTGAACTTATTCTACATATTTTGCATATATATACATATATATATATATATATACAATAGACTCGCGATAACTCGAATTCGAAAAAAAAATCGATCTCCCTGCACCTTCATTACTTATGTAATGTAATTTTATCTCTTTAATTCAAAGTTTTTCGTCCTTATTTTCGATAACTCAAAGTTTCTTCACAACTCAAAATTTTGTTTTCCTTTCAAAACTACAGATTTTGAAGACCCTTTAGCAAATATGAAATTTCCACGTCCTTGTCAGTTCTCTTTCTTATTGTGCGTTATTGAAAGGGGATATGTACAATGGATTCCTACCTGTGCCTCACCCTTTTGTTTGAATGTCACTAGGCTGGATTCCCTGGGCTGTATTCCCTCCTCTTTAACGCAGCTTCCAACAAGGAAGATTATAATTTATCGCCCCTCAAGCTAGCTGGCGTTTTCGGTAAAGTGAGTCCCTTTCTTGGAACATTACCGACCGTCCAGAAAGCATCCTGAAGAACCAGTCGACACTTGACCCCTTCTCACTTTTACTTAGGCTTTCGTGTGGTGTTGATTTGTCGCTTCGAATAATGGCGACAAAACGAAAATAAAATATACTCTCTATAGCAGCTTTTGATGAGAGATCGCTCACAGAAGAAGAATAATGAAGAATGCGAACCTCCTCCAAAAGATAAATTTGATTATAAGATCTTCCATAAAAACTGTGTGTGCATTCATTGAATCGAGGCCGGAAAGGAAAACATCAGAGACATTTCAAGCAATCGTGCATTCGGAAAATATAATTGATTCCGAAAAAAATAGAAATATTCACCAATATATTTTGCTTAGATATTTTAAATAAAGTAGTACAAGTATACTCTATTTATTTTTACCAAAACAGCTTTTTTGTATGATTTTTGATAACTTGAATTTTTGATAACTCGAATTTTTATACACTTCCCTTTGAGTTCGAGATAGCGAGAGTTGCTTGTATATATATACTGTGATACTATTAACTTAAGGCTATGTAAAATTTAATTTTGTTAAATTTTATGTTTTCATTATTAGGCAATATTTCTATATTAAATTGTAAATGATAATTATCTTTTGCTTTTTTAAATAATAGTATTTTGATTTAAATTGTGAAGAATATTTTTGAATGCATTAATTATTATAAAATTGTTTATTTATATATATAGTGTTAACCAGAAACTTTCACTTGCCCAAGAGAGGCTACAACAGGAATACGATAGACTCAAAAATGAAGAACATGAGAAAAGTCTAAAGCTACAAGAACTAACGTAAGCGAACTTTCCTAGATCCTCATTATATATATTTAAAGTTAACCTTGTGAAGTAAAGTAGTAGAGTTGATTTTAAAATTGAGAAGGGTCTTTTATGGTACAGTCCATTATTTATTTGAGTTGTTAAAGTCCTTTAATTACACACTTTTAGGAGTTATATATTTCTACAAATTGGAGTACTGCTCACTATAAAACATTGGTTGGTCTTTAGACTAAATGTTGGTTATGCCTTATGTTGTAACCTGCAATGATTATATGTATGAAATTAATCCAGGCAAAGTTACAGTTTGTACTCAATTATCCCATGTGAATGGAATATCTGTACCTCAGAGTCAGTCACATTTCGGTAATTTTACAAAAGAGAGAAAAAAATTAATCCTACTCCAACTAAAGCTTTTGACTTGGACTTTTATAGTTATCTCTAAATGCTTAAAAAAATTGTAATGGTATGGTTTCAAAAATAACTTTTCTTTAATAATCTGAAATAAAACAAAAATCGTCAAATTTGGAATTAGAGGTACATATAATCTTTTAAATAATCTAGTTAATTAATAACATTATAATCTTTTAAATGATTGCTAATGTAACATAGATTGATTGTTAAACTTTCACATGTATTAAATAAATTTATTCAAAATGTCATAAGAAAGAAAATTTTTAGCAATTTTTTTTTTATGCATGTCGCTGTGTAATACAATCATTCTTTGTGAATAAATCAACATTCTTCTATTTAATGATTGCTTATGATTACATTGTTACCTGATTTATATATTATATAAATGTTAACACAACTGTCAATTGATGTTACATATTTCAAATCTTTAAAGTTCTATAGCCAAGCAATAGAAAATTATTGAAATTTTCTGATAGTCAATACATTTTATAATTGTAAATTTCCATGAAATAATTTTCTTATAAATATCCATTTCTATTTTATTTATATTTTTTGTTTAATATTTTAAATGATTTCTTAATTTTGTAGGTTTTTGAATGAAAAACGTGAACAGGCTCGTCAGGACCTGAAAGGTCTTGAAGAAACTGTTGTAAGTATTTTAAAGTTGAATTTTTTTTTTAATTTTAGTATTGGTAGTCGCTTCCAGGTATTTGATATTGAATAAATATTAAATCTTTGTGTATTTATTATTTGAATTTGTAGTAGGTTTTATGTTATCCTACATGGATTATAGAGGTATGGAAATATTGATTTATATTTCCGAATTTTGAGTCATTATTTCTGCATAGGCTTTTACTATTTCTTCATGCTTCAGTAACTAAAATAGCTTTATGAGTTACTGGCATTATTGCAACATGACAGCAAATTCAGCAAAAAATTGAACATTTGAAAATGGGAATTTTCTTTTTTTTATTTTGTTTTTAACTTTTGGTTTATTTCACAAGATAGAAAAATACTCTAACCATAAGTATTTCCTCTAAAATATAATTTTAAAATACATTATTTGCAATTTGTTAATTAAATTTGGAAAAACTAACATGTATATAAAAAAATAGTTAATTGTAAATTATAATTTATGTAAAAACTAAAAAATTTCTATTGTCTTTTTAACCAAACTTACTTCAGTCTTCTGTCTGTATACATGTGTGAACAGAATTTTTTCGTACTAGGTAGAGGCATAAAAATATAATATATTTTACATGAAAATCTTTTTGTTTTGCAGCTGAAAGAACTGCAGACCCTGCACAACCTACGCAAACTCTTTGTGCAGGACCTTCAGAGTCGCGTAAAGAAGTCTGCACTAGGGGAAGACAACGAGGAGGGCAATGGCACTCCAGCACAGAAGCAGAAGATTGCATTTCTTGAAAATAACCTTGATCAACTCACTAAAGTTCACAAGCAGGTATTTGTCCTGCAATACTTGCATCCCCCCCCCCCCCTCCTCATACCACAACCTCAAAAACTGTGTCCATAGAACATGGAAATATCGGAGAATTTGGTCAATCTGGAAAAATCAGGGATTTTGGGAATTTAAAAAAAAAATCAAGGAAATTAACAAATAAATTTAAGTTGATTTATGGCTATGAAACATTGTTTATTGTATTATTATATTCAAATACTTTCAAAATGCAATAGAAAAAGCTTTTTGAGTTATAAAATGTGTACTTAAAATTAATTGTTTTTCCTTCCAAGATCGTACCAAAATGTAGACATTTCTAGAACTTGGTAGCACAACTGTCTGCCTATAACTAAATACTTGCCAACTCAAGCAATTTTAATAATCTACGTTCAAATGTTTAATAATTGCTAAATTCCTAGTGAAATTCCATATTTTCTTGAACATGATCAAAATGTTTAATTGTTGTGAGCAACTGCTCTAGGCTCTTTTTTTCTTTGGGAGAATTAGAAAATTATTTATTTGGAGACTTGTAAAGCAAATGTCGTGCCGAATATGATATAAAAAAATTCCTGTTATCAAACTTAATTTGTGTAAATTGGTATTGTTTCTACCACACTGAAAAAAAACTAGATAACATGGAAATATCAGGGAATTTTAAATTGTTTTCTCTCTGAACACCCTGTCAAAGGATTATTTTTTAGTTGTAGATGTAGAATTAAGCTCGTTTATGAATAGATAATAGCTTGTTATTCAAATAATCAGGACCCCACAAAAGAGATCTTGTCAATTTCTGATGTTATTTGGTAGTTGTTAGAAGTGTTTTTTTATCAATATTTTAAAATAGCAGAAACATTTTAGCTGGAATGGCATATGTGTTTAGAAACTACTCTACACTGATATACTTTAATCCTTCATAAATATATTAATGGAGGATTATAAATATATTTATGGAGGAAATAACATATTAGGACATATATTTTTATAATAATATGTGTTCCTTCTATAACCAAACAGAATGTAGCATTTTTAATTCAGGGAACACTTAAATAAACTATTGTATAGGAAAGAGCTAACTTCTCTTATTTTTTACAAGGTAGCATGACTATAAGTATTTTATCGAAGACAACTTCAATTTAATGTTAAAAAGCCACATTTAATTTATATAGTATAGGAATGTATAATGTATATGAAATAAATAAGCTTTTCGGTTTCTTAACAGCTTGTACGGGATAATGCTGATCTTCGATGTGAGTTGCCAAAGTTAGAAAAAAGATTGCGGGCAACTATGGACCGAGTGAAGTCTCTTGAGACAGCGCTCAAGGAGGCCAAAGAAAGTGCAACCAGGGACAGGAAGAGGTAAACAGATTATCTGACTGTTTTCTTAATGTTTCTGGAACTCTTTCCTTCTGAAAATTTTAAAGCATTTTGAATAATATATCTTCAATTCCAAAAAATTTAATATATAAAAGCACATTGGGACTTGGAAGATCATCTTATTGTTATTAGTTATTGCTATTTAGTTCTTTTTAATTATGATAATGTTAATGAAACAAATTGGTGGAATGCATTTAAAATATTTTCTTAAAGATCAAATTGCCAAATAAGATGTTGCAAAAGGAATTTAAAGCTATTAAAATAATTTATTGTTTGTCTAATAAAATAATCCTCACTATACAGCCATAAAGAGACTGTTGCACATTGGCTTTAATATTTAAAAATAAATTTATATTAAATTTTATTGTATTGTTTTACAAATCTTATTTTTTCCTCAATTACAGTATTAATTTAAAATGCATTAATGCAATTTGCTTAACTTGATAAATATTGGATATTTTCACATTTTAATTTAATTTTTTTTGTATGTGTTGTGAAATATTGGTTAAGCTACCCTCAAACAAACACACAGTAATAGAGACATATGACAAAGACAAATTTATATTAACTGTTACTAAATGAGAGGTTATTCTTCTTTTAATTTAGGTATCAGTATGAAGTAGATCGCATTAAAGAAGCTGTGCGCCAAAAGAATCTGGGTAGAAGGGGCCATATGGCTCAAATTGGTAAGCTACTATGTGTTATTTTTACTTTCGAATCTTGTGTTTAACTGATCATTAAAAAGTTCATGATTTACAGAATTTCCCATATTCATGAAAAATATTTTCATTTTTTTTTTAAGGTATATTGGTTTTGAATTCAAACATTCTGTAAATTTTGCACTTTAAATTTCAATAATTTTCTGGATTTTTTTTATATTAAAGTATCGTTCAGTGTTTGAAAGAAAATCGAAAGGGAAATTAAGGGAAATAGAGTCTGAAATAAAGAAAAATTTATACTGAGAAAGTAAACAACATATGCTAATAAGAATGATAATATACTTTAATACCAAAATAAGTTTATAAAGATAGTTATATTCCAGCATGGAAACATATTTAGTTTGAAAGTAGTACAAAAATGCAAATTAAATTTAAAGGAAAATATATAGTATTTAAATAATATCTTCTGAAATACTTATTAAAGCCTTAATTTTTTTAATTACACCATTCTTCTCTTTCTACTCGCCTTATCGAATACTGTTCTTTATGCTCCATCTCTTGTGATTCATTGTGCTTTGTTGAAATCTACACTGTACTTGACACAAAACCAAAGAAATAATATATAGTAACAATGCCAATGATTATATGAGAACAAGTAAGAGTATGCCATACAAAATGTAGTGATTCCATGATTTTTGTCAATAAATTTTCAAGGGAATGGCCAAGTTTATGTCAGACTTTAAACATTCTCCCAGTTTTTCTGCTAGAGCATTAAACGCAAGAAATGAAGTAACATTCAATAAATTTACAGACACTTATTAACGAGCTTTACTATTTATCAATGTTGTACATGTGTTTATCATGCCTGCCAACTTATATGAATTGATAATACAGAGTACAAATGTTTTTAATTTTGTTTGGTTGTACAGTAAACTTGTACAGATATCAGTTAATTTGTTTCCCTTTTACAACAAAATATGCTATTTTGGAAGCCGAAAGAGGCCCATTTATTATAAAAATATCAAACCTCTTTTAAAAAAATATATATTTAGCTGTTAAATTGCTTTACTTTATTACATATTTGTTTGCTGAAAAAGCTTTTAACTTTTTTCTCTCGAAATACCATCTGCTTTTAAAGCAGTGCTTGTATTTATAAGGAAAGTTGATAGCAATTAAAACCCCATTTTGTTATAAATTTTTTAGTATTGCCGATTAAATTATAAAAGTCTGTAATGTTATACTAAATAACTTAACGAGTTCGATTTTAAAAATGTCTGCAAGTATGGTTTATTAATGACCTTTCAACAAATTAATATTCATTAAGAAAATTAAATATATACATCGTATCTTCTAAAACCTATTGCAACAATGATTTAAATTATTATTTTTAATTTCCAGCAAAGCCAATTCGTGCTGGCCAGCCTCATCTTGTTGGCTCTGGTTTTAGAACTGGTGGAATCATTCCTATGCTGAATATGTAAGTGCATATTTCTCTATGTTTTCCTTGTTTTATTCTAAGAACAAAGTTCATTCTTAAAATTTTGGAAAAAAATTTCTTTTGATCTTTCAGGGCAAACTTGGGACGGAATGATAATAGGCGGGTTATCTCAGGTATTTTTGCTTCTTGAATATAAATTTTATTTCTCAAATTTCTTATATAAATTCACAAAATTTTGCTTTGCACTCGCATTTTTTTAAATTAAAGAATACACTAATGATATTTTGAAGATAAGTATCATATATAAAAAAATGCAAATTATATAAATAGTAAATGTTAATTTGAATGCAATTGCACAAGCTTGTGAGAGTGTTAAGTTTAGACGCAATTCTATCAGATAATTTAATTTTACCTGCCTATTATTATTCTTGCTTTTCTTGGGCAGCCAGCTACTCAGCTTTAATTAAAGCTCTATTCATAATCAATTTTTTATTATGATCTTGAAACTTAATTTTATGAATGTTCCCTTTTTAATTCTTAGTGTTTAGTTAAAAATTTATTCATATTAATCTGCTTTTAAAACCTCTAATTTGCTATAAATTATTTTATATTTAATAAATTTTTATGTATATAATGAAAAATATTGTGTGACAAAGTATAAACTGTGGCCTCAAAAATTACAACCAGACTATTGAAGAAACTAATCTTTTATTATATATATATTATAACTTAATCTTATATATATATATATATATATATATATATATATATATATATATATATATATATATATATATATATATATATATATATATATATATATATATATATATATATATATATATATATATATTTAGACATATATATATTTAGACAAATTTAATTTTGCCTATTTGAGACTTTCATCAAAAATTTGTAGATTTTGGCTATTGCAAGTATAGTATTACAAACATTGGCATATTATCATAAAATAAAAGATTTTTACTGTAAGCATTTGAAATTGAGATTATATGTATTTGTGTCTTGCAGTGAAACCTAAATACGGCTCACAGTTTATTAATGCTTTGTGTTATAAGAATAATTTAATTAATTTTTTATCTAATTGAAATAGTTTTTTATAAAAAGATTTTGTGCAGAAAATTTATTAAAAATGATTTTATATACAAATTATTGTCAGAGCAGACTGTATGTGTGTTTTTATATTAGTTTATATTAAAAAATAATTATATACTGGAATAATTTAGTAACCGCTTTTTGTTAAAAGGGCGTAAATCTAAAATGTAAAACTTTTTGAAATTTAAAAAAAACTTTTTTCTACGCTCTTTCAACACAAATCAAGAACTTTAAAACTATATTTTTTGCAGTATAGGTTGATTTAGAATCACACTTCAAACACAAATGAAAGGGTCTATCGCAAATATGTTTAAAAAAAAACTCATTATTTTAAAAAAAATACTTTTTCCCTTTTAACAAAACATGATTCAAATATCTTTTTTCTTTTATTGAACATAATTTTAAATACTGTTTAAAGACAAACTTTTCTTATATTAATAATAAACATAAAATTATTTATATTGTTATTGCAAACTATTTATTTGATTTAGATTATATCTATATCACTTATTATGACTTCAAAAATACTTTTTAAATTTTAATGTTTTAATTTAATGTTGCTCTTTGAGTTAAAAATATTCTAGTAAAAACACATGGTTTGATAATTTCATCTTTAAAATTACTTTGTTTTGATGACCTTTTGTAGGAAATACCCTAACAACTTTAGAACAATGCCCTGTGTGCATCTGAAGTCAGTGAAGGCACTTGGGTATTCCCCACGCTTTTTGTGTATACTATTCATTCTTATATATGGAGTTATATATTGAAACGAAACAGTAATCCTAAATAGGATGGAAATCAAATTTTTTGCAGGGACAATGCAATATTTTCTTTCAATATGGGTGATGGAAGATGAATCTAATTAATTGTTACATATTAATATTTATTAAGTTCCTCACTGAGCCATCATGATAGCTTAATTTTTTTTAAATGTTAGGTGTGATAAAAAAAAAAACGTTCATACGAGCACCTAAAATGTACATACTTACAAAGTGTATTGTTTAAGCTAATTGTTACATGCATAAATACAAAATTAGTGCATACTTAATTTATATATTATAATTATAATAAAATTTGTTTATATCTGAAACGTTATTGTGAATTAATTTCTGTTCCAGAAAAAATAATAAATGAAATTGAAATCACTCCAATTAAAACCTTTGAGAAAATTTCCAATGAGAGGAACTTCAGTGAGAAACGTAAGTATTCTTTTATTTAAAAAGATTTCCCACACTTTATGTATCAACCCAAGGTTTTTTTTTAGAGTGTCATAGCTTTGATGATTCTATGAAGGTTCTTTAATTTGAACCAATTGTCACAGTGTAAATAGTGCACTTACGAATGATTTTTTTTGTTACAAAACGAGAAATTCAAGAATCTATGCTGACCATCTTTGAAAGAAATACTAATTGGGTTTCTGTTCAATGATAAATATTATACTGTAAAAAAGCTTTTTCAAAAACTATTGATCGAGGTTTGAACCTTTTCCGCCAAAGCTCTTTATAAATTGTTAAGTTTTTTCTTTTTAAGTTTAAAAATTATTTTCCTATAGAAACTTTTTTATATCTTCAATAATTTTAAAACATTTTAAATATATATGATTTTTTTTGTATCCTAAACCATTATATTTGATAAATATTGTAAAATGGAGTATTTTTTGTGAATTTAAAAATCGAGTGCACTGCTAAAAAAACTGTAGAGCACTGCACTTGATATCACTCTTGTGAGCATCAAGGGGTTTAAAGAAAGGTAGGGGTAATGTAAAGATTTCAGAAATAAAAAACACTTTATTTGAACCTGGACCATGTATGTTATACCTATTACCATTTTTATGTTCAAGGGTATTTCTGTCAGATTTATATTTCATGGCAGCAATAGATGCAAAAAAAAAAAAAAAAAATGAAAAGTGAGCGTGTCTTTATTTTATCTAAATGATTTTGAATATAAGTCTGGTTAATATTTTTTAACAGCACTATTTAATACGAAAGAGTTCAAAATGTACCTGTAACTGTTGTAATTCTGAGTTTCATCTACAAACCTTAAAAAAAACTTACTGACCAAGTTCGAAATTTCATATGCACAATAACAAAAAATAGTGTATATGATGACATAAGTATTTAAAATTTTTAACTTTGATAGTAGGTTGATTTATATGATTTTAAATTTTCATCACAAGCTTTTTCATAGGATTTCTATTCAAAAGGTTTTAAAAAAAAACATTATTTAAATTTATTTTCCCAACCCTAATTAATATTTCCTAATGTAGCACACAAAAAGCTAACTAGGCTTTTGATCTAGATTGGACCAGAACCATGAGACTTATCAACCAATCAGTTCCTTAATTTTTGTGATTTCATTAACAGACTACAACTTCAGCGATTCTAAATAAAAAAAAATAGTTTTTCCTTTTCCCGATTGGCACACATTTCCTTTAGAAGTTTCATTACATTGCATATAACTGTTGCGACCTATTTTCTATTGATAACAGGCAATGTTTCGTTCAAGAAACATTTCCAGTTATAAACATGTTTTAGTTTGATATTTAATGTGTTTTTAATTCAGGGTTTCATGAAGATTTTTTTTATCTTGAGTTCTTACTTTATAGATGAGCTTTGTAAAATGTAATAAAGATCAACATTACACTGATTTACCATAAATATTTTATAAAACTTTGATTTCTCAGTATCTTATTTCTGATATGAGCAATATGAAATGTGTTGTGTTTAAAATGCTTGTGTATTTCTCATTTTTTTTTTATTTATTGCAGCTGAAGAAATCAATGCGAGTTAATGGGCGAGCTTTGTGATATATCTGCTTAAAGGACTATTTATCCTCTCTGTTTAAGTTCCAATATATGTATATCTGTTAGCATCATTTCTAGAAACCGAAATGTCCTGCAGAATTGATTTCCTACCTTTCACCCACTGTTAGGCTACTTGATCGCACAGATTTGTTTAGTTTGGCTACACTGAAAAGTCACAATCTACAAAGGAATTATGTTTAATAGTGCTAAACAACTTTATTGTATATCGGTGATTCATAAATTATCTGATAACGTTGTAGCTTAGTTCCAATTGGAGTTATGGAATTTTTAGATGAGTTTATCAGTTTTAAAGAGGAATTGATATAAAACCTTTATTTTTGTATTTGATCCAATAAGCCTTTTTCTTTCATGTATGGTTTGAATCGTAGATGGTTAATTCCTTCCAAAACCTTTATAGTAAAATAAGTATAAGGGAAGTTTTTCCTAACAAGTTTGGTGATAGTTAATTGTTATTAAATCTATAGTTAATGAAAAAAAAATTAATTACAAAAGCAAACCAAAAAATATATAAATTTGTTTTTAGATTTAATTTTTTTCTGTATTTTTAATTGCTTATGTTGATAATTCGAATGACTAAAATAATTTTAAGTACTATTGTAATTTTTTTTTTGTCACTAATTGAAATTTGTAATGAAAAATAGTCAGCACACTATTACATATTAAAATATCTGTGATGCAGATTATATGCAATATGTGATTGCTGATTTATTGTATATTAAAGGGATGTTTTTAAAGTTTAAGTTAATTAGATATGTTTTATTCAAATTTACATAGGAAGAAAATGGCTAAAAATTTTGGTGCTTTCTTTATACAAAATAAACTATTTTAATGTGATCTACTTATGTAATTATGTAAATAATTCAACTAAATCTTTTAATTTATTTTATTGGTACAATGTGTTTCGTTGAATTTGTTGAGCATTTCTCAGAAATCTATATGTTGACAACTAGTCATGTAAATTTATAATGGAATTTTACATATTTATTTTATTAATAGAAAAGCATAAACAAAATTACTTATGAACTCTTTCTACCTAATGCTACATTTAAAATATGCATGTGGGCATTTACAGAATAGCATTTAAGATATCTATCATAAATATTGAATGAATTAAAGATAATTTTTAAGTTTATAACAAATAACTGATTCAAAACAGTATGGTCATTAGATACCTTTCTGTATGTTTTATTATTATTTTATTTTAAAGTGTCCTTTATAAAGTACATTTAATTTTCTTTTGTCTTGCCTATCCAACTTGCACAGATTACTGTTACAATGTATTTTTTTTTTACAATTGTCTTTATTGTTTATAAAATTGTGTGACTTTTTTCACTTGATTATTTGCTTTTAATATTTATAGTTTTTCAGACAATTAATATGTGTCCTTTTAACAGAATTAGAATGGAACATCAAACATCTAAAATCAATTAGTAAATTTAATTTTTTTTTAAATTCAGTATCTATGTTTAAACACCTTAAAGACAGACATAAAACATTCAAGAAAATTTTAATTGCAGTTTATTTAGGGTGTTTGCATTTAAAGTGGATTGAATCTACTAAAATTTGAAGTTGTAAAATAAACAGTTTCTTGTTTAGTTTACATATCGCCAGTTGTTTCCAATTGCAACTTATAGTTAAAAAACAATAAAAGAGTTTTTTAATTTTATGGGATATTGAAGCTAAAAGCAAGTTTCTAACATCTGAAAATTGAAAGTATTAAATTTTTTTTTTTCTCATTACAAACGTAAATTTGTATTTTATATCAAATGGTATATTGGTAGGTATAATGGTATAATGTGTGTTTTACAATGAGTCACAGGCTTAAAAACTTGTCAACCATTAACTTAAAATAATAAATTTGGTTAAAATAACAGTCCTGTGTAACTTGGATTTGCAATCTAGTTCATTTTGTTGCAAATAGTTTTTTTGTAAAAAAAAAAATTCTTATAGAAATTATAGATAAAATCAATATTTACTTGCATTTACAAATGATTTCCCTGTGATTTTTATATTTGTGTACTGCTGTGTGTATAAATATTAAATATGTGATAAATATTTATTCAATAGTTTCAGAAGTTAAATGAAACAATTAAAAAAAGATGCTTTATCGTTATGATTTGTTAATGTGATTTTGGGGACCACAAATGAAGATTTGGTTAATTTATGTAAACTGGCAAATGCACGAGTTTTGTTGCAGCATGTTCATAGTTTTTATTACTCTGCTTTTTAAAGCATGTGCAATGCAACTGTAACAAAATACACGCATTCAAATGGATATAAACTACCTTTAGTTAAATACAATACTGGAAAATTGCAATCTTAGCAGAAAGCTTCTAGGATTCAGAAGATTGTAAATAAGCTACTGTGAGATTATATCAGCCCTTTATGCTCTCTATAATAACAACAAAAGCTTAAATGATTTGCACAACCAAACTTTGTTCTGTGACAAAGAAATCTATTTAAAATATATTTACTGATAATAGCAACGATTGTGCTTTGTAAGAATTTGTGTGCTTATTGACATGTGGCTTCGTAATAAAGTCCTATCTATTACACCAAGCCTCGTGTCGTCTGAATTATTTATCTTGCTTCCAAATGTCTCATTACTATTCAATTCTTTGAGGTAGAAATTGCATAGCATATTTGCGACTTCGGGATAGTTTTGTCAAACAGAAATTATGAGAATTTCAAAAACATTCCGGAGAACCATTTCATAAAGATGCTATTTTCAACGCTATTCATTTTGAGAATTTTTACTACAAATATTTTTTTTAAACCCTCAAATCTTAAATATCATAGGTAATAAAATTAAATACTACTAGTCGTATTAAAAAGATCGAGCACTCTTGAATATTATGCTCTCAAAGTGTTGGCGATATATTTCGCTACTGTTTACTTTCCGTATATCACGTTACTCTCGTCCGGAACCGAGCATGCGACTGTTGAGTGGTTGAATTAAGTTGAACTAGAACTACACAATGGACCATTGGCAACGGTTACGGATCTATCCTGAAAAACAACCCTGAAGCATTGTCATTGGAAACATTTTGAACTATAGTCAGATGATTAGGACAACGCCGAAGTTGACACCCCACCCACTTCGCATATGCTTAATAACATTCGACCACGACAGACTTAACGTGCACAAGTCACCTATAAATATTTTTTTAGCGGATTATGAGGTATGAAACTGCTTCGCTCGTGTGTCAAGATTCGAACCACAACCCTCCGGTTGAGTCCGTTGTTCAATTTCCTAGGCGATGCTATGGTACCCACCGGCATCGCATGCTATGGACCAAATTACTTAAACGTATTGTTATTATGGGACGTACTTTCAGATGTAAAATGACAAAGTTCCCATGCATCTGGAATATCTGCACCTTAAAAAATAAGCTTCTCCTAAATCAGAATGTCAAGGATTTTTAAAAAAGGTTTAAGTGGGTGTAACTTTATATATTTTTTTTCTCCTTTCTTGTTTTGTTATAAAAATATAAATTAATAAAATTTCCATAATTTTTAATACTTTGTTAGGTTATTATTTACATATTTACAATCACTTCATTTTGGAATCGTTTTGGAGCCTGCCCCAGACAGTGGATGGTACAGCGAAGTATTTGACTTTATCGGAAGGTTGTGGGTTCGAATATCGACTTTAACAGTGCAGGGAGCTCATGATTGAAGGGTTGTCAATTTCATTCATCATCGTTCGCAAAAACACATCCGCCGTGTATAGGGGATCGGCGCACATTAAATCTGCCGTAGTCCAAGAGTCCTCACACCTATGTGTCGGCCTTTGTCATCTCGGATTTTGTCGTCCTATTCTATAGTTCAACATAATGAGGCAGTGTTCTCGGGTCTTTCCTTCGGGATAGATTGCGAATTGTGGGCATAGCAAAAAGCCGAATGTAGTGTGACATTGATTCAACCATCCATCTCCCTCCCTTTCCTACAAGTTATGTGGATTTTTCATTAAATTCAAAGGTACGCCATTAAAAATATCCCCTTTCCTCTAATAGTATTATGGTTATTTGCGTTGATCTTTATGAAATCATCAAGGCCGCACTTATGGATGTGCCATTGCATATACCACAGGGCCCAGCTCTTTAAAATGGTCCCCACCCAAGGAAAATTATTAAAATAGAGTGAGACAAAAAATAATTACGATTTTTTTTAAAATACATTCTTTCAAACTTCTAATTCTGAATTTTTATTTACTTGAATATTAAGTATATAATCGCTTCTTTTGACTCGTAATAAATTCGTCGAAATACTGTTATTGATTTTTAACCTTTAATAAAATGGAAATAGCGCAGTTATTTTGCTCATAAAAAAATTATCCGTTTTCAGTAATTCCAACAAATAATTTACCCAAATGAAATACATTAATGTATAAATTATGTCAGAATTGAGCTGTCTATTTTCAAAACCAGATAGATCCACATATTTGGCAAAATCGATTTATATATTTTTTACAAATTCGCAATTCACTACACATTGCAAAGCGGTTGACCAAAAGTGACTGAATACAATCTAAAATGCATTCAAAGTCATGGGTTTAGATCCAAAATACGTGATTGTCAATCGTTTTTGGGGTCCACTGTAAAATTTATGAAAATGGATTTATCTTGTCTTGAAACTAGACGGCTCAATTAATCTACAATTAAAAGTAACTTCGCTACTAAGTTCGCATAGGGCCCGGGGTAGCTAAAGACAGCCCTAGAAAAATCATAGTTCTTTATGAATAAAAGGATATAAAATCACAACTTTAAGCATTGAAATAAAATTATGCAATGATATGGTTCGGAAAATATTAAATAAAACAACAAATAGTAATTGATATCCTATATTGCTGATACGAGTAAAAATCTGATAAGAAAAAGTTTTTACCTTGAATAGCTAGGAACTACAAGATCCGAATTGACCGTCGTCCAACGATTATCTAATCATCCAATCGAATAACTTGTTTTTTTTTCTTTAATGTTTTATCTATCGGACAGCGATAAGAATTAAGCAAGATGTAATTCATTTAATACTTATTGCTTAATATTTTGAAGATGCAAACACATTTGTTTATATTTCGTATTTTGCGAAATTGCCAAGCTGTTGCCCAACTCTTGCTGTCCAAAAATCGCATCTCTAGAAACAGATGCTATAAAGAAACTAGAAAGAACAGTCGCGATGTCTTTTAAATTGGATATCCATACTCATATATTACCTCCAGACTGGCCGGATTTGAAACAGGTAGCGAATATTAATTATTTACAAAAAAATATATTCAAATTATTATCCGAATGAGGTTAGTTTCATAAAATATTATTCTTTTTCATTTTAATTTAAATTCAATAACTTATGGTTATTAAGAATACCAATAAAGCTTTTTAGAAAAATTCTAATTATTTTTTATGTTGATTTTAGAATAGAATATAAATAATACAACTTACATTTAATCTGCTGTTTGGGAATTCTTATATATATATATTAATTACATAATAAAATCTTTCAAATGCTTATGATAAATGCTTTTTCAACTTTCCAGATGAAATATAAAATATCACAGAACCCACAAATATATTGTAATATTATTTATGCAGCGGCGGCTAGCACATGGAGCCGAAGGGGGGCCGGACCCCATCACTTTTTTTTTTACCCTGGCCACATTAATTTTGAGATATTTTTCTAAACAACTTAAGAGGAAAATTGTGAATTTTATTCAAATATTTTTTTACTAGATAAATTACATTTTTTCTAATATTTTACCTTATCCATTATTTTTAATGCAATTTTTCGTTCATTCTTCCTTCAAAAGTTTAATGTTTATTCTTTTTGGTTTCAATGACTTTTTTCGGGTTAATTCCCCGTGTTATTTACAATTTTATTTATACAACGGCGGCTAGCACATGGGGCCGAAGGGGGGCCGGACCCCATCACTTTTTTTTTACCCGGGCCACAATAATTTTGATATATATTTCTAAACAACTTAAGTACTTAAGAGTTGTGAATTTTATTCAAATATTTTTTTACTGGATAAATTAATTTTTTTTAATATTTTATCTTATCCATTATTTTTAATGCAATTTTTGGTGCATGCTTTCTTCTATAGTTTAATGTTTATTCTTTTTAGTTTCAATTACTTTTTTCGGGTTAATTCCCCGTTTTATTTGTGTTAATATATGTACAAGAAAGACATACACTTTTTACCATAGTTTTTCATATTAACTAATGAATTAAAACTGCCACACTTGAATTACAATGTAATTCGGACCCCATCACTTGTCAGACTCTTCGAGCATGAATGGTCTGTAGTAGAGAGAATATGACGTCTTAATCGTAAAGCCCACATCTCAGAGCGAAATGCCCATATCACGTGCCATCTCTACACAATTATGAATTAAAAAATACTCGCGATTGGCTGATAAATTTAGAAATGTGTAACAGTGAAAATTTATGAATGGAATGACATAATTAAACACGTGTCTGAGGCCATACATGTTGGCTTCACTTTGATGTTAGCGAGAGTGACGTCATGACTCATCTACTACAAAGGATCCATGCGCGAAGGTCAGACCAAGGCTAAACTAGATAACCCCACGCGGAGGGTTATCTAGTTTAGCCTTGGTCAGAGGGGTTATCTAGTTTAGCCTTGGTCAGACTCAAGAGCCGCCATTTTATTTATTATGAGTAAAATGTGACAACACAAATCTTAATTGTGTGTAAAGTTAGTATCGGGTTTTCATTGCTCATTAAACTGACATTAAACTATTGATATTTAATGTTTATCATTGAATTGTATATAATTAGTTATTAAAAACTAAGCAATATTCTTTCAGATAAATAAAAAAAAATTATGGACATGAAGATAATCTTAAAAAGGATAGCATAACAAATAATTAGAAAAATTGTATTAAAAAGAAAAATACGATTCTTTTAGGCTTAATATTAATTTACACTTAAGTGACTTAAGAAGAAGAAAAAACTTCGTTGTGCCAACAGATATAAACACGTGTTTACAACTGTAATATTTTAAGTTAGAACTCTGATACTGATAAAGCTAAATTGCAGTAAAACTCCCTAGAGTCACTCGGTCTTTTCCACTTTCATCTATAATCGGAACTTAACACCAAACCCTTCTAATTTCAAATTGTTTTTATTTTTATAGCGTTATGGATACGGAGGATGGCTTCGCATGAAACACTCGGCAGATGATAAAAGCAGAGCCACACTCCTGAGAGACGATGGAAGATTCTTTCGAGATATAGAAAGCAATTGTTGGTCAATAGAAGATAGATTACAAGATATGGACGAAACAGGCTAGTTAGTTGTTTACTTATGGGGACCGAGAGATAAAAACAATGGTTTAAATGTATGAATACAAATTCTGGACATAAATGAGATACACAAATTCGAAGATCAATGCCACTAAAATATTACAATCTCTTATACTTTGAAACAAATAAATTTGCTTTCGCTAAATTTTTGACATGAATACGTTTTTAAAGTCGGTACGGATACATCGGCGAAAGGAGTCGGTAACAAAAAAAGTTAGATTCTTCAAATCCCCTTAACTCCAGCAGGAATCAGCCTATGGGGATAAATTACCTACAATCGTGTAAAAGAAAGTAAGACCAGGGCGATTATTAACACATTCCTCCTCTGACCTTTATAACGCATGGATGGGAATTTCGGCCTTTGCTGCAGTATACGCTTCCGCCCCCATAACTCCATGGAGAATCAGCTTATGGGGATTTAATGATCTACCATCGTGAAGAGGAAAGTTGGGCTTGCCGACCAAATCGATTGTTAACCCATTAATTTTTAAATCTTAATTACAAAGAAATTACAGGCAAGTGAATATGGATACCATGCTCAGAAAAATGGATACCATGCTCCATGTTTTCAACGGGTGTGTCTTGTTTTAGCACTAATATTTAATTACTCAAAGTAGAAGAATTAAATCGAACAAGGAGTAGTTTCCGAAAAAAATCTGAATGAGACACAAGTAACACACATATAAGTTGTAAAACATTTCTGAAAACACTTATATTTACAATGTTTTCCCTGTTTTAGGAGTTAACGTTCAACTTTTGTCAACTGTACCTGTTATGTTTAGCTATTGGGTGAGTATAAATTTGTTAACTTTCAAGGAAAAACTCTAATTGAAAATAAAAATGTCAATGAAAACTTTTTGAAATAAAAATTTCAATTGGAATTTTTGAAATGCAAATCTCAATTATAAAAACATGAAAATTTATATAAATAAAAGTATTCCTTTTAAAAATAGATATGCTGAAAGTTAGAATTTATATAGGCATTTCCATGGCACTAGCCTTTTTAACTCCTTAAATATTTATTTCTAATATATCATTTTGAGGAAATTTAGTAAAAAAAAATATTAATTTCTAATTCAATCCAAATTTGTGCACTATTTTCTTCAATTTTAATCTTCAGAATACCTAAGAGAATATTTCTAAGCAATTGTAGTCTAAATTATTAAAACCGTTTTCAGAATCTTCTGTGTAATGACCTCAAAATAAAATTATTCCTAAGAAAAATTTAATAAAAAAAATTGCCAAATTTTAGTTAGATAACATTATAAGTTCAAGGATAACGCTAGAACTATGTTCAGTTTCAGTTTCACAACTACCTAAAAATAACAAATTGTGAGAAGCTCACAATTTGCGATTACGTACTTCTTTAATCACCTAGGCTGCTTTAAAAAGCTTTTTAAACTCATTCCTAAAAAGCATTAGGTACACTTTACGAACTTTTTCCCATATACATTCAGACACACCAATTCTTTTCCAAAAATAAGTAAATCCAGATTCACATTTTTAAGTAAATTCCTTTTTTACAATGTGCACAGTAGTAGAAACTAAATATGTTTTCCAAGAGTGTTCTTTTTGTTCCTTTAAGGCAAAGTCCCAACATACCCTAGACCTAAGCCGTTTCTTGAACGACCACCTGGCCTCTGTGGTGAGGGAGCACCCCCGTAGGTTTGTGGGGGCCGCGACTGTCCCTCTACAGAACCCTGAACTGGCCGCGGAAGAAGTCAAGAGGTCTGTGGGAACACTTGGGCTGCACGCGGTCATGATAGGCTCACATATCAACGAATGGAATTTGGACAGCAGGGAGCTCGACCCTTTCTACAAGGTGAGGGGATTGTTCATTGCAATATACACTTTTAAGACTTTCCCCCCCCCCCCCTCATGTCAGGTTCATGCAATTTTTTTCACTGGAAATTTGTAGAAGGAAGCATAGAAATGTATGTTCTACTAAATGCTGATATTGCTTTTTATTAATAAATAGCATAAGTAAACAACCTAATCATCCACATCACAAGTTTTATAGATTTCCAATTAAAAATACCTCACAGTGGATGCTCGAACCAAGTTTTAACAATGTGGATGCAATGTTCTCTTAACATAACATAAAATGGCGTTCCTACCGATACCTGAAGGGAAAGAGTCGTAAGCAATGTTGTCTATTACCCTATCGCCAGCAGATTTCATTTAAAAAGTTCAATGGGAAGTCCTATAGAATGTAAATTTCAAGTAAATGGATGGGTTCATTACTGCTGCTAATTAATATAGCGTTAGCGAGAATGTGCCTATCTCGTTTTGTGAGAGATTCGGGTTTTCCGGTGGAGCAAAGTTGTTTAGATGGGTAACCTAAAGAAGCCCACCTAAACCATTAAATGCAAGTACTACTTGACTGAACAAGGGTGCGATGATGAGTAGAGAAGGGAGGAAAGCTATGATCAAGGTAAAAAAGGAGGATTACAGTATATTTTTAGGGCCATAGTTCATAAAGCAATGACACGGTTCATAAAGCAAGAACCAGACAGACAAGATATATCCCGAAGCTACCATCTCACATTACATAGGCGTCGAGTGTAAATTAAGAACCCAATCAAGCCTGACAGATCTTTGGTTCAGACCCCTTTGTAGGTTTTGAAATAAAAATATGAGTACAAGTATGGGTACAATAATTTTTGCTCCACATTGCAGTCAGAATGTAATTAAAATTTAGATGAACTGATTAAAAATATAATTTTAAAATAAATGCAAACTGTTCGAATAAACACAAAATTAAATACTTGCAGACTGCTGAAGATCTTTCTTGTCCGGTATTCATTCATCCATGGGATATGGAAACAGGTGGCAGAATGAGTAAATATTGGTTGCCTTGGCTTGTAGGTGAGTATATATAAATACAGAAATGGTTAAAATCACACGAACATTAAACCCATATTTTATATGCTCGAATAAAATAGTTATATGCATAGTCATTAACTACGGTGCATCTAACGAAAATCTTGGGCCATGGGTAAGACCAAAACAGGGATAATGGCAATGCAGTCACTGCTTGCAGAAGATGTAAAATGACTGAATTGGTGAGATTATTGACGATTTTTTTTTTCAAGATTGAATCCGTTATGGCAAATAAAGGTTATATATAAATTATGTAAATTATTATTATATATTAATTATTATAATATATAAAATTATTATTATATTATTATAATTATGTAAATATTATTATATATAAATTATAAACCATTATGTAACAAACTCCTGCGGATTTGTTATCAGGTATTTTCTTTGGGACAGCCAGGGCCCGATTAAGATATTGCATCAAGGGAAGTCCACCTTTAAATGGGGGCCCCATTGCTTTCAAATAGACCCTGGAACATCAAATCGAACTTTTGCGTGCACTAATATATTTACACAATATTGGCATTAAAATGAAATATATTTAAAAAATATATTAATAAGTAAGGAGTTTTCCTTATATTCTGAATGTGTTGATTTGTTTCCCAATATTCAAACAAATTTAACAAAACAAATGACAATTTTGTTTAATGAAGGTTGTAATTTTAGTATTAAACTATGTTAGAGGTGTGATTTGGGGCCCCTCAAAAATGTAAAGTGTAAGCCTGGGCTTCGCAGGCCTATTCGGTAATCAGGCCCTGGGGACAGCCATTGTCAATAGCCCGTCTATGTAGCTTTAACTTTTCCCGAGCTGTTTCAAATGCCAGTTATGGCATTTTGATAAAACAGGCAATTTTATGTTTTATTTTAATGTTGCTGATAAATGTAGTTTTTGTATACTTCTGCATGGTTATATTAAGCCAAAAAATTGCTGCAGAATAATTCAAAAGACAAAAGTTAAGTGGATACTAATAAAATTCCTTAAATTTCAAATATTTTTGAAATTATATCATTTACATAAAAGATTATAAGAAATATACATTTAATAGTCATTTGTCGCTACGGATATCAGTGTGTAGAATTGTACTTTTTAAATTTAAAAACATACTTACAATTGTTTTTTTTTTAATTTATAAGGTATGCCAGCTGAAACGACAACTGCCATATGTAGTCTAGTATTTGGAGGAGTACTGGAGCGATTTCCTCGGCTGAAGCTGTGTTTTGCTCACGGAGCAGGGTCTTTCCCTTACACTTTAGGGCGGATCAAACATGGTTTTGAAGTAGGTTGAATATCAATAAAATAATATGGAACTTCCCATTAAAAAGCATGGGAGCATTTAACTTGGCAGTAAAGAATGTTATAGGGATGAGGATACATAAAAACTTCAGTTAATACATAAGTGACAAATAAGTATGGTGCTCGCAATCCAAAATTTTAGAGGGGATTAATAAATTTTAACGTTTTACAAATTTATCAGGTCAAAGATGGATATTCATAATAAAATTCGCATCAAGCATGCTAAAATATTATTTTGCATAAAAATATACATCCACATGCTCAGATTGAAGATGCTAAGATACACATTTATTTTGAGTATCTTACTATGGTTGTTAAATGTGCGCTTGACATTTATACAAAAGTTATTGAGTGCAAGGACACAGTCGTTTATAAATGTACTTACACAGGTTCTCATGCATTACAATTAAATACATAGAATTTATTTCTCTAAAAAAAGTTTATATTAAAGCAGTTTTTTTAATGTAATTATTTATTTGAGAATTTAAAACATTGGAGATAACATGGCTTTCCCATTTAATTTATTTAGCGGTTTCAACCTATTTTACAGGTCAGGCCGGATTTATGTGCTGTTGAAAATGACATACCACCGGACAATTACCTGTCTAGAATATATTCAGACAGCCTTGTGCACAATGAAGATGCATTAAATTTTCTACTCAAAGTGTTAGGAGAAGTATGTGTTAAGTGGATTAATCATATCATTGACGAAGATAGTATTTTAAAAGTGTGGAGTCACATTTCCAATTTCTTAACAATTTCTATATATATATTTTTAATTTTCAAAAATTGGAGTGATACTTACTTCCCCCCCCCCCCTAATCATCTCTCACCATTCAGTAGTGGATGAAAATTATTTAAAAAACATTTAAAGGTTAAATCAAAAATTAACAACAGAAAAAGTTAATTAGTTAATATTTGTGAGAAAACTAATCTTCTATGTGTGTATCTGTTTAGTGATTTTTTTTTACTTTAAGAATTAATAAACATACCACTGACATGAATTAGCAAGATGAACCTACTAAAAGCTACAATACGTTTTCAATTCATCCTAAATTTACCAAATTTTAAAGTAGAGGTGTGAGATTATTTTAGAAAAACAATATAAAAGTTATACAATTAAAAAAAAACTGAAGATATATTTTGAAATTTATATTGTTTACCAATATTTAACACAAGCAGAAATAAAATGGAGTATTTTTACTTTCCACATAACTTTTTTTTTGTTTTAAACATTTTAGGAGAATGTATTATTAGGGTCTGACTATCCGTTTCCATTGGGCGAAAGTTTTCCTGGAAAAATAATTGAAGGTGCAACACAGTTGAGTAAAGCCACAAAGGTAGGTAAAATTTGAGTGAAACATAATTAAATGGATATATATTAAAGGAACAGATGTAGTATAGGACATTTGGTGCGTGTTTGTTTTTGGCGACGAAAAATTGCCGTTAAACAGTGCTATGACGTCATAGGGTTGCCAGATTGAGAGTCGCCAAAAGAATCGGAACATACCAACAATGTCAGTTGGGGTTGCCATATTATAAATTTATTGCCCCTATAAAACACGCCAAAAAAACCTCTCGCGCCAAATGTCCCATACTACATCTGTACCATATTAAAATACAAATGTAACATTAAAACTATGCAATAAAAATACATAAAATCTAGTCATGTTTCAGGAGATACATCTCCCTTCCTCAGAAATGAAAAAGTCTGTGTGCACAATAAAATGAAAATAAACCCAGAATTGAAAGTGTTGCCAAAGAACAAAAATTATCTCAATCGGCTGGAGTTAATTATTATGTGCCAACAAGCAGGAAATACCAGAACAGCAAAGGTCTCATCAACAATCGAATCAATATCGCAAAAATTTTTAAAAGCTTCCAGGAAGTCAAGTTTGATTGAAGATTTGGGTTTGCAAATTAAATGTGGGTTAGAAAAATTAAATATATGATTATATCCCCAAGACTGCCTGGCAATAGAGGACTTCTTTATTTCTTGTTTAACAGTATGTGCTTGATGCTCCTTAATGCTCTTTTTGTTTGACCGATGTATGACATGCCACATTGACATGAGATACTATATATGCCCCAGTTATTAAGGTCGTCATTGGGGTTTTTAAGTTGTGTGAAGGTGATCTTTATGGAAAAAATTGAATATATGCTGAATTTACTGCTGAGAATTGTAGAAATTTCATGGATGATCTGGGGATAATATAGAAAAACAACAAAAGCATTAGAGCATTCAGATAGATTATAATTTTTAAGTGGATTTGTAAGTTTGTGTAGAGCCTTGATATAAGATGAGTTTTTATCTTAAATAGATATATATACTCCATAAAAGTTTTTGCTGTAATTTTTTTTTTTTTTTGCATCTTTTTCTGAAAACCAATTATTTATGCATTGGTTTATAAAAATCATTTTAAATTTCATTTCATCATTTTAAATTAATGATACAAGTTCTTTTTTAATCTAGGAAAAAACTTTAGGAAAGAATGCATTACAGTTTTTGAATCTGCAAATGGAAGATTTCATTTGGTAGGTAGAATGTGAGGTGTTTCATTAAAAATAGCTGATATTATTTTAGGTTGAAGTATCTATAATACCTGACTACCGTTTAAATTTGCATGATATTTTAAAGTTTTAATATCTTTTTTTTAAAAAAGGAATAATATACAGCTTTTTGTGTAATTTTAGTAAGCTAGCAAATAGCATTTTTTATTATACAAAAAAGCTAGAATAACTATTTTTATTTTTGATAGATCTGACTCATTGTAAACATCAATTCCAAATTCTTTTTTTAAACAATTTAGTTTCAATTACGATAATAAATTAAATTTTTATTAAAATTTAGTTTTATCAATAAAATATTTACAACTCATATATAAATACTATTTATACATATATGACCTCTGAATCCTCATCTTGTGAAGGTCCTTCTTCAAGATATCTCATCACTTTCTGTTCTTGATGAATGTCAATAATTGTTCTGATTTTTTGTTTTAAAACTGAAACATTGGTACCATTTTTTGCAGAGATGGGAACAATGGCATCAAACTTAACAACAGACTTTGGCCTCACTTCCTCGGGAAAGCTTTTAAGGTTATCTGGAAAAAAAATGTAAATAAATAAAAAAACACTCCTGTTTATTACTTTAAATATTTTATTAATAAATATTACAGAATGAAATGGTTCATACTAATATAGCAGTGGTTACCAAGCCGTGATTAGTGGACCACAGTTGGTCCTTGAAAGGATCATAAGCAGTCGGTGAAGATTTCTTAAAATACGCAAGTGTCTCTCGTATTTAAATGTATTGTTGAATAAAAGAAGTTATTTAAATGTATTGTTGAATAAAAGAAGTTGTGAAATGTAAGCTCAAATATAAACTTTATTATTTGAAGCTAAAAAATTTACAAAAGCACACAATCTTATTAATTTGATGAAATTATGTAATTTTGTTTTAGAAAATAATAAACAAATTTATTATGTATAGCGTGGGGTTTGCGCTATGAATAGGGTTTTTTGATGATCAAGACAAGGAATGGCTATTTGTGTTTTAGTGTAACAAATTTAATTAAAAATGAAAGTTACACACAACACAGACATACATTTGGACACAACCTTACATGACAAAGTCTGACTCTCGACTGACGACTTTACTCACAAACCAGAAGAGGGCGCTACAGTTGCTGTAGAGCAGGGGTGCCCACAGGGGGGGGATCATGGCGCAAGGTGCGCCATCAAAATTTTTTGGGGGGGGGGATTTTTTTACATAGCTTTTTTATTATTATTTTGTTTTAGGGGGGGGGGAATGTTTTGGGAAAAAAATTATTTAATAAGTATAATACATTATATAATGTGCCTTCAATCACTGGAATTTTCAGCGAATTCGAGAAACGCCTCTTCAGCACATAAGCTGGATGACATTGTAAAAAAATTACGTACGCGTTTACTCATCTTTGTCCAGTTCAAACATTCAGAATACACTCACTTCAGTGCTGAGATTGAAATTAAAAAACGCTGTGAAGCAATAATTTTTCCATTAGCAAGAATGTATAAATAATAATAAATATAAAGAGTGCTACAAACTCAGAACCTGGAATCTCATTTCATATCCTTATATCATAAATTACGATTACATTACAAAACATCTAAGCAATTTCTGCAACAAATTTAACTTTTCCGCTTGTGATGAGGCATATGTTTAAAAAAAAACTGCATTGAAGCAGACTGTCTCCTCATCTCAATAACACGTGTAACATAAATTACGATTTTTATATACAACTCCACTAGAAACTAATTACTCCCATTCCATACGTTTGTTTACTAGTAAGTGTAGACGATTTTACTTTATTTGGGTTTCGTCTTGGCCGGTCGAATCAGTTTTAATAACTTCAATGGTGTTACAGCAAAAGAACAAATAATATATTTCAGTCAACAAGAATAATGCTTAGTTTTTCTAAACTTACTGTTGAAATGTGGAGTAAAGTTACAATTATTTAAATTGTAAAAAAGAAAAAACCTTAATGAAAAGTATTTTCTGAGTTTGAGAAACTGTAGTGGTAAGTGGATAAATATTTTATGGCATTTTTAAATTTAAGTTTAATTTTATAAGGTTTCTTAAAATTCGATAAAATGAAGTTTTTGCAATAGTCATATTTAAAATATCCAAATATAAGAGTGGAGGAGCTAAATTGTCTTCCAGTGTTCAAAATGGGACACAACTCGTTCAACCTCAAGACAGGTTTGTAGTTAGACAATATTTCCGGGAAGAGCAAAAATATTTTCAGGGATGGGAAAAGAAAGAAAATAGATTTGCTATTTATTTTCGTATAAAACTGTTTATAAAATTATGTGCAGGTAATCAGCTCAAAATCTTCCTTTTTAGTACATTATAACTCTCCGCTTTTTGCCATTGAAAGTTTTACAAAATAGTAAAGGTTTTGTAAATTACTTTTTAACATGTAATAATGCTTTGATATTGAATAATAAGCTTTAAAATAAAAACTAATATTAGGAGGCACCCCAAAATCCTCCAAAATTACCTCATATGGTTGATAAACTTTATATATGATTTACAACTTTATGAAATAAATTTTTTAAATGCCTTTAATTTAAATATATACATTATTCATTGTGTAATTTAACTTTGTTTTTAACAAAATAAAATTTAAAAATAAATTTTAAATTATTCTAAATTATATTTAGAAATGGTATTTTTAAATACTTTCAAAATAGCAAGTACGAAGCAAAACTGAAAAAAAGTGCGTATTGGTTAAATCTAAACATTACAGTAAAAATATCTACATACTTTAAGAATTGAATTCTCATAAGACATTTCAAATCGTTAAAATTGCTGAGAATTTTTCCCCTTCAACCATTTTTGCAGCAATGAAACGTTATATATAACGGAGATATAGCCGAATTTTTTTTATTCAATTAAATGTATCCTATGAAATAAATTTACAATTTTTTTTTTAATTTCTCCAAAAGCGCGAGTGCCATTTCAAAATAGTCCGTGGTCTTATTTTTTTGTCAGTCACTATAAAAGTTTACAAGATCATTTCATGCAAAATATAATTAAAGTACTTTAATTAATATTATAAAATACTGGCCAATATCAGACACGCAGGTGTGTGGGGGGGGAGGGGAAGAAAGAATACCTTTACTTTTAAAATATCTTTGATAAAAATTTCTAATGCCACAAGGACTTCTAGAGTTTAAATGCAAAATATAAATTGACATCATCACAAAAATATTTTTCCTGAAATAAAACAATTAACATATAATAGTCTATATGATTAAACAATGTTACTATAAAAGTTTTTAAATAGTTAATTTCCTCAGTTCGCACCAAATAGAAGCATTAAAAACTGTAATTTAAATGAAAAGATTCTTGTTTTAAATTTGTTTTCAACACGTTGTGACCTTTTGATCTCAAATACATTTCTAATAAAATTTTACAAAAACAAGACCCGTCACTTAATACTATAATTCATCAACTCCTATGTCAACTTATGTCATTACAGCTGATTGTATTGATTGGTCGCCAACAGACGGCAGATAAACAAGCTGTTTTGGCTGATGCCGTGGTCTCTCGCCGCCCCCCCGTCTCATATGTTTTGTTTATATCATGATTTTATACGCATGAGCTTCTATTTCTTATTAAACAAAGCTAAATCTATGTAGTGTGTTATTCCTCACGTGTCGAAATAGACACCTTATCATGATATTTCTATCCCGATTTCCCATGCAAATGATTTAAAGACGTTTCACATTAAAAAACGATTTTCTAATTTTTTTAAAGAAATTGTTTCCTTGTCAACGCGGGGCCCCACATAAAGCAGCAGCACCTGTGGCACACCCATAATGGTGACCCTGCTTACAAAAATGCGTTTGTTGAAAACGGATATGCAGCCAGGAGCTTATTGTAGTTTCTAAAAGTTGCTGGTCTGGTACATGTTGAATAATAATAATAAAAAAAGAAAAATTAGAGATTGAAATGGAGAGTGAATTTACATAATGTAAATAAGTTGTGGGGGGTCACAATACAAGTTTACGCGAAGGTGGGGGGGGGGGGTGTCTGGTCCTCCTCCCCTTTGGCTACCTCCTTGGGGAGGGAAGGGTAGAGAAAATTTTGGGGGGGATTTGCGCCATTGGGCTTGGGGGGGATGGGCACCCCTGCTGTAGAGGGCGCTTCGTAAACAGGGTGTTACAAGTATCTTTTTGTGTAATTAAGAGGTGGTAAAAGAGGTCAATGCTTGTCTAATTTCTGACTTGAAGGTCCATGGTCATTTAAAGGTTGAGAGCCACTGAGCTTTTAAATAGGTTAATAGCAAACAGAACATATCGCCATTCAGAAGTCATAGAGACAAAATGTCAAGAAATAGTAACAAAATGTTAAATTTGAGTTTACTGAAAAACAAAATATTCATATATAGGTAATATTAATAAAATTAATCTCACATAGAAGACATAACATTTACAACTTACCTTCTAAACTTTTGATCTGTTCTTTTAATTCTTGAAATTTAGCATCTCCAATATCTAAATCTACTTTGTTAACAGCTAACATAGCAGGTTTCAGCAAAAGGTCTTCATCATATAATTCCAATTCCTTGAAAATCGTAAATTAAAATAGCTCAAGCAAAACCTGTTTCTAAATAATCCCATAGTATCAAACAAATCAATTCATAATCTAATCATAGAATGTATTCTACATATATCTGATATTTTTTATCCGAATAGTTTTAGAATAAAGAGAGGATGTATATATTTTAAAAGATATTTCAGCCATATATATATATATATATATATATATATATATATATATATATATCTATATATATATATATATATATATATATATATATATATATATATATATATATATTTATATATATATATATATATATATATATATATATATATATATATATATATATATATATATATATATATATATATATATATATATATATATATATATATATATATATATATATATATATATATATATTTATATATATATATATATATATATTATATATATATATATATATATATATATATATATATATATATATATTTATATATATATATATATATATATATATATATATATATATATATATATATATATATATATATATATATATATAATCACTTCCACACAACACACATAAAACATTCTTTTTTCAAAAGTCAAAATAAATGTTAATTTTTTTTTAATTAGCTAAAAAAGGTAACTTCAGATTAGGTATAGTAATATAATATTGCATCTATTCTAATGAACATCATATTTATATAATCCAGTGGTCCCCAATCCAATATTTATTATGGATTAAAAATGTTTTTGAAGAAAGAAAAATCCTAAATGGAAGTCTCTTGTATATATAGTTTTAAGTTGGTGTTGCTTTTATTTCTACTCTGGTTTTCAAATACACTGTTATGCACAAGAAAATCGAAACTGGTGAACAAGATGCAAGCAATCACAGTTATTATTTGAAGTGCGGCAGATACATATTTTCAGTAATAGATTTTTTTTTAAATAATATATATTTATTTACATATTTAGAATCTAAATTATATTCCATACCTCAATTTTATTTAAGGTTTTTACAAAATGGTGGACAAGGCTTTCCCAAAGTTATACTGTGGTTTATAGTCATCTTAAGGTCGGGAACTAACAAAATAGCAGAAAAGCGGTGATAAGCATCGTCCCTAGCAGATTTTGGACAAAGGGCTGCAGACTTATTTTTGCAGAAGTCGACCAGAAGTACTTGCAATGTTTTTTTTTGGCTTTAGAAAATAATTAGAATAGAAACAATAATAGATTCTTCGTAAATTAACTCATTTTCCTCACCAGGTAAAGCAGGTCAAAATAAGGGAGATTAACATTAATTTTTTTTTCTTTAGTTTTTTTTTTTGTATTTATTCATGTTTCTATTGGGTTGGCAACTGTTCCCAGCAGTTTTATTTTTTAAAAGTTTATTTTTCAATAAAAATTAACAACCAATTAATCGATGATGTATTCTCCCTTGTTGTTTACAACTTCTTCCCAACGTTCAACACCTCGTTGGTACAAATCACGGGAGCTAAGCCATTCCTTGCGCTGCTTCATATTAATGTACAGGCACCATTTTTCGTCGCCAGTAACGATTCGGCAAAGAAATCGTTGCTTACGTCAAATGAGTTGAGCGGTGACGAGCAGGCAAACCAGCGGAGATTGTGGCACGTTGATCTTTGTTGTTGTCACTTAAAGCATACGGAACCCATGCTCCACACTTCTGAACCTTTCCATCAAGTGAAGATGCTTCTCTATACCAGTGTGGGAGCATTCCATTTTCTATGCCAGTTCCCTTGGCGTGAAATTTTCGTGTAAAAGTTGGTTTACTCAACTGGACAGCCAGAACGAAGTGAGTATTTGAGGTCAAAATTTCTATTTTTAAACTTATCATACGAATCACGAGCTGTTTTTTCAGCTATGACACCCTCTCCATATACCTCACAAATGTCACAAGCAGCTTTTGCGGCCTTAGAACCTTGATTAAAAGCAAAAAGAAGGAGGTGTCGAAAATGCACATTTTCTCAACTTGACATTCCATTTTAATGATCTGAAAATTAACATAAACTAACTCGAACTAAAAAAAAATCCAGTGGAACTAAACTCCTCTTTTGAATGATCTAAAACATTATGCCAAAAACATTTAATGAAATGTGGAATGTTAAAATTTAAAAAACGGCATGATTATTTTTAAGGGAGTGACTATAAACTGCCAACCCAATATTATATTTAACGAGTTTAAAATTATATCGGTTATTTTTAAGAAAGTTGTGAGTGATTAAAATGTGTAACATAGAAAGTAATAAGTTGGGAACAAATAAGTAAAAAAACAAAAATATTGATTTTTTTAGCCATCATTATTTCTTTACTCGAGACATAACCAACATCTATGAAAAAATTACTTGCAGATAATTTTTCCTATACCAGTCGTTCCTCCTGCAGCAAAAAATTTATAAAAACCATGTCCCAGACTATTTAGAAGTTTTCTGCTACTGCAGGAATACTGGTATAGTCCAATAAATGTTTCAGTAATTCAAATTCTGTGTGTTTTAAATGGAAAAGAAAATTGTAATAGTTTTATATTTCTTTTTGGGTACCAACCTTATTGAGGTACACAATGGTTTCAAAAGCACTTCTACAGGGCGAGTTAGGATTTAATTGAAAACCATCGATATCCACTATGAAAAGGAGGACCTTTGTACGCATGCAATGCTTTAAGAACTTGTGACCCATTCCAAAATTCATGTGAGCTCCTTCTATTAAACCAGGGAGATCAGCAGCACTGATCTTAAAAAAAGAAAGAAAGTCATATTTATAACAAAGAAAATAACAATTACTACAAAGAAACCAAATGTCAAAAATATTAAACAATAAATGTATTAAAGAATCACCTGGCTATTCACACATACTAGAGTGTGGAAGAATAGGATTAATTAAAGGTATAAAATCGCAGTAGAGCTACACAATGAGCTAAAAGTGACAGTTTGGGATCTATACAGAAGGAAAGATCCAGGAACGCTGCTTCATTATTTTCAACTATGGTCAAATGACAAAGACAAGACCAGAAAGAAGGTAACTGAAACGATACAATATAGAGTTGGTAATTATACTAAGTGTGATGATTAATAAGACTAAATGTAAGGATAGTTATTGAAAGTAGAGAAATTTAGCAATTAAGCAACAGGAATACTATACATTAATGTTTTGATGGATTCCTGGTCTTCCCTCGTATAATGAGTGACATTCCAGTTTTTGCAGCACTAAACTAAATTTTTAATTACATAAAAAAAACATTTTTAAAATACATTCCTTTTAGGTCTAAAATGTAAAATAACATTCTAAAAACAATTTTTTTTTTTTTTAAATATGCACTTAAAAAAATATAAATTTTTATGAAAATAATTTTTAGACTGAATTGAAAATGTGTAAAGTAAAAAGAATAACTTTACTTTTCAAAATCTGATAATTTTTTTTACTTTAGGCAGGTATAATTAAAACAAATTCTGGGAAAGAACACAAAACCAGGGTTTAAAAAACAAGGGTTAATTAAAAAAAAATACAGGTTGTTTTTTTTGGAGTTTTAATGTGTTTTTTTACCTAAAATAACAATGTTGGTTATAAAATGTATTTCAAAAGAAAACAATTTTAGTCAAAAGAAAAACTTTTATTACAAAAGAATAATAATTAAAATAAAAAAAATAAGTTTCTATAATTTTTTTTTAATTCATAAAATTAGGTTTTTTGTTTTATTATACTGATTTTTGCATATTTTATTCATATTTGAAAACTTATTTATAAAAGGGATACAAGACAAAGTTATACCAACCTGCACTCTACACTTTCATATATAATATATTCTGTTTGCTATGTTTAATACATGTTGTTTAATTGTCAGAATTTTAAGTAAACTATTATTTTTTACATCGTGAAATTAAATAACTTACAAATACAAAAAATACTTGCAATTTGGTTGTTCTTTTATACTTATCATTCTTTAAAAAAAAAAAATCAGTTAAAAATAAATATTGCAGATAGAATTAGGAAAGCTTAAGGTATTATTAGGTGAAAAGAAAGTGATTTTTCGAAAAATATCGTTATATAATATCAAACTGCTATATATTTAACTAATATGAATTATGATACACAACTTAAAATCAAGTAAGAAATAACAAATGATTTATAAAAAGTGAAAAAAATTTATAAACACAAAAAAAACAATTGAGCATGGGTTTTATTGTTTTAAAAAAATGCCTGGATTTTTTGTGTGTGTTTGTGGGTAGTTTCAAAACCCTATAGGAAATATAAGTTAAGAAATATATAAATTTAAGTTGATGCAGCATAAAGATCATTTATATTTTAATCTGCAATTGAGAAGTCTAAAAAATATTTTAGGATTATATTTTATCTATGATTAGGTATATCAGTCAGAAATGAATTTTTCGGATAAAATGTGTTTTTTATTTAAGTAAAATTAATACCAGACTGATATGCCTCCATAATGTTGTGTTCTTTTAAATATCTTGACGAATAGTGTAAATTTTTAAGGAATTGGTCTAGTACCCACAATATAACCAACTTACAAAAACAAATGTAAAATTTTACCTGTCTCAAATCCTCATAAAACAGTATACCAATATTTGGAGCAATTGTTGTAACTGAAATAATACAGAGAAGTTAAAAATTAAAGAAGCATTTTATAATTGTAATTAAAAATGAATTTTATAATTAAAGATGTATTATATAATTACAATTTTTAATCCTAACAGGTTAGCAAACTAAGTACTCCTTAAAAAAAATGCAATTTTTTGTTTAAAAAAATATTTGTTGAATATAGGAACATGTTTTCATAACAGATAACTTACATGGGTAACTTGCTATCTTTGGTTGTGCTCTTGATATTGCTTTCAACAAAGTAGACTTGCCTGCATTTGGATATCTGAATCAGGAAAGTGAAAAGGGTTACTACGAAATAACACTATAAACAATGACAAACATGCAGTTTGTATTCACACACTAAAATTATATTCAAAATAAAGCCTTATATTACATGGTTCATACATATTTTCAAAAGTAAAAATTAAGTAGCTCTTAAGGACTTTTTAAGGACCTCTCGATAATTTTTAAGGATCTAGTATATTTTTTGGTGCCGTTGGCGAAGAATCGTAATGTTTTGGTGCAAAATTGCATGTAAATGTGATTTCGTAGCAAGTTGACGCAGGATACCACATCCGGCAAACTCTGGCGCAGAAATGTTAAAGATGCTACATTCTTGTGAATTTCCCCGATTTTCTAGAATGAGTATCGATTTTTCACAAAACAACAAACGAGCTATGATTTTCTAACGATGAAATGTCGTGTATGATAATGAAATACCATTGACTAAAAAATCGGATAAAAGAGATCAAAACTGTACTTATTTTCTGTCACTAAATCCGTATATTGACGCCTTTCTTACCTTGCCGATTTACACTTGTGTATAACGGTCAAAAATTTGGACACGATCAAAGTAAAACCCAGAATTCAACATTCCGATATTTTTAATGCACCCGGAATTCTGGGTTCCGAAAATTTTAAAAACTTGAAATTTCGGGTTAGACATGAAAAAATACCTCCCATGTGAATTAGTAAAAAAAAAGCTCATGCTTGACAAAAATTAAGGACCTTAGTTGAAAATTAAGGACTTTAAGGGCCCTTAATTAAGGACCTACCTAAATTAAGTAGTTCTTAAGGACTTTTAAGGACTGTGCGAACCATGTATTAGATAGGTGAAGTAAGAAACATTTTAAACGGTTTTGGCATCTCCCAAAATGTAAAATAATTCAAAAGTTGATCACGTAAAGAGCAATACTTGGTACTAAACTGTTGTTGAATATGTTTTCTAAAATAATAAACTACAATCCATTTTACTAGTTCAAAATTCCATATGCGATAATTAATAAAATATAAAAAATTATTTTATTAAAACTAGGGATTTGAATATGTAACTTGGGCTACAGCAAATTTATTTGGGAGATGAACCTGTGTAGATGTGACCTTGACAGTCAAATGTAAGGAAAAACAAAATATTGATTTTGAAAATATAAAAAAAGTGCACTGGTTGGAGAAAATTGAAAAATTGGCCATTATGACAGTTAGTATGATTTGCTTTTGAAAGTCAGTGATGCTAAATATGCTGGGATACTGTAATCTCAATATGACAGTGGACTGTGAAGATTTTTTTCTAATTATTTCTTTTCAGTATAAATTCTGAACTATTGCCTATACCATGACAGTATTATTTAAATCAAATATGCAGAAAGGGTTGCCACAGTCTGTGTAGCATCTATGATATGGTTGTAAGCATACAAAATAGCATATTGATAACTAAGAATTTTTAAAAGCATATAAATATATAAAATTACCAATTGAAAATTTTATATTTTTGTATAAATCTACATATGCCTAGCTGTAATTTATTACATACTGACATCACAAGATTACTTATATATAAAGCAGTGTGTAGCATGGAGCTCACCAGAATTAAATCTGGGGCATTGTGAAGCTACGCCAATACTTTAACCGTCCGGCTAAGGCACAATTGCTTGAGCCCGAAATAAAATATCGGAAATTTGAAGTGACCACCATAGGTGTTAAAGCTGTGGTCTCTATTTTGCAAAATGTGAAAAAAAAACTTATGTAGTGAAAGTTACAACATGAACTTTCACTAAAATGCAACTCAATTTGCAAAAAGAAGTTACAGATCTGTAATTTATCAGCTCTCAGACAGAAATAACTGTCATGTTTAAGACTTGCTTAACACTATAGAATGGATGATTAATTTTTTTTTTCTTTAGTGGGAAACAATTTTAGGTTTGAAAAGGAAAATATCTGATACAGATAAAATTATTCACCAAAAGTTCCTAAAATAGCTTATAAAAACAACTTGTTGGAAAATGGTTGTCTTTAGAAATGGGAAAGAGTGAAATAGCCGGATGGTCAAGCATATTTTAAAACGATTTTTTAAGATTTTAGCTCAAATGCTAAAAGGTTCCTGAAACACAGTTGTGACTTAAACTTTTTATTTAAACCTTATTAAACGGAAGGCTTTTTTAACTAAATAAAATACAGAACACAAAATTAACGCCTGGCATTTAAAGGCATCTGGTGATTTTTTTATTGTTTGGTAAAACAAAAACTTATTGGACTGTATTAGTTGAATAATTCTTTTTGAATTTTTGTCTATTTAATTCACCTTACAGCAATCAAGCCAAGCTGATTTCTTTTATTCCTCAGTTTGCCTCAAACAATAAAAAATCCTGTTAACTTCATTTGATATAACATTTGTAATTGTGTAAATACAAACTATAGTTATTACATTTTATGTTCTATTTATCAACAGTAAAATATATTATTTCCATTAACAAGTTCAAAATAGCAAAGCATTGAAAATAAAAACTATTTGCATAAACTACAGTTAATATTTAAATTTATTGTAATTTGAAATACCAAGTTAGAAGTTTAAAGATTATTTTTCTCTTACCCCACAAAACCTATATCAGCAAGAAGTTTCAGGTCTAATGTCAAAGGAACCGGCTGTCCCTTTTGTCCTAAATAGCCGTTATGAGGGCTGCCCCCACCTCCCCCTTTTGATAGGAGCAATTTATCACCAACACGATTTAAATCACCTATAATATAATTAGAAAATATACTTATTTACAAAAAAATACATTAAAATAATATTTATTACATAGGTCCAACAGAGAAACCATATTATGTTTTATCAGTTTTTTTGATGACTTGAAGCCTTTTGCTATCTCATTCTAAAGTGGTAATAGAAATCAAAATGAGTAACTGTCTATCACAGAAGCAGCTTAAAAGGTTTACATACTTATGACATTATATATGCTTGTTTATAGATGCTAATCTAATGTAGTTAACCTACAGTACATGTATCCCTAAGCGGTAAACTTAACATTTGGGTCGACAAAAAGGTGAAAATTCACAGTCCCCATGGCTATGTTGTGACTAACTTTTAAAAATTGAAGATCAGAAATCTTGGTTATAGTCACCAACACGGATTTCAACATTTTTAATCAGAATTATAACAATATCGAAGATCAATGGCATTGATTTGTTGATTGACTTTGATGTCAATAAAATCAGATCACTACAACTCCATGAATTCAAGTGTTATTTTAAAATCATTAACTCCTAAGTTGAACTAAATAGTAATTCAAAGTGGAATATATTTAAAATAAAATCCTGCTTTTATTTTAAGCCTGTGAAAAAATAATTGAAGCGATGTTATCACTAAATTCCTTTTAATTAAATGAAGTTAAGAAAAATAAATTGCATATTATGGTTCATATATAATTAAAACATAAACATAAGTTTTTATTATAGAATAATATTGGAGACTTATAATGTCCTATTAATGGTTGAAAAGGCACATGAATATTATATATATATATGAAGATTATAAATTATACATAAGCAAATAATCGTGAATAACAAAATTTTGCTCTAAAACTTTCCATGCATATCTGTATTTTAAAAAAAAATTAAAAATTGATTTTTTTAAATATTATATAATGCAATTTGATTATTTTGCATAATTGCTAAATTCACACAATCATCAGCTTTTTAATACAATGTAAATTATTACATATATAGTTAATTTTTTAATTAATAATGTGTGAACTTGCAAACGTTGCTACATAACATAAAGTGGCTACTGCATTTTTTAAGTTTAGCCACCAGTGGCCACTAGAAGATTTCCTTAATTTTCCCCTTTAGGCCACCAGGAGAAATCTTCTCAAAAAGAATTTTTGTACACATTTAAACTTTACAATGTTTTCATTTGCATATGCTTATAGTTATTATATTTTTTTAAAAATGCTGTTTTATTGACAGTTTTATAGAAAATTCTAAGCCCGTAAAATTGAGGAATTTCTAGGTTGCAGTGATATATTCTGTTTTTTTTCCCCCAGTAACATCAGCACTTCACAAATAACATTAGCATCAAAATATACCTTTGGTGGACCTTGAATATTTATCATTTATAAATTGTTTTCAAATATGTTCTATTTGCTTTAAAATAAAAATGAGTTTTTACCCTATATCAAACAGTATTTTATTATTATTATTATTTTAAACAAAATTTTTAATTTAATTTTCACATTTAACAAATACAAATTAAATATTTTAGAAAAACATTAATCTTACAAGAAAAACAAATTTAATCCAAAGCGAAATACCAAATCTACAAGGGCATGGTAAGGGTAAGTTACAAAAAAGTGCAAAATAATATTCACGAGTTACTTGCAAGTAGCTTTACCTATAATATTCCTGCTGGCAGCAGTTACACCTGGTGGACATGTAATAACAACATCTTCTCCAGTACTTCCTAAAATTTGAAATCTCCTGTAAACAAAGAGTATCCATGAAAACAATCCTCAAAATACCTTCTTTAACATGAATGGAATAGAGAAATTAAGTGTAAAATATTATAACTACAAATTAGGAACAACCTTCAATTGTTTAGTCAAAATATTGACAAGATGTTAATAGTAAATATTTGTACACAATTTAATTATCTACAAACTTAGGTAACTCTTTATTTAAATAAAATTAATATTACCAAAATGAATAATTTGACAAAAATGTAAAACAAAGTTTATTGCACAATAAGCATAAATACATTGGATAAAAACTTCCAATGACAATTCTTAACACACATTTAACTTGGAATAAGACAAGTATTAAACATTAGAAATTTTGTTGAAGAGCTAACTATGGTTGGCAAGCTAATAATTTAAACAGGAAAAATACTAATACAGTAATCGAAAAGCAAGTGACTATTTTGGTGTTCATTTAACATTCTAGAAAGCATTATCTAAATTTAAATTTTTTTATAAAAAACAAAAAGTTTTTTTTAATTGCATACTTTCTTAAGTAATTATAAATATTAGAAAAGTATATGATGCTCACAAAGATAAAATTGAGAACTTTAAGTATACTATAATACTATTGTCCTAATTGGCTTTAAAAAATTATTTGGTGAAATTAAATTTCCTGCTTTAGTAATTCAATTCAAACTGCACTGTCGGGATGAACAAACTTTTACACTAGTTCACTACCCATTTAAGTAAAACTTTCTTTGTCAATTATATTACCTAAAAGCCCAAAAGATTTAAATTTTCTATCATACCATAAGCATTAATGATTTATTGTAATCCTGTTCCTGATAAAGCTGTTGAATATAAATGATAGACGCAAAAAAAATTGAAGCAGGATTACATCATAATGACAAACCTCCAGCTATCTTCCCTCGGATACCTTAGGGCCGAATTAGGAAGAAAAAAAATTTCATACCATAACCAATGTTAAAGGGTTGAAGAAGGTCTATAACAAACTAAGAATGGTTAAGTATCAATATAGAGGTAATTATTTTTGTAACACTTCTAACACACTACATGTAACACTTTAGTTAGTGGCATAAGAAATGAAGGGGCTCAATGGTCTCAAACCCCTTCTGATTGGAAAACCAAGCACATTTTTCTATTGACTGCAACGATCACAAATGCATCTGCAATATTAGTAAGTTCGAACATTATTAATCAAAATTCTTAATAATTATTATTTTCTGTATTAGCAATAATACAGCGGGTCTTCATTAGTAATTCATTACACATACAAATGTAACTGATAAAACAGCGATATTATGTTTTTTGTAAAAATTATATTAATCTTGGTACTAAGTGACATATTAAGTTTCACATTCATTGATTACCTAAATAATACTGTAGATAAATTAAATTTTTCATGGGAAACTTCCTTGAAAATGGCCTTAATTACTTGCATTCGAAAACCAAATTCAGAAATACCTGCTATCACCTCCCTTTCCACCTACAAAACGTTGAGTAGGAAAATCCATTTTCAACTTCTTTAAGGAATAGTTATCCACAGCTTCAACGTAAACATCTCCTCCTTTGCCACCGACTCCTCCATATTTAGGGAGTCCATTCCCACCTCTGCCCCCACGTGCCAATATTCTCACACTATCAATGAAAGTTCTTCGTTCTCTCTGTAAAATAAAGTGTATGCAATTAGCAACATTAAATATCTCTTCAAAAGAAACCTGATGAATTTTATCAGATAATAAAAAGGAGGATTTTGATACAGTAGATTTTTCTTACAATGGCCCTTTTCTTGTAACAATCATCACTGAAAGTCCCAATTTGTTTATTATAGAAGTAAAGGTGAAAATAAAGAAAATTTTATAGTGGTCAGTGGCCACAATACTTGAAAAATGCAGTGGCCACTTTAGTTACGTTGCGACGTTACGAAGTTAATGCAGTACTAAAAAAATTAATATCTGTAAAATGTATTAATTCACACTACATTAAGAAGTTCATGATTGTGTCAATTAAGGTATTAGTATTCAAAATAATCATTATTAAGTTATTCTTAGGGATGAACCGGATAGTGGTTTTGCCGGATACCGGATATCCGGCGCACATTACAAACCGGATATCCAAACTGTATTTCGCCGGATATACGTCAGTTTCTTTTTTATGAAATTATCTTCTCCTACACATTAGAATAAACGGAAATTGGTCAAAAATTACAAAATATTGTTTTATTCTATAATATTCCCCAATTCCTTACCTTTAAGGTGATACCAAGATTGAATAAACATTTTAAAAAAAAAATATTTACAAAGGGTTATTCTAGGGTGCTGCTAGCAATGGGCGTATGTTTCGTACACTTTAAACTCAATTCTGAATAATTGTATTTTTACCATATGCCCTTTCGTTCCAAACATGAAAACTCAAGTTTGCTTAAACTTTTGAGAAATTTATTTTTAAATTCAACTTTATATTAGTTGTGAGATATTATGACCCTCCACCATAACGATTCGTTAAAAAAAATGTAATAGAATTTTAAAATTAAAAATTTGAAAAAAAGTTGGTTTTTTAAGGATTTTGAGGTAAAATATTATATAAAAAACTTTTAATACTATAAACTTTTTTAGAGGGTTATAAATTTAAGAAAGATACTTCAAGTAATTCCAACAAAAATTATGCTTCTAAATAAATTACAACTTGCATAATCATGTTTAAAAAAAACATGATAATTAGCATTTAACTTAATTCAGGTTTTTTTTATAATGCATCGTGATTTTTAAAGTGTTTTTATACATGAAAAAACTAGAGTTTTAAATTTATAATTAAAAAAAAAATTTCAAGTGTGTAGGTACCTTAACAGTTCTTTAATAAACTATTCATATTTATACAGATTTTGAAATGGCTAGATCTGTAGTGTACAATGCGTTTAAAAATGTAATTTTGAAATATATCCAAATTGCTGATCTAAATTGTGCCATACTTAAATGCTGAAACTAACTTTTAGACTGGAGAATAAAACAATTTCTAATATACAACGAACAGAGATGTAGCTATGCACTCTACACACCACCACCTATGTGAATTGTTCAAACTCGAAGATACTCCACTATAGTGGCGTACTATAGCGACGTGTTTCGAATGTCTGTAGCATATCTTCCTTGCTGTCTATTCTCTGTGACTCACCTCGTCCGAGTCTGAAACGCACACCTTATCCACCTGAATAGCCCGAGAAATTAAACCTGGACAGGCAATGGACAAGGATACAACGAGGCCAGAGCCTGTCTTTTTCGCCAGCCTCAGTTTACGACGCAATGTTCAGCAGACTTACGTCGACTTCGGATTTGGAAAATCAGCGATTGACGGAATTTAGTCGCTCAAATACGACCTACGCTACCCTTTCCTATTTTTATATTTCAGACAATTTTTTAACCTAGAGTAGTAAGGAGGCATAAAGAGACAAATTCAAGCCATTGATTTCTAAAATTGTTATATTTCCGATTTTAAAAATAAAAATCTGTGATGGCGACTGCAGCAAAAATTTTTGATCGACACTCTTAAAAAGTTAGTTGCCCAGTGGAAAGTGGCATCTGTGAATATTCGTCTTTATATTTCTATATATATACTTTATTATTTGCAACTTTATTATTTGAAAAACTTATTATATCAACATTTCTTTATAATGATTGTCTCTTTTTGCTCAGTAGATACATCATTGTATAGACAATCTTTAGGTACTTTCAATTTGATATAATGTGACTATATAAAACATTGATTTCACAAAATTTCAAGAATTCCCTGTCAAGCATTTTTTACCATTATGAAAAAATTACTAAGTTGTCAAATAATGAATGTCAGATCTCTCATAAGCTGTACTTTAATTAAAATTTAAAAAAATCCCACTAAAAACAAAACTTATATTAATCTAGTTTGCCAATTAAAGGGTTAAAAATTAGAAAGTGCACAGTGCACCTAACTTTTCTGAAAAATGCCAATTTTATATGTCATTCTAAAATACTCAATTATTTAAGAATCCGGTTTCCCAGCATGCTCTCTATTTAGATAACAAATTTGGAATTCGCCTACAAATCATAATAACAAGGAGAATAAATGCATATCGTCGAATAACAGTGAATAAGCCATAGATTTTTCTCTTTCAAAATTGAAGTATATGGGTCCTCAATTTTTTTAATTATTTTACTTCAGGCCTAGGATATTTGACTTGACAGTTCCACTGGCCCACCCTCTGAACATTTCTGCCGATATCTACATGATGCTAATTTCATTGATATTACAATTATTTAAGTGCTAATACTTAGTTCAGAAGACTATTATACTTTATTAAAAAATATATAGTTTGTGAATAAGAAAAAGTTACTGGAAGTCTTCTATTAAAATTACATAAGATGTTAAAATATATATATCCACACTTTCAAAAACATGAAAAAGATTTATCGATCAAAATTATACGAAATAAACTTTAAATTTCTTATACACTGGTTATGTATAAAAACAGAAATGAAAACTAAAAGAAGAATTTAACTAACCCAAAGAAGAGAATTTAACCGAACCATGCTTTGTTTTGTTAAGGCTGAAAAACTTGCTGGATTCTTGCCCCATTAGGTAAAGTTCACATATATCTTCGGCATTTCATGCTTTGTTGCCAATATTAATTTAACTTTGGTCGTATCTCTATAACATCACATTGGTCGTGATGTGGAGGTTTGGAGAGTGGTGTGCCAGCTCAATTATTTCTCTCATAATTTCACCATAGGTATACAGAATACGGAGAGTACAGTATGTGTTTTTTTTTTTTCAAGATAGGAAGTTCGTTTTGTAGTGCTATTGAGACGTTAGTTCAACCAGCTAACCGGTTATGTGTATTGAAGTCCTCCGATACTAACCTCCCGTAGCCGAGTGGATAAAGGAGTCAGCTGGGAATCAAAGTGTTCCTGGTTCGATTGGTTCGAACCCGCGCGATGGACTTGAAAAAGAAAAGTAAAAAAGTAGTGATCTTATGATCGAAGGGTTGCCAGCTTCGCTAGAAAAATACTAGAAAGTCGTCCAGAATATCCAACAAATTATACTGGCGTGTATACGAGACTGGTGCACGATAAATCTGATCGGGGTCTAAAGTCCCGACGTCTATTGAAGGCGTTGGGTGCCAGTTCAGGTGGCTCCTCGTCATCTGACCATGGTTCTAAAATAACGAGATGCATGTATGAATGTGTGTGTGAATGTGTATGTGTTCCCGGGTTTTTCCTTCGAGATTGACCCTGAACCGTCGCCAATAGCCCACTGTGCAGCTCTAGTGCGACGTTGTTAACCAAACCAAAACAAATAATAATTTCAACCCGAATAATAAATTTAACTAATATATATATTATTGAATGGCAACAGTAGTACCGGTGCAATTTTTTTGTTTATTTTTACGAGAAAGCAGAAAAGTAAGTTTCTTGACTTTGTTATATTCATCCATATTGGTTTGATTGTGGAAATAAATTAAAGTAAGCTTTTTGTTTCAATTTTAAAAATAAACAAATATTGTTTACAACTATTGTATGTAACTATTTATTTTTTAGTGTCAGTATTGAATGTGCCATTTCAATTTAGTGTTTCACCGAATCTAAAGCATGTTGAACATTTTTTTTATTCCATTAATAGAAAACTTGAATGAAACCAAATTGAAATATCGTTATTCATTGGATTAAGCGTCCATATATTTAGTTGTCCAGAATAGAACAATATGTGGTTTATATGTGTTTCATGCATATTTCTGTAAGTTAATGTACGAGTTCTTGCGATTTATCGCCAAAGCGTTTGTCATTAAAATTTATAAAACTTGAACAAATATAAGATAATAAAGATTGAAATGTTTTTGTTTTAAAATTTGCTGGTACAGACAACTATGTTTTCTCTAGAATATTTTCCAAATTGCTTTTCATAACATTAAAAAAACTTGTCAAATTTAAAATATGTGAGTGTAGTTTTTTTTCTAAGGCAAAATTTTACGGTACAGATGTAGTATAGGACATTTGGCGTGTTTTATAGGGGCGATAAATTTCTAGTATGGCAACCCCACCTAACATTGTTGGTATCTTCCTATTCTTGTGGCGACTATCATTCTGGCAACCCTATGACGTCATAGCGCTGTTTAACGGCAATTTTTCGTCGCCAAAAACAAAAATGCGCCAAATGTCCTATACTACATCTGTTCCAATTTTACATATTTTGTTAAAAAAAATATGACACAAATTAATTCATTTTAAAAATTTCAAAACCAAACTAGTTTTAATTTTTCAAGTTTCCGACTATCTTTGTTTTTGAATTTCTAAAAACATTTCCAATTAGTAAATTCCTAGGTTTGTTTAATAAGGCATGTCCTATATTTTGCTTTGAATATTATTTCCACTATCAATTCTGCCATTTTCTGAAGGTGCATAGCCTTTTGCCAGACAATAACCAGTTCTCTTACTTACTTGTAATCAATAACAGGTTTTTCTGCATCCGCCCAAGGTCATACTAGATTCTGTGTGACTCTTAGCAGTAGCACAAAATGTTTTTCAACTCTTTGATAGAAAAGTCTGTGAATTTAATTGCTATTGTTTTGGCTTGAAGGTGCCTTTTTAGAATTTGGTTGGTTTCATAACGTATTTGATGATTATCAGTAAGGGACAATCAATGCTACCATTTTTTTTTTCTTCTCTCTTAAATCTTTATTTTAATCATGTAATATCTTTGATTTTGATGTAAGTTTTTTTAATAGATTTAAAGTAAATTATCTTCATATCCAGTTATATTTAGTTTTACAGTTATTTGGTTATCAATCAGTTAATCCTGGTGCCAATTTTGCTAAAAAGGGGTATTTGGTTTAACATTGTCTCCAACCTTATAAATTGAAAAGTTATGGTCTTTGAATTAGGAATTCTTTTAATCCTAACTCGACCATCTTTGTAATGGATAAAAATATTTCTGAACTCTTAGAATATTCTCTCTCTTCCTTCCTTCGGTAACAGGTAACAAAAAAAAAATTCTCATTAAATGAGATTTTAATATGGCAACAATAACTCAAAAGTTTGTCACAAGAAGCATTGCATTCATAGACTATTGAAATATAAAAACAATGCAGAAATATGCAATTAAAAGATGTAGTACGTAAAACAGTTTTCACTCCAGATGTTTCTTGAAAAGCAGCTCGCCCACCCTTTTACCTTTAAAGTTATGCATGTATCACCACTCTTTCTCAAAATCCCACAATTCACCAAAACATTTTAAGAAAATATCTTTTCTAATTATTTTTACTTCAGTAGCAAAAAACAAATTTTTTTCATTTGAGAACATAACCTGTGCTGATAACGAGATTTTTCACAGCAAATTTGGAATTAAAAAAGTACCCTTTTTTTTTAAAGATTTACCAGTGTTCACTCTAGGCGTTTTTTGAAGGGCGGTCCGCCCTGCCCGCCTTTTTTTCATCTCAATAGCGCCCTCATGCCCCTTTTTCAAAAATACCGCCCTCTTTCGAAAAAAATTCCGCCCCTATTGTCCTTTTTAGTCAAGCACAAGCATCCTTGCTTTCCTAGCTGTCTTTAAAAAAGGTATTGATTAAATTTTTTTTGTCTAAATTGGAATTAAGTGAATTATGACAGTAGAAAAACAAACTTATTTTTTAACTAAGCGTGTTGTGAAATCATGATAATTCCACGGTAATTTCGAGCACGGGGCATTGCACGAATCCTATTGGTTGCCTGTAAGATAGTTTGGGGCGATATTACAATATTAGACATTTTACGTATTACCAAATTTTTAATTTTAGTAGCCTTTTTATCAGTTTTGTAAGAGGCCTAATTCGGGCTACTTACGGATTTGGTTTTTATCGAAAACATTAATTTTAAAATGTCAAATTTTTTATTACAAGTAGTAGTTCCACAAAGTGACATCAATTTTGTACTCTTCTTTCCTTCGAGATAAGCTTCGAGCCGTCACCAATAGCCCAATATGCAATAAATCGGAAATTTTTTTTGTTTATTCACGGGTTCGATGTGTCAACGGGTGGCCACGCCCAACCCATTTTTTTTTCAAAGTGCCCTTTTAAAAACAAGAAGTGCCTTTCCAAAAACGGGGTGCCCTTTTTCTGATAACAGCGCCCTGCCCCTTTTTATTTCTAGAGTGAACACTGGATTTACTATTAATTTTTTACCTCAAATTACATTTTCGTAGCATTGGTCAAGTACATTCTGTAGGCAATCAACAGATTATCAATAAGTAAAGTTTTTTAAAAATCAATTGCCTACTCCAAATTTGGCAATGGAAAATGAATTTTTGGCAGATTTATTGCTGTTTTTATTCTGTCACTTTTTTTTTCAGTTTTAACTGTGTTTGTTAAGTTAGAGTTGCCAGTTTTATCAAAATAATAGCATTTCAGCACAACGATTTTTCTGATTTTCAAAGTAGAAAAATTCTATTTTTCTGCCTATTTGAAATGAGTTTTCTCGCTTTTAATTTGATTTTACATTCATTTGACTACATATAAAAAGCTATTCAGTTTTGACAAAAAAAATAAAACCCTACCAGATTGCAAATTGAACAAAAATCAATTTTGTATTCTCATTAAAATGCTCTTACAAAAAAAAAATTGTGCCCCCTTTTAAAAAAAAAATTGCACCCTGCTTGTTTTCATAAGTAAACATATTTTAATAAGGTTTAATTCTTCATAAAAGCTTTTTTAGTTACCCACATTATATGATTGACTAGCTGTCTGGCCCTGCCTTGCTGGAAAACCTATTATAAAACTTATAGATTTTTTTTTAAAAAATTGAGTTGCTCTCTTTGGGACATGAATGTATTGACTAAGCCAAAAGAGCACACATTCTCAGTTCTCCTTCACTACAGCTCTATGATTTCTAAAATTTTAAATTCTGGCTTTCATATGCACAATTTGAGGTTGAATAGTACTTGCGTTTAAAATGTCATGATTTCCATGTTGTAGAAGATAGTGGTTTCCGTGTTACATACAGACACACACTGTTTCTTTTATTATTATAGATGTACAAAGTGTATGATTTAATGTCTCATTGTTTTTGTTTAAAAAAAGTGTTTTCTTCAACCAATTAACTGTTTTGCCCAAGCACCGCTCTGACACTTGTTTCGGAACTTCCTGATTTATCCAATCCACAAGCAACCTGTTATTCTACTCCTAACTGCTGATTTGTCCATGTTTACCTTTTTAAAGAGTTATTTTTTTTATATTTAATTTAAATTTAGTTAAAGATCAAATGAGTGACAGTCAGCAGAACCAATTACAGGGTGTCCACAAACAGGGAAATCAGAAAATTTGACCATTCTGGAAAAATCAGGGATTTTGGGATTTTTTTTGAAAAAATCAGAGAATTGGTAAAAAAAAAATATTCTTAAAACTTGATTTCTGGCTGTGAAACATTGTTGATTGGTTACAAATATTCAAATACTTTTTAAATGCAATCAAAAAGAGGGAAATTGCGTATGGGACTTTTAAAAGTATATAAAAGTGAAAAAATTTTCTTTCAAAGTCGTAGAAACCACACCAAAATTCTGATGTTTAAAATTTGACAAACCAATTGGCTACCTATAACTAGATACTTCCCACCCACTCAATTTATTTTAAAAATAGATCTTTCAAATGTTTAAAACTTGCTAAGTTCCAAGTAAAATTCAAATTTCTTTTGAACATCCCTAAAATGATTTTTGTTGTTGTTAAACTTGGCGAAACTGTTGTTGCCTTTATTATTTATTGGGTACATTTTAGATCTTAGGAAATATATTTTGTGTACTAAGCTGTATATATCTAAAGATACTGGATTAGATTTAATAAATTAGTTTTATTATTAGGAATATTGATGGGTTTCTACTTTTTGAGTATATTGGATTTCTTTTTTAATATTGATATTAGTTTAGACTTTAATCTTAAAGTACAATCACTAATAATCTAAGAGATATATTGCACTTACTTGGACTTTAATGATTTTTAATTAGTATTTTGAATTATTGATACATATTTGGTAAATGCTCTGGAATTTCGAATTTAAGGTACATTAAAATTTTATGCATTGATTTTTGGATGTTAAACTTTGATTGCAGTTTTTTGGGAGTTAGAAAATCAAGCGAAATAGTTAGTAAACTTATATATTAAAAATAAATATATATTTGGGAAATAATAAGATAATGTCAAAGCATAGCTTGCATAATAAGGAATAATAATAATTTTTTTAAATATTGCTGTAAAAAAAAGTACGGCTTGCAGGGAATTATCAGGGAAATTCAAAATGGTTTCCCTGTGGACACCCTGAATTATGACTTTTAAAAAATGTTTAAGTGGTTTAAATTTATTGTATTCACAAAACTAATAAAGAAATAAAGGTTGGAATAATTACTATAATTTAATGTTAGGAAGCTTAACCTTTTCAATGTTAACCCTTTTTGGATCGTTGAAATCGCTGGAGACCCATCAACAGCTTTAGTTGCCACAGGGGCACCCCGTGTATGGCATTGTGTATTTAATGGCATGACTCCCAACTAGCTGAACGGCAAAATTGGGACGAACCTGCTAGTACCTTGCTTCAAAAAATTTCAGCCACTTTAAATATTACGAAGGTCATCATTTTTCGAAGCATTGAAGGAGGTTTTATTATACATTTTTGTAAAATATTTAGTGTTGTTTGGAAAAGATAGAAAGAAATGGAAAATTGCTTTAGCTTATGTTACATTATTTAATATTCTGCGATAAAATTTTATATCTAGAATCAAAACCTTTAAATTAGTCAGAATCAACCCAGATGGCGCTGGATAATGCTTTCCATTAGGAAACTGGAAGCCTAATTCATGCATGATATTTTAACTTATTTCTCATTTGCAATCAGACAAAATAATTTTTGTTCATGTAATTATTTAATGGTAGGTTTTAATGTATGCTTACGTATAATTTTATGGTAAAAACTTGTTTATAGGTATTTTTTCCCATCAAGTATCTTGCCTGTAGTAATTGCAGCATCTACTAGCCAAGATGGCTAAGAGGAAAGCGTCTACAACTTCGCAAAAGAAGAGAAGAAAGCCTGTCACTTCAGCATCTGACAGTGAATCTGAGTACCAAAACCCAAAGAAGCGGATAGATATACATCTAGATAATGTCAAATTCAATAGCACACCTTATGGGGATTTTTTACCTTACGATGGCCCTTCCACTTCTTATGCAGAGCCGTGGAGCGTTAATTGTACTGCTGCGTCAGCCCCATCTGATTGCAATTATGCAAACTTCCAGAGCTTCCTTCAGTCTCATAATTTCCTTTCTGATGATGAAAGTGAACTTTTGACAGTCTCTCAACTGGCAGAGAAAAGACCTTGCACTCCTTCTCAAAATGAGACTTCTAGGGTAAACTTTTAATTTATGTATATTATTTGTTAACAATTGTTATTTTTTTTTACCACTAAATTATGTTCCAGCTATTGTTTATGCTTGGAGTGGCCGAGCAGTTATAGTATTGAGCTTGGGATCGAAGGGTTGCCAGTTTCGTTCCTTGTTGTCTGCAAAAGCATCCGTTCTGTATAGGGGACTAGTGCGCTTTAAATCTGTTGTCGTCCAAATGTCCTCACGACTGCACATTTTCCACTAAGCCTGCATATTATGCTTGATTAAAAAGCTCTTGTGTCACTTTTTCTTTCCTATTATCTTATATGAAATATCTGAAAACGAAAGTATTTCTACATGTTTGAGTCCGAAAGAGTGGTTTTTAAAAATTGGTGGTTTTTCTTCAAAAACGGAAAACAAATTTTTTGTACTTTATTTACTACTGTCCATGCAATATGGCAGAAAAATTATCAAAGATTGAATTTTCAAGATCACAAGGTTCTATTTTTGATTTTTTTTTTAAGAATGGATTTAATAATTATCATTTGTAGATGTGATGTTTTTAGGTGCTTTTAAGATTGGTACCATTAAAATTTCTTTTCAAATCGTTTAAGGAGGAAGGGTTCAAAATTTAACTTTTTTTCCAAACTAAGCTCCTTTTTTCAATTTCTTATTAAATCCACTACCTGAAAACAACAAAGCCTAAAAAGTATTTTTTCTAAAGAACAAATTCAATACAATTTTGCCTCAGCTTTAGAAATAACCACGCAATTAAAGTAAAAAAATTGATGAGGCATTTAGAAGATTGTTTGGTGTTATACACCAGATTTTTCTGTATTAGATTAATTTTTCTTTTATCAAATGTTTATTTTAATTGATAGTTTTACTTATCAATATGAAAAGTGCTGGGTTTTCAGAATGTTAAACATTGGGGGTTTTAAAATATTGAAATTTTTTTATTATATATACTTTCAGAGGTTGTCCACAGTCAAATTGGACACTTGCCGAAATGCATCCACTGACTTTTTGCCAGATTCAATTAGGTAAATATATAAGATAATTATTCATAATGTATTAATATTTGTGTAGATTATTTTACATGAAAGTGTAATTTATATATATATTTTTTTAATTTACATTTTTTTTAATGAGGTTTTAATTGTAAGTAGATCTGATTCTTCAAAATTTTGCTGCAAATAGTTTTTTAAAAGTTGTATTTTTAATCTCGTATATTTTTTTAATACTAAATTGCAAAGTATATACCAATCAACAACTTTTAAATTATAGGAAATGAAATTAACAAAATGTTTCTAAAAGAAGCCAATTCAACTGTGTAATTTATTCTGTGAGTGCCAAGAAATGGGCATATTAAAAGTTAGAAAGAGAATAACAATTAATACACTAATAACATTTTCTAGAAAAACAATGACTTTTTCAGCAGTGTTATTACAAATTTCCATAGAAATTGGTGTATTTCCCCAATACCTTTAGCCTGTGGCCCTTCACTTTAGGATTTTGGTTGTGTGTATTTTTAAAAAAAAAAAAGCCAATAATATATTTTATAAAATTGTAATGTACATAAAATTATTCACGTTTTCAAAAGGTACACGCTACACTAAGATATTTTAAGAGACATTTCATGCCTGTACTCTCTTTTCAGACAATCAAAATTTTGTTTACACGTCAGAATTACTTAACTTTAAATGCTTGTTTCCTGACATTAATTCAATACTTATGTAAATTAGTTAGAATGTTTTAAATAACATTAACAATAATTATATCAAGTTGATAAATTATTGTTAATGATATTTCCATAAATAATATAGTTTCATGTATAATAAATTCTATTCTAATTTTTTAATGTACATATTTTGTATTTTACCAATAAAAAAAAGCTTTTTATTACAGCAATGTAAAAGTTATAGTAAAATATCTTAAAGATTATTGTAAGAGATTATTGTGCAGTACATTAATAAATAAAGGTGGAGAGGTTGCCAAAATAGATATTCTTTCCTGGTATATGCTTTGGGTTGTATCACTGTATGAATTTTGAAAGATTTTTAAAAACAGCTTTTTGGCGGCCAACATTCTGAAATTACTTTCCATATTGGACAACAAACATTTTAATGTTATTTAGTCATCACCGTTGCATACCTTCCAAGATTGTTGATACAATGCATGGATTTTAATCAATGCGTAAACTTGCTTATAAAATTGTATTGATTTCAAGGGATCAACTTTTTTTTATTTGATTACCAAAAAGCTTTTAAAGGTTTTGTCTGCTAAATGTCGTGTATTTCATTAAAATCACTACATGTATTGTAGAGGAAAATATTTAAAAATAAATAGTAATCTTAAACAACTATTGTACTCAACTTTAGTTAAAACGAGAAATATTTATTTTCCAGATTTAACACAAATTAAGCTGGATAGATTTGTAAAGTTATAATATAGAAATAACGCACCCATTCGAAAATTCTCTCAGCACAATACGAGATTTAAAGTACGTTACTTAAACAATTCGAAAATTATTATATAAGTAATATGTTTCCCATTTTAATTCCTGTTGTCGTGTCCCGTTGTTATCTCCGAATGTTAGGTTTTCAGTTAGTTTTACAGTTGAAACATAAAGATTTGATTGTAAAAAAATGGGATAAAGACGTTAAAATTTCAGTGGATTTGTGGTAATACTTGACTATTGTCGAAATAAAAAAAACTGCACTTCACTAAAAATACCATTCGTTGGATCATAGTAGGTCTCGTCAGCTTCTCAGTTTCTTGCTAAAGCAATATTATTCTAAATTTATGTAAAGAACCAATTAAGTTATAAAGTTTTTAAAATTATATTTTGCTCTAGATTAGCTGTTTCTTTAGAGTTTTTTTTTTTGTAAAGTTTGACACTTTTATTTCTAACGAAACTTTTTTAAACCCTTTCATAGAAAATGTTTACGAAGTAGGTACTTAAACATATAATATTTTTTTCAAATATTAAATTAAATAACATCCTATTAAAATGGTAACGGTGAATAACATTACGGCTGAATTCCTATATAATGTTTAAAAGAGTACATATCAAGTTAAAAACCTTTGGTCACAAAAATACCTGAACTCGTATGTTTTAAAACTCTATATAGTTATGTAAACATAATGAAATAAAATCTTTAGGTAAATACCTCCAAAATCTTATCTCCCTGGATAAAAATCATCTTCTTAGTTAAGTAGCAGATGCATGTCAGCTTTGTAGTTAATTTAAAATATTTAGAATTCCAAAATTCAATAATTTAAAGAAATAGTGCCTTTTCATTAGTACAATTAAAACTATTGTTAAGAGGATTTCATCGGGAAAACGCCAACAATAAACTATAACTATTTTTGCAACTTCCTGAGTGTCAGTGTTCTGAAAATATGATTTGTCACTGGTTCCCGAGATTCTCTTTCGAGACCTCACTTGTTAGGGTTCGTTATTTTAAGAACCACAAAAGGGATCTATCTATACTACCTAAATAATGTAGAAAATATTTCATGCAATTTGGTGAAAGAAAAAATTTCTTATATAAATTTTTTAAATGGTGCTACTCAACGAAGTATGCATCTTTATTGAAAATTCAGTAGACCCTCGATTATCCCTTTATCTTTTGTCCGGAACTCTTTGTTAACCGACCGTCCTTTAGTGAACAAAAAAATTCCCCAACGACTAAATCATTTACCCCTCTCAAAATGGAATATTTTGCATTAAATGTTTCCTTTACTCTAAAGGCTGTTACAGACAAAGATTCTACGAGAGCAGATGAATCTGTGATTCGATTATACAAACCATGGGATTTGTATTCTCAAATCATATATTCATTTTTCACTCGCATCCGCTCCGTCTGTAACAGTTCGAACCTGTTTACAAACCTGAATAAGCAAACCCTTAACTTTAAAGGACTGTGTTTTTATGATTGGTGATGCACGGGTTCCTCTTCCCAGCATGCTACATTCAACTTGCACCTTACTTAACCAAAGCAGAAAAGGGGCCCTGTATTTAATTAAAAAAAACTGCAATTACTAGTATACTAGTTTTACTATTTATTGATAATTCTCTATTATCTGGAATTTTTGATTATCCGACCTACCTCCGGTCCGGATAATGAGGGCACTAGTGTACACACTGTTTTTAGAATTAAAATTTTGGCAGTTGTGCATTAAATAAAATAATCTTTCTAAAAAAAAGGAAAACCGACTTTAAGAAAAATGCGCTAAAAAGTAAAAAATAATTTTTAATTTTACGAATGAGTTGAAAAAATTGAATTATTGAATATCAATTTTATACTTAGTACAACTTTTTGAAATCGGCGCCAAAATTTAGGTATGATTTTTGTAAATTGGCACCAACTTCCAAAAGTTGTACTACGTATAAAATTGATATTCAACTTTTTCAACTCATTCGTAAAATTTAAAATTATTTTTTACTTTTTAGCGCATTTTTCTTAAAGTCGGTTTTCCTTTTTTTTAGAAAGATTATTTTTTTTTCCCTTTTTAGTTTTTAATTTAGCAGGGGGCTTCGCCCCCTATTCACCAAGAAATTCTAGTAGCAACTTGTGTTCAACAATGTATATTTTAAAACAATCGATAACAAAGCCAATAAATGCATGTTAAACGAAATGTCATTGTTGTACAACTTCCGTTAAACAATGAAAATATGTTGTAGTTTTAAAAAAATCCGGTTAATCGACATTTCCGGATATATAACAGCCGGATAACCTATTATTATTTTGAAGATTTTGCCTAAGTGGATTTTTCTCTATCCAACAAAAAAAGAATTTTCGAAATCGGATGAAATTTTTTTTTAAACGGTCCGGTTAATTGAGAAATCCGGATAGTTAAATACCGGATATTTTTTTCAAATTGCTCCCCTTTAAAACATCCCCTATCCAACAAAAAAAAAATGTCCAAATATCTGAAGTAGAATCGAAATCCCGCTTGCACATACATAAAAAAAAAATACATAAAGGTTGAATCTATAACCTCTCGACTTGGCGCGCGTTGGCGGTTTTAATTTAAAGTTTCTGGCAGTTTTATTTTGGAGTTTTGGTGGGCGCGCTGGGCAATCGGTTAAAAAATACAATAATCGTTCTGGAGTGGTCAAGAGCTTTTGATTATCTTTCACTTTACAGATAAATACATTTCATTTTTTTGTAGGGTCATGTCAGTACCATGTAAACACCTGGAGATAGTTGCCCTGCACCATCCAGCCTCTCTGACACTTCACGGATTTCTGAAGGTGACTGCTTTGGTCGGCTCTATGTCCATTCTCGGTTATAACGTTAAGGAAGATGCCCTCGTCCACGTGTTTAGCACCAAACTCACGGGCTACAAAAAGATCACAACAAAGATGTCTGCACACCATAAAACAGCACAGGAGTTGTGCGCTGCAATAGAAGTATTTGCAGAGGGGGAGAATCCTGATGTCGTGGAGGAATTCGTGGAATGTGTTGGATCGTCTACAGTCGTGGTTGTACTTGAGAAGGCTTTGCTCCCTCCACCTCTGCAATTTTTAGAGTTGTATCTCCCCAGTGCTGTGGAAATCGACGCTCCTCCTAAGGGGAGAGAAGTCGGTGCTCTTTGCAGTGTAAGGGCAACGGGTGTCATCGAAATTAGCCAAGATGCCGAATTAATTGCTCATCAAATAAATGAAGAGATTTGTTCTTCAGGTTAGCATGAAGTTTGTTTAAATTATTATTGTATATGTATAAACTTCATATTATAGTAAATATGTTTCCTTATGCTTAGTTGTGGCTGGTATTAAAGTATCTATAAATGTTGTTTTTATGTAGCAGTTATAGTAAAAAAAATGGTTTATTGAATTGCTTTTAAAATCGGGTTGGGACGAATGTTCGGTTAGACCGAATATTTTTTATATTCTGCCAATCAGTCTAATAGTTGTCATAGAAGCGGAGAGCTTCTTAAAAATAGGATTTGGAGGGAAAGGGGAATCAAATTAAAAAAATTGTTTAATTGTAATTTTCGTAAAATAAATTTAGTAGAATTAAAATATGTTTCTGTGAAATGTTCTGTATAAGTTCAGAAAAGTGCAGCTTTTTTAAATCAGTGATTAAAATTTAAAATATCTTTTGAAGATTACAAAACCTATTAAACTTAAAACAGCCACATTTTTTATTTTGATCATGACAAAACAGATAATGATAGTATGACAAAAACTTTAATGAACAATATATGAGTGAATATTTTTATTAGAAAGTGGTCAATTTGATAGCGAAAATGTAAAGATTTTTGCAGAAAAAGGGTTTTGTGTATTTTAAGTTCAAATTGAATTGACTATAGATATAATATAATTATTATTAGATTTAATATTATTACTATTATATATTAAATACAAATACTATACTACATATATATTATTATAATTTTACATCCTAAACCTTTTCCTCAGGTACTTGGGTTGTTTACTTGTATAATTTTTTTTTTTAGGAAATTGGAATTCGGCAGCCGAATATTTACTATTCGGCCAAATCACTGTCTGTCGCATCCCTATTTTAAAAGTAATGCATTGAATATTTTATGCTAATTTCAGGTACAAGTGGCTGTCGGATTATTGTGCATGGAGCAAAGCAATCTGGAAAGTCATCTTTGTTACGGTACTTAATCCACACAGTTTTAAATACGTAAGTTTACATAATACTTACCACTTTATATTTTTATTGTATTGGATTATTATGTTACACTCCAACATGAATTTTCACTATGTAAAGATTTGAACAATTTTGTACAAATACCTAATATATTTATACAGATTTCAGAAGCTTTTTTTTTATTACTGTCAACAATTGCCAGAAATCACACTAATGTGCTTTCATCATTCATTGGCCTATTCACTGAATTTCCATGCATTTTCCTACTAAAAAAAATCTGCAGGAATGTCTTTGTGTCATCATGTGTAGTAATAACAGCATTGCCGGAAACATTACATGTGGTTGCAAAATATGGCTTCTAGCAATGCTTTCGCGAATTGACTGTCAAATCCTCTGAGTGTATACTATGTTTAAACAACTCTTGTCAAAGTCGAAACATTAGTTTCTGAGATTAAGAAACTCTGTAATTTCATCATCATAGATTTTTGCAAATTTCTTATAGTAAGTTTGAAAATTCAGATAATATACTTAATTTTGCTTCTTGTTCATTTGATAAAAAAAAAAGCTTTTGAAGTCTCATTAACTTTTCAATACTAAAAAGTAACTTTTTATATTTTTTATTTTCTAAATGATAAACAACTTGTCTATCTATAATTTTTGTATGAAAGTTTGTAATTTTATTTTTAAGCATGTAGGTATGTTATTTTACTAATAACAAAATTTACTTTAGACGTTCTGAAGTATACCATCTTGATGCTGATCCTGGCCAGACTGAGTTTACACCACCAGGAGTTGTTAGTTTGACAAAAGTGGAAAAGCCTCTGCTGGGTATGTATTTCAAATTCTACTTTTTTATGTTATAAATTTTTTTATTATTCTTGCATGTGGTGACATTGATTTTAGAACTTCCTAATTTTTATTCCATATACATTTTTCCTACCCAATACTGCCTCATGTCATAACCTCCTATCTTTCTTTCTCCAAGTCACATTCCACATTTTTGCTTTAGTTTTTTCTATGCAGTGAATGTAGTATACAGAATATATAGTTTTCTAAACCTTTTTGGGATAGCTGGCGCCTGCAGTTTCATGCTCCAACTTTTATACATATTTCTGATTCTTTTATAAAAAGTAAGCTAAAAAATATAAATAAAAAAATTTCGGTTAAAAATAGGGCTAAATGTGGTATTTAGTTTTATATCAGACAGTAAAAATTAAAATAATAAGTTTCCACAAATGGAATGGTGAATCGAACTAAATTGCTCGGATCACAAAAATAACACACAGCATCATGCAACGAAGTACCATATCTTTATAATGAGACGTTAAGCATTTTTTTCCCTTTAAAGATAAAATAGTGTATACTCTTCAATATTGATTCAATCTAACGTGACAATATCAAACAAAGCATTTTGGCTATGCCAGTGGTCGGCAAACTCATTAGTCAACAGAGCCAAATATCAACAGAACAACAATAGAAATTTCTTTTGAGAGCCACATTTTTTAAACTTAATTTATATAAGTAGATACATTGTTATTAACTTAATTAGGGTACTCCTAAGCCGGCCTTTGTTAAATCGTCCTCAATTTGATTGAGGTGCGTTCGTTGAGATCAACCCTTCCACCCACACTTGTCTTGTATTTCTTCTATCTCCTTTCGTTCATCCTCTTTATATGTCCAAACTATCTTAACATACCTTTCTCAATCATAATAATAACTGACTAACATTAATGTGAACAATTGCCTTGCATCTCCTTGGAAAGTTTGGGTAAGTCAAGTTTGTATGTTATCGTTTTTATTTTTGCCACGAAGTTTCAACGCGCCCGCCCGTTTGTGGTATTTGTGGAAGAGCCGCACTCAAAAGACCAAAGAGCTGCATGTGGCTCGCGAGCCGTGGTTTGCCGACCACTGGTCTATCTTTCAATGGGACACATAAATCAACAACAAAAAAAATCAGTTTCTGAACTACTACTCTCCTTAC